>JAIOJX010000005.1:139107700-139707700 GCA_022376925.1 Tragulus kanchil
GGAATGGACAGAGAAGCCTGGCAGGCTACAGTCCATGGAGTTGCAGAAGAATCAAACTCAACTTAGTGACTAAACAACAACAAATTTATGAGGAAGAAGAGTGATTGTTAAAACTAATGTCAGTAATTGCAGGTGCTCCTCCCTTACACTGTTGGAGAACAGTTATGTGTTTTGCTAATATATTTAACTTGATAAGCTGGGGCCTTTGTGGCAGTTTGCATTTCTGGGTTTGATAAGAAAGATTTGAGATTAAGAAATATGATGCTTATTTTGAGATGCTTTGATACAGTCTCATGTACAGCATCTAATAGAGGGAAATATAAGCCAGCTTAGTTATCTAAGCAAATGAAAAGAGACTCTGTTTTAGACTAGAACTAGATGTATTTAGAAAAATTATTGTTTACACCTTGTTTGATTAAGCTCTTATTTCTCACACCAAACAGTTGCAATTATTCATCTGAAAAGTGTAAATAATTATTTGTTGCCCTGGGATTCATTTTTAAGATTTTATTCTTTAGCCTGTAGGGTTATATTGTTTGGAGACATACTTGAACCACTATGGAAACTTGAGTAAGGTGAGGGTTGGTTTGTGGTGATTCAGTAAATACTACATTAGATCATTACCTTTATTAATTTGCATGATTGATAATATCTACATTTTCACATAGGGGACTTGTCTTTGATACACTGTATGGAAATCTTTTGAAAGTTGATGCCTATGGAAACCTCTTGGTCTGTGCACACGGATTTAACTTCATAAGGGGGTGAGTACAAAGAACCTTTAAACTCTTTTTAGTGTTTTTGTAGTCAAACTATATGAAGATGACGTTATCTTCCCCAGTATAATGTGCTTTCCGATTCCCTCATTACTAAAGAGCAGGTCCTTTACATAAGAATACTTAACAATTATTTCTTAGACAGTTAGGACCCAAACTGTTGGATAAGTACAGTTAGCAGTTACATTTTGTTTAAATTAGTGCCTTCTAATTATATAGCACCATCAAAGCTAATCTTGAAACTTGCCCCCCAAAAGTATAGTGGCTTTGACTTATTTGAAATTCTAAGATTTTTATTTTCTCTTTTTTTTTTTTAATTCTGGCCTCTTTTATTGGTTTTTCATTTTTTCATCCATCTTTATCCTTTGGCCTATGTGAGCTTCCTATTGCAGTGGCCTCTCTTGTTGCAGAGCACGAGCTCTGGCTGCCTGCACCTCAAGAGTGCTGACTCGTAGTTGGACACACCCGTCCAGCCGCTCTGTGGCAAGTGGGATCTTTTCAGGCCAGGGATCAAACCGGTGCCCCTTGCACTGCAAGGTGGACTCTTAACCCACTAGACCATCAGGGAAGCCCTATATTCTCTCTCTCTTTTTTTTAATTTACTTATTTTCATCCATCTTTATTCCTTGGCCTGTGTGGGCCTCCCATTGCAGTGGCCTCTCTCCTTGCAGAGCGCTGGCTCATAATTGGGCACACCAGTCCAGTCGCTCCGTGGCACGTGGGATCTTCCCAGGCCAGGGATCAAACCAGTTGGTGCCCCTTGCACTGCAAGGCAGACTCTACCCACTGGACCACCAGGGAAGCCCCTATTTTCTCCTTTTTAATACAGGTCTCACGTAGCTGTTGAGAAGAGTTATGTTCATAAAAGTGCTTTGGAAAGTTGAAAACTTCAGCAATGTGAATAACTAATTTTAATAGCTAATATATTATTTTTTATATCCTAATGAATACCTTTAGGTATTTGACCGTGTGGTTAAAAAGCTTTTAAATAAGCGGTTAAAATATTTAGAACAAATAAGGATTAATTTTTATTTTTGTAATTAGAATATTTCCACTATTGTTACAAATTTGGACCCTAGTAATAAATACCAGATAAAATGTAGTGTCTGTTGTCTTTTTTGTGAAAAATCTCAATTTTTTTGTTTTAAAAATAACAATACCTCAGTTTGACAATTTCTATAATTGTGGCTTTACAGTTATACATTTTCTCTACTATTATACTACCTAATTTACCACTGACACTTGTATTATGGTCAGAGCAACTCTTAAAACCAATATGGGTTAGTAATAGTGTGTTAGTCGCTCCGTCATGTCCAGCTCTTTTCAACCCTATGGACTGTAGCCAACGAGACTCCTGTCTATGGAATTCTCTAGGCAAGAATACTGGAGTGGGTAGCCATTCCCTTCTCCAGGGGATCTTCCTGACCCAGAGTTCAAACCCAGACCTCCTGCGCCGCAGACGGATTCTTTGCCATCTGAGCCACCAGGGAAGCCCCTTAATATGAGTTAAGTATCAGTCTATTATTTATTTTCAATAGCAAAGTAGTAAAATCTACACAGTCTACATTGAAATTTGTTAAATAAACATTGTCTTTTTGGTAAATACTCTTTTGTGATACAAATATCAAAAGGCAGGATTTAGAAGATGAGGTGACTGCAAATAGCACTGGAAGCCCAAGCTGTTTTATGTATGGATGTTGTCACTGTAATTCAGAATACCAGTGATGATGAACCAAGGTTCTACTTATGAATGCCTGAAAAGGGATTTTTATGTTATTGGGTAGGGAATAGAGAAGAAAAGAGAGAGAAGCAGTTCTGTATGTTAGTACTACAATTACATTTACTAACTCAAGATCCACAGACCTTTTCCTCACCCCAATAAAGCAGTAAAAAGTTTGTAAATAGCTTCTTTGTAATATATTTAGTATTGTTTCAGAAATCATTTATGAGCAAATACAGAATCATGCCAACAGTGCATAGCACTGTACGGTCTTTAGAAAGCCCAGCGCGAGAAGGCCAGAATGAAGATGAAGGGAAAGGGAGATAATTACTGAAGTACAGTGGCAGACAGGGTTAGACGAAAAATTAGGGCTCCAGCTAGCATCACCTTACATGCCTTGGCAATGTTTTGGAGCCTCATTTCAGGCAATGGTAAAGGCTTTTCAAGTTTTAGGTTAGGATAATGTTGAGATCAGATCTTTATTCTGTGGGTGACAGATAGTTAGCAATACTGTACTCGATTTTCTTCCCACCCACAAGTCTAGCATCCCTTCTTTTATGATGTATTACCTCTCCGTGAGTCAGTTTTCATTTTAAATGTATACACAGTTTTAAAAGTTTACGGATAAGTCAGCTTGAGATTCAAGATTCAACTCTTAAAACCAATATGGGTTAGTAATAGTGTGTTAGTCGCTCCGTCATGTCCAGCTCTTTTCAACCCTATGGACTGTAGCCAACGAGACTCCTGTCTATGGAATTCTCTAGGCAAGAATACTGGAGTGGGTTGCCATCCCCTTCTCCAGGGGATCTTCCTGACCCAGGGATCAAACCCGGGTCTCCTGCACTGGAGGCAGATTCTTTGCCATCTGAGCCACCAGGGAAGCCCCTTAATATGAGTTAAGTATCAGTCTATTATTTATTTTCAATAGCAAAGTAGTAAAATCTACACAGTCTACATTGAAATTTGTTAAATAAACATTGTCTTTTTGGTAAATACTCTTTTGTGATACAAATATCAAAAGGCAGGATTTAGAAGATGAGGTGACTGCAAATAGCACTGGAAGCCCAAGCTGTTTTATGTATGGATGTTGTCACTGTAATTCAGAATACCAGTGATGATGAACCAAGGTTCTACTTATGAATGCCTGAAAAGGGATTTTTATGTTATTGGGTAGGGAATAGAGAAGAAAAGAGAGAGAAGCAGTTCTGTATGTTAGTACTACAATTACATTTACTAACTCAAGATCCACAGACCTTTTCCTCACCCCAATAAAGCAGTAAAAAGTTTGTAAATAGCTTCTTTGTAATATATTTAGTATTGTTTCAGAAATCATTTATGAGCAAATACAGAATCATGCCAACAGTGCATAGCACTGTACGGTCTTTAGAAAGCCCAGCGCGAGAAGGCCAGAATGAAGATGAAGGGAAAGGGAGATAATTACTGAAGTACAGTGGCAGACAGGGTTAGACGAAAAATTAGGGCTCCAGCTAGCATCACCTTACATGCCTTGGCAATGTTTTGGAGCCTCATTTCAGGCAATGGTAAAGGCTTTTCAAGTTTTAGGTTAGGATAATGTTGAGATCAGATCTTTATTCTGTGGGTGACAGATAGTTAGCAATACTGTACTCGATTTTCTTCCCACCCACAAGTCTAGCATCCCTTCTTTTATGATGTATTACCTCTCCGTGAGTCAGTTTTCATTTTAAATGTATACTAACATGACTTGACACTTAAAAGGTACTTGCTAACTGTGTTTATAAGTCAGCTTGAGTTCCAATTGCCTAATAATTAGCTCTCTTTATGTAAAGGAATTACTCTTTAATGATGAAGGGAATAGAGAAGGATATTTAAGAGGACAATGTCATCGTACTAAATCTGATCAAGGAAAGTAT
This sequence comes from Tragulus kanchil, assembly GCA_022376925.1. Lineage (NCBI taxonomy): Eukaryota > Metazoa > Chordata > Mammalia > Artiodactyla > Tragulidae > Tragulus > Tragulus kanchil. The sequence goes on from JAIOJX010000005.1 coordinate 139,112,089, forward strand.
ATCATTACTATTCCCTTCTGCTTTAATTTTTATTACAGAAAATCTCAGATGGCTAGAAGGTATAATATTCCACAAAGTTATTCATTGGGAACTCATTTCAGAATGGTGACTAAGACAGGGAGCTAATTTGACTTTATATTCCTAACTAGAGTTTATGACATTTGTAGTTAACAAACCCAGGCAGGAATTTACCCAAGTTATCCTGAGTATGAAATTTGAATTTGGTGTCCTTTAATTGATCTTCATATATTCATTGTGAGGACTGTGCATTTTTATATTTTCATTTTTTTCCTTTTTGGTTTCTCTAATAATCAACACTATCCCCTTCTTCTTACAGTGTTTTATTTCACTCTTCAAGGTTCTTGTGCTTCTCTGAATGTCCTTCCTGGACCTAGACTCTGTCTTCTCTTCTTTCTCCACACTCTTAAGTGACTACTTCTGCTCTATTTAATAGTCTACCTGATTGCATCTGTTATCTGTGTATAGATAATCTCAGCTACCTCTCAGGTTTGAATTTCTAAGTTCTTGACCTTTGTTTCTAATTGCCTGTAAAAATGTTTACTTTTAGATTTAACATATCCAAAGTAAAATACCTCTTATATTTTATCTAGTTTTCATGTTTCTGTTCATGGTGAGACAGCATAGTGTGAGCATCGTCTTTGACTCTTGCATCCTTCATCTGACACACCTGTTTATTTGCCTGATCTTGTTCATTTTACGCTGACCATCTCTCTTGAATAATCCTTCTCTTAAATATCCTTGGTGCCCACTCTAGGACATGCCCCTCCTGCTCTCAGCTGGACTACTGCAGGAACCCCCAACTGATCTCCCAGGCCCCTGTCTCCATTAGTTTTTGCTGCCTAATAAGTGAAAATCCCACCCACAAGTTGACTTTTTATTTTTCCCAGAGTAGTTTTCATTTTAGATGTATACTAACATGACTTGACACTTAAAAGGTACTTGCTAACTGTGTTTATAAGTCAGCTTGAGTTCCAATTGCCTAATAATTAGCTCTCTTTATGTAAAGGAATTACTCTTTAATGATGAAGGGAATAGAGAAGGATATTTAAGAGGACAATGTCATCGTACTAAATCTGATCAAGGAAAGTATATCATTACTATTCCCTTCTGCTTTAATTTTTATTACAGAAAATCTCAGATGGCTAGAAGGTATAATATTCCACAAAGTTATTCATTGGGAACTCATTTCAGAATGGTGACTAAGACAGGGAGCTAATTTGACTTTATATTCCTAACTAGAGTTTATGACATTTGTAGTTAACAAACCCAGGCAGGAATTTACCCAAGTTATCCTGAGTATGAAATTTGAATTTGGTGTCCTTTAATTGATCTTCATATATTCATTGTGAGGACTGTGCATTTTTATATTTTCATTTTTTTCCTTTTTGGTTTCTCTAATAATCAACACTATCCCCTTCTTCTTACAGTGTTTTATTTCACTCTTCAAGGTTCTTGTGCTTCTCTGAATGTCCTTCCTGGACCTAGACTCTGTCTTCTCTTCTTTCTCCACACTCTTAAGTGACTACTTCTGCTCTATTTAATAGTCTACCTGATTGCATCTGTTATCTGTGTATAGATAATCTCAGCTACCTCTCAGGTTTGAATTTCTAAGTTCTTGACCTTTGTTTCTAATTGCCTGTAAAAATGTTTACTTTTAGATTTAACATATCCAAAGTAAAATACCTCTTATATTTTATCTAGTTTTCATGTTTCTGTTCATGGTGAGACAGCATAGTGTGAGCATCGTCTTTGACTCTTGCATCCTTCATCTGACACACCTGTTTATTTGCCTGATCTTGTTCATTTTACGCTGACCATCTCTCTTGAATAATCCTTCTCTTAAATATCCTTGGTGCCCACTCTAGGACATGCCCCTCCTGCTCTCAGCTGGACTACTGCAGGAACCCCCAACTGATCTCCCAGGCCCCTGTCTCCATTAGTTTTTGCTGCCTAATAAGTGACTTCAAAACTTAGTGTTTTTAAAACAATGGCCATTTGCTTTAGCTCAGCACCCTTTGATAGATCAGCTGGCTGAGCGGAGGACTATAGAGGTGATTTAGCTCAAAATTCTGAGTCAGCTGGGAAATTCTGGGTTTGCTCAGCTGATCTAGAAAGGCCTCGTTCGCATGTCTGTTGGGCAGCTTGTTGGTGGGGGCCCTCATTTTGGGATGGAGCCTTTTATCCTCTAGCAGGTCATCTCTCTCATTGACATAGCAATCTCAGAGTTCCAAGTGTAGCAGGAGACCATTGGCCCTAACACACAAGTGTTTTCCAAGTCTGCTTGATCCCGTTTGCTGTTATTCAAGGGTGGAGAAAGAGAGTGAGCCTCTTACTTGGAGGAACTAAACTGTAAAATCACATTACAAAGGGATAGGATGGATTTGTAGCCATTTTTGCAACACATACATTTCTTTATCCATTCTATCCTAAAACTCCTACTAATCTAATATTTTTATAATTCAGCTCTGATGGAAATATATATTTTTATATAAACAATGGCATTATTGCCTCAATTCATCTTTCTTGCTTTCTTATTTTGTGTTCCCCTTTCTCTACTTAAATTTTACTAGTTTCTGCATTGGTCTTTTTAGTGTTAAGTAAGGATCAGCTAGTATACCACGACTTGTGTGAATTCTTCCTTGGTTTTCCTCTCTGCATTCCCACATTATCTGCTCTCGGCCTCTTCAGTTGAAATGGTTTTCCCTTCCTTGGTTCTCTCCTAGCGCTTCACCTTTTTTGTGGCAGTTGTGTTTGGCTTTGTTGTAATTGTCTGTGTATATGACTCCTTCCTTTACCAGTCTGAGAACATTTTAGGGGCTGGAACAGTGAGCTTCTTCATTTGAAGTTTCCCATGTGTATTATTTGGAACCCTACCTTGCACATTGCCACCAAAATATTTGGATTAATTTTTGAATGATGGATACATCTCAGAGTTATAATGTTATTTTTCAATGTCAGTTAAATTTTTTTCTTTCAGACCAGAAACTAGAGAGCAGTATCCAAATAAATTTATCCAACGAGATGACACTGAAAGATTTTACATTCTGAACACACTATTCAACCTGCCAGGTAGACTCATTCTAAGCTTCTATATCCTGATGTCCCTCCCCTTCTTTCCATGATCATTTGTCTTTCCTCAAGGGAGGAAATGAAACAGATTTTGATTATCTCACTTACAGCTTATGAATATCTATTCTTCATTTTTCAGAGACCTACCTGTTGGCCTGCCTAGTAGATTTTTTTACTAATTGTCCCAGATATACCAGGTATGTATGTACTGTAATTTTCTTTTTCCAATTGATTTTTAAAAATTAATGTACAGGGTTTTAGAGAACTGGCCATTGTAGGTCTTTTCTGCTTTTCTGAAGTGAATTTAGTGCTAGTGAGAGATGCCACATTGCCAGCCTGAGAGATGGGACAGCACCAGCAGCTCCATGCAGGCTCTCACCTCCCCCACGGCCCTCTCCTTGCCAGTGTGCTGCAGCCATGCTTGGAAGGGACCACTTCTGATTGGCTTCTCCTGGGAATGAAGACGGCCAGCAGAGGTGCTAATTGTGACAACTGAGTGGGAGGTTTGTGTGATGATTATCTGTCCAAGCAGAATTGCACTAAAACCCCCCAACTCATTTCACAGCAGCTACCCAGGAGCCATTCAGGGATAGTTTAGTCTCATTCCCAGGCCCAGCAAGATCTGGCTGAGGAAAAATACTATTTATCCTCCCTGTAGTAAAAGTTTTCTGAAGTCTTAAAAAAGTTATCCTTTCCTTTTTAGGGGGAATTGTAAGTTCAGCCATGTGTGCCAGATGTTGCTAACTTCTTATCCTCTTTAGGCCTTATCCACTTCAAGGCACTGCATTTGGTGGAGCACTAAGTCACTAAGATAAATAAAAAGTAGACAATACCTTAGTACCTAGAGACAATGTCAGAAAAGTCAGGATGGAGAGAACCTAAATTACCAATTTAAAATGTCTCTTTGATGGGAACCCGTTTCTTAAAAGTGATGAATAAAACACTGTTATTTTTGGAACTAGCCTTTTAGCTTCCATTCACTAAAGTTCTACCATTTTGTATCTGTTCAGTTACTATATTCCAGTGAACACAGTAGTCATCTCTGATGGTCAGAGTGGTTTTCATTAGGGAGTGATTATTTTCCAAATTAGCCACACAGCCTTTATTATGTGACAGAGGAACCTTTGGGTCCCCTGGGAAGTGTTTGTTATTCACCCTCCTTTGGATTCCCTGTCATGTTCTTTTCATCTTCCTGTAGCTGTGAAACAGGATTTAAAGATGGGGACCTCTTCATGTCTTACCGGAGCATGTTCCAGGATGTAAGAGACGCGGTTGACTGGGTTCATTACAAGGTACCTAGAAGCTGCTTCTTCACCTGCTCACTGCTTGGCATGTGTTTCTTATGGTCTGACATTAATTTTCCAAGTGCAAACAGAGCAGAGTTTTTCATCTGTTAAAAAGGGGAGATTTGCCTCCAATGGTAGCACTCTAGAATACTTCTGTACCTCTCTTTGGCTATCCTGCTTTCAGAGGTAATGCTGGTCTTTCCTCACTGGTGGTGCCTGGCTTCTAGATCTTATTTCAGTTTGTATTTTCCAAACTTACTAGAAGAGATTTTAGTGTTAGGATTATACTAACCTATCCTTAAGGATGATTATGGTCCATTTGTTTTTTTCCAAATACCTCCCACTAGGCCAGTAACATTTACTGATTAATAATAATATGTTTGTATTTATTATCAATTGTGTTGAATTAAATATGAAGTGCCCTTTGATTTCTAGTTCAAAATAGTTTTGAAAAAAAATAAAAAATAGTTTTGTATTTTAAATACAATTTGGAGGCAGAGTTACAGCAAATTGTATCTGCGACTTTTGGCCTCTAGTTGATCTATTTTTCCATTTTGGAAATACGTAAGAAATGCATTTAGGCTAATAGTAGACACAGTTTTTATAATAAACTTAAAAATTGATTTTGTTCTTCTCTTGCTTCCTTTTTTTTCTTTCTGTAGGGTTCCCTTAAGGAAAAGACAGTTGAAAATCTTGAGAAGTATGTAGTCAAAGATGTAAGTATTAAAGGGAAAAATAGATCTACATGATTGTTTCCTGTATTACCTATTACAGAAAGTATGAAGCTTATTTAGAAGATATTTATTTGTCTTGGCAATTTAAGACACGCCAGCTATACTCACCAAGCATTCTCAGCCAGAGTATGGGGTTTTAGTTTTTCCTGGTTTTTTGTTAGGCAAAAAGTGTCAGTATTTAATTTGTCCTTTTAGTGCTAGTTATAATAGTAGCATCAAGAATGGTTACTGGGTACATATCACTGTGCAAAGTGCTTAAACTCATGATCCCATTTAACCTTCCATATTATCCTGAGTTATTTATGGTTACATTTGCTTTATAGATGAAGAACTGGGGACTCAGAGGATTAAATAGTTTTCCCATGTTCATACAGTTAATAAGTAGTAAATCCAAAAGTCACACCTCAGCGTATCCTGAATCATAACCATGGCGCTAGATCATCTAGAAAAATGTACATGTGTGGCTGGTATCTAATTGTCAACAGGGCATAATGAGGAAAGCTTTAAGATACTTCAAAGACATTAGTGGGAAATGTAATAAAAACTTTAAATATCTCTCATTCAGTTTATAGTTCATGCTGGTCTTTCCTCACTGGTGGTGCCTGGCTTCTAGATCTTATTTCAGTTTGTATTTTCCAAACTTACTAGAAGAGATTTTAGTGTTAGGATTATACTAACCTATCCTTAAGGATGATTATGGTCCATTTGTTTTTTTCCAAATACCTCCCACTAGGCCAGTAACATTTACTGATTAATAATAATATGTTTGTATTTATTATCAATTGTGTTGAATTAAATATGAAGTGCCCTTTGATTTCTAGTTCAAAATAGTTTTGAAAAAAAATAAAAAATAGTTTTGTATTTTAAATACAATTTGGAGGCAGAGTTACAGCAAATTGTATCTGCGACTTTTGGCCTCTAGTTGATCTATTTTTCCATTTTGGAAATACGTAAGAAATGCATTTAGGCTAATAGTAGACACAGTTTTTATAATAAACTTAAAAATTGATTTTGTTCTTCTCTTGCTTCCTTTTTTTTCTTTCTGTAGGGTTCCCTTAAGGAAAAGACAGTTGAAAATCTTGAGAAGTATGTAGTCAAAGATGTAAGTATTAAAGGGAAAAATAGATCTACATGATTGTTTCCTGTATTACCTATTACAGAAAGTATGAAGCTTATTTAGAAGATATTTATTTGTCTTGGCAATTTAAGACACGCCAGCTATACTCACCAAGCATTCTCAGCCAGAGTATGGGGTTTTAGTTTTTCCTGGTTTTTTGTTAGGCAAAAAGTGTCAGTATTTAATTTGTCCTTTTAGTGCTAGTTATAATAGTAGCATCAAGAATGGTTACTGGGTACATATCACTGTGCAAAGTGCTTAAACTCATGATCCCATTTAACCTTCCATATTATCCTGAGTTATTTATGGTTACATTTGCTTTATAGATGAAGAACTGGGGACTCAGAGGATTAAATAGTTTTCCCATGTTCATACAGTTAATAAGTAGTAAATCCAAAAGTCACACCTCAGCGTATCCTGAATCATAACCATGGCGCTAGATCATCTAGAAAAATGTACATGTGTGGCTGGTATCTAATTGTCAACAGGGCATAATGAGGAAAGCTTTAAGATACTTCAAAGACATTAGTGGGAAATGTAATAAAAACTTTAAATATCTCTCATTCAGTTTATAGCATTGTGTCAGTTTTTTAGTTTTGATCATTGTCCTGGGGTAAAGGGATTAATATTAAGGGGATGAATATATGGGAACCCAGTGTACTATTTTTACAGCTTTCCTGTTAAGTCTGAAATTATTTCAAAATAAAAAGTACACACACACACACACACACAGCACTGAGACACTTCTTCCTTTTCTTACACAGAATAGTAGTAGAATGCACTTATTCCCAAAGTTCTTTGGTAAAGATGTCTTGTTTACAGACTTTCGTATCTCCTGTTTCCTTTCCACTCCCATCCCCATGATGGAAATTTCATGAAAGAACCCTAAGGGTTTTAGGAGGGGTGCAGTGAAGGAACCTGTTTTCTGACCACACCAGGTGGTAGTTTCCTCATGTATTTGCAACTGGGCCTGGGCATTTTCAGGTTACATTCTACACATAACATGTTATTTCTGCAGGCTATTTCATAAAATGAAAGTATACACACTGAAACCGTATCTAATATTTTCCGTAGAGTAGTTAGCTATCTTTAAAATCAGTTTCTCCTAATCTCAAACACACTTAATTCACTTACTTTAAGAGATTACAAAGTAATTTAAACTCTTTCCTGAGGCAAACATAATGCGGTTAGAGATATGTTTTTGTTTGTTTGTTTTTTGTTTTTTTTTGGCCAGAGGGCGGGTTGGAGAGGGAAGGGGGCGGCTGGGCCTCTTCAATTGGTCTTTCATTTATCTGTTTTCATCCATCTCTGTTCTTTGGCCCGTGTGGGCCTCCCATCACAGTGGCCTCTGTTGTCGCAGAGCACTGGCTCTGGGCGCATGCGCTCCAGAGCTCCAGCTCGGTAATTGGACACATCAGTCCAGCCGCTCCGCGGCACGTGGGATCTTCTCAGGCCAGGGATCCAACCGGCATCCCTTGCGCTGCAAGGCGGTGTCCTTACCCACTGGACCACCAGGGAAGCCCTAGAGATATGTTTTTAATAGGCCTGTAATTATTCATCATATATAAAAATCTTACTATATACACCATATATATTCTATACACATAATAATTTATACATAGTGACAGTATGGTCTTCTAAATGCTGAATTCTGACCCATCCCTTAAAGGGCATTGCCTGTTCCTATTTCAGTAGACAAAAGTCCACAGTGTGAAGTAGACGTATGATAGTCCCCAACTTAAAAAAAGATTTTTGTGACTGTACTATGGTGTGAGAGCAATAAACTTTAGTAGAAATTCTGTGTTGAATTTTTTTCTGGGCTAGTGATCAGCTCTCCAATACTCCTAAGATGCTGGGCAGCAGCAGTTAGTGAGAGCTCCCAGTCAGCCAAGTGATAATGAGGGTAAACAACAGATACATCCATTCTACTTTTCACTTTCAGTATTCTATAAATGATAACATACTTAGCACTTTATTATGAAACGGGCTTTGTGTTAGATGATTTTGCCCAACTGTAGGCTAATGTATGTTTGAGCACATTTTAGGTAGGCTTGGCTAGCTGTCATGTTTGGTATATGATCAGGATATAACCCCATCACGTGTGGAGGAAGATCTGTGTTTGCATTTTAGTTTAGCTCATCACATTAGTTTTGCTGATTACATTTCAGGGGAAACTGCCTTTGCTTCTGAGCCGGATGAAGGAAGTTGGAAAAGTATTCCTTGCCACCAACAGTGACTACAAGTATACAGATGTAAGTGCTTAATGTATTTGTTTATACAAAGAAATTATTTTGGACTAAAGAACTGTGAATATAATGAAGAAGGTAGTTTATTAAGTGAGGGTATTTTTTTGCCATTTCATTTTGAAAGCAGAATGAAAAAAGCAAAAATATATGGCGTACATTAAAGTGGTTCTCAAATTTATCTCTATTTTGATAATTCTCTGACTACACTTGCTTACTTAAAGGTTTTTGTTTTGGGGTTATTTAAAACATTTGTTTCAATTAAAATGTCTTCTGTGTCTCTTTATATGTGATTCTAAAATTTGAAAAGTTATACCCTTTATTTCATGTGTACATATGTGCCCTCCCTGCTGTTGGGAGCAATAGATGGTACAAAGATGTTTTGACTCTTAGCCATCAAAATTCACTTCTTAAAAATTTTGCCATTGTTAAGCATATAGAAAAGCTGATTTAACTCCTTAACCTCATGTTGTTTTTCCTAAGTCCACTACAAGTTCATAGTCATAGAAGCTCAGTGCTCCCTAACCCTTTTTATGTACAGTGTTGATTTAGAAAAGTTGGTTTTTAGAGGAAATTGGCTTGGTTGTCCTCAGAAGAGTAGTCAGAGGGCCAAGGCACGTGATTTCCATGTGAGTCATCAGTTTTCTCTGCACCCTTATCTCCGATACCCTCTCTCTCCAAATATGTGCTCCAGTCCACGAGGAGAACTTGAGGGGAATAAATGGATGAATTTGGATAAAAATAACTCCTGGAAGAACCCTGTATTCTAGGAGAATTGTCAGAAGCTTGCATTTGTTTGTATGATGATGCATTAATTTCTATCTTCAACTGCCATGATTTCATAAACTTTAGAGGTAACAAGAATGTGACAAATCCTGTATTGAAAAAGACATGTTTTATAGAAAGGCTGTGTGTGATTTATTTAGGTGTCATGTATCACTTCAGGAAGTAGTATGTGGACCTTATGTTGGATTTTGTTTTTTCCAGAAAATTATGACTTACCTGTTTGATTTCCCACATGGCCCAAAGGTATGCTATGTAATGTAGCAGACTATTGCTTTGGTAATAATGAATGCATTTAATATCCTGGAATATTGAGAGTAAGGAACTGGTCAGGAGCTATCTAGAAGTCTTCACTAATATCAGAAGTAATGCAGGAGCTAGTATAATTTAAAGTTTCTAGCAATTTGAAACCTTGGTAGACAGAAATAAGAGATTCATGTGGTATTTCTTTAGTAGGATGGGATCAGAATTTTATGCCCAAGAAATTCTATACAGAATTTGCTAAATTTGCATGGCAAAGGAGTTTTCAGGTCAAAGAAGATTATCTTATTAAAAGAAAGAGAAAATATATAAATTCTTGACGTATATAGATTCTGCTGTTATTGTGGAGTTTTGTGTCAAAAGAACAGCTAAATTTGATACTTAAGAGAAGCCTTCATTCCTGCAGTATGGCCATGCTTAGATATAAGGAATACTTACTGCAGGCTGTCACTAGGCTTCTCTGAATAAATGTTAGTAAATGACCATTTTGAGATAACCCAGAAGCACAAATGCTCTTTGTCATGACCTTAAAAGGTTAAAAGCCATGGTTCCAGTTCAGGATGGAGGGAATGGTAAATTAATGGGTGTATGTTCTGCATTCCTGCTGATGAGCCTGCAGTATGACTAAAGACCATTGTGTACCTGGAACCACCATTCTGAGAACATAATCCATGAATTTGCTGTTCTGATGCTAATCTGCCTCTTTCTTAGTTTCTTATGTACTTGTTTTGCATCTCTCTTTAGCCCCTTTGAACCTCTTCAAGCCCATTTTTAGAGTATGAGCACATTTTCTCTCATCCATTAAATTGCTTGACATAAATTAGTAAGTAGGTGAAATGATTTTAAATACAGAGATTATTAGAGTCATTGTTTATATTTTCACTTAGAAGATGTGGCTTATCTAATAAGCAGAATATGTTTTTAATAAAATAGTGGGATTTTCTGGCTTAGGGTTTCTATATACCTTCCACCTGCCTGAGATGACACGAGTGCTCTTAGACTAGCAGTGATGTTCTGGCTCTCGTGCTTTCTCCTTTGTCAGCCTGGGAGCTCCCATCGCCCATGGCAGTCCTACTTCGACCTGATCCTGGTTGATGCACGGAAACCGCTCTTTTTTGGAGAAGGCACAGTCCTGCGTCAGGTGGATACTGTAAGTTGAGAGGATGATCTATCCACAAGCAAGTATCCTTCATGTCCCTCCTTTCCCCACTTCTCCTCTCCCTCAGGAATCAGGTATTTTAAACTTACTAGCCGTATCTCTCTTTCGAAGTTAAGAGAGTTTTGGTCTTAATTACTGTGGCTGAATAATTCAAATGAATTTAATCCAAAAGTGACATTCATTTGGCTGCCCATAGCTAAGTCCACATTCTTTTCTCACAGAAAACTGGCAAGCTGAAAATTGGTACCTACACAGGCCCCTTACAGCACGGCATCGTCTACTCTGGGGGTGAGTCCCACACTTCCCTGTATGTAAGTCTTTGCTCGGATTTCACTGTGAAAGCTTTGCTCTCTGCTTGGTGCTGTGTTACTTATGCTCTTTAGTTCCCTAGAGATAGCAGCTCGCGAAGGTAAACGCTCATCACCTACTAAGAGTCAAGAGAATGGGTTTGAGAAGCTGTCAGTAAGCCTTAATGAATCTTTGATTTTCACGAAAAGAATTAGTTTTTCCTATCCTCCTCCTCTGCCTATTGGAGACATTTTCTCAGCGCTGGAATCACATGGGGTGGTTCCCAAGGTCTCATGGACATAGATGCATATATTATTAGTATGAGAGGCGGTTGAACAAAACCACCTTAATGGCAGATCTGTGATGAGAAATGGCATTGATGCTTTGGAGGTTTATGTTCCCTCAAGTTGAGACCAGGTAGGTTTGTTGCTCTTGGATTTGGGGTCGAGACTTCTGGTTAGTACAGTGGAGCTAAAGGCCTTGTCATAGAGGCAGCAAAAAGGAGGATGAAAAAAGACAGTGGTGTCTTTAAGAAAGTGAGCCCTTTTTCCAGTCTGTTCCTCACATAATTAGGAAAATAAAATTAATCTGTATAGTATTTAATGGTTATGGTACTTGGAATGCTGGTTTTTATTTTCTCATTGCTCATTCCATTGTTTCAGGTTCATCTGATACAATCTGTGATTTATTGGGAGCCAAGGGCAAAGACATTTTATACATTGGAGATCACATCTTTGGGGACATTTTAAAATCAAAGAAACGGCAAGGGTGGCGAACTTTCTTGGTGATTCCAGAACTCGCACAGGAGCTGCATGTCTGGACGGATAAGAGCTGTAAGGAACCATTATTCTTCTCTGAAAATCTTTGCCCTAGCTAGTTTACATCTGAAGGGCTACTTATGACTCAGTCCTCTTTGAGGAACCATTACTTTGCATGCAGGGGGTCAGAAGAGAAGCTCTTATATTTGAACACTCCCTTCTCGCATAACCAGATATCTCTCACAGGTCCAGAATTTGGAGAGGTTATCTTGTTTACCCTTTTTCTTGAATCGCTTTAAAGTATAGCATGTTACTGCTCTGAGTTACAGTAACAACTAAACCGTGAACTTTGCTTTCCTTTTAGTCCCCTATTTGTCTAACCACGCCTGCTAGTTCCAGTCTCTCTGCTACTAGCTCTGTCTGTGATTCTGGGGCATCGAGCAGTGGCTCTGAGTGCTGATCGCCTGGTATTATTTGCTCTTCTGAGAAGTAGAGAACGACGCGCTCCCTGCACTGAGTTATACTGTGTGCACTGAATTGAGCTGCAGCTCCTGTTACGTAAAAGCTGTTTGACACAAGTTCTCCCAGTGTGGTGGAACATTCTGCCTCTGGAAACACAGCCTGCCTCAGGTAGTAACCCTGGGTCCACCACTAATGTCTTCATGCCCTTAGGCAGATACTGAGACACCCTGTGCCTTAGTATCCTTACGTGTGAAAATGAAGATGACACCTACTGTCAGAGTTGCTGAGACTCAGCTGAGGCAGTGTGTGTGTACAGGAGACAGAAGGCCTTTCATCCACATTCATAGCTATCCACCTGTGGGACTTAAGAAATTTAGTTGACTTCTATTTTCTGGACTTGTGACTCTTTTTATCTAAAAATGGAACTGTTAGCACTTGCTTTACTGACCTGCCTGACCTGGGGTATGAACGGGTACTTTGTAAGCTCGGAATCAGCATCCAGTTGAGAAGGCTGGTTTTTATTTTCTCATTGCTCATTCCATTGTTTCAGGTTCATCTGATACAATCTGTGATTTATTGGGAGCCAAGGGCAAAGACATTTTATACATTGGAGATCACATCTTTGGGGACATTTTAAAATCAAAGAAACGGCAAGGGTGGCGAACTTTCTTGGTGATTCCAGAACTCGCACAGGAGCTGCATGTCTGGACGGATAAGAGCTGTAAGGAACCATTATTCTTCTCTGAAAATCTTTGCCCTAGCTAGTTTACATCTGAAGGGCTACTTATGACTCAGTCCTCTTTGAGGAACCATTACTTTGCATGCAGGGGGTCAGAAGAGAAGCTCTTATATTTGAACACTCCCTTCTCGCATAACCAGATATCTCTCACAGGTCCAGAATTTGGAGAGGTTATCTTGTTTACCCTTTTTCTTGAATCGCTTTAAAGTATAGCATGTTACTGCTCTGAGTTACAGTAACAACTAAACCGTGAACTTTGCTTTCCTTTTAGTCCCCTATTTGTCTAACCACGCCTGCTAGTTCCAGTCTCTCTGCTACTAGCTCTGTCTGTGATTCTGGGGCATCGAGCAGTGGCTCTGAGTGCTGATCGCCTGGTATTATTTGCTCTTCTGAGAAGTAGAGAACGACGCGCTCCCTGCACTGAGTTATACTGTGTGCACTGAATTGAGCTGCAGCTCCTGTTACGTAAAAGCTGTTTGACACAAGTTCTCCCAGTGTGGTGGAACATTCTGCCTCTGGAAACACAGCCTGCCTCAGGTAGTAACCCTGGGTCCACCACTAATGTCTTCATGCCCTTAGGCAGATACTGAGACACCCTGTGCCTTAGTATCCTTACGTGTGAAAATGAAGATGACACCTACTGTCAGAGTTGCTGAGACTCAGCTGAGGCAGTGTGTGTGTACAGGAGACAGAAGGCCTTTCATCCACATTCATAGCTATCCACCTGTGGGACTTAAGAAATTTAGTTGACTTCTATTTTCTGGACTTGTGACTCTTTTTATCTAAAAATGGAACTGTTAGCACTTGCTTTACTGACCTGCCTGACCTGGGGTATGAACGGGTACTTTGTAAGCTCGGAATCAGCATCCAGTTGAGAAGGCTGTATGTAGTCAATGGCTTTAAGCAGGAGGAAGGGCAGTTAGGAAATTCTGGCGTCATCTGCTACCAGATTCCAAACAGTGTTAGTGGGTTTTCCTGAAGGTGAGGGGAGTCATTTTAAACGTTCACCTGCAGCTTTAGTTTTCAGCCATATCTGCGACCTTTTGGATTTAGTTTTTAGTAATAGTTAAAACATTTTCCTTTTTCTTTCAAACTTTAGCACTTTTTGAGGAGCTTCAGAGCTTGGATATTTTCTTGGCCGAACTCTACAAGTAAGTTTCCTTGTTCTAAAAATTTCTTCCCTAAAAGCCATCTACCTCTTTAGGAGTCACCTAGATACAGGAGACGTCCATGGTAGAGATTTTCACTGGGTTTCTCTTGTCTCCAGGCACCTTGACAGCAGCAGCAATGAGCGCCCAGATATTAGCTCCATCCAGAGACGTATTAAGGTACCCAAAGGGATTTGGGAGAAAACTTGGCAAATGAAGTGATGTCTGTGTTTCTGATTTTATACAGGCAGTGGCACACAGCTAGGGTTCAGTATATGTCGAGTAAGCTGAGCCTTGATCTTGTTCTGTTTTAGAAAGTAACTCATGACATGGACATGTGCTACGGGATGATGGGGAGCCTGTTCCGCAGTGGCTCCCGGCAGACCCTGTTTGCCAGTCAGGTGATGCGCTACGCTGATCTCTACGCTGCATCTTTCATCAATCTTCTCTATTACCCATTCAGCTACCTCTTCAGAGCTGCCCATGTCTTGGTGAGTTAATACAGCCCAAGGCCAAGATCTGCAACTAGCTATCTGGCATGGCACAGGAAAGTTTAGATCATTTCTTTCTAATGTGCAGAGGCCATGGTTGCACAAAAAGGAAAAAAGTTTAAGATAGAGACTGTTAGAGCTCACCTTTACTCTGAATACTACTAGATTTAAAAGTTGTTTGGTGAAAATTTTGCTCTGTTAGTGCTGAGAAGTGTAGTTTTGTATTCATATATTCTATCAGTAATACTCATCTAGATTGCAAAACTTTTTAGCTGAGAAATATTATTTCTTCTCTCCATCTTACCCAGTTTCAGACTATAGTATTTGATCTGGGCAGAGTTATGATGGTTTGGGAGAGAAAAGAGAACAGGCAGCTTTAAAAGGAAGTTCTCAGAAGATCTGAATTGGCTTGGCCTCTGTTCCATTTCAGGAGTTTCTGTATGGCCATCTAACGAAGGCTGAGGGTTTAGGAGCTGGGAGACAACTGTTTCTATTCAGTCTGCTTTCTGAACCTCTGGCTTTGTTGTAGATGCCTCATGAGTCAACAGTGGAACACACACATGTAGATATCAATGAGATGGAGTCCCCCCTTGCCACCCGGAACCGCACATCGGTGGATTTCAAAGATACCGACTACAAGCGGCACCAGTTGACACGGTCGATTAGTGAGATTAAACCCCCCAACCTCTTCCCACTGGCTCCCCAGGAAATTACACACTGCCATGATGAAGATGATGATGAGGAGGAAGAGGAAGAAGAGGAAGAATGAGGAGGAGAACGAAAACTGAGCACACATTAAACAAGTTCTGGCAGGACTCAGAGTAACAAAGGCTATCCCTGTGTGGGTCCTGGGGGGGTGGGTGGGAGGGGGCTCCATCAAAGGTACATCTGGCAAGTTTCTGAAGACTTTAAAATATTCTAATCATAGAGAGATACTTGTTTAGTTTTGCATCTGCACTCTTTGCAGATAGTTCAGAATTGGGAGTCTGTATTGGAGGAAAGTAAGGGTAAAGCTGAGCTGAACTGCATGCGGCTGGCTCCATCGGGGCTCGTGACGCAGTTTCCTTGTCTTGATTCATCCTTGGTGTGTCACAGTGCATCCAGATGCACTCAGGGTGGTGGAGGGGCTCAGGGAGGACAGTGCGAGGAGGTGATTCCCAAGGCTGTTACAAAGTGTGCTCTTAACTCCAAAACCCATCTTTCCTTTCCCAGTGCATTACATAAGTATTGTATACAGTGGAGAAATATATTATTTCCATTACCAGATGTAGTCTTCTGTTCAGGTCAAGTTTCTTTACAAGCTATCAGTGTCTTCAGTGACCCTGGCAAGGCTGTGGTCAGTGGCTTTGCAGGAGTGTTTTCTACTTGCTGTAGGGCTGGTCCTGAGTGGCCTGCAGCGATTCTGTTTTGAGGTAAAGCTCTTCATCCACATCAACATGTTTGTGATTGAGAGCAAAAATGTTTACTATCCCAAAACAGTCTTTTTCCTATCTGGGGTAAATCTGTGGAAAGAATTTAGCTGAAAAGAGGACAAAGGAGCAAGCCACCCGAAAAGAACAGAACCTCCGTCTTTACCTTAAGTGAGTAACATTCATTAGAGTGGGCCATCTAGTGTGGTTCAGGCTACCCCATTCCAGCCTTCTATCCTCTTGCCTCATGAGTCAACAGTGGAACACACACATGTAGATATCAATGAGATGGAGTCCCCTTGCCACCCGGAACCGCACATCGGTGGATTTCAAAGATACCGACTACAAGCGGCACCAGTTGACACGGTCGATTAGTGAGATTAAACCCCCCAACCTCTTCCCACTGGCTCCCCAGGAAATTACACACTGCCATGATGAAGATGATGATGAGGAGGAAGAGGAAGAAGAGGAAGAATGAGGAGGAGAACGAAAACTGAGCACACATTAAACAAGTTCTGGCAGGACTCAGAGTAACAAAGGCTATCCCTGTGTGGGTCCTGGGGGGGTGGGTGGGAGGGGGCTCCATCAAAGGTACATCTGGCAAGTTTCTGAAGACTTTAAAATATTCTAATCATAGAGAGATACTTGTTTAGTTTTGCATCTGCACTCTTTGCAGATAGTTCAGAATTGGGAGTCTGTATTGGAGGAAAGTAAGGGTAAAGCTGAGCTGAACTGCATGCGGCTGGCTCCATCGGGGCTCGTGACGCAGTTTCCTTGTCTTGATTCATCCTTGGTGTGTCACAGTGCATCCAGATGCACTCAGGGTGGTGGAGGGGCTCAGGGAGGACAGTGCGAGGAGGTGATTCCCAAGGCTGTTACAAAGTGTGCTCTTAACTCCAAAACCCATCTTTCCTTTCCCAGTGCATTACATAAGTATTGTATACAGTGGAGAAATATATTATTTCCATTACCAGATGTAGTCTTCTGTTCAGGTCAAGTTTCTTTACAAGCTATCAGTGTCTTCAGTGACCCTGGCAAGGCTGTGGTCAGTGGCTTTGCAGGAGTGTTTTCTACTTGCTGTAGGGCTGGTCCTGAGTGGCCTGCAGCGATTCTGTTTTGAGGTAAAGCTCTTCATCCACATCAACATGTTTGTGATTGAGAGCAAAAATGTTTACTATCCCAAAACAGTCTTTTTCCTATCTGGGGTAAATCTGTGGAAAGAATTTAGCTGAAAAGAGGACAAAGGAGCAAGCCACCCGAAAAGAACAGAACCTCCGTCTTTACCTTAAGTGAGTAACATTCATTAGAGTGGGCCATCTAGTGTGGTTCAGGCTACCCCATTCCAGCCTTCTATCCTCTTGCTTAATAATTCAAGCATTAGAGGGTGGGAAGAGGGCTCTGTAAGCCAGAACCTTTAGGAAAACAGAGGGCACAATCAGTGTGAATAAATTCACTTCAGAATCCCAAGTAAGATCACTTCTTCTTGTTCTGAACAAGATACTTTATTATAACTGCCTCACCAGAACAGTGAATGCTGTACGCTGTTACAACATTTTCCACAGTGTGTAGACTCTAACCTTCATGTTTCTTCCATGCTTACTGTCATTTGTCAACACGGGAGGGTAGAATAGCTGCTCTAGAATTCAATAAAGTATATTTCTAATACTGACTTCAGCCCTTCCTTAGCACAACTATAGTAATTGCTAGTGTTCAGGCGGGTTTAGGTTTGACCCAGTGCTAGAGTATGTCTCATGGTTAAATTTATAGCACTTAAAATGTTTTCATAGAAACTATGAGGTGGGGGGCTTTTTTTTTTTTCCAAAAATCATTTTATAGGTAGGGAAGACAGCTCAGTAACTTAGCCAAGGCCATATTACTTCATCACCTTCAATATATATGGCTTTACAGTTGTCACATCAAGACATGCATCTGTTAGGAATTTATGCTACTTGTAAAGTATCAGGTTAGAAATGCTATTGCAGATAGCACTTAGATACTGCTCCAGTTGTAACTGTAGCAGATGTGGTCGTCCCAACTGCTTTTCTCATTCAAGACGGCAGTGTTTCCAAAGCCAAATCATACCTGCGTGACTTACTATAGCTACCACATTCTAATAGTGCCTTTACACATCCTCCCTGTTAGAAAAAGGACCAACACGATCGCCTTGCTTTAAACTACCATCCTTTCTGTATTTCTTACCTAAGAGTTTCTTTTCAGCTAGTTCAGT
Organism: Tragulus kanchil; assembly: GCA_022376925.1. Lineage (NCBI taxonomy): Eukaryota > Metazoa > Chordata > Mammalia > Artiodactyla > Tragulidae > Tragulus > Tragulus kanchil. The sequence continues at coordinate 139,130,284 of JAIOJX010000005.1, forward strand.
CTCTGGTAGCAAGTCCAAAGATGGAGATATGGAAAGCACACTCCTGGAATAAGAATTCCACTGTTGGTCACAGCTTTCTTCAGGACCACTGAAATAAATTTTAAAATGCTAGGATTCCGTAAGAGTCCAAGGCCCAGAGCGGAGCTGTTGCTTCTGTGCATGTTACTCCCGGGGCCCGAGAGTGCTGCGGAGTAAGCGGCCCCTGGGCAGGTCCTCAGAGCAGCCGTAAGTGGACGTGCCAAGACATAGGAGTTTCTCTGTTGCTAACAGTTGAGGAAACTAAACCTAGAATTATAGTTTTTCTTTAGAATCAAAAAACCAAAAACCTTAAGGTATTTAGACCAAGAAGCAGCTCTCCCAACTCTTTTCAGAATGTCTTCCCTGGGTATTCAGAAAACCCCATTTAGTTTCAGACTCTCAACACCCCCAGGGACCCAGCGTATCCAGCACTGGGCAGAGGCACAGCAGGCCACAGCCCAGCCTCTGCGAGAGGACTCACCTGTATGTTCACGTCTACAGAGATGGGCAGGTAAAGCACAGGTGGTGGATTTTAGAAAAGTTCCTTAGAGCCAAGGAAACCTAGTGTTCTGTTCAGATCTTAGGTTTTCTACCTTAAGCACTATTGAGACGTAAAATAACCTTTTTAAGATACTTTCAGGAAAAGCAAGTTTTAACAGAACAACTAAGAGCTACAGATCCTTTCGACATGTTAGTGTTGTTTTTAAGCAGCCACTTAAAAAGTCAATTGCAGTGACATGTCAGATTTAGAAGTACTTTGTCCATGTTTAGATATTCCTAAATCAAATTTATTTGTTTAAGAAATATTTTGTCAGCAGCTTTAAAGTTTTCTGCAAAATTTTTCCAAAGCTGCCACAGCATTTAAAAATCCTGCAGACCTGTGGTTCGTCCCAACTGCTTTTCTCATTCAAGACGGCAGTGTTTCCAAAGCCAAATCATACCTGTGACTTACTATAGCTACCACATTCTAATAGTGCCTTTACACATCCTCCCTGTTAGAAAAAGGACCAACACGATCGCCTTGCTTTAAACTACCATCCTTTCTGTATTTCTTACCTAAGAGTTTCTTTTCAGCTAGTTCAGTCTCTGGTAGCAAGTCCAAAGATGGAGATATGGAAAGCACACTCCTGGAATAAGAATTCCACTGTTGGTCACAGCTTTCTTCAGGACCACTGAAATAAATTTTAAAATGCTAGGATTCCGTAAGAGTCCAAGGCCCAGAGCGGAGCTGTTGCTTCTGTGCATGTTACTCCCGGGGCCCGAGAGTGCTGCGGAGTAAGCGGCCCCTGGGCAGGTCCTCAGAGCAGCCGTAAGTGGACGTGCCAAGACATAGGAGTTTCTCTGTTGCTAACAGTTGAGGAAACTAAACCTAGAATTATAGTTTTTCTTTAGAATCAAAAAACCAAAAACCTTAAGGTATTTAGACCAAGAAGCAGCTCTCCCAACTCTTTTCAGAATGTCTTCCCTGGGTATTCAGAAAACCCCATTTAGTTTCAGACTCTCAACACCCCCAGGGACCCAGCGTATCCAGCACTGGGCAGAGGCACAGCAGGCCACAGCCCAGCCTCTGCGAGAGGACTCACCTGTATGTTCACGTCTACAGAGATGGGCAGGTAAAGCACAGGTGGTGGATTTTAGAAAAGTTCCTTAGAGCCAAGGAAACCTAGTGTTCTGTTCAGATCTTAGGTTTTCTACCTTAAGCACTATTGAGACGTAAAATAACCTTTTTAAGATACTTTCAGGAAAAGCAAGTTTTAACAGAACAACTAAGAGCTACAGATCCTTTCGACATGTTAGTGTTGTTTTTAAGCAGCCACTTAAAAAGTCAATTGCAGTGACATGTCAGATTTAGAAGTACTTTGTCCATGTTTAGATATTCCTAAATCAAATTTATTTGTTTAAGAAATATTTTGTCAGCAGCTTTAAAGTCCTGCAATTTTTCCAAAGCTGCCACAGCATTTAAAAATACTCTGCTTATTCACCACAAATAGCCTGAGACAAACAACAGCATATCTGTCTACATTAAGGGTAGGAGCCTTGTCCACATTCCACACTATGGAAACTATTTAACCTTTCTTTGATGGTGGGAAAAATGATAACTATGATCTAGCTATTGCCATACACTTAATCCCAATTCCTCCGTTCAGTAATTTTATGTCTCAATACTTAGGTTTCTCATGACATTCTTTCTTAATGACTACAGCACAGAGCTATTTTTAAAGTTTTTCCTCAAATGGAACAATTTTAAATGATACACAAGCTTTAAGGGGCCCGAAAAGTGGAATCTCCACCATGGAGCTACCTGAGCAGCCTTGAAAGAGAAAAGACCAGTGCACAGCCACCAGGGAGTCCAGGCCCACGCACCAGGCAGCTTGTGGGAACCCACAGCGTCCCATCCCACGCCTCCAGGAGCGGGGAAGCACACTACAGGGTGTCCTTACCTATGAGCGTGTAGGGAGAGCAGAAAGCCAGCCATCTATGGAGAGAAAGCATTCATTTACAGAATGAGCAAGGCCACTTCTCTGCTTAGCCTGGCAATCTCAAGCAGTTCTCCCTGTTCGCAGACATAATGTTTTTCTCCCAAGGCCACATCTGACTTGTTTCCACAAAGGTAGGTAATTTCAAAATATAAACAATAGTGAAAGCCCCTCTAAAGAGTTTTTACTCAAAGTACTCCTGATTAAGTACAGAACACTTCCTTCTCAAGCTTGTCAACTCTTACTGCAAGTGTAAGGAATCTACTTTGTAATTTAAAATGACAGAAGTTTTTGGTTTGCTCACTTCTCATAAAATAACTTCGCTCTATTTTATTACTAGGAAAAAGATGGACTGGACAGATAGGTTCATGAATCAAATTAAGTACAAATCAAATTCTCACCCGAATGATCTGCTCTGCCACTGTGCTCTTCCCAAAGCCATGTCTGGCCAGGACTATAAGTGAGGCTTGAAGAGTTTAGGCCAAGGGAAACCCCCTTGTACAAACTGGAGACCCAGCAGCTGAGTACATGGTCTTTGCAAGAAAGACAGTACTAGTCCTGCCAAGTCTCCCAAGTCCTGAGATCACTGGAGACAGGACTTGTCATGCACACCTTCCCAACACTGAGAAATACTAAACGGCCAGTGTTTGAGAGGGTTTGCCCCAAAGGTAATCTTTAACTTGTGGGTGTGGGAATTTTGAAGCAAGTAAGCTTGCTTCTGGGACCACGGCCCTCAAGTGAGTGATGTAGCAGAACAGTGGCTGGCTTCATCTAAAATTCCTGCCACACTTCAGCCCATTGAATACTTCTCCGTCACCCATATCCTAGCAGGAAGAACACTCTGACCAAGAATTCCAGTAACCACTTCCCCCTTAGGCCTCACAGTCATCCACCAGGGGCAATGGCATGCCACCAGGGTGTCCCAGAGGCCCTCTAACCACTGCTTTGTTCTAGGACTCTAAAAGAGAAGGGAAAATGATAAAACACTTAATAGCCATCTTGTGTAATTCAACTCTAGGCTTTAGTAAGGAATCACCTCTTACTGAATTGAATTACCTTAAAAAAGTATCTCTCCAGAAACCAACTCCAGGCTACAAAAAGGTCATTTGGTTTGTACCGGTCACTTTCTCTACAGGAGCACCTGATCACTAAGTTGTTATTTTCTCTTAACACCTTCTTTTCCTCTAACACTGGAGCTTTTATCATAAGTACAGCTCAGAAGTAAAACCATGCGTCAACTCCAAGGATGCAGAGAGAAGGCTTAGGCAAAGCTCACCTTTACTTAGAGAATGCCCTGATTTGAGCACAGGACTCACCTAGACAAAGTGAGTAACGCAGGAACCACTAAGCAAAGCAGTGAATTAAGAGCAGACGCACTGGAGAGAGTTCTTCCTTGGGTGTGCTTTCTTCCAAGAAGCTAACACTTCACAGGAAGGTGGCACAGCCTCCTTCTGCTTTCACAAAATTGTAGGTGACTGGGGAGGTAGGACAGGTGGTGAGGTCAGGTGATGCCTCAGCCAATTTTGGCAGCAGTTCTTCACTAAAATGTCTCCAATCTAAAGGACTAGTGTAAGACATACAGACCAAGAACATCATGGCTAAAACAGTACAGCAGGAAAAACAAGGGACCAGTCACCAAGAAACTCAATTCTCAGAAGAATGTAGAACAGTGACAGAATGGAGGAAGAAAGGATTCCAAAAGGATGGGGTCTCCGAATATATCGTCGAGGGGCTGTGAACCTCAACTGGAAAATCGTCAGGGCCTGGTCCCTGAGGGAGGATGGTAAGCGGGAATGAAAGACTGGAACAAACAGGCAATGAAGGAGAATGGGGCTTGTCAGGGGAAGGGGGAGGCCCACTGAATCCCAAAGAGCTGTTGGCCACGACTCACCACACTCATGCCTTTGTTTCTAACTTGAAGGGGGACCATCTGTGCCTCCTGCAACCATTCTCAGGCTTCTCAGCACAGAGAGGTATCTGCAGAGCCATTTTCATCTTTTAAGAGCCAACGGAGAGGCTGGAATGAGGCCTCTGGTCTTGCCTAGGAAAAAACAGTTCAGACATGTGCCATTTGAAATGTGTGCATAGTGGAAGGAGCAGCAACTGTCTGGGGCAGTTTGAATGGATACCCCCAGTATGTTTATCTAAAATGAACTGATGGGGACAGGTTACAATCCTTGAAAAAGAGAACACAGCCCTCCCATTGGCTGTGCCAGGCTGGAAGCTGGAGGCTCTAGCACCTGCTTCTCTTTTAACCTAAGACTTGGTGGTATAAAGAATGCCCCTGCTGTGTTGCCTTGGTGACAGTCCATCCCAGCTGTCCCCCCAGGCAGGGGAGGTGGTAGGGGAGAGAGGGAACACACATTCGCTAGAAGGGTGAACAGAAATCATCATTTATCTAAATAGAATAATAGAAATGAACAAAAACCTTTTAAAACAATCACAAAATTTACAAATAAATTGATACAAAATAAATAGGAGAGACTGTAAATCTACAACATTTGAATTATAAAATGCATTCATTATGACAATCAGCTCACAAAACCTATACACGTCACTTGTGCTTGTTCAGATTTATGTACACAGCTCTGGACACTGTTCAGAAAACTGCTGCTACAAAGCATGAAATGTACACTATGATACAGTGAGTAAAGGCTAAGGAAGATGCAAATCAGACTCAAAGCAGGTCTTCTGCGAGGCGCCAAGGCAGGGTTGGCGTTGGGCCTCAAAACCAAGAAAAGGCATCTCGGGTGCCCAGGTGGGCAGGCAGCTTCCCCGGTCCACAGGGAGGGGATTCTGCAACCCACGGTGGGAATTCGAGACCATCACTGTTGCGGGGCCAGACCACCAACTTGGCTCGAGAGGGTGAGAGTGAGGAAGGTGGCTGGCCTCACAGCCACGCTGTACCACGACCTAAAGAAGGGACCCGTCACCATGAAACCACTCTATAAAGTATTTCACAGAGGTACCTGTGAGGCCCTGCCACCATCCTCATCTCAAACACTTGCCATCAGGAATAGAGGTGGGTCCAACAAAAGGGGCCGGGACGCCAGGTCCAATGTAAGAGCAGCAACCTGTTTACGACAAAAACAAAACCGCTCCTTCTCACCCACTCTGAAAAACAGCAGAACCCCAGGCTCCATGGATGAGAGGCTCCAGAACAGATCGGATCTTAGTCACAGATGATGTACTACAGTAGAGGTGTATATACATAATAAATAATATAAAATAAAGCATATACATTTGTGGACTTAAAGGACTCCGAAAACAAGAAAAGCCAACGGACTGACACACTCCACCTTCACAGTAGACTGTAGACATGGGGAGTAGTGAAGCAGGAGCGAGGCTGGGCTCTGGGCAACCAGAGTCCTGGGCCCTTACTTTTCTCCCTCTCCCTTCAGCTCTGTGAGCCCGAAACCAGTTGTTTACACCCAAGGGACCTGGAGCTCCAACTTAAGGCCAGGCACCCAACGCCCACTGGTCCATTGGTGAGCCAGAAGAGAACTCAAATGAATCACAAATGCCAGAAGCTACCCTGCCAAGGAAGCAGGACCAGACTCCTGGTCATTCTTCCTACTTGTTCACGTCTGATACCCAGTGGGGGGTACTGAAACTGGAAAATGAGGACTCACTCAAGTCATACGTGCTGTATCTGTGTACACAGAAACCTTGGCCTGCAAGCTCCTAGAACTTTACTCTCTTGCCACTTAGAACCTTTGTTTCCACATTGCTTCAAGTACGGCCTGGCATTTAAAACAATTCTTCTGAGATGACATCAGTGCCTATCAGATATTCAGACAGCTACTGGACAAGCCAACCAGAGAAGTCTACAAAGAAGGCTCCCACCCCAAAATGTTGGGAGGAAAGCTGCGGCAGGCTCTGCAGCTGCTGTGAACTGCCATCCTCCTCTGGTCCTCAGGGCCACCGGCATTGCCAGATGGCTGCAGGAGAGCCGGCTCATAAGACCCCTGCAGGAAGGGTGCGTGTACGTGCTGGCGGTGCAAAGCCCACCGTCAGCCTTGAGCAGGCTTGGCATGGGTGCCCCGCACATCTGCAGAGAGGCGAACGAACAGCCTCCAAGAGCCTCCTGAGCTCGTCTCTCCTATCAGCCCACTCGGATACAAAAGCAGCATGGGCTAGGAAAAGATCTGCAAATGGCCCTGAGGTATAAAAATCCACTAAGTAGGTTGTTCACTGGCATGTTTACATGGGAAAGGTTTCTGAGTCCCCAGATCACTTCCGTATTGAACTCCCTCAATCCCTTCCAATTCTGGGTTAACCTGCAGCCCTCCAAGAAGCCCCTGCTGGTGAGAAGCACCACTATCCAAAGGCCATACCAAAATCACACCTGACCTGGGGCCAGAGCCCGTGTCCTCAAGTGAGTGAGCAAGGACGCTTGTTCAGAAGCCTCCATGCCCTGAACTGCTGGCTCAGCTTCACAGTCCTCAGTGCTCAGCAAGAAAAACCGTCTCCAGGATCAAAGTGGCGAGGGGAGTTGTTCCGGCTCTCAAGGAGCTAACAAGGAGCTTATGTCATGTGACCTGCACCAGGCCAATCCTCCCTGCTTAAACCTGTTTAAGCCTCCTGCTTAAACAGTCCCAGGGAGGGCTTCCCTGGTGGTCCAGTGGGTAAGGACACCGCCTTGCAGTGCAAGGGGCGCCGGTTCAAACCCTGGCCTGGGAAGATCCCATGTACCGCGGAGCGGCTGGACCGATGTGTCCAACTACTGAGCCCGTGCTCTAGAGCACGTGTGCCCAGCGCCAGTGCTCTGCAGCGTGAGAGGCCACTGCAATGGGAGGCCCACACAGGCCAAAGAACAAAGATGGATGATAAATAAATGAAAGACCAATAAAAGTGGCCAAAAAAAAGAGTCCCAGGGAACAAGGTGAGCACCTTTCTGTGCCAGCCCAGGGGAACACTGGAGGGATCCTGGTCTCTGGCCCAGGAAAGGAGAAGATGGCTGGACCACTGGCTGGTTTTCAGAAGGTGACAGGGTTGGGTTTTGTTTTTAAGCAGCCTGGACGCAGGCTCATTTGGCCAGGGCCTACTTAGCTCTGCTCCTCAACCTGAGGTAATTTGAGGACAGAAGTTCATGGTTCTGGCTTAGCCCAGACTCCTGTTGCTTCATTTCCTAAGGGAAATGCACTTCTTGTACCTAGCACTACTTTCCAAGCCATGGAAAAGCAGGTCTTTTAACTGCATGGTACCCGGGGACAGCACAGGTAAATATATTCACAGTTAACGTTCCATATTAGTGTGAAGTTATACATTCAACATCTGCACAAAAGTTCCTTGAAATAATAGCAGGAAATGGCAAGATGCCCTGCTACTCCTACTTGGAGAAGGCAGTCCCCTCACAGCATGGGCACTGAACTCCCTTCCAGAGGTGATGTGAGGAGGGAGGGGAGAAAAGCTATATGGGGTCCCCTTTCAAATTCAAATTATATAAGAACCAGGGCTTAAGCTAGTTGATTTACATCGCAGTTTCCATGCACAAATTTTAAGGTTCTGTTTTCCTAGAAGTTTATAACATTTGTCTTTGGATGAATACAGAACAGGGAATTAAAGGGAGGGAGCCTCTAAAGCAGTGGGAAGAAAGTCTCATTTGTGAAGAGAAAGCAGATTGTCCTGGGAACACTTGGATAGTAGCAATTCAGTTCCGGGGGAACCTTTGGGATCCTCAGGAGGAGGCCCGGAGCCTACACTCAGGGCTCACCGCAGGGACCGCAGAGGCCCCTCAAGAGGACAGCAAGGCCCTGGGCCTAAAGACAGGGCTCTCACAGAATTCAGGGCCCCCGGCCCTGAGTCTGCACCATGACTCACTCCCCATCCCCGTTTACAAGACCAGCAGCCCCGGGAAAGGACGATCCAGTCCAGCGGCGCTAAGGACTGGCCACTGCACATCAGGATCTCCACTGTCTGACAGTCTTTCTCCACCGCGCTCGCATTTACTTTACAAACACGAACGGCATGGACCTTCTAAGTCCAGGTTTCTCCTGTTCACCTGCTGCCCCACAGTAGCCGTGAGCCAGCATTTCTCCTTCCGCAGCCTGAAGTCAGTTTCCAGGAGCAAAGCGGGGCCTGTGAGAGACATTGCTCAGATGTTGACAGTTACCATCTGAAGCGTCTCGAGCTTTCCCCAAAGCAGATGTAACTGTTGCCACATGTCATGCTGCCCTTCATTCCTTCAGGGACTAGATGGGACCTATTTGGGATTCCCTGTTGTTGTAAAATAGTGTGAAAAATCAAAGGTAAAGAGTCGTTTATAGAAAATAAATACAAACTTGAGAGGCGAATAGTTCATTCTCCAGGGGCCCCACTGCAAAGTCCTCCTACCAGCTCCTTTAGAGAGGACTTTTCAAAGTGCCACACATTGACCAGGTAAGACAGTGTGGGAAAGTTACCCATTTCTCCCCGAAGTCAAGGAGCCAGCGGCTGGAATCCTCTCAATAGGGCTTCAGAATTCACAGGGGAGCAGTGGGGCTCCGAAAAAGACCCAACAACACAGTAACAGCGATTCCAGAGGCTCCTTCCGGGAGCAAGGTGACTGGAGACGGACCGCGCACCGAGGCAGATGGAAGCAGATCGGCCAGGCGAGCTGACGGGCGAGGATCCCGGAGACCGGAAGTACCACGGCTTGCAGCCTGGCTCTCCCAGACTACAGGGATGGCAAGTGCCCTCCCAGTCCAGAGCGCGGTGCAGGGGCTGGGGCAGAAACCTTCCCCTGCAAGGCCCCGGTTTCCCTCGTTAGAAGGGACTCTCATTTCTGCATCCCTACAGACCATCCCAGCTCCCACGCCACATCACGCTGGCGCAGTGCTCAGCTGGACGCATCTGAAGGGAAGACCTTTATGTTTTACGTCAAGCTCAACAGTAGCAGCAATAACCACCCCACAGTGGCCACCTGGGGGCCGGCAGCAGGCCCCTCAGCCCCCTAGAGGGGGCAACCCAGTGACTTCCACCAGGTGAAGAAGTACTTCCCTCACTAAGGAACACAGCACCTTCTGTGGAAGATGCTCCAGGACGAGGCCCGAGGAGAACCAACGTGCCAGGTACGCACGTGACACTGGAGCCACTGAACTGCTCACTGGGAGGCAAGCCCAGCGTGCCGCTGGTTCTTCCCTGGCCACAGCTCCCCCCCACCAGCGCCCAGTCTGTTCACAGTCCTACCTGGAGGAAGGAGAAGAATCTGCTGCTTAGCCCCGGGCCTTCCCTTCGGGCAGTGAGACCCAGTGGAGAAAACGCTATCTTCTTGCCTAGAGACTGGATGCAGCACACACTGACGGTCTATACAAGAACTGTGGTCAGTAGGAAGTCACTTCAGTGTATGAGTGTTGCCAACAAAATGCACATATCCCTTGGGTTAACACTTAAAACACAGATAGGAGTTAAGAATTCAGTTATTCAAGAAACACCTCTTGACATTAACGTCACTACACGTGATGAATTTGGTATTAAAATAAGACAGAGACACACAGGAAATGGCCACAACACACATTTGGTTTCTGAATCCCTGTTTGGGGCCAAACTGGCCCTGACTGTTACAGGCAGCCTCTCTGGGGTAGGCTGAGTCCAAGGAGGAGGCACAGAGGTCCTCGAGCAGGGACGCAGCCCCCGCTGGGCCCTGTGGGCCTGGGGCTGGAGGGAGGGGGAGAGTTGGCTCCCTGGACGGAGGGGCAGGGGCTCGCAGTCCCCAGAGCTCCCTCCGTGAGACACAAGGGTCTATACATGCCTTCTCGGCAGGGCGCACAGAGCACAGCTGGAGGGTCCAACGCCTTTTCTAACCACCACGTACGTTCCAGTAGGAAGGGCAGGAGCGTGGACTCCACACCTCGAGTTTACTCGGGGGCCCTGTGGAAGGTTTCCATTTGGCATCTGTGTAGCAGCATCTTGGGTGAACAAGAACAAGGCCGGTGGGGTGGGTGGCTGACGGCGCTCTGGAAATTGGGGCAGGGAAGAGGCCTGGCTGAGCAGGAGGTCCCAGGCTGTGGGACTGTTGGGATGAGGCCACCCTGCCTCTTGCAAAGATAAACCATCGGTTTAAAATTCATTAACATTCATTTGGGTGATAAAAATTCCTTAGACAGGGAGCCAAATCACATTCCAAGCCAATGTTAAACCTTTCTGAAGGGAAGGGATACCATTAAACATTAACTTAAAACAACACTGAGCTCAGAGAGGCAACTGCGGGCCCCCATGCGGGCTCCACCGCAGGGCCGACAGCCATGGCAGGTCTGTGTATTCAAGTTCATTCATTCATCCTTCAAGTTCACCAGCGACACCCACTGGGGCACAGAGGAAGGGTGCTCCTCCCTGGGGGGGCCCAAGGAAGGCCCCTGGAGGGACAAGTCCATCCTCTTAAGGTCGTATCATGGGGTCTCAGCAGAGTTCAGACAGAACAGCTTAAAACTCTGCAAAAGACACATTTTAAAAATGCAATCTCGGGGGGAGGGGGGAATAAATCGCAACAATTTTCAACTTCATGCAAATTGAGGGAGGAGGAGAGTGAATCATGATAAAAGGTACAGCTGAAAAAATAAACATGATTCTATTTGGGTGGAAGAAGTTCATCTCCATCATCTCGAATGCTACGCCCTGGCGGTGATTTCCTGTCTCCGGTTTCCAGTCCCGCCCTCCCCGGCCTCCTCTGCTTCTTCCAGGAGGGGGACAAGGTCTTTGGTCTCAGGATGTTGCAGGATGCAGCACGGTACACGAGCTCACACTAATGGGATTCATGGGCAGACGGCGGCCGGCGGCCTGGCCTGGGGGCGGCGCCCTAGATGGCGCCTTCGCTGTGCAGGCTGTGGTTGGCCTTGCTGTGCGTCACGCAGTTCTGTTCATTGAGCAGGTTGGCCGTCTCGTCGGGCAACCCGTCGTGCAGCTCCGTAAGAGTCAATTCAATTTTAGTGTTTTCACTGTCTGAAGACTGAGGAGTTTTGTCCATCCGGGATGCCATCAAGGCATTTTGGTATTGCTGTCTTGAGATCTGGGGCCAGGAGATGGTACAGAAGACAAACCAAGATAATATGTTTAGGCTCTCTTTTCTCCACATGGTCGTGTATTTATTATACCTTTCATTTTCTGAAGGGTCCCTAGTAGTTGCCCTAAGGGCACATCATCCTTGAGTCACTCTGTACAGTTCAAGTCGACTCCAGTGAACAAGTCAGTTTTTACTGATGCAAGCCATATCCAAATTTTGTTTCGACATGTCACCACGACTAGAATATACTAGGCTTCCATCAGCTAAAGCTGGCTCATCCCCTCAAAGCCATCTTTATTACAGACTGAGAAAACAGCCCCATCTCTGGGCAGGAGGTAAGTGGAAGGTTCTCCCCAGCAAGTCTTCCAGGTCTCTTAGAAGTACGTGCAGACCAGCTGAAGAGGTCTCTTTTTCTCACCATCTCCAGCTCTCAGTCCCTAAAAAAAGCTACATCTGATTTGGCAGTTCATGGGACAGAGCCAAGGAGGATCGTTGGTCTTCCAGGGCAGAGGCAGGGGCCCAGGAGCTCAAGGCAGGGCACCCACAAAGTGACCAAGGAAGGCTTCACACGGGGGCCGCTGGGGAAAGGTGACCTCCTCTTGCCAGGCCCAGCTGAGCCACTCTCCCCTCTTACCTTAACAAACTGGAGATCGGAGAGGGCTCGCACTGAGTAGTCGGGGATGTAGACCTGCAGGAACGAGGAGTTGAGCTGATTGTTGCTGCTCCCCAGCGTCGGCGTTATCACATCAATCCTGTCGCTGCGACTGAGAGAGTCTGAGTGCGTCAAGCCGCATGGGCGAGGAGGTGACTTGTTTTCACCTGGAAAAGGAGAAAAAAGGCCCCGCCGTCTCGTGAGGTCGATGTCACTCGAAGTCAGCTCCTTATTTCCAAGTAAAGCAATAATGAACAAACAAGCTCGATCCACTTATACCAGAAGCCTCGGCCACAGCTCAGCTGCAGGGCCCCCTACACGCACTCACAGCTTCTCCTGCAAAGGGCTCCTTGCCCCGTTCACGTGAGCACACCCAATCCTCTGAGTCTCCAATAGCAAAAATCCATGGCTGTATGCTACGGCCTGGGAGGTGAGGCCCCAGACACAGAAGCTGCTTGATAAAGACCTGGGCTGCAGGAAGGCAGCACTGCATTGTTTTACCAGGAGCAAAAACAAAGAATGCTTGAGAATGTTCATAAGTCAGTACCTGTTTTTAAAGGGGACAAAATAGGTCTGTTCATACCTCCCAGTCAAGCCTGTTATCTTTGCCTCTAACCTCAGTAAAATCCCCATTGGGCAGCCCGGAGACACCTTAGGATTTTAAGAACCCTGGGAGACACCAAACTGCTAGAATGTTTGATTAAGTTAGTTTAGGTGCCGGGGGAGTCTTCAATGAGATCTTTTATGAAAACAAAGTGAAAGGAAATCCAGATGAATCTAAACATTGCTGCTTTTAAAGGCATATTCATCCCAGCCTTTACCAAATTTCATTAGAAATAAAACCCACCCCCTCACCAAGGCCTCTTCCATTTTAGCTTTCCTAATCAAACCTACCGCACAATAATCCCATCCCCATTTTAAAGGGGCCTACTCTCCCACCTGATGGCTGGCTCCCCAAGGAGGATCGTTGGTCTTCCAGGGCAGAGGCAGGGGCCCAGGAGCTCAAGGCAGGGCACCCACAAAGTGACCAAGGAAGGCTTCACACGGGGGCCGCTGGGGAAAGGTGACCTCCTCTTGCCAGGCCCAGCTGAGCCACTCTCCCCTCTTACCTTAACAAACTGGAGATCGGAGAGGGCTCGCACTGAGTAGTCGGGGATGTAGACCTGCAGGAACGAGGAGTTGAGCTGATTGTTGCTGCTCCCCAGCGTCGGCGTTATCACATCAATCCTGTCGCTGCGACTGAGAGAGTCTGAGTGCGTCAAGCCGCATGGGCGAGGAGGTGACTTGTTTTCACCTGGAAAAGGAGAAAAAAGGCCCCGCCGTCTCGTGAGGTCGATGTCACTCGAAGTCAGCTCCTTATTTCCAAGTAAAGCAATAATGAACAAACAAGCTCGATCCACTTATACCAGAAGCCTCGGCCACAGCTCAGCTGCAGGGCCCCCTACACGCACTCACAGCTTCTCCTGCAAAGGGCTCCTTGCCCCGTTCACGTGAGCACACCCAATCCTCTGAGTCTCCAATAGCAAAAATCCATGGCTGTATGCTACGGCCTGGGAGGTGAGGCCCCAGACACAGAAGCTGCTTGATAAAGACCTGGGCTGCAGGAAGGCAGCACTGCATTGTTTTACCAGGAGCAAAAACAAAGAATGCTTGAGAATGTTCATAAGTCAGTACCTGTTTTTAAAGGGGACAAAATAGGTCTGTTCATACCTCCCAGTCAAGCCTGTTATCTTTGCCTCTAACCTCAGTAAAATCCCCATTGGGCAGCCCGGAGACACCTTAGGATTTTAAGAACCCTGGGAGACACCAAACTGCTAGAATGTTTGATTAAGTTAGTTTAGGTGCCGGGGGAGTCTTCAATGAGATCTTTTATGAAAACAAAGTGAAAGGAAATCCAGATGAATCTAAACATTGCTGCTTTTAAAGGCATATTCATCCCAGCCTTTACCAAATTTCATTAGAAATAAAACCCACCCCCTCACCAAGGCCTCTTCCATTTTAGCTTTCCTAATCAAACCTACCGCACAATAATCAACCAAGTGCCCACACCGAATTCCATGATGCCACAGGATGGAAGGGGACCTACTCTCCCACCTGATGGCTGGCTCCCCTTTGCAATGTGTCCCTGACTGCCTCTGGACAGGCCCATCCTTCAACTACTGGAAAGTGTCATCACGGCCGTCAATGTTGGCTCCCTCCTCTTCAAGAGACAGCCTCTCCTCCTCTCTACGGAGCTCTACCGAGAAACTTCCACTCCTCCGCTATCTGAAACAGCCCCGAGAAGCCTGAAGATGGCTCTCTGAAGTCTCTTCCACTGCAGGGCCAAATAATTCAACCATTCACCTCTATCCTCCCTTATGCCATCTGGACCACCGTTTGAGAGTCCGTTCAGCAAAAGCCCCTCTTAAAATATGACACTCAGAAGAAAACATGGCAAGGATCCAAGGAACTTCCTATGATGAGTTCGCTGTCTCCTAAAATTTTCAAGTCACAACTTTCCCTACAATTCTCACGTCATGAACCAACTTTCCAGTTAGTCTAAATTAAACTTGATAGCACTTTCTCTTGTTGCTTCCACTTAAGAGAACAAGGCAAATTACTATCAAATATCTTCTATTTAGCAGATGACCTAACTTAGATCAAGTGACCCAACTTTGGTAAGCCCCCAGATGCCCGATCTATAAAAAGCAAACACTAATAGTACTAGCTTTGTAAGGTCTGATGAAGAGTCAACGTGACATAAGGTATATAAAGCGCTTAGCTTGGTGTCTGACACCCAGTAAGCATCTGATAAAGGAACCTCGTTAACGCTGTTATACCCTTTTCCCTAAGCACCAGCCCAGACCTCACCACCATGTGCCTGTCTCTTCAGGATCAAGCTTCGTGGCTCTCCTGGTAACTCTGCACAGGCTGATGGACACAACAGTCTGTGAAACAAGGGACCCACTGCATCCTCAGGCATTGGCCAAATCCACAGACACTCCCAACACGCTGTTTACTTCTGTGAGTTCCAATTCAACATTATGAAAACAAAACCTTTGGGAATTCCCCGGCAGTCCAGTGGTTAGGACCCGGCATCTTCACTGCTGCGGGCTGGGGCTTAATCCCTGGTCAAGGAACCAAGATTTCACAAGCCGTGTACAGGACAAACAACCTTTAAAGGGCACTTTTCTTCCCCCTCACCCCCACCATGCCTCTGCATTTCCATATTTATTTTCATCCATCTTTTAGTCTTTGGCATGCGTGGGCCTCCCACTGCAGTGGCCTCCCCCATTGCAGAGCACCCATTCTGGGTGCACGCACTCCGGAGCGCTGGTTTGTAATTGGACACACTGGTCCAATCACTCCACGGCATGTGGGATCTTCCCAGGCCAGGGATTGAACCAGCACCCCTTGCACTGCAAGACAGACTCTACCCACTGGACCACCAGGGAAGCCCTAGGGGCAGTTTTCTTACTGATGAGACCCTGTGCACTGCCCGGTGGCTGTCTGAGGCTTTACCCAGTGCTTCTCAATCTCCTGCTGTTTTCTTCTGAGGAGGATTTCAGGGCAATTTCCTCTAGTCTCCCAAGGTATCTAGACTCCTGGTTAGCATCCTCTCAAGCTACTGCCCTCTGATTTTTAACAGATAAACCCTCTCTTTTGCCAGGAAACCACTGCTTGGAGTTGGCCACAGTTAGAGCAGCAGACTGTTCTGCAGGACCTCTTCTGCACTCAACAGACACCAGCACGACCGCCTTTTAGAAACATGTGGTGGCATGTGCAAGCCTTCACAACAAGGATAACTAAGACCTTAAATAGCCACTCCCCAGTGCAGGTCATGTTTTGTTGCCAGATTTATGTGCCAAGGTTTTATGACAATAATCATGAAGAAAAAAACTTTCAGTTGATCTTAGGCCTTCTCAGAATTTTTTGCTTTTTTGTCTTAGTTATGTTTCACTAGGACTTCATCAAGCACCAGCCCAGACCTCACCACCATGTGCCTGTCTCTTCAGGATCAAGCGTGGCTCTCCTGGTAACTCTGCACAGGCTGATGGACACAACAGTCTGTGAAACAAGGGACCCACTGCATCCTCAGGCATTGGCCAAATCCACAGACACTCCCAACACGCTGTTTACTTCTGTGAGTTCCAATTCAACATTATGAAAACAAAACCTTTGGGAATTCCCCGGCAGTCCAGTGGTTAGGACCCGGCATCTTCACTGCTGCGGGCTGGGGCTTAATCCCTGGTCAAGGAACCAAGATTTCACAAGCCGTGTACAGGACAAACAACCTTTAAAGGGCACTTTTCTTCCCCCTCACCCCCACCATGCCTCTGCATTTCCATATTTATTTTCATCCATCTTTTAGTCTTTGGCATGCGTGGGCCTCCCACTGCAGTGGCCTCCCCCATTGCAGAGCACCCATTCTGGGTGCACGCACTCCGGAGCGCTGGTTTGTAATTGGACACACTGGTCCAATCACTCCACGGCATGTGGGATCTTCCCAGGCCAGGGATTGAACCAGCACCCCTTGCACTGCAAGACAGACTCTACCCACTGGACCACCAGGGAAGCCCTAGGGGCAGTTTTCTTACTGATGAGACCCTGTGCACTGCCCGGTGGCTGTCTGAGGCTTTACCCAGTGCTTCTCAATCTCCTGCTGTTTTCTTCTGAGGAGGATTTCAGGGCAATTTCCTCTAGTCTCCCAAGGTATCTAGACTCCTGGTTAGCATCCTCTCAAGCTACTGCCCTCTGATTTTTAACAGATAAACCCTCTCTTTTGCCAGGAAACCACTGCTTGGAGTTGGCCACAGTTAGAGCAGCAGACTGTTCTGCAGGACCTCTTCTGCACTCAACAGACACCAGCACGACCGCCTTTTAGAAACATGTGGTGGCATGTGCAAGCCTTCACAACAAGGATAACTAAGACCTTAAATAGCCACTCCCCAGTGCAGGTCATGTTTTGTTGCCAGATTTATGTGCCAAGGTTTTATGACAATAATCATGAAGAAAAAAACTTTCAGTTGATCTTAGGCCTTCTCAGAATTTTTTGCTTTTTTTTTTGTCTTAGTTATGTTATTCATCCTACCCAGGAATCGTTTCATTAACTAGTAAGCTAGAGAGACACAATGAAGAAACATTCCCTGCCTCCTCCCTTAGAAACACCAGGCCCCGTGGGGAGCTGGCTGGAAATCACTGGTCTCGTTCAACCCCCATTCATCAGATATCATATATTATCTTAACGCCAGCAGCCAGAAGGCCTGGACCTACAAAATGGATTTTCTTATTACTAGATCATATAGAACAGGCAGAACTAAGAAATCTCTAAGATCTACAGAAAAAGTAAAAACACAAATAACATTTCCATGCGCTTCACCCAAAAGTCACTTTACACTTCAGGATCTGGGACATGTTAAATCGGTAGAAGATGCCAGCAAATAAAAGGGGGAGGAAAAATGCCAACATAAATATAAATGCATTTATGCATACATATAGATGAGTATTCATATGTATATATATTCTGTCAGTTGGTTGGATTCAAACAGTCCGATAAGTCGTATCTTGCAGCCAAATGCCCCCAGATATTTTAAGACCTGAGGAATAATTTGTTTTTTCCTAAGTATGGCCTCCTGTACTGAGTATTGATGCATTTTAGAATTTTGTTGAAATTGGATTAAGAGATGCAAATTTCAGTCAGATTTTAAAAATATAAGCTGTTCATATGGAACAAAATACTGGAAAGTTGTACTACACCAAATATGAAAGCCCAGTAATTTTAATTAAAGAGAGATTAAACCTTTGCCTTTCTCTTTAGCAACTGGACATATGAGCCAGGCATGGCCACCCTCTCTCCTGCGGGGCGATAACCAGCCGCGCGTCAGGAATGTGCCCTGTGCTGATTTCAACACAAAGAGGGCGAGACAGGAGACATAGGGCCACCTGTCCAACGGAGGGTGGAAGTACATGCACCTCGTTCACACGGACACCTGAAAAACGACCAAAGAAATAGGACTGCTGGGGCCTCTGCAGATGGGGCACCCGGAGAAGGTCACAGCCCTCCAGCCTTTTGGCTGAAAGTGTTCCACAGAAGAATCCTCAGGTTTGGGGCCTCTGCGGATTCCACACACCACAACTTTGCTGAGGTCACCCAAAGAAGCAAAGGGCAGCCCCCATTTCTGCCCTGAAAATTCAAGGTTCGCTGTGTGGGCGGGACATACAGAGAACACAGGTGACCCGAGTCAGAACCACGCTCCTCTTCCAAGCGTCCCCGTGTTTGTGTTTCGAGATTCCCTTCCCAACTCCCAAACCCTTTCCACGTCTGTTGTGGCCTTACGCTTCCCTGGGTAGCTCACTCTTAGGTCACAGAACTTGGGGTTTTAGAAACTGAAAACAGCCTTGACCAAATAAAGGGAGCAGGCCCGGCCAGCCAGGCTTTGGTGGGGGCACAGGAGGCAATTGGAAGGATTATGAAAAGGAAACATGCAGCATTACCTGGAGAACCTGCTGCTAACAACTCTGTTCTGCTGACAACAAAGGTACGAGACAGGGACAAAGGAACTGAAAAATGGAGAAAAACAGGGTGAGACCGTTTCAAAAGGCAAGAGAGGACCTCTCTTGTAACCAGGGGACAGGACTTCTTCTACCCACACGAGTGTTCAGTTCTGGAAATGCAGAAGCCGATATGTTACAGAAACCAAGAGAACACACACTGCTTTTCAGGAAGAGGAACACAGGGAGGCTGACATCTGGAGAAATCCCACTCACAGGCTTCTTTACCAACCAGGCATCTCTTAAGTCATGACTACACACTTGCAGTTTATAGCTCGAAACATGCCCCTAAGGACTCTGATCACAGCTCGCCACACCAACGGGGAGCTCAACTCCTCAACTAGCCCAGGAGCACGACCCAAGCCGCTTGTGCCAGCCCCACGAGGCTCATCTGCTGCAAGAGCCTACAGCATCCCTATCGCTGACAAGCAAGTAGCTATTCAATTCATTTACATTCTTAATTAGTCTGATTTCAACACAAAGAGGGCGAGACAGGAGACATAGGGCCACCTGTCCAACGGAGGGTGGAAGTACATGCACCTCGTTCACACGGACACCTGAAAAACGACCAAAGAAATAGGACTGCTGGGGCCTCTGCAGATGGGGCACCCGGAGAAGGTCACAGCCCTCCAGCCTTTTGGCTGAAAGTGTTCCACAGAAGAATCCTCAGGTTTGGGGCCTCTGCGGATTCCACACACCACAACTTTGCTGAGGTCACCCAAAGAAGCAAAGGGCAGCCCCCATTTCTGCCCTGAAAATTCAAGGTTCGCTGTGTGGGCGGGACATACAGAGAACACAGGTGACCCGAGTCAGAACCACGCTCCTCTTCCAAGCGTCCCCGTGTTTGTGTTTCGAGATTCCCTTCCCAACTCCCAAACCCTTTCCACGTCTGTTGTGGCCTTACGCTTCCCTGGGTAGCTCACTCTTAGGTCACAGAACTTGGGGTTTTAGAAACTGAAAACAGCCTTGACCAAATAAAGGGAGCAGGCCCGGCCAGCCAGGCTTTGGTGGGGGCACAGGAGGCAATTGGAAGGATTATGAAAAGGAAACATGCAGCATTACCTGGAGAACCTGCTGCTAACAACTCTGTTCTGCTGACAACAAAGGTACGAGACAGGGACAAAGGAACTGAAAAATGGAGAAAAACAGGGTGAGACCGTTTCAAAAGGCAAGAGAGGACCTCTCTTGTAACCAGGGGACAGGACTTCTTCTACCCACACGAGTGTTCAGTTCTGGAAATGCAGAAGCCGATATGTTACAGAAACCAAGAGAACACACACTGCTTTTCAGGAAGAGGAACACAGGGAGGCTGACATCTGGAGAAATCCCACTCACAGGCTTCTTTACCAACCAGGCATCTCTTAAGTCATGACTACACACTTGCAGTTTATAGCTCGAAACATGCCCCTAAGGACTCTGATCACAGCTCGCCACACCAACGGGGAGCTCAACTCCTCAACTAGCCCAGGAGCACGACCCAAGCCGCTTGTGCCAGCCCCACGAGGCTCATCTGCTGCAAGAGCCTACAGCATCCCTATCGCTGACAAGCAAGTAGCTATTCAATTCATTTACATTCTTAATTAGTCTGATTGTAACTATGACCAGAGGCTTTGAAATTTTCAAGTATTCCAAAGCAATTCAAAGTTATCAGAGAAAGGTACTGTGCTGGCCAAAATGTTTGTTTGGGCTTACCCATCAGATCCTACAGAAAAACCTGAACTTTTGGGGTCACTCAATAAAGAAAGATCATCATACACACATTTCCTGGGAGAGGCAGACCAAAGTTAATCAGCATGCTCTATCGGGCAGGGGTCGTATTTTCTGATCAAGTTTTTTCTTTTTTTCTTCAGTTGAGATATAACTGACAAATAACTGGGCAGGACTTGATAACTGATTACCTCTGGGATTTTCTAGGCAATCAATAATATTAAATAGAAACATTATCTTGAGATTATGATACAAATGCATCTCTCAATGGATCTATTAAACCTGGAATCCTAATGGTAAAATGCTGGGCTTTTGTAGTAAGCAGGATGCTATTAGTGAAATTCTCTTCCCTCTGGGTATTCCCATTCTAGGTAAGGCCACTGCAGTCCCAGGGGCTTTCTACAGGGAAGACCTGCTCTTCCTTTTGTGAATGCGATTTACTCCTATATGAGTCCATAGTTCAGTATGAACTGGGCTAATATTTAGGCTTCAAGAATTAGTAACCAAAAGGTATCACTGACTCCTCCAGCTTTCTTTTCAAAGCCGCCTTCCACACCTGGTCCTGCTGACCTGGGGCTAACAGGTGCCCAGCAAGTCATGATCTCAATACCTACACGTGTTAGAGGAACGTTTCTTCTTGGGCTTTAAAGATTACAAAGTGCTCATGAGAGCCTCGTGACATTCCACGCCAACCATCACAGGAGATGATCTTAAAGGCTTTTAATAACGAGGAAGCCAAGGGCCTTTCTCAGTTGGGAAGCCCATAAATGATGGCCCTCCAGCTGTCACCCAGGTCTTCTGGGCCTGATTAAGAATCTCCCAGTCTCTCACAGGCAGTGAACACAGACAATCACCTTCAGGCTTACAGCAAACATCTACGAGTCGAGGAGGGGGTCAGACCGGCTTGTGCTCACACTGGGTGTCAGAAAGCACTCGACAGTGTGGATACTGGCCCATGAAACTCAAAAACCTGTCCCAGGGCAGTGAGAAGATGCATTAGGGGCAGGGAAGGTTTAGAACGTCAGAATTCCTGACCTCTCCCTGGGTTTCTTTCTTTTTTTTTTTTAATTATTAAATTTGATTTTTTTCCTTTATTTTAAAGATTTTACAGAGTTTTGTTGTTCGCCAACATGTATGCTCCCAGATCATCCATATGTATATCCCTGGGTCCTCCCCCCACCCAGTTCCCCCCCTCCCATCCCTCCAGACCATCGCCCCAAGTGGTTGTAGGTACTCCTATTCCCCTAGCACAATGACAATAGCCAACTTTTCCACACATGACAGTATAGGCTTCCATGTTACTCCCTCCATACCTCCTTCCCACTGTTCGGTCTCCACAATGTCTTTATGTCTATTCTCTGTTTTTTCATGAGTTCACTGCGTGTGTTATCACGACCATCGTACTAGATCCCATATATATGAGTTAGTATACTATACTTGTCTTTCTCTTTTTGACTTACTTCACTTTTTATGATAGGTTCTAGAGCCAGCCACCTCATTAGGACTGAGTCTTCTGCATTTCTTTTAACAGCTGAGTAGTATTCCATTGTATATATGTACCAGAGCTTCTGGATCCATTCATTCATCGAAGGACATCTAGGTTGCTTCCATGTTCTGGCTATTGTATAGAGAGCTGCAGTGAACATTGTCTCCCTGGGTTTCTAACTGTAGCACCTCTGGGCGCCTGAGACGCAGTAGGTGAGGACCAGTGCCACTACCCAGACTTGTCTGGAGCCGTCCCCTCCCCTTTCGAGACTGGTTTGCAAGAGAGCATTCTTCGAGGGCTGTTTTTAAGTCAGGTTTATAAAAGGTACTTCCTAGCATAGCCTGTCATTTGGCATTCTGGCCACAAGGTGGTAGTGCAGCCCTTCTTTATCTGCCAGCCTCTTTCCAGCAAAGGAAGCTGCGCAAGGAGAGACCTTCAAGGCCAGTCCCAGAGGTGAGCCAAGTCTCTGTACGCCAGCACTCGAAAAAGGCTTACAGCAAACATCTACGAGTCGAGGAGGGGGTCAGACCGGCTTGTGCTCACACTGGGTGTCAGAAAGCACTCGACAGTGTGGATACTGGCCCATGAAACTCAAAAACCTGTCCCAGGGCAGTGAGAAGATGCATTAGGGGCAGGGAAGGTTTAGAACGTCAGAATTCCTGACCTCTCCCTGGGTTTCTTTCTTTTTTTTTTTTAATTATTAAATTTGATTTTTTTCCTTTATTTTAAAGATTTTACAGAGTTTTGTTGTTCGCCAACATGTATGCTCCCAGATCATCCATATGTATATCCCTGGGTCCTCCCCCCACCCAGTTCCCCCCCTCCCATCCCTCCAGACCATCGCCCCAAGTGGTTGTAGGTACTCCTATTCCCCTAGCACAATGACAATAGCCAACTTTTCCACACATGACAGTATAGGCTTCCATGTTACTCCCTCCATACCTCCTTCCCACTGTTCGGTCTCCACAATGTCTTTATGTCTATTCTCTGTTTTTTCATGAGTTCACTGCGTGTGTTATCACGACCATCGTACTAGATCCCATATATATGAGTTAGTATACTATACTTGTCTTTCTCTTTTTGACTTACTTCACTTTTTATGATAGGTTCTAGAGCCAGCCACCTCATTAGGACTGAGTCTTCTGCATTTCTTTTAACAGCTGAGTAGTATTCCATTGTATATATGTACCAGAGCTTCTGGATCCATTCATTCATCGAAGGACATCTAGGTTGCTTCCATGTTCTGGCTATTGTATAGAGAGCTGCAGTGAACATTGTCTCCCTGGGTTTCTAACTGTAGCACCTCTGGGCGCCTGAGACGCAGTAGGTGAGGACCAGTGCCACTACCCAGACTTGTCTGGAGCCGTCCCCTCCCCTTTCGAGACTGGTTTGCAAGAGAGCATTCTTCGAGGGCTGTTTTTAAGTCAGGTTTATAAAAGGTACTTCCTAGCATAGCCTGTCATTTGGCATTCTGGCCACAAGGTGGTAGTGCAGCCCTTCTTTATCTGCCAGCCTCTTTCCAGCAAAGGAAGCTGCGCAAGGAGAGACCTTCAAGGCCAGTCCCAGAGGTGAGCCAAGTCTCTGTACCCGCATTCCCACAAGGACAGCCCTGCTTTCTGGCATCGTGTGTCAGAGCACTCGATAGATACCCTGGGGCACACCCACCCTGACTTGGCTGGCTTAACCAGCCGGCTCTCTAGTTAAGAAGAGTTAGCTACAGGCAATGGATATATATGAGCAACCTTGATCATTCTCACAAAAATGAAAATTCAAAAACGTCCAGAACAGTCAACATCCAAAAGATCCAACAGTACCCAGGGGTGGATGTGGGGCAGCTGGAACCCTTGTCAGCACGGCTGGGCATGTGGAAATGCCTCAGGCCTCTGGGAAAGCATGGGGCAGGCAGCTGTGAAGGCTGGCTCGGCCGTTTGCTCTCACACACAGACCCAACAAGGCGTCTTCACCAACAGACACGTGCAACGTCACCGCCTCACAATTCGCAGTCACTCCCCAAAACAAATGCACTGCTGTATATTCATACCACGGAACACGATACAGCAATGAGAAGAAACAGAGTGTAAGCTCACATGGCCGTACAGAGAGCGTGCCCAGGACAGCACTGGGTGGGAGAAGCCAGATTTGGTGGACTACGTCCTGTGTAATTCCCTTCACCTGAAGTTCAAGACGAGGCAAAACCAGTCACTGCTGGGAAGTTAAGACAGTGTTACTCTGGGGAGTCTGACTTGAGGGGAGGGACTGATGCCCTTTCCGTCTCTCGATCAGAAGCTGGTTTACACAGGTGGGTTCAGTCTGTGACAGGCTCAGAGGGGTACAGGTACGGTGTGAGCAGTAATTTTTGTATGCATGGTAGACTTCAGTAAAAAGTTCAGAATGTGAATAAGCAGGGCAGTGTTTCCCCCAGAGAGAAAGACGGCAGGACAAGGCACTGCTTCCTGACGCCTCGCCCTGCCCTGAGGCTGACGAGGAGACTCACCTGGGGAGGCGGTGAGGGCCATCACACCATAGTATGAAAAAGCACTGGCTTCAAACTTCATACCCTCCTTCCCAGCTTCTACTTCCACTTTCCCCTGTGAGAAGGAAAAAGGGAGTGTTTTCAGCCCAATTACATGAACCTTTGCAAATTCTTATGCAAGATTTGGTCCTCCCCCAGATTTGGGTCTACATTCCTTTCCCAACCATCCCAAGGAAGTAAAACAGCTCAGATCTTTCCCCCTTAGGCAGAAGAAAGGGTTAATGCATCTTAAGTGTGAAAAACTGGATCGAGCTAGAGATGCACCGGGGATGACAGTGTGATGTTCAGTTTCTGAGAGTCCACTTGGCTGTCCCTGGCGCCCCAGTCCACTGAGTCTTCAAGAGCCCTCTCAGTGACAGGAGGACGGGGCTCGTGCTCCACCCACGGAGAGCCGCTGAGCAGGGGCTCTGGGACAGCCCCGGCCGGCCCGCGGGAGCCCGACTCAGAGCAGAGTCAGGGTCAAGGGCCAACAGGGTCTGTGACCACGAAACAGGAAGGACTAAACTGGCTCCGGGGAGTGGGGCTCACTCTTCTCTCCCTCACACGGGGCCCAACCAAGCGAGCCAACACCCCGCAGGCCAATCCCGGCCGTCCAGACACCCCAGAGGCACTGCCACCCTGCGGTGCTTCGCTTCAGCAATTTCCTTCCATCAGGACAAGATCTCGCCTAAGGTTCTCCCTTTCCTTTCTTTCTTCTGACTGATCACAACTTCTCTCTCACCATTTCCTCCAGGACAGCATGTGCTTGTGCATCCCTCCGGCCTCAGGGTTCACCATGGTCTTTTCATGGTAGGTGATCAGCATGCATTGTTGGGGCTGCTGGAAAACCCTCAAAAGCTGCATCACAGGCGGCCAAGCCAAGGGTCCCGACGGCTCTTGCTCATCCCACCTGCTAAGATCCTTGCCTCTCCAGTAAGAGGTACCTTTATGGTGTCATCCTTTACCATGGGTGAACAAAAATTAAGCTACCCTTTATTGAAGAGAAGCTGTGCCAACAATTCATAGCGCTTTTTTCATTCATTTACTGCTCACCACTCTATGAAGCAGAGATGGTTATCACTCCTCTATAAATCCAGAGAGTGGGGCTCCGAAAGAAAAGTGACCCAAGTATGAGCTCTTAACCATTTTGCTACACTGTTCCTCCCAAGGACACAAACCATCACTGAGATCACTCCCTTGGATTCTATACTAAGGTCCCATTTATGCAGGCCCTTTCTCAAATCCCTTCCTCAGAAAACTATCTGTTGTCTCTCCTAGGTTTTCCTTCACTCAATGGAAATATTAATTTTATCCATCTCCAACCAATTCTCTTGCTTTAACACAAAATCAACCCGCAAACCAACAGGGGCTGAACACCCTTACCACTAGGAGAGGCCGAGCAGCCTTGTGAGAAAGAAGACAGCCCTTGAGCTCCAAGGGAACACCATTCAGGAACAGGGAGAGCACGTGAGACGCCATGATATGAGGCAGTGAACAAAAAGTCTCCATGAGGAAAAAGACCGGAAGAATATAAGGCGTTCAGAGAGGGAAAAAAATTACTCCCTGTTTTTGTATAAAGATACACTTTACACAGGAGGGAGTCTAAGGAGCAGAATCTGCTAACAGAAGGGAATGGTGTCAAGGAAGGTCTCAGGCGGGCAGCAGCAGGCTCCGTGGGTTTATCAGGGAAGAAGGGGAGACAGGCTTGGAGAAGCAGTCTGGTGAGTCGTTCAGACTGTGGAGCTCCTTGAAGGATCGGCTGAGGCAGTCAGGTTCTTGAGCAGCGGAATACCGTTTCCAGAAGATCAAGTCTAGACACACACGAGAACAGGAACACAGGACTGGAGAAAGACAGCCAAGAGAGGAGCCACGGATAAGGAATCCACATGATTTAGGTAAACCATAAGGGGGCTGGAGGTGGGCACTGATAATGACAAGAGAGGTTTGCTCTGAGTGACCTGAACGGGGACTCCAAGCCTGGAGGTGGAAACCGGGGAAGGGCAGTGTCAGTGCCGAGGTCTGGGAAGAGAGGAGAACTCCATTTAAGAAAACCAGACCTCTCGAAGAGTCCCTCCAACAGGCTGAAACGGACAGTCAAAGGTCAAGGAAAAGGTCAGACCTGGAGACGGGGCTGTGAGAGAGGAGAAGAGAGAGTGGGTGGCGAGAGAACAGGAGAAAGAAACACAACCATGGAACCAAAGGGAAAACAGATGCACACAGAACCAGACGACCATGTCAGCCCAGAAGGTATGACAGCGTACCTAGAAAGCATGAGAGGGTAACCTCAGAGTGAAAGGATGGTCAGAGAGTCACCGAGGAAGTCTCTGTGGCCTGTGGCGGTCTTTTCCTGAAGAAATCGGACAACGGATGGAAAGGGAGGCCAGATGGGACACAAAGCAGAGACGGCAGGGCCACCAGGGAGATGGCAGCAGGGTGAGGAGGGTGCTCTGGGGTCTAATGAGGGCTGTGTTATCGTTTAGTTGCTAAGTCATGTTTGATTTTCTCTGTGACCCCATGAACTACAGCCCCCCAAACCCTCTGTTCATGGGATTATCTCGCAAGAATACTGAGAGGATTGCCATTTGTGGGTAGAAGGGATGGACAGTCAGAGGAGGGAGAAGAGGTAGGAACTTAGGAACCCAAAGCTAGTGGGAGAGAATGGGATGCAGGATCCCTAAGAGAGGCAGCGAAGGACAATAGCAAGAGACGGTGAGTAATCGAAACGAAAGGACCTGTTAGTGGGTACCTTCAGTTACTTATCAATGGATAAGTTGGACTAATCCTTGATCTTATATCAGAGATCTAGGATGCATGTACATCTTATTTGAAAATGTCTGTCTTGGTGACTGTAAACTCAAAAAGGGGGTGCAAAACCATCTCGTAACCTGCACTTCAATGCGAACAATCAGGAAGAAGGATCAAATGCTATAGTCTTATGATGACTTCCGTATTTCCTAAACAATTACAAGGCCTTCTCTGTTCTGTGTCCCCGCAAACGGAGATCAGCTCTGGAACCTCTGTGCACTCTGGCCTCTCAGGGATTCTATGAGTCTGCAAGTTAAACCAGGACAGCTGCTCCAAGATTCGCAGGGCCCTCGGCTGGGTCTCACCCTGTCTCCCAAGATGGGCGGGGAGGTGGGCGGATGGGTAGGGAGGGGATTGGCTGTTTTCCTTCCAGAGCTGACCAAGTCTACAGCCATCAGATTAAAGGCAGATGAAATATTATATAAGGTGGCTAGAGGTAAAGAACCCGCCAGCAAAGCAGGTTAGATATAAGAGATGCGGGTTCAATCCCTGGGTGGGGGAGATTTCCTTGGAGGAGGGCATGGCAACCCACTCCAGTCTTCCTGCCTAGAGAATCCCATGGACAGAGATGCCTGAAGGGCTACAGTCCATGGGTCATAAAGAACTGGACACAACTGAGCAACTTAGCACATATGCATGTACTAGGTCAGTGGCTCCTAGTTGCTCGGATCCTGAGAACTAGGAAAATCCATCTTCCTTCTCAGGAACAGAGAGGGCTGCCACATTTCTATTTTGTACAATTGAGAGGGATCCCCCCAAAAAAATGGCAGCAGGGTGAGGAGGGTGCTCCAATGAGGGCTGTGTTATCGTTTAGTTGCTAAGTCATGTTTGATTTTCTCTGTGACCCCATGAACTACAGCCCCCCAAACCCTCTGTTCATGGGATTATCTCAAGAATACTGAGAGGATTGCCATTTGTGGGTAGAAGGATGGACAGTCAGAGGAGGGAGAAGAGGTAGGAACTTAGGAACCCAAAGCTAGTGGGAGAGAATGGGATGCAGGATCCCTAAGAGAGGCAGCGAAGGACAATAGCAAGAGACGGTGAGTAATCGAAACGAAAGGACCTGTTAGTGGGTACCTTCAGTTACTTATCAATGGATAAGTTGGACTAATCCTTGATCTTATATCAGAGATCTAGGATGCATGTACATCTTATTTGAAAATGTCTGTCTTGGTGACTGTAAACTCAAAAGGGGCTGCAAAACCATCTCGTAACCTGCACTTCAATGCGAACAATCAGGAAGAAGGATCAAATGCTATAGTCTTATGATGACTTCCGTATTTCCTAAACAATTACAAGGCCTTCTCTGTTCTGTGTCCCCGCAAACGGAGATCAGCTCTGGAACCTCTGTGCACTCTGGCCTCTCAGGGATTCTATGAGTCTGCAAGTTAAACCAGGACAGCTGCTCCAAGATTCGCAGGGCCCTCGGCTGGGTCTCACCCTGTCTCCCAAGATGGGCGGGGAGGTGGGCGGATGGGTAGGGAGGGGATTGGCTGTTTTCCTTCCAGAGCTGACCAAGTCTACAGCCATCAGATTAAAGGCAGATGAAATATTATATAAGGTGGCTAGAGGTAAAGAACCCGCCAGCAAAGCAGGTTAGATATAAGAGATGCGGGTTCAATCCCTGGGTGGGGGAGATTTCCTTGGAGGAGGGCATGGCAACCCACTCCAGTCTTCCTGCCTAGAGAATCCCATGGACAGAGATGCCTGAAGGGCTACAGTCCATGGGTCATAAAGAACTGGACACAACTGAGCAACTTAGCACATATGCATGTACTAGGTCAGTGGCTCCTAGTTGCTCGGATCCTGAGAACTAGGAAAATCCATCTTCCTTCTCAGGAACAGAGAGAGGGCTGCCACATTTCTATTTTGTACAATTGAGATTTTTAAACATACATTTATCTGTGTGGGACTGTCATTTCACAAAAGGCCAGATATTTTAACACCCAATATGAAAAATACATAATTGCAGAATCAGGTCTTTAAACCAAATACGTACGTCTTCATGAAGAACTCACTGCCCCTGTCTTTTTCTCATTTTGCCTCACACTGGTGAAACTTGTCAAGTATCAGCATTCAGGAACCACTGCCCTAGACTAATCTTATTTCAATTATAAAACCATAGTAAAGGAGAGGAACCTTACGGTTCTTTCAGTTCTAACATCCTGTGATTCCATTACTCCAAAAAAAATAAACTGCCTGGCTTGTCTTCTCTAGAGGAGTCATGCTTTCTTGCCTGGCAAGTTTCAGAAACACGCAGTAAGCACATTTTTATTGATCTACATGTGTCAGTGACTCAAAAGAGTGACCATTTTCAAGTAACCCTACCGGTACCCAAAGCAGGGCCACCCTTGGAGGAAATAAGTGGCTTGCCAGGCTCAAAAATCAACCAGGGGTCTTCTCAGATAACGATTTTTTTCCATAAAGGGAAGGGGCTACATATCCATTTTACTGCTGAAACATTTGTAATTTTGCTCCAACCCTATCACAAAAAAAAAAAAAAAACCACCCAAAATAGGACAGGGCAGGACAGACTCCCAAAGGGAGCTGGGGCTTCATGTGGGCAAAAGGACAAAAAAGGTGGCAGCCGGAGTAAAGTTACCACTCCAGAATCCCACCTCTCTTTGGAAAAAGATATTAGATAAGTCCTGTCAAAGTTTCTAGGCATCCACAAAGTGCTCAGCAGTCACGCAGACCGGCCCTCAAGGGAGGCGCCTAAGCGATCCTCGCTGACACAAACAAGGCCAAGTCATCAACGGAGGCCATGGACTCAGGGCTGGAGACCCTCAGATCCCATATGCTGAGAGCTTGGCCTCCTGCTCACTCTAGAATTGAGTTCTCTTTTTATTTTTTGTTTTTTTAAAATCATCCTTGCAGAGTAGGCATTGACACCTAGAGAGTGATAATTAAATGCCAGGGACACAAACGCCAGCCTGTGTCACCAGCACTGCCCAACAGGACAAGAAACACCGCCCGGACATTCTCAGGGCTTCCCTGGTAGCTCAGTCGGTAAAGAATCTGCCTACAATGCAGGAGACCTGGGGTTCAGGTCTTGGCTCAGGAAGATCCCTGGAGAAGGAAATGGCAACCCACTCCAGTATTCTTGCCTGGAGAATCCTACGGACAGAGGAGCCTGGCGGACTACTGTCCACTGGGTCATTAGAGTTGGATACGACTTAGTGACTAAACCACCACCAGACATTTCTGAGCCGTGTTTTTCAACCTGGAGTCCACAGATGTAGACCTAGGACTCAACAAGTTTAACTTCATAAATGCTTAAATTAAAAAAAATTTTTTTTGACGGTCAAAAATTAACTTACACATATTTCAGGCTATCTGGTGGACCATCTTCTAACCAAGCACGACCACCAGATGTCAGTGCCAGTGCTTGCCTTTAGTGCTCAAATCTGTTAGGACGCCGTTCTTAACTACATGGATAGTCATCACTAAGCCTTGAGATTCAACCAGATGGAAGCTGGTTGAGACTCCACCCTGGATGTAATGAACCCCCAAGAGGTTCCGAAGCACACTAATGTGTGAGGAGCACGGAGCCAGAAAGAAAGCAGCAGAGAGGACTACACACAGAAAGAATCCAGCTTCACCCCGTGGAGGCCAAGCCACGGCACAACATACTGTACAAAAGTAGCTCCAGCCAAACACAGGGCGGGAGGGTGCCTTCCTTGCCAGGCACACGGGGACCCACGTGTGCCGGATGCAAGAGCAAGAGTCTGGGGCCAGTGGGCACTTTCCTGTCGGCAAATAATATCATGTACACATTTAAAACACTAACTACAAACTTGTTCTCTTTATTGTTCTACAGAAGAGTTCTCAGCTCAAAGGGTTCAAAAGGAGATTATATTGGTTTTACATTGGATTGGCCAGAGAGTTTGTTCCGGTTTTTCTGTAAGAGGTTATGAAAAAATTCAAACTCTTTGACCAACCCACTATTTATACATTTAATTTTTTTAAAAAAGAAGGGTTGACACAAGGTGGCCAAGTCATCTTTTTCTGTAATGTGACTGTATGATCAGCACACGATCATACCGGAAGCACTACTCACTGGGACACGTAAGACCCAGTAACTCAAAACCTCATGAGAAGGTTTGGTACTGAAGGCTTAAAATTCTCCTCCCAGGAACAGGTGAATGGTAAGAAATATTGCCATTTTTGTTCACTGTTCACCATGGATTTTACAAAGATTTTTCGTTTTTTGTTTTGGGGGAGGATGTTGTTTTCTAAAATCCAGAATGGATGTTTACCTTTGCCAGATGCCTTTTTTTTAATTTTTTTTTTTTTTGGCGGGGGGGGGGTGGGGGGGGGTGGGTGGGGGGCGGGCCACTTCTATTGGTCTTTCATTTATCTATTTTCATCCATCTTTGTTCTTTGGCCCGTGTGGGCCTCCCATCGCGGTGGCCTCTGTTGTCGCAGAGCACTGGCTATGGGCGCATGCGCTCCAGAGCTCCGGCTCGGTAGTTGGACACATCCGTCCAGCCGCTCCGCGGCACGTGGGATCTTCCCAGGCCAGGGATCGAACCGGCACCCCTTGCACTGCAAGGTGGTGTCCTTACCCACTGGATCACCAGGGAAGCCCGCCAGATGCCTTTTTGATAACTACTAACAGTACAAGGATTTTTAGCTATACTGCTTTCCTAATTAACATGGTATATTTTAGTTCTGTTGCACTTCTATTTAACTAGCTCTGAATTCCTAAAATCATTCTAATTCAGTCATAGTGAATAACTCTTTGGGTCTATTGTTGGTCTCTAACTGCTACCTATTTAGGAATTCTCCATCAATGTGGACAACTGAGACAGGGCCACAATATTATCAGACTTAATTAGCTTAGGCCATGCTGTTGTAAGACTGCATCTGGCTAGGAAATCATCTTGTTCTAGTTGTATAATACAGAAATTGAGCTCTTTAAAGTCTCAGCTTTATTCCCCAAGTGGCCCCTTTGATTCTAGCTGCTTTTGTGGAGGGAAATGGAAGGGAGAACTTTTGGTTTTGTTTTTTCTCTTATCACATTAATTATGCCAACCGAATACTGATTTTGTTCATCCTTTAGAAGAACCTGTCTTGATTTTGTTTATGGGATGTAAAGTTTTTTCATTTTAAAAGTCATTTTCATGACAATTTATTATTTAATTTGTTCTTCTCAATTTGCTGCTTTGCCCTTTTTCTATTACAGAAAATTATAGGTATCTTTTTTCTTATGCAAGTATTTAGAAGAATAAAATTTAAAACTTTGACATTCTATACATACAGTATTTATATTAGTTAACAGTCATGATATTTTATGTATTTTATGATATCTATATATTTTCTCCCTAGTTCAGCAGCTACTTAGGGCTTTTAGTTTACCATTAGCCCACAATTTTTAATATATTTAAATAGGTAGTACATACACATGGAAATTCAAGGAGAGACAAGGCTCCTTGTTAGAAGCAATGATTATTTTTTCTTGTTCTTTTACGATGGCAGAAAATATTTTCCACCAAAATTATTTTCCAATCCATTTCTATTTTTATACATATATGTTGTGAAGTTATTTAAGGCATGCAGAGCCAATAAAGTTTTCTTTCACTCTTTACTGTGCTTTTATCACAATACATTTTAGTTTAAAAACCTGTTTTCTCAGATAAAACTTGAAAGTGCCTTTTTAGTCCATCTGTAGTGGGAGATATGTGCCCCATAACCTACAGGATATTCTTTTAATTATGCTTACTTAAGTGGTTTCCTTTGAGTAAATTAAACTATTTCATCTAGGGTTTAAACTCAGAATGATGCTTCTATTTATAATCTTACTCCAAACATCAATTATTTGATAAAAGAGTTTTCCAGTGTCTGCAAAGCAGGGCAGCTCGCTAGCACTGGGGCAGGGAGGGAATGCTCAATAACGGGCATGAATTTCCAGTGATAGATCAGTGACATTTTAGGATGGACTACACTTTGCAAGGGGCTTCCCAGGTGGCTCAGTGGTAAAGAATCTGCCTGCTAAAGCAAGAGACACAGGTTTGATCCCTAGGCTGAGAAGAACGCCTGGGAAAGGAAATGGAAACCCACTCTAGTATTCTTGCCTGAAAAGTCCCAGGGACCAAGGAGCCTGGTGGGCTACAGTCCACGGGGTCACAAAGAGGCAGACACGACCCAGCGACTGAACATACATTAGGCTGATGGGGTATTAAATTTCATTTTGTCAAACTCTGGGTACCTCAGGTAACCGGCTGGCTTGCAGGAACATGACTTTCACCAGACTATAATTTGAACACCTCATAAATCCTTTAAATCTTTATAAAGCCCCCATCACATCATCAGTTCCAAGAACTTGTCACATTTACAAAAATACTTAACATGACACAGATATTCAAATACAGGTACACAGACATAAAAGCTTTATCAAAAATATCTTCCAGGATTTCTTTATAAAGGGACAAAGATTATTAAGTCCCTCTTCCATAAAATCTATTTAGAGCCATCAGTCAGAAAATGGCTTTCTTACATACAAATAGAGCATTACTGAATCAGAATTCATAAATGCTAATTATATAAAAATTGACAATTGAAAGCCATAGAATTTCTAGTATTAGTGAAAT
The DNA here is from genome assembly GCA_022376925.1 of Tragulus kanchil. Classification (NCBI taxonomy): domain Eukaryota; kingdom Metazoa; phylum Chordata; class Mammalia; order Artiodactyla; family Tragulidae; genus Tragulus; species Tragulus kanchil. The sequence goes on from JAIOJX010000005.1 coordinate 139,164,045, forward strand.
TCACAGTGTTAGTCCTCTGAGTTCTTCTAATAAACTATAATGTCATTCAGTTTTTCCAGGTTTAAGGAATATTCACCTCTAGCTTTTATGAGAAACATGAATGCTTTACTCCTTCACTGTAATAAATAAAATTAATTCCCAACAGCCCCCTCAGAGTATCAAGCTTGTCTATCTCCAGAGAAAAGGAAAAACACAATTCAGGACTGAATGGGACCAAGGTTAGTAGAAGAGTCAGTGTATCGACTTAGAAAACCTGTCAACAGAAGTTTCCAAGAAACACTCTATGAAAGCTGTATATAGTAACTCTATATATCCAGTTAATCCAGACTTTTCTACAGCTCCTCACTTCTGCTTCCAGAATATACTACACAGGTCAAACATGGACATGACATTTATCAGAGTTTCTAACATCCAGACATTTGATAAAAGATACTTGCAAGTAAAAGAACCTTAATTCCTTTAGGTAACTGGGACTTGATGGACTCATGTTAACGCTAGACAGGGCCAGCCAAGTGCTAATTATACTCGTGCAAAGATTCATCTCGGATCTCTGTACGAGGAAGTAACCAAGAAACAGTAGAATGCTCAAAGGGCTAGTATTCTTATAGAAATCCCTATAAAACTGTTCACTAAAGAGGTACAAGAAATCAATAAAACTAGCTATTTTTTATACTGTGCATCTTGGTTTCCACGCCAAGAACTGTGCTCTACTAGATGAAACTAGGTGACGACAAAGGCCACCGGTCTGCTCAAGCACAGAAGCCCCTCTAAGAGGGCTCAGAATGGAGGGACCTTCTCCTCCTTAAATAGTGGATTATGTTACATTGAGAAGGAGGAAGCTGCCATTGCCATGAGAGGCAGCAATGATCCCATCAGCTCATTAAACCAGATGCTGGTTAGAAATCAGGAATAAAAACAATACATTGGGTTAGCTAAGTTCATTCGGTTTTTCCGTAACACCTTATGGAAAAATCCAAATGAACTTTTTGGCCAACCCAGTAAATGAATTCTTTTGATGACACTAAGAGATAATAAGGTATCTCGAGGAAGCTGTGCAAGGCCAAGTCCTAATACGGGTGGAATAAAGAAAAGACAGTAAGAAGACGACCCAAGGAACTCACACTTATATTTCAAATGCCCAGCTAAGACTTACACATGCAGAGTTAATGCCCCAAACTCTTAAAAGCAAAAATTCAAACATCTGAATTCACCCTTCTTCAAAGGAATACCTCAATGCCCTGGCAATCACCAAGTGCCCAGCAGTATTAGAAACTAAGGTAACTGACGACATTGCTCTAAATTGAAATCATACGCAGATATGAAAACAGAGATGAAATTCTCCCACACATAAGGCCACCCCAGAAGTATATAATCCTTGACACCCCTTCACCTATACCAAGTCTGCTCAGAGCTAGAACAGTGAATACTCAATGCAATCAAAACAACTATTGATTAATTCTTCTGACCTGCAAAATGAGAACGAAGTAGTCTACAGGTTTGTTTCGCTGGTAGAGGTAGTATTCTGGGGCTTTCTTGTTCTTCTCATCATACTTCAGTTCCTGGATGACATTGGGGTGCTTTAGCAGCCTTAGAAGGATCTTCTCTGACATCTGGGATGGGCTAAACGCTTCTACTTCTATAGATATAAACACAACTTGATATTACACTTCAGATGGATGGAACGAAATGATACTAGTGATTAAGGTGTTTAAAGAATACTTGGTACCGAAGCAATACAGCATGGATTAATGAGACTTCCGTTTCGGGATCCACTGGGGGCAGATAACCTGGGAGAAATTAGAAAGGCTGTATTCTCATATTGGTTGCTTAGAGTTTTTCCTTCTCAACCTGTCACTGGTTTCAGCTTCTTATTAAAAAAAAAAAAAAAAAAAGCCCTCATATTCTGACTGACACAAAGGAAAATCAGAAGCAGGCTCCAGGGCTGCCAGGATGCCCTGCAACAGGCCACAGAAGACTGACTGTCCAACAACAGTCAAAGGGAGACGCAAAGGTCAGGAAGCGTCTAGGCGTGGGTTAGTACCAGTGCACAGATGCAGTGCGTCACACCTCATTTTCCCGTCTACTCCCCTGAGAAAGTCTGGGAACAGAGGAAGGTAGAGACTCAGAATAAAAGCAAGGCACGTGCACACATCAACATGCACTCCAACTTGCTACTAAAAAAAAGAAAAGTCATGTCGATCTGAATTGATAGAAGATACTGATTTTACTTAACATAACAAAACCCAAGATTCCCGACTTAAGGATGCTCTACTGAAAGAGGACTGCATGGCATCTCAGAGGCAGAGCAGGATAGTGTTTAGTTTCAAATTGTGGCTCTTAGATGATGAATATTATCAGAAATTTTTTAAAAAGTTAAAGACACTCCTTATATGTCTTAAAATTTTTTTTAAACTATGTTACATGTGAGACCTATAGATTCTGCATTAGTTCTGTATAGCTTTTGTGTAATAACAAAATAAGAGAGTACATTGCAGGAATTTTGGAAAATACAGGTAAAGATAAAGTAGAAAATAAACCTCTAAACCAATCACTCATAACCATTCAGAGTAACTGGTAAGCATTCTCTCCTGTACCTCACCTAGGCATGAGTGCCCTGTACATGTGTGCACACTCAAAAATACAAGGCTCATCTTGTGTACACACAGTTTGCTATTGTTTCTTCTCTTTATGTTAAATTATGGGTATTGTATCTACAATTTTTAGATATAAACACAACTTGATATTACACTTCAGATGGATGGAACGAAATGATACTAGTGATTAAGGTGTTTAAAGAATACTTGGTACCGAAGCAATACAGCATGGATTAATGAGACTTCCGTTTCGGGATCCACTGGGGGCAGATAACCTGGGAGAAATTAGAAAGGCTGTATTCTCATATTGGTTGCTTAGAGTTTTTCCTTCTCAACCTGTCACTGGTTTCAGCTTCTTATTAAAAAAAAAAAAAAAAAAAAGCCCTCATATTCTGACTGACACAAAGGAAAATCAGAAGCAGGCTCCAGGGCTGCCAGGATGCCCTGCAACAGGCCACAGAAGACTGACTGTCCAACAACAGTCAAAGGGAGACGCAAAGGTCAGGAAGCGTCTAGGCGTGGGTTAGTACCAGTGCACAGATGCAGTGCGTCACACCTCATTTTCCCGTCTACTCCCCTGAGAAAGTCTGGGAACAGAGGAAGGTAGAGACTCAGAATAAAAGCAAGGCACGTGCACACATCAACATGCACTCCAACTTGCTACTAAAAAGAAAAGTCATGTCGATCTGAATTGATAGAAGATACTGATTTTACTTAACATAACAAAACCCAAGATTCCCGACTTAAGGATGCTCTACTGAAAGAGGACTGCATGGCATCTCAGAGGCAGAGCAGGATAGTGTTTAGTTTCAAATTGTGGCTCTTAGATGATGAATATTATCAGAAATTTTTTAAAAAGTTAAAGACACTCCTTATATGTCTTAAAATTTTTTTTAAACTATGTTACATGTGAGACCTATAGATTCTGCATTAGTTCTGTATAGCTTTTGTGTAATAACAAAATAAGAGAGTACATTGCAGGAATTTTGGAAAATACAGGTAAAGATAAAGTAGAAAATAAACCTCTAAACCAATCACTCATAACCATTCAGAGTAACTGGTAAGCATTTCTCTCCTGTACCTCACCTAGGCATGAGTGCCCTGTACATGTGTGCACACTCAAAAATACAAGGCTCATCTTGTGTACACACAGTTTGCTATTGTTTCTTCTCTTTATGTTAAATTATGAGTATTTTTGCACGTGATAAATATTATATGATGCGCATTTCGAGGTATCTGAAAAAATGATCTCAAAGAGTGTATAACGTTCCATCCCGTGGCTGCCGTTAGCCTTCTTTTTGAAATGTCTTAAGTACACCTGCATTCGGCTGAAAGGCATTGGGCTGCCCAGCGTGGACACAGACGTCTTCTACAGGCCACGGGGTCCTCTCAGCTTTCCTCACGCTTTCCCTGGCCAGCAGAGCTCACCCTTCGTCTAGAGAGCCACCTGGGGGTGTGAACAGGGTCAGTCTCTCAAGTCCGTTTGACCTTGGCCTCTCTGGAGCAGTCAGTGCCGGCTGGGTTGGTGGTTTTTAATAATGTGAACACTTGGCCTCCTGGAACGGGCCTGAGTTAACAATCTGATTTGAAGAGGCCATCAAGAAATTCATGTCCCAGTTCTTAGAATTTCTGATTTCACTACAACCAGAAGGGGTCAATATTTAATTTTGAAAATCGATCTTCTTTGCACATCACAGAGCCCACGTCACCACCGACGTCGTCCAGCTGTTCTTCCAGGGCAAAGCTGAAGAGAGCGCTACTCAACCGGCCGACACACGCCGCGGCGGCGCCTGCCGCGCACGGTCCGCCTGCTCCGCCAGCTGGCTCTCCCCTGGACTGAGCGGAAGCGGATGGCCTGGCCTACCGTTCACATGCAGTGTGGCACTAACATTCATCCTTACCTTTCAGACCAATTTTAAGTTACTGGTCCACCCCTGGTAAATGTCTCAGAGGGTTCATGCCGACACTGAACATAGGAGAGGAGAGAATTTAAAAAGAAAACAAAACAAACAAAACAAAACAAAAAAAAAACAAAAAACAAAACACAAAAGTGGCATTACTTATCACCCCAGTTCCCAGGCTCCACCCCCAGCCCACCCCGGTCAGTGTGGGTGAGAAACTCGCTCCAGGGCTAACAGAGATTTCGAACGGAGATAAGCTGCACTTGCCTGTTGCTAGGAAACGGTGCATGGCCAGGAGAAGCTGTGGTGATATTTTAACCTTCATCTCGCTGTCTGTCTGCTTAAAGGCAGAAAAATCTTGCTTTCTTTCTCGATGGGCCACTTTCTTTTTCGTTCTGTTATCAGCTGAGGAAGAACGAGAAAAGGAGAGAGTAAGGAAAGTTTCTATTCCATCAGATCAGGACTCTTTTTGAATGAAAAATGCCATATCTTCGAGGCTAGGCTCGGACGGTGGGCACGCGACATACAAACACCACGTGGGGAGGGGAGGGGCAGAGAAGCCTCCTCGGGTCAGGGCAGCACAGCCACGACTGTGCCACACAGTCCAGAGTGAGAGAGCACAGGCAACCCGATTAGAGCAACACATGTCGGGGAGATCGACAGGGTCCTTCTAAGCAGTAATCCACTGTGGGGCAACTTCGGACAAAAGTCCTCCCCTCCTAGAGCCTACCCAACCATTGCACAGCAATAGGGCACTCTTGCTACTCAGGCTACCACACTGCAGGGATGCACCCTCATGTTACAGAAGACGCACAGCAGCGTGTCCCTGCCTGGAAGTGTGTCCTTGCCAGCCTCTGCTGAAAGAAAATACACACACACACACACACCCTCAAGAAACAAAAACACTTTCACAGAACAATGCTTGTGGGATTTTAATAATAGTATCTGTTGATTATAATAATAATACCCCAGAGATGATTACTAATGAGATCCTTAAGGTCAAGTGAATGCGAAGGAAGTGATTCAGAACAGAGGTCAGCACACTTCCTCTGTAAAGGGCTGGACAGTAAATATTTCAGGCTCGCGGGCCATGTGCTCTCTGCTGTAACTCCAACTCTGGCGTTTAGCAAAAAGCAGACCTTGTAAACATGAATTAGCAGCGCTGCAGTGCAGTAAAACTTTATTCAATATGAAATTTTAATTCTGTATCATTTTTTCATGTCACAAAATAATCTTTTGATTTAACAACTGAAAAAAATGTTAATTTTTTTTTTAGCTTATAAGCTATAGTTTGCCAATCCTTGATCTTGAAGGTGTCCACAGCAAAACTTCTGAGTATTTTTTCTGGACAAAGTAAAGATCAGAAAATAAGTTAGAGACGAGATCCTAAATGCTTGCTTTTCCCGCCCAAGAATCATGAGTCTTTACCACTTCATGCCTAGGGCAAAACAGAATGATTATTAATCAGGCTTGTCCTGGGGACAAGGTGATCACAACCTATAATTTTCCCCCATCCCAAATTCTCTTTGGAGTCAGGAGGCATAAATCAATGCAAGTATTCTAAATAGTTTTCTAATGGCAAAGGTCCTCATCCTCCCAGATCTGAATCAAGACCATACTTGAAACACAAGTTCAGCATCTCATCTCAGGAAGCCATGTATGAAATCTGTCTCATCAAGATTTAAAAGAAGCGAGCTAAGTGTAAACCAAAGAGCGCCGAAATGTCTAGATTATCTTTCTTCACTGAGGATTACCCCTGGGGAAACATAAATATGCAGACACACTTGGCATTAACTAGTGACTGTGAGGAAGGATGAAAAGAATGTAAACACACAATTAACAATATTCTCTATTATGGAATCTCTGATTATTCTCCAGGAGTCAAAAGGATAAAACACATAGGGACTGGTGTTTTTTAAACAAAGCTGTACAGATGTGAGGAAAAATATAAGATACGTTTCAGAAGCAGGTCAAGAGCTAAATATAAAATTAGCTTTTTTCTGTTCTTTCTTAAGGGTGCATGGAGGACTTTAACCTTAAAATGAAGAGCATTCCTTTTCTAGTAGGACTGAATAAAACTACTCTGCTCTGAGCAAGGCTGGCTTTGTCCCTGGTGCTGCAGGTCATCTGAACAGTCCCTTTTCCCCTCCAAGTCATACTTTAACATTCAAACAGGATGAAAAGGGCCCAGATGCTCTTTCTCTATACCACCTTTGATAGCCCCTAACATCTCAGGCCTTGGCCCATCTTTGGCATGAAGAAACTCTTGAAAGAGTCTTACTTTGCTAAGAGTGAGGCTGAGGGAGTCCAACAGTCGTGGCCTTGGATGAGACAGGATTCAGGTTCATCTCTCAGCCCAGGATCAAGCCTACTCCTGGCCAAACAGGTGTGGATACCCCCTTACCCCAATCCAAGCCCACCTCTCAAAAGGCAGAGAAGCAGAGAATGAGAAAAACACACCTCTACTGTGTACGCTTAACCTGCCCTGCTTTCTCTACATACCCTGCCACGCCACCAGTGCCAGCAAAACCTCACCCCCACCCTGGCCCACAGGTACGGGAACAAGGGAATTCCAGCAGGTGCTATCCATCAGTTTAACAATTTCTCCTCATTTTTTAGGCATTTAAATTATAACCCTAAGACAGAAATTTATCTGGAAACAACTTGCCTAACTGTGGAAAATGAAAATTTAGTAAAGAACGATTCTTTTTCCGGATGTAAAAAAATGTGAAAACCAAGAATGGAGTCTTCTGTTCAGGGCAAGTAATGCCCAGCTCCACAGTTAGAAGCAGTTGGCTTTTCAATAACAAACATGGCCAGCTGACATTACAGGATCTGCCTCCTCTTCCTCTCTAGTGAAGGGACTGGTATAAACTGGTAGGTGGTACCCAGTCTACAAACCCAGTGCATACTTAAAAACAGGCAGACAACAGCTGAGGAGATGTCAGATGGCTCACAAACAACATGACAATAAAAGCAAAGGTTTTGGAAAATCATACTCAGGCAGCGGTACTCACTGTATAAATCAGTTTCATCTAGGATCTCAGATTTGATGATTTCTTCAATCACATCCTCTAACGTGACAATTCCCAGAACTTCATAAAACGGATCCCCCTCTCCCTCATTGTTTACTCGCTGCACAATAGCCAGATGCGATTTACCTTTAAAGAAAAAACAAAGAGGTAATTTTCCTGAATGAAGTCTTATAAATGATTATGTTAAAAACAGCAGCAAACACCGATACCAGATTATCCAAGTCCACCTTTCACCATTATAAATGGTTTGGAAATACCACAAACAGAAAAGTGTCAGGGGCCATCCCAAGTGAAGACCAGTAAAGTCAGAAGATCACAGTCGTCTGCACACCCGGTTCTACCGCGTGACCGTCCGCTTCCGGATGGATTTGATCTCTGGTTATGTCAGCTCTTCCTTTGTGACCGTTGAGCAATCCAACGTACTGCTGCTTTACGTTAGGAGAGCAGTTCCCAAAGTATGGTCTGTGGATCCCTAAGGGTGCCCAGGATCCTTTTAGGAGAGTTGGACAGGTCAAACTCTTTTTATTTAGCATACTAAAAAGCTCCTGGATTTCCACCATGTTGATATTTGCACCAATGGTGGGAGAATGCCTGAGCACATATAAAGGCAGCAGTGGCAGTGGGCACTATTAGTGGTCACTGTCTTCTCCAACACACACACATACCTGCACACAAGGCGGAAAAAATCTGTTCAAGTATCCTTTAAGTTAGGAGCATGGGATTAAAATATATACATTACTATGTATAAAATAGATAGCCATCCAGAACCTACTGTATATAGCACAAGGAACTGTGTTCAATGTCTTGTGGTGATCTACAATGGAAGAGAATTTTTAGAAGAATATATATAAAACTGAACCACTCTGTGTGGTTATGTTATGAAAATAACATAACATTAAATCTGGTAAACATAGTAAAAACTGTATTTCAATTTAAAAAAATTTAAATAATTCTTTTCTGGAGGGGGAAAAAATATCCTTGATGACACAGCATAATTAACTTCATTAAACCCTGACTCCTGAGATCTGTCCTGCAATACTGTACATGACAAATTGCAAAGTGCCATGAAACACTTCTGTTGCATTCTGAAGTATGACAGCTATATAAAAAAAAAGGATTCCTGCCAACTGAGTTGCAAGTTGGACCACTATTTTCGCTGAACATTTTTATTTAAAAGAATAACCACCAAACTACAGTTTTGTAGACTTGGATGTCTGGCAGACATTTTCTGGAAGATGAACACCATGCGCCTATGACATTAAGGCAAACAATAGCAGTGTCTGCTGCCAAAGACAACATCTGAGCTTTCAAGGGAAAAATTAGCATTTCGAGAGACTTGTATCCACCACGGGGAACTTGAGAGCTTCTCAGTGAAGACCTCTGATGAGGCAGGTGGTGCTAGTAATCAATGTGATTTGTCAACGTGATTTGTACATGTGATTTGTACAGAACAATAAAATATGTCAACATGGGCTTCCCTGGTAGCTCAGTGGTAAAGAGTTCACCTACCAATGCAGGAGACATGGGTTTGATCCCTGATCTGGGAGGATCCCACATGCTGCAGAGCAACTAAGCCCGTGAGCCACAACTATGGAGCCTGTGCTCTAGAGCCTCAGAGCCACAACTATGGAGCCCGTGTGCCCTAGAGCCCGAGTTCCACAAGAGAAGTCACCATGACAAGAAGCCTGTTCACCTCAACTAGAGAGTAGCCCCCACTCCTTGCAACTAGAGAAGAGCCTGCAGCAGCAGTGAAAATATAACCCAGAATAGCCAAAAATAAATATAGTTTTAAAAAATGTGTCAAAATATCAAAGATCCATATAACTCTGAACCAGCGTTTCCCAAATAACCATGCATGGCCAGGATGTTACCAAATCACACATGAGTAAACCATTTTTCCAGAATGCAGCACATGGTGATCTACAATGGAAGAGAATTTTTAGAAGAATATATATAAAACTGAACCACTCTGTGTGGTTATGTTATGAAAATAACATAACATTAAATCTGGTAAACATAGTAAAAACTGTATTTCAATTTAAAAAAATTTAAATAATTCTTTTCTGGAGGGGGAAAAAATATCCTTGATGACACAGCATAATTAACTTCATTAAACCCTGACTCCTGAGATCTGTCCTGCAATACTGTACATGACAAATTGCAAAGTGCCATGAAACACTTCTGTTGCATTCTGAAGTATGACAGCTATATAAAAAAAAAGGATTCCTGCCAACTGAGTTGCAAGTTGGACCACTATTTTCGCTGAACATTTTTATTTAAAAGAATAACCACCAAACTACAGTTTTGTAGACTTGGATGTCTGGCAGACATTTTCTGGAAGATGAACACCATGCGCCTATGACATTAAGGCAAACAATAGCAGTGTCTGCTGCCAAAGACAACATCTGAGCTTTCAAGGGAAAAATTAGCATTTCGAGAGACTTGTATCCACCACGGGGAACTTGAGAGCTTCTCAGTGAAGACCTCTGATGAGGCAGGTGGTGCTAGTAATCAATGTGATTTGTCAACGTGATTTGTACATGTGATTTGTACAGAACAATAAAATATGTCAACATGGGCTTCCCTGGTAGCTCAGTGGTAAAGAGTTCACCTACCAATGCAGGAGACATGGGTTTGATCCCTGATCTGGGAGGATCCCACATGCTGCAGAGCAACTAAGCCCGTGAGCCACAACTATGGAGCCTGTGCTCTAGAGCCTCAGAGCCACAACTATGGAGCCCGTGTGCCCTAGAGCCCGAGTTCCACAAGAGAAGTCACCATGACAAGAAGCCTGTTCACCTCAACTAGAGAGTAGCCCCCACTCCTTGCAACTAGAGAAGAGCCTGCAGCAGCAGTGAAAATATAACCCAGAATAGCCAAAAATAAATATAGTTTTAAAAAATGTGTCAAAATATCAAAGATCCATATAACTCTGAACCAGCGTTTCCCAAATAACCATGCATGGCCAGGATGTTACCAAATCACACATGAGTAAACCATTTTTCCAGAATGCAGCACATTACAATGGACTTCTAAAAACTTCATTTTGCAGTAATTCCAGATTTACAGAAAAGTGGCCAAGACAGAGTTCTTGTAAATCCTTTAACTCAATCTCTCTCGCCCATTATTAACATCTTACTTTATTGTGCTATAGTCATCAAAACTAGAAATTGACATTGATATGGTAATAGTAAGTACATTTCAGATTTTACTTGGATTTCACCAGTTTTTCCATTAATGCCCCCTAGCTCAGGTATCCAGTCCTGAGGACCATACTGCACTCAGCTGTTGTGTCCCTCCCAGATTCCTCTGGTCTGTGGCATTCTCAGTCTGCCCTTGTTATTCATTACCTTGACAATCAACTAGTTCTGGTCAGGTACCCTGTAGAATCCTAAAGCAAATCAACCCTGAATATTCACTGGAAGGACTGATACTGAAGTTGAAGCTCCAATACTTTGGTCACCTGATGGGAAGAGACAACTCATTGGAGAAAAACTCTGATGCTGGGAAAAACAGAAGGCAGAAGAAGGGAACGACAGAGGACAAGCTGGCATCACCAACTCAATGCACATGAGTTTGAGCAAGCTCTGGCAGATGGTGAAGGACAGAGAAGCCCGGCATGCTGAGGTCCACGGGGTCACAAAGAGCTGGACATGACTGAGTGACTGAACTGAGCTGAACTGAATCCTGTAGAATATCTTCTGATGTTTTTCTCACACTTAGACTGGGGTTATGAGTTTTCTCATTACATGACATCAGGGCTCGTATCATCCCAAGGGACATTCACCTTTACCACGTGGTCAAGGTAGTGTTTTTCCCAGGTTTCTTCATTGCAAACTTACCAATTTTTCCCTTGCCCTCATTCTACTCTTGAGTGGTGAGTGGTAGGAATTAGGCCTTCCTTCTTGGATTCAGAGAGCAGCTACATACATTACTCAGAATCTTCTGGAAGGAAGATTCCAGACAAAGAGTTCTTAAGGAGACAGGGTCCACAAGTCCAATGGCAGTTTCAGATGCTACAATGCAACTGACCTTTAAGAAACTATCACGTGAGGAGTTCACGTGAGGGGATATTATTAAAAAAGAACATACAATTAGTCATAAAGGCTATTAAAACACCCCTCCCCCTTTCAAATACATATCTGTGAGGCCAGATTTCCTTCACATACTTCAATTAAAACAGCGTATAGCACATACCGAAGGCAGAAGAGAATCTACCAGCCTTCCATTTAGCTTGATAATATACAGATACACAGAAAAGCAAACACCACCCCTCTTTTTACTATTTATGTTTGGGGAAAAGTTGTGTTTAATAAAAATGTTAACATTAACATGTAATGGATTCATGATTGTCTCAAAAATAAATAAGAGTTTAAAATTTCTCAGGTTTAATTTCAAATACAGTAAAGATCAAAGATATCTTATAAGGAAGGACACATGCTGGGAAACCGACTGTTCTGGATATGAACTCCAACATCAGCACAGTGTTCACCATCAGCTGTGTGATCAGGAGCAAGCTCTACGTAACTCTTCTGAGCCTCAGTCTTGCCCACTCTAAACCCAGGCTCATGGTAACTGCTGCCACACAGGCTATCCTGAGTATCAGAGAGAATGTACCTAGCAAAGGCAGTGCTTGGGATCAACCAGGCAATCAATACATGGTAGCTCCTATCAATTTAGTAATAGTATTCCTCAATTCTAAGGCACAATCAACTTATTATCAGCTTAAAAAAAGTCCACACATTAAATGTACACTTTGATGGAAACATAAATTACCATATGCAAAACAGAGAGCCAGTGGAAATTTGCTGTATGACGCAGGAATATCAAATTCAATTCTCTGTGATAACCCAGAGGGTGGGATGGAGTGGAGGCGGGAGGAAGCTCAAGAGGTAGGGGACACTGGTACCCCTATGGCTGATGCATGGTGACATGCATCAGAAACCAACACAATATTACAAAGCAATTATCTTCCAATTAAAAGCTAAAATTTTTTAAAAAGATGCCTTCCAATTTCACAAAGATCTTCAAAAAATATTAAATTTATCTCAAACACCAATATCGGTTTTCCTACCCCAAGGCAGGAAGGCAGCTGAAACGTATGCTACAATGCAACTGACCTTTAAGAAACTATCACGTGAGGAGTTCACGTGAGGGGATATTATTAAAAAAGAACATACAATTAGTCATAAAGGCTATTAAAACACCCCTCCCCCTTTCAAATACATATCTGTGAGGCCAGATTTCCTTCACATACTTCAATTAAAACAGCGTATAGCACATACCGAAGGCAGAAGAGAATCTACCAGCCTTCCATTTAGCTTGATAATATACAGATACACAGAAAAGCAAACACCTCCCCTCTTTTTACTATTTATGTTTGGGGAAAAGTTGTGTTTAATAAAAATGTTAACATTAACATGTAATGGATTCATGATTGTCTCAAAAATAAATAAGAGTTTAAAATTTCTCAGGTTTAATTTCAAATACAGTAAAGATCAAAGATATCTTATAAGGAAGGACACATGCTGGGAAACCGACTGTTCTGGATATGAACTCCAACATCAGCACAGTGTTCACCATCAGCTGTGTGATCAGGAGCAAGCTCTACGTAACTCTTCTGAGCCTCAGTCTTGCCCACTCTAAACCCAGGCTCATGGTAACTGCTGCCACACAGGCTATCCTGAGTATCAGAGAGAATGTACCTAGCAAAGGCAGTGCTTGGGATCAACCAGGCAATCAATACATGGTAGCTCCTATCAATTTAGTAATAGTATTCCTCAATTCTAAGGCACAATCAACTTATTATCAGCTTAAAAAAAGTCCACACATTAAATGTACACTTTGATGGAAACATAAATTACCATATGCAAAACAGAGAGCCAGTGGAAATTTGCTGTATGACGCAGGAATATCAAATTCAATTCTCTGTGATAACCCAGAGGGTGGGATGGAGTGGAGGCGGGAGGAAGCTCAAGAGGTAGGGGACACTGGTACCCCTATGGCTGATGCATGGTGACATGCATCAGAAACCAACACAATATTACAAAGCAATTATCTTCCAATTAAAAGCTAAAATTTTTTAAAAAGATGCCTTCCAATTTCACAAAGATCTTCAAAAAATATTAAATTTATCTCAAACACCAATATCGGTTTTCCTACCCCAAGGCAGGAAGGCAGCTGAAACGTATCCTTAAGCTAAGCCAAGGAGATGTGATATCTGAAAATCTCATACCAGTTAGCATGTATATGTATTTTTTTAATTGGAGCATAATTGCTTTACAATGTTGTGTTAGTTTCTACTTCAGGACAATGTGAATGCACTATGCGTGCACATGTATCTTTCCCCTCTCGAGCCTCCCTCCCCTTCTCAACACGTATTATTATTTTTTTAATGTCAGAGTGAGACTTTTTTTGGAGGGGGCTGGGTGGGAATAAAGGCATATCCTTTATATAAACTTTACTTAAAACTTCAAACTGGGTGAGTTTGCCCACACACAACCGGCCAGACAAACTAAAAAATATCCTGAAGACCAGGTCTGATCAAGTTCCCAGCACCTATCAAAGACAGGCTTTGGGTCGGTAGGTTTGTAAAACCTTCTCTGCTCTGTCTCAGACTCCTGTGTGGGCAACACTGTCTGGAGGTCCAGAAGTTTAGGTTGTTAGACAATTAGGCATCCTAACAATGTGCATGCTTAGTGGGCTCACACTCAAAGAATGAAAATATTTTGAGCAAATGAGCCTAGGAGGGAAGCTTATCAGTAACAGATATAAACACCGCATCAGGTCAAGCCAATTCTAGTCCAGTCAATTTGGTAAGGTCAGTTTCTCCCATCTGCTTTCCCAAGGACCCAAACATAAGCAGTTAAAAATTCTTGGTGAATGCTGTCTGTCGAAAGTTAAATTCTTTTGCTATTCCCAGCTTGTGATCATTTAAAAGGAATTTTCCAAAGCAAGGTCTAATATTAGACTCAAAATGAAGTTTCCATTCCACTGAGGCGCTATTCTCACCAAAGTAACTACCGCATAATCAGATTGTCTTGGAGCAATTCGTTTAAATGCAGATGGACATACTTGAAATACCAGCTCGATAGCACCAACCGATCTGACTGGAAGAGGCCTTACTCTAGAAATTATTCATGTAAGCTAGGCTTCTTAGGTGGAAAATTAAGTTTTCTTCCGAGCTTTCTGTACCCTTTCACACCCCCACCTCCAACGCTGAAACTTCCTCATCTGCCCTAGAGCCACATATTTTTAGCTTTGGAATTCCTGGTGAGAGTCTTATTTTCTGAATCTTACTCCCAATACGCAGTACCACACACAAAAATGATAAGTGATACCCCTTTCCTCTAACCATGCTTTTGGAAGACAGCAATGCAATGTACCTCTTCCCCTACTTAACCATTCATGCAGGGAGTTCAGCCTTTGGCCTTATCAATGGGGGGCATCAAAAGGAAAATACAAACTTATCAAAACAGAAATTTTAAAAACTGAGCTCAAATGGTATCATTCTCAACCTGAGCACTGGAGGGATTAAGCCAGGACTGAAAGCAGCAAAGCAATTTGGGGGTAACTAATAAATGACATCTTATAAACCAGAAATTGGAAAAGATTATGAAATGAGGGATTCCTAGCCCCCCAAAAGAAGAAGAAAAACACAGCAATCAGCACAAAATGAGATGATAGGCATGCAATAGCACTAAAGCTTTTTCATATAACTAGATTAAATTAACATGATTAACTATGTATAGAATAAAGCAGACATTACTGGCACAATTAGGGCATGGAGACAGCTATACGACGTCTTGCAGTATTTGTGCCATTTCAAACTGTCCTGAAATTTTCACCTGTAGCCTCTCTCCACCTAGTCTGGTCCTAGATCACAAAGGGATTACTTAAGACAGACCTAAGAGACTCGATGCAGGCCTATCTTCAAGAGTGTAGGGCTCCATAAATACATTTCCATTCAAATTCAGAATCATAAGTTTTTATGAAATAGTCATGTAGATTTTAACTGCTATGTGTTCACAACAAGGCACTTGGACAGATGAAATAAGAACATGTCATCATTGTGAGGTAGGCTAAGTAAAACCATCTACACACAGTAAGTTAAGTGAAAGTCGCTCACTCATGTCTGACTCTTTGAAACCCATGGATGAGCCACAGAATTGTCCAGGCAAGAATACTGGAATGGGTAGCCTTTGCCTTCTCCAGGGGATCTTTCCAACTCAGGGATCGAACGCTGGTCTCATGAATAACAGGCAGATTTTTTATCACCTGAGTCACCAGGGAAGCCCAAGAATACTGGAGTAGGTAGCCATCCCTCCCTCGAGGGGATCTTCTGGACCCAGGAATTGAACCGGGGTCTCCTGCTTTGCAGTAGGTTATTGACCAGCTGAGTGAGAAGATACACAGTAAAACTGGGATCAAATTTCTGCCTCCACCTGCTTCCACTGCTCCCCAAGTCAAAGTACTGCATCGTCTCTCTGGAGGATCAGCTCAGCATGGTAGCAGGTTGCCATGCTAGAATCTTTGAACTGTACCACAATGCTAGGCTCAGATTCTGAATGACAGATACCATTTGTATTTTGATAGGGATAATTAACTAGATAGTAATTAGGCTGACAAAGGGTACCTCAACTGCCTGATGAACTATGGACTCATTTGCTATCATACAAGTTGGATGTCAGTCAAGTCAAACAGAACAGTAGGAAGAGAAACTGAAACACCTAAGGAAGAAAGCCAAGCCAGCAGATGAAGCAGAATGGAATCCAGAAAAACCTGTCATGGCTGAGCTAATAATAAGTGACAAGCAGTAGTCTAAACGACCTAACAATGTGAACTCACGGCAGACAGAGTTTGAAAATGCCACTCGAACAGCAGGAAGAAAACAAACAGAAGATTCAACAAAGAGAAACTAAAGCCAAACATTTTACATCTGCCGTGGCTGCTAGATCCCACAACCGTGGAAGCACAGAGTACAAAGCCTAACGGTTCCCGTGAGGTTGAGCAGTGCCGTGGCCCCTCACTAAGCAAGGGTAGTAGGGCAAGTGAGGCCCTGGATATGCCTTTGTTTTTAAACATTTCCCAGTTTATCTAACATAAGAATTACAATGACTCAATCAGTAGGAATCAATACAATTCCTAAGATTGGAACTCGTGATAAAAGAAAGAAACGCTCTGTAAGTCAAAATTCAGGTCCCTGAGCACTAGAATGGGATAGAGGACAGATGTGAATGCCAATCTAAGATCTCCTGAGGATACCAGTCTGCATATTAGTTGTGGAGGAAGTCAATACACTTTAAATAGCATTAGGGTTAGATTTAGTCCGACTTACAAAAAGTGAACACACTGACCAATGAGCTAATGTTTATGAACATAAATTGTAATTCATAATGTACAATGCTATGTATGTATCCATCAACCATAGTCACAAACCCACTCATTCAGTAGTAGGTACTGAATGTCTGCTGTGTGCCATACTCACACCTCAGGGCACAAAATAAAGCTCTGGTTTTCAGAGAACATTCTGGCAGGGGAGACAGACACTCAGTGAAACAGTATAAAAGCATGTCAGACTGGATAAAACGTGCTATGGAGAACCAAAAAGCCAGAGGCGGAATTATTTAACTTAGGCGAGCCTGCGAAGGGCTCCCCCCACCCTGCTAAGGGGACAGCTGAGCAATGCTTGGAGGCATCGGGGAGTCAAAATGAAGTAAGAGGTTGAGGAAGATGTTTCAGGTGGAGGGAACGATGGAGCCCTGGAAAGGAGAGGCCTGGTGCGCTCGAGGGAAAGCAAGGAGTCAGTGAGGCTGGAGCAGAGGCAGTCGGAGAGAAAGAAGCAAAGCAGAGAGGGGAGGTGGGGCGGGACAGGGGTAGTAGGGATGAGGGTGGTGCAGATCTTATCACCATCACAGAGACTTTGGCTTTTACTTGGAGGTGGGAAGTCACTGGAAGGTTCTGAGCTGAGGAGTGACTTGATCTGTTCTCTGTGGTAAGGGATCCACCTGCAACGCAGGCACCATGGGAGATATGGGCTCGATCCCTGGGTCGGGAAGATCGCCTGGAGGAAGACATGACAACCCACTCCAGTATTCTTGCCTGGAGAATCTCATGGACAGAGGAGCCTGGCAGGCTACAGTCCATAGGGTTGCAAAGAGTCAGGACTTAAGCGACTGAGCACGCATGCACGTGTTGAGGACCACTGGCTACCGTGGTGAAAACAGGCTGGGCAACTGGTAGGAAGAAGATCCAGTGGGGAACGCTGAGCCAGGAAAAGGGATACCTGGTTCAGAAGTTGCTTCAAATAGGTCATCTGTACCATTTTTTCCAGATTCCACCAAGGGAGAAAAGGGAAGGTGGGATGAACTGGGAGATTGGAATTGGCACAGTATATACACTACTGCATATAAAAGAGATAACTAAGGAACCTAAATGGTATCCTGAATGGGAAGGAAACTCAAAAAGGAGGGCATATACCTATACATATAGCTGATGCACTTTGTTGTACAGCAGAAACTAACACAACGTTGCAAAAAAACTCTACGTCAATCAAAAAAAAAAGTTATTTCAGTGATCCCAGTGGGAGGGATAGTGGCCTGAACCAGAAGGCAACAGGGGATGGGAAATACTTAGATTCTGGGTGTACATTTTAGATTAGAGCCAATAGGTTTGGCTGATTGACTGAATGTAGGTGGGAGAGGAGGCATCAGGCCAGGGCAGACGCTGGGTTCTGGGACCTGGACAACACGGGAAGAATAGAGTTGCCGTTTACTGAGGAGGACTGAGGAAGGTGCTCATCTGGAAAGAAGACATCAGTTCAATGCTAATTTAAGTTCAAGATGCCTACTAGACTTCCCGGTGGAAATGTCAAACAGGCCAGTTACATACCTGAGTCCAGAATTCAAGAGAGTGAGAGCAAAGGGGGTTACAGATGAAGAGTGAGAACCCCTAAAAAAAGGCTAGTGAGGCCAGACACCAGTGGATATCACCAATGGACGGGGTGTGGGCAGCCTGAGCCCAGGACAGGCCAAGGCCTCAGAGGGCAGGAAGCAGAGATACAGCCAGAAAGGAGACTGAGGAGGAGGGGCTGGTGGTGTGAGCAGAGAATAGAGATCGGTGTTTTGGAAGGCAAATTTTTAAAAAATTATTTCAAGAAGCAGAACAAAGTCATAAGTAACAAAGGCATCTAAAAGGTCATGAAAGATTACTTTGGTGACAAAAGATGCTCAAGATAAACAAGGTCATAGAAGAAGAATCCAAGGACCAGCATCTCAGTGCCATCCACTGCGACTCCCACACCCCCTTCCTGCTTCTGACAAGGACACACACTGGCCTGTTTCTGCCAGGGCACCTTTGCCACGAGAAAAGCCTGTGCCTTAGACAGAGTCGGGTTTATCCCTTCCCCAGTAACACCTCCCCTCTTCTGAGTACCACTTTTGGAAATAGCGCCATTGGAGCTCCAACCACCTGGGCTTCAAACTCTGAATCGCCTTTGCCTCTTTTCTCTTTCGGCCCATCTTGTTTCCTTTGTAATGAAGAGAAAATGAATGAATATATACCTACATATGACAGTGTGTACCAGATGTGCAGTTCAGGGCTTCCCTGGTGGTCCAGTGGGTAAAGAGTCCACCTTGCAGTTCAAGGGGCACCGGTTTGATTCCAGGCCCTGGAGGATCCCACATGCTGCAGAGTGGCTGGATCGGTGCATCCAATTACAAGCCAGCACTCTGAAGTGCATGTGCCCCAAGCCGGTGCTCTGCAACAAGAGAGGCCACTGCAATGGGAGGGCCACACAGGCCAAAGAATAAAAGCTGAATGAAAATAAATAAAAAACCAATAAAAGAGGCCAAAATTAAAAAAAAAAAAAAAAAAAAAGATGTGCAGTTCAATAAGTACTGACAGAACTACCACCCAGGAGGAACTAGAGGGGTCAGGGTCTAACAGTGAACTTCAGGGGTGTATGAGGAGGTAAGCTGGGGAGGCTGGAGCAGGAATGGGGAACGGGGGTGACAGGAGAAGTTGCTAAGGAACATGAGCAGACTTAGGCAGGTTCTTAGGGAAACACAAACCTACCTGTGGCCTCTCCACTCGGACCCTCTTCTACAACTCCTTCTCTTTGTTAATGGCAGTTCCCCCCCACCCCCCCCCACCCCAAATAAATGACCTGGTGGTCCAGCAACTGATTATTTTATGGTGAGTCGGCGGCAACACAGTCTCAGAACAAGGGAGGCAACGTTCCTACTACATGTAGCCTATGTGGAGCACTGTGCTTAGGTCTGGGTCCCATATTTTATGAAGCAAACTGAGGAAAGAACTACCAAGATCTCATAAGATGTATAAACTATGGTCCATGAGGAGGAAATGGAGGCCAGAGATGCTGAACCAGAAGAGAAACCAAGGCCAGGGTGAGCACACAGTGCTCTTCAGGTCTCTGAGACCAAGAGCAACTGTTTGGGTCTGTGCCTTCTCACCTGACAACCTGCTCAACTCATGAGGTTGTTTCCCTGATTAGATCGCCAGCGCCTCAACAAGAGGGGCCTCTGGGTCATTCATCTTCATATCACTCTTCATCCATAGGTCCCACCAAGTCTAGCACAATACCTAACCCCTCAACATACAGAAAGGTAATACTTCCTAAACCACACCATAACCCATACGTATGACTCAAAAGTGCTTGTTTCCCACCAATGACTGAGTTTAAAAGAAGATGTCTCGAGTAGGGTTCAAAGGTCATCAAGAACCTGGTCCCCAACAGCCTCATTGTTCCATCTTTTGGTCTCTAGCAAATACTCCTCTTTTGTTCTCCTTGCCCAGCCAATCAAATGACTTGATTTTCTCCAATCATAACCTCCATGGTTTTATGCATCCCCACAGAACATGTAGGAAGAATTAGAGATCACAGTGCACACCCCCAGGACTGCCCCACCTTGGCCATGCTGGGTCCTATCACAGCCACACCTGGGCCCTGGGAGCGCTTCATCTCTGCACCCAGAGCACTACTGAAGTCCAACACCTTAACCACTTGGCCATCACAGCTTGGCTATCTACTTACGTCCTCAACCATTTTATTTCTAATTTTGGCCTCTTTTATTGTTTTTTATTTACATCCATCTTCATTCTTTGGCCTGTATGGGCCTCCCATTGCAGTGGCCTCTTTTGGTGCAGGGCACCGGCTCTGGGTGCATGCGCTCTAGAGCACTGGCTCCTAATTGGACACACCAGTCCAGTTGCTCTGCGACACATGGGATTTTCCCAGGCCAGTGATTGAACCAGTGCCTCCTGCACTGCAAGGCGGACTCTTTACCCAATGGACCAGCAGGGAAGCCCACCCAGAGCACTTTTGATAGATTTTTTTTAAAAAACTTTTAATCTTATATTGGAATATAGAAAATTAGCAATGTTATGGTAGTTCCAGGTACATGGCAAAGCCATGGCCAAACATACACATGTAGCTATTCTCCCTAAACTCCCCTCCGATCCAGGCTGCCACATTCACATGATTCTTAACAGTAGGTAGGTCCTTATTCTATCCATCTCCCTCTCAACAGGTGCAAAATCAAAAGAAACGGAAACTCTGAATTATAAGCCATATCACACAAAACAGCTAATTTCTCAGATTTCTGTAACAAATACATGGATAAATTCTTACACTTGCCCTGCAGATTTATACAATGATAGATCTATTTTTAGAACATGGGTAAAATGGTAAGATCTGTTTAAGGAGAAAGAAGCAAGATGATTTCCCTTAGGGAGTTACCACCTTGCTATTTCTGTCCCTTTTAAAGCTAAAAAAAAAAAGAAAAGAAAAACAAAAAACCTTTTTTTTAAAAAAAAAAAAAAAGTCTTATTTTACCTTACCATCCCCACCAGAGCTAAGCTCATTTTTTCCAATTGAATTTTCCCACCATAAAACACACCAGAAAAATGTGACACAGATCTTAAAATAGTCCTATGTAAATAATACAGGAGTATATATATAGAAGCACTTGCTGTATATAGAAATCCTGGTTTTTAAGTGATGATAACTGTTGCTATTCCAGGAGACAAAAGCCCCCTTTTGACTACTACTAAAATTTCCAATGGCCACCTAGTTAAGTGGCTGGCCGAGATCTCCCTAACAGGATAGCTTCTACACTCCAGGTATGTGGGGGATCCCTCAGCCCTTGACAGCCTCACGCCTAGTTAGGTCATATCTACCAGGAGGTTGACTAGGGTAAAATATGGAATCACGGTTTCCTAAAAACTCTACTTTGCAGGAGTGAGGGTAGGAGTTATTTGATGATCCAGAGAGTATTTCTTAATAGGGCCATTTCCTGGGTAGAACCCTGAATTTATCTACTAACTTAGATTATAACAGCTTTCAGGAGGAAACCTTTCAGGACCCTGCTGTTGACTGGCCAAACTCTGAAAGAAAGGCGGGTGATCACTCACTGAGGTGCTCCGCTTTTAAGGGACTTTTTTTTTTTTTTTTTTAAAGGCAATGCCTACGCCTTTTCTAAACATGACTGCAGAGTCCTGGGCAGAGTGCACGGAACCCCCAAGAGTCAGAGCAGCCAAGCCAGTTACCAAAGCCCAGGCCCAAGGCTAAGAGTTTCACTGGAGGTTCAGTGGTAAAGAATCCGCCTGCCAACGAAGACACAGGTTCCATCCCTGTGTCGGGAAGATTCCTTGGCAAAAGGAAATGCAACCCATTCCATTACTAGGAAATCCCATGGACAGAGGAGCCTGGTGGGCTACAGCCCATGGGGTCACCGAGTCAGACACGACTTTGTAACTAAATAACAACAACAAAAGCCCAACAGTGCTGCCTGGAGGTTACTTCTTTGATTGTCCGAGCCTTCCTTCTATCTGCCATAAATACCTGTTTCTTGACATTTAAACTGAGTTTGGCCCACCTTCCCATTCTTAATTGTAGTTTCCTATTCTGTATCCCAAAAATAGAAATACCTGAAAGACATTTCAAGTTGAAAATGTCTTTTAAGACAATCCGTGTTTAAAAGAATCATGTTTGTAAAGACCTTTAGAAAGTTACTATTTAATTATTTTTGATTGGTTGAATTTCACATCTCTACAAAAATCTGATATAGTCAGATCAGAAATATACACTGAATCCAGTCCACGTGGTTCTTAGATTTTGACAGCTGTGTCAGTTGAGATTTGGAGAAGGTGTGGCTGCCTTCAAAGACCTCAACATCTACATCTAGAAAAGCTCCTGAAAATACGTGCAAAAGATCTCCCTAACAGGATAGCTTCTACACTCCAGGTATGTGGGGGATCCCTCAGCCCTTGACAGCCTCACGCCTAGTTAGGTCATATCTACCAGGAGGTTGACTAGGGTAAAATATGGAATCACGGTTTCCTAAAAACTCTACTTTGCAGGAGTGAGGGTAGGAGTTATTTGATGATCCAGAGAGTATTTCTTAATAGGGCCATTTCCTGGGTAGAACCCTGAATTTATCTACTAACTTAGATTATAACAGCTTTCAGGAGGAAACCTTTCAGGACCCTGCTGTTGACTGGCCAAACTCTGAAAGAAAGGCGGGTGATCACTCACTGAGGTGCTCCGCTTTTAAGGGACTTTTTTTTTTTTTTTTTTAAAGGCAATGCCTACGCCTTTTCTAAACATGACTGCAGAGTCCTGGGCAGAGTGCACGGAACCCCCAAGAGTCAGAGCAGCCAAGCCAGTTACCAAAGCCCAGGCCCAAGGCTAAGAGTTTCACTGGAGGTTCAGTGGTAAAGAATCCGCCTGCCAACGAAGACACAGGTTCCATCCCTGTGTCGGGAAGATTCCTTGGCAAAAGGAAATGCAACCCATTCCATTACTAGGAAATCCCATGGACAGAGGAGCCTGGTGGGCTACAGCCCATGGGGTCACCGAGTCAGACACGACTTTGTAACTAAATAACAACAACAAAAGCCCAACAGTGCTGCCTGGAGGTTACTTCTTTGATTGTCCGAGCCTTCCTTCTATCTGCCATAAATACCTGTTTCTTGACATTTAAACTGAGTTTGGCCCACCTTCCCATTCTTAATTGTAGTTTCCTATTCTGTATCCCAAAAATAGAAATACCTGAAAGACATTTCAAGTTGAAAATGTCTTTTAAGACAATCCGTGTTTAAAAGAATCATGTTTGTAAAGACCTTTAGAAAGTTACTATTTAATTATTTTTGATTGGTTGAATTTCACATCTCTACAAAAATCTGATATAGTCAGATCAGAAATATACACTGAATCCAGTCCACGTGGTTCTTAGATTTTGACAGCTGTGTCAGTTGAGATTTGGAGAAGGTGTGGCTGCCTTCAAAGACCTCAACATCTACATCTAGAAAAGCTCCTGAAATACGTGAAAACTATAGACAGCTGCCTGGCACAGGGGCATGCAAATATTCACTAAATAAGTGAATCCACACACTGCCCTAAATCCTTCCAACACAGTTTTATTTTCAATCTATACAACTTTCTGGGCTACAATGTATTTGTCCTACAACTATCTACTGCACATGATAAAGGTTTCCTCTTGATTTAATGCTTTAAGTTTCTTATTGTTATTCCGTCTCGAAGTCATGTCCAACTCTTTTGCGACCCTGTGGACTGTAGCCTGCCAGGTTCCCCTGTCCATAGGGTTTTCCAGGCAAGAATACTGGGATGGGTTGCCATTTCCTTCTCCAAGGTATCTTCCCGACCCAGGGATGAAGCCCACTTCTGCATTGGCAGGTGGATTCTTTACCACTGAGCCATCTGGGAAGCCCCATGAGTTTTAAGTTATGTCTGACCTTATGGGATTTTAAAAAATTTTATTAATTTATTTGTGGCTATTTTGGGTTTTCACTGCTGCTGCAAGCTCTTCTCTGAGGTTTCTGGTTGCAGTGACTTCTCTTGTTGTGGAACTCGCACTCTAGTAGGGCTTCAGTAGTTGTGGCATGGGCTGAACAGTTGTGGCTCCGAGGCTCTAGAGCACAGGCTCAATAGTTGTGGCTTAATTGCTCCGCAGCATGTGGGATCTGCCCGGATCAGCGATCAAACCCGTGTTTCCTGCATTGGCAGGTGAACTCTTTACACTACTCGGACCCTGACCTACTTGAGGAATAATCATCTTTAATATCCATTTTTCTTCATTACTTTAAAATAGAAATACCTGAAGCATTTCAAGTTGAAAATGTCTTTTAAGACAATCCGTGTTTAAAAGAATCATGTTTGTAAAGACCTTTAGAAAGTTACTATTTAATTATTTTTGATTGGTTGAATTTCACATCTCTACAAAAATCTGATATAGTCAGATCAGAAATATACACTGAATCCAGTCCACGTGGTTCTTAGATTTTGACAGCTGTGTCAGTTGAGATTTGGAGAAGGTGTGGCTGCCTTCAAAGACCTCAACATCTACATCTAGAAAAGCTCCTGAAATACGTGAAAACTATAGACAGCTGCCTGGCACAGGGGCATGCAAATATTCACTAAATAAGTGAATCCACACACTGCCCTAAATCCTTCCAACACAGTTTTATTTTCAATCTATACAACTTTCTGGGCTACAATGTATTTGTCCTACAACTATCTACTGCACATGATAAAGGTTTCCTCTTGATTTAATGCTTTAAGTTTCTTATTGTTATTCCGTCTCGAAGTCATGTCCAACTCTTTTGCGACCCTGTGGACTGTAGCCTGCCAGGTTCCCCTGTCCATAGGGTTTTCCAGGCAAGAATACTGGGATGGGTTGCCATTTCCTTCTCCAAGGTATCTTCCCGACCCAGGGATGAAGCCCACTTCTGCATTGGCAGGTGGATTCTTTACCACTGAGCCATCTGGGAAGCCCCATGAGTTTTAAGTTATGTCTGACCTTATGGGATTTTAAAAAATTTTATTAATTTATTTGTGGCTATTTTGGGTTTTCACTGCTGCTGCAAGCTCTTCTCTGAGGTTTCTGGTTGCAGTGACTTCTCTTGTTGTGGAACTCGCACTCTAGTAGGGCTTCAGTAGTTGTGGCATGGGCTGAACAGTTGTGGCTCCGAGGCTCTAGAGCACAGGCTCAATAGTTGTGGCTTAATTGCTCCGCAGCATGTGGGATCTGCCCGGATCAGCGATCAAACCCGTGTTTCCTGCATTGGCAGGTGAACTCTTTACCACTGAGCTACCAGGGAAGCCCTGACCTTATCTTTGAGGAAATAAATCACATCTTTTCCTGGTCATTATCATTACAGACTGAAGACAACATCTTTTTACTGTACACCCAATATTTCACCTAAGAATTTAAGCCTGAGTGTAGTCATTAACATAAAAAAGTTTGTAAACAATCACCTGTCACCTACAATTTTTCCATCAGTACTTGCATCCACTCAAATGTATACTGAGTATGTAGTTCATTCAAGGATAGGACTAAGGATATACAGATGTCTACCCCCTGGAGAAAACATGATTATTTCTAAAAGAAGGATTAGAGAATGATTAATCATAAAAGGACTATTTTATAAAATGGATTTTTAAAAAAAATTTTTTTGGCTGCACCAGTCTTGGCTGCAGAACCTGGAATCCAGCTCCCCAACCAGGGATTGAACCTGGGTCTCCTTCATTGGAAGCACAGCACCTTAGCCACAAGACTATCAAGGAAGCTCCTGAAATGGATAACTTTTTAATTAGAACTTTATTTTGAAACAATTATGTACTCTTAGGCAGTTGTGAGAGATAACAGAAAGATCTCATGTGTTTTTTACCCAGGATACCACATACTTTTTGCCCGTCAGTTTTCTCCAGCAAGAGCATCTTGTGAAACCAAATCATGTGACAGCACATTATAGCCAGGAGACCGACACTGATACAGCCACACACAACATTCCCATCACCACCAGGACCCCTCCTGTTGTCCTTTCTCGGCCACATTCACTTCCCTTCCCACCCTCCTGAAGAGACCATTCTAAAAGCTTCTCCGGGGAAATAAGTGCTTCACTTTCCATGAGCAGTGGCTCTTAAGCATCTTCAACTCTTAAGTTTCAAAAAAATCCCAACGCAATCAGTAGGGAAACAGTTTTCAGTTAACAAAACCTGTTTCACGTGCAACTTTGAAAAGGGGGAAAAGAGGGTGGAGTTTCTGGCCAGGGCAGATGGCGTTGTGGAACCCCTCAGTAGGGCTTCAGTAGTTGTGGCATGGGCTGAACAGTTGTGGCTCCGAGGCTCTAGAGCACAGGCTCAATAGTTGTGGCTTAATTGCTCCGCAGCATGTGGGATCTGCCCGGATCAGCGATCAAACCCGTGTTTCCTGCATTGGCAGGTGAACTCTTTACCACTGAGCTACCAGGGAAGCCCTGACCTTATCTTTGAGGAAATAAATCACATCTTTTCCTGGTCATTATCATTACAGACTGAAGACAACATCTTTTTACTGTACACCCAATATTTCACCTAAGAATTTAAGCCTGAGTGTAGTCATTAACATAAAAAAGTTTGTAAACAATCACCTGTCACCTACAATTTTTCCATCAGTACTTGCATCCACTCAAATGTATACTGAGTATGTAGTTCATTCAAGGATAGGACTAAGGATATACAGATGTCTACCCCCTGGAGAAAACATGATTATTTCTAAAAGAAGGATTAGAGAATGATTAATCATAAAAGGACTATTTTATAAAATGGATTTTTAAAAAAAATTTTTTTGGCTGCACCAGTCTTGGCTGCAGAACCTGGAATCCAGCTCCCCAACCAGGGATTGAACCTGGGTCTCCTTCATTGGAAGCACAGCACCTTAGCCACAAGACTATCAAGGAAGCTCCTGAAATGGATAACTTTTTAATTAGAACTTTATTTTGAAACAATTATGTACTCTTAGGCAGTTGTGAGAGATAACAGAAAGATCTCATGTGTTTTTTACCCAGGATACCACATACTTTTTGCCCGTCAGTTTTCTCCAGCAAGAGCATCTTGTGAAACCAAATCATGTGACAGCACATTATAGCCAGGAGACCGACACTGATACAGCCACACACAACATTCCCATCACCACCAGGACCCCTCCTGTTGTCCTTTCTCGGCCACATTCACTTCCCTTCCCACCCTCCTGAAGAGACCATTCTAAAAGCTTCTCCGGGGAAATAAGTGCTTCACTTTCCATGAGCAGTGGCTCTTAAGCATCTTCAACTCTTAAGTTTCAATAAATATTTAAAAACTCCCCAAACGACAATCAGTAGGGAAACAGTTTTCAGTTAACAAAAACCTGTTTCACGTGCAACTTTTGAAAAGGCAAAAGAGTGGAGTTGGGTCCTGGCAAGATGAACTACCCAGACTCCCCAGGTTGGGGCACATGCGGACAGCTCTACAACTGCGGGTGCCTAGAGAGGACTGCTCAGGGAGGGCAGCAATGTTTAGGCGGCTCCTCTGGCTTCTCTGAACATGCTGGAGTTTTGAGGTGTCCGTTTGGATGGGTAACAGCCCGCAGCAAGTCAGTGAAACATGAATCCAGGCACTGCTGTCAAGGGACTGTGCAGATGTAGTCAAAGTCTCCAAAGGCTCGACTTGAAGGGCAGCTATCTGGGGTGGGACTGACTCAATCTGCTGATTGTCTTAAGAGCAGGGTGAAAGCTTTCTGAGGGAGAGGAGACCCTCCACTTGCTGAAAACAGCTGCTGACCATGCCCATGGGGTTTCCGCCCCCTGTAACCTTCCTCTTCCTGACGACCTGCCCTACGAACTCTAGACGTTCTCAGACAGCCTCCACAATTTCATAATTCCTTCGTGAATGTGTGTGTGTCTTCTGGTTCTGCTTGTTGAACTATGACTGACCTACTTAGGCTCCACACCCCAAAGAGATTTAGAAAGCAGATACCAAAACTAGGACTAGACTGAGTTATGTTTCCCAAGCCCAAGACATTGGATGACTGATTGTCTAGGAAGATAAACAAATGTGTACTAATTTATGTATTACATGCCAGAGAGACTCACTGAATGAGTCTCCTGGTGGATCAAGTGAAGTAACCATTAGAAACCAAAAAATTAACCTAAACCCAGATTGTATTCAAGAGACAAGAAGCCAAATCATTTGCTTGAACCATCCATGTGGACTGACCTATTAAGGAGAATCTTGTGGTTCTCCCACCTCACTTGGGGTTCCAGGCCACAAATAATGGATGGCCTTGCATTCCCACAGGACCACCAGCTGGTCCCTCTCTTTTGTTTGTTCTTCAGTCTTGCTGTCAGATACGTAAGCCAAAAACCCAAAGTGAGGCAAACAATATATGACTCCAGTCACTATGTGGCTTGCTTAATGGCCCATCCAAATGATTTGTGAGAAAAATCTTATGAACCAACAGAACAGAAATGGAAGAGTTTTTCCATTCTTCTTCTCTCTCAGAGTATTTAAAGACTCGTAGTTTCCCATCTTTGGGGGAAATATTTTCTTATAAATAGTGAGGCATGCCGAGTACTTCATCCTTTCTGTTACAGCTCTACAACTGCGGGTGCCTAGAGAGGACTGCTCAGGAGGGCAGCAATGTTTAGGCGGCTCCTCTGGCTTCTCTGAACATGCTGGAGTTTTGAGGTGTCCGTTTGGATGGGTAACAGCCCGCAGCAAGTCAGTGAAACATGAATCCAGGCACTGCTGTCAAGGGACTGTGCAGATGTAGTCAAAGTCTCCAAAGGCTCGACTTGAAGGGCAGCTATCTGGGGTGGGACTGACTCAATCTGCTGATTGTCTTAAGAGCAGGGTGAAAGCTTTCTGAGGGAGAGGAGACCCTCCACTTGCTGAAAACAGCTGCTGACCATGCCCATGGGGTTTCCGCCCCCTGTAACCTTCCTCTTCCTGACGACCTGCCCTACGAACTCTAGACGTTCTCAGACAGCCTCCACAATTTCATAATTCCTTCGTGAATGTGTGTGTGTCTTCTGGTTCTGCTTGTTGAACTATGACTGACCTACTTAGGCTCCACACCCCAAAGAGATTTAGAAAGCAGATACCAAAACTAGGACTAGACTGAGTTATGTTTCCCAAGCCCAAGACATTGGATGACTGATTGTCTAGGAAGATAAACAAATGTGTACTAATTTATGTATTACATGCCAGAGAGACTCACTGAATGAGTCTCCTGGTGGATCAAGTGAAGTAACCATTAGAAACCAAAAAATTAACCTAAACCCAGATTGTATTCAAGAGACAAGAAGCCAAATCATTTGCTTGAACCATCCATGTGGACTGACCTATTAAGGAGAATCTTGTGGTTCTCCCACCTCACTTGGGGTTCCAGGCCACAAATAATGGATGGCCTTGCATTCCCACAGGACCACCAGCTGGTCCCTCTCTTTTGTTTGTTCTTCAGTCTTGCTGTCAGATACGTAAGCCAAAAACCCAAAGTGAGGCAAACAATATATGACTCCAGTCACTATGTGGCTTGCTTAATGGCCCATCCAAATGATTTGTGAGAAAAATCTTATGAACCAACAGAACAGAAATGGAAGAGTTTTTCCATTCTTCTTCTCTCTCAGAGTATTTAAAGACTCGTAGTTTCCCATCTTTGGGGGAAATATTTTCTTATAAATAGTGAGGCATGCCGAGAATCTCCACTTCATCCTTTCTGGTGGTCTGTACCACTCACTGTACATTCACTGGAATGTTTTCCTAGTAAGTGATCAGCAATGGAAAACATGGCTAAGACAAAGGATGCCTTTCAGGATGAGAGGATGGGAACCTTCCTCTCTTGGGAATCTTTCCCAAGAGATACACAGTTCTATAGAATCGAGGGGCTAATTTTAGAACCAATGAGTCTATTTCTGTCTTTCCTTCAGACGTGTTGCTTTCGTAAGAATGATAAATGAGGAGTGACTGTGTTAGTGAGGTAATGGTCCAAAAGATGAGTAATTGCCCAACATCTCCAATAACAGGAGATTCAAAAACCAAAACTGTATTTCTGTTGCTAAGGTAAGGTCAACCACCTGTGTTTTAATTCTTCTGTTTCAGCCTTGTGTCTTAAGTCTTCGAATCAGTAACATTCAGAACTTTGTTTTGCAGTCTAAAATTCTATTGAATGAACTAATTTCTTGATGATTTTTACAATACAAAGAGGCAAAGATCAGTAATTGTACAAAGCAGACATTAAAAACATGGTTCTCTTATACAGTGAATAAAAATTACCTAAGTTCAAATGATGTGCTAAAAAATACTACAGACCAAACCACCTCATACATTTGCTTTAGGAGCCGGCATTTTAAGGAGAGACGTGAGGTTATCACATCTTTTAAAACCTACTTAAAGAGAAAACTAAAAGCTGGTTTTGTTAAGAAAAATCTTATCCCCTTTTCTTACTCACATCTCTTCTTTTCAGAAGTCCCTCCTGATGACCTCAAGTTGTAATGAGGGAATGGAATCACTATTATACATTTAACAATTAGGTATTATCATATTGTTAACAATCACATGATATGAAAGAAAAGGGCTAGCAGAATTATCACTGAATCCTGGAGTTTCAGGGAAAAATGAAAAGTCGCCTAGTTCAAATTTTCATCCAATGCCAATTCATCTCATTTGCAAATTTTGTGCAAGTAAACTTGAAAAAATATAAGGGGGTGGGCAAAAATACTGAGTATGTTTCTTGCTGATCTGAAATAGAAGTCCCAGCATTTTACTCTTTTCTTTCCTGTCCTCAGAAGCTTCATCGTCATCAAAGAGAAGAAAGATAAAACAAGATGTCTTTAAAAACCAAATATTTTCTAAAATTCCTTCACAATTCCTTTCATCATTCCCATCATCTATCTCCCTGTGCCCCGTATCTCTTATAAACATGTCAGAGATAAAAAAGAAATTTTTGTAATTCCATAAAGGAAAATATCCAACAATAGAGAAGCTTGGTTAAATAAATTCTCATAAATCCATATAATAGAATACTATGCAGCCATTAAACAGGATCAAAGTAGATCTACCTAAATTGTTATAAAAGGTTACTCAGAATAAAAGAAAAAACAGGAATATTTTACATAGTATGACCTTATTTGCATAAATTGTATATATAGGAAAATTCTGGCAAGTAATAGTTGGTTAATAGACACTTGGATCTCTCCAAAGTGTCTATAAGATATCTTTAAATTCAGTCTTGTCCCAAGCTCATTTCTTGATGATTTTACAATACAAAGAGGCAAAGATCAGTAATTGTACAAAGCAGACATTAAAAACATGGTTCTCTTATACAGTGAATAAAAATTACCTAAGTTCAAATGATGTGCTAAAAAATACTACAGACCAAACCACCTCATACATTTGCTTTAGGAGCCGGCATTTTAAGGAGAGACGTGAGGTTATCACATCTTTTAAAACCTACTTAAAGAGAAAACTAAAAGCTGGTTTTGTTAAGAAAAATCTTATCCCCTTTTCTTACTCACATCTCTTCTTTTCAGAAGTCCCTCCTGATGACCTCAAGTTGTAATGAGGGAATGGAATCACTATTATACATTTAACAATTAGGTATTATCATATTGTTAACAATCACATGATATGAAAGAAAAGGGCTAGCAGAATTATCACTGAATCCTGGAGTTTCAGGGAAAAATGAAAAGTCGCCTAGTTCAAATTTTCATCCAATGCCAATTCATCTCATTTGCAAATTTTGTGCAAGTAAACTTGAAAAAATATAAGGGGGTGGGCAAAAATACTGAGTATGTTTCTTGCTGATCTGAAATAGAAGTCCCAGCATTTTACTCTTTTCTTTCCTGTCCTCAGAAGCTTCATCGTCATCAAAGAGAAGAAAGATAAAACAAGATGTCTTTAAAAACCAAATATTTTCTAAAATTCCTTCACAATTCCTTTCATCATTCCCATCATCTATCTCCCTGTGCCCCGTATCTCTTATAAACATGTCAGAGATAAAAAAGAAATTTTTGTAATTCCATAAAGGAAAATATCCAACAATAGAGAAGCTTGGTTAAATAAATTCTCATAAATCCATATAATAGAATACTATGCAGCCATTAAACAGGATCAAAGTAGATCTACCTAAATTGTTATAAAAGGTTACTCAGAATAAAAGAAAAAACAGGAATATTTTACATAGTATGACCTTATTTGCATAAATTGTATATATAGGAAAATTCTGGCAAGTAATAGTTGGTTAATAGACACTTGGATCTCTCCAAAGTGTCTATAAGATATCTTTTAAATTCAGTCTTGTCCCAAGCCATGTGTGACATGGACCAAAAAAGTTCAGGACATTTTGGACCAAACCAAATGTCCTGCAAGGAAAACAGTTCACAGTAGCAAGCTGACTGAAATTTGTCAGAGCCATCACAAGTTTGTGCTCTATAAACAGAAATTCTGATAAAGTCTATTTTATGTGATTGTCATCAAAAAGAAAGAGTAGAGATTTCTCCCAAAAAACTGCACAGGAAGGAAAACTTTCAAACACATTTCAAGCCGCCATCACCCTGATACCAAAGCCAGGCAAAGACAACACAAAAAAAGAAAATTATAGGCAAATTTCACTGATGAATCTAGACGCTAAAATCCTCAACAAAATCCTAGCAAACAGAATTCAACAACACATCAAAAAGCTCATACATCATGATCAAGTCGGGTTCATCCCAGGCATGCAAGGATTCTTCAATATCCGCAAATCAATCAATGTGATACACCATATCAACAAATTGAGAGACAAAAATCACATGATCATCTCAATAGATGCAGAAAAAGCCTTTGACAAAGTACAGCATCCATTAATGATAAAAACTCTTCAAAAAATGGGCATAGAAGGAACCTATCTCAACATAGTGAAAGCCATATATGAGAAGCCCACAGCAAACATTAATCTCAACGGTGAAAAACTCAAAGCATTTCCTCTAAGATCAGGAACAAGACAAGGGTGTCCACTTTCACCACTCTTATTCAACATAGTCCTGGAAGTTCTAGCAACAGCAATAAGAGAAGAGAAAGAAATCAAAGGAATCCAGATTGGAAAGGAAGAAGTCAATGTGAATAGAATTTTACCAAAAATCCAACAATAGAGAAGCTTGGTTAAATAAATTCTCATAAATCCATATAATAGAATACTATGCAGCCATTAAACAGGATCAAAGTAGATCTACCTAAATTGTTATAAAAGGTTACTCAGAATAAAAGAAAAAACAGGAATATTTTACATAGTATGACCTTATTTGCATAAATTGTATATATAGGAAAATTCTGGCAAGTAATAGTTGGTTAATAGACACTTGGATCTCTCCAAAGTGTCTATAAGATATCTTTTAAATTCAGTCTTGTCCCAAGCCATGTGTGACATGGACCAAAAAAGTTCAGGACATTTTGGACCAAACCAAATGTCCTGCAAGGAAAACAGTTCACAGTAGCAAGCTGACTGAAATTTGTCAGAGCCATCACAAGTTTGTGCTCTATAAACAGAAATTCTGATAAAGTCTATTTTATGTGATTGTCATCAAAAAGAAAGAGTAGAGATTTCTCCCAAAAAACTGCACAGGAAGGAAAACTTTCAAACACATTTCAAGCCGCCATCACCCTGATACCAAAGCCAGGCAAAGACAACACAAAAAAAGAAAATTATAGGCAAATTTCACTGATGAATCTAGACGCTAAAATCCTCAACAAAATCCTAGCAAACAGAATTCAACAACACATCAAAAAGCTCATACATCATGATCAAGTCGGGTTCATCCCAGGCATGCAAGGATTCTTCAATATCCGCAAATCAATCAATGTGATACACCATATCAACAAATTGAGAGACAAAAATCACATGATCATCTCAATAGATGCAGAAAAAGCCTTTGACAAAGTACAGCATCCATTAATGATAAAAACTCTTCAAAAAATGGGCATAGAAGGAACCTATCTCAACATAGTGAAAGCCATATATGAGAAGCCCACAGCAAACATTAATCTCAACGGTGAAAAACTCAAAGCATTTCCTCTAAGATCAGGAACAAGACAAGGGTGTCCACTTTCACCACTCTTATTCAACATAGTCCTGGAAGTTCTAGCAACAGCAATAAGAGAAGAGAAAGAAATCAAAGGAATCCAGATTGGAAAGGAAGAAGTCAAGCTCTCTCTTTTTGCAGATGACATGATATTATACATAGAAAACCCCAAAGACACTATTACAAAATTACTAGAGTTAATCAGTGAATTCAGGAAAGTTGCAGGATACAAAATCAATATACAGAATTCACTGGCATTCCTATACACAAACAATGAAAAATCAGAAAACAAAATCAAAGAGGCAATCCCCTTCACCATCGCAACCAAAAGAATCAAATATCTAGGAATAAACCTACCCAAAGAAACAAAAGGATTGTACACAGAAAATTACAAGACACTCATGAGAGACATTAAAGAAGACTTAAACAGATGGAGAGATATTCCATGTTCCTGGGTCGGAAGAATCAATATTGTGAAAATGACCATACTACCAAATGTCATCTATAGATTCAATGAGATCCCTATCAAACTTCCAATGACATTCTTCACAGAACTAGACCAAAGAATAACACAGTTCATATGGAAACACAAAAGACCTCGAATAGCCAAAGCAATCCTGAGGAAGAAGAATGGAGCTGGAGGGATCAGCTTCCCCAACTTCAGACACTACTACAAAGCAACAGTCCTCAAGACAGTATGGTACTGGCACAAAAACAGACCTATAGACCAATGGAACAAGATCGAGAACCCAGAGATAAACCCATGCACCTATGGCTACCTTATTTTTGACAAAGGAGGCGAAACTATAAAATGGGACAAAGACAGCCTCTTCAACAAATGGTGCTGGGAAAATTGGACAGCTACATGCAAAAAAATGAAATTGGAACATTCCCTGACACCATGCACAAAGATCAACTAAAAATGGATTAAAGACAAAAATGTAAGACCAGAAAACATCAGACTCTTAGAGGAGAATATAGGCAAAACCCTCAAGGACATAAATCAAAGCAAGATCTTCTCTGACCCACCTACTAGAATAGAGGAACTCAAAAGACAAATGAGCATGTGGGACCTAATGAAACTTAAAAGCTTTTGTACAGAAAAAGAAATCACAAAAATGCTGGACAGCCCACAGAATGGGAGAAAATCATAGCAAATGAAACAACAGACAAAGAATTAATCTCCAAAATCTACAAGCAACTCAGACAACTCAGCACTGCAAAAATGAACAACCCAATCAAAAAATGGGAAAAGGACCTAAACAGACACCTCTCCAATGACGGCATACAGATAGCCCAAAAGCACATGAAACGATGCTCAACTTCACTTATAACTAGAGAAATGCAAATCAAAATGACAATGAGCTATCACCTCATACCTGTCAGAATGGCCATCATCCACAAATCGACAGACAATAAATGCTGGAGAGGCTGCGGAGAAAAGGGAACACTCCTGCATTGCTGGTGGGAGTGTAAATTGATACAGCCTCTATGAAAGACAGTCTGGAGATTTCTTAAAAAACTAAAAATAAAAGCACCATACGATCCAGCAATCCCACTCTTAGGCTTATATCCTGATGAAATTAAATCTGAAAGAAGCACCTGTACCCCACTGTTTCTTGCAGCTCTCTATACAATAGCTAGAACATGGAAGGAACCTAGATGCCCATCGACAAACAAATGGATACAAACGTTCTGGTACATATATACAATGGAATACTACACAGCTGTACAGAGACATGCAGACGAATCAGCCCTAATGCGGTGGCTGGCTCTAGCACGTATCATAAAAGTGAAGTCAGTCAGAAAGAGAAGGACAAATACAGTATATTAACACATATATATATGGAATCTAGTAGGATGGTGATGATGGCACACGCAGTGAAGTACCTTATTTTTGACAAAGGAGGCGAAACTATAAAATGGGACAAAGACAGCCTCTTCAACAAATGGTGCTGGGAAAATTGGACAGCTACATGCAAAAAAATGAAATTGGAACATTCCCTGACACCATGCACAAAGATCAACTAAAAATGGATTAAAGACAAAAATGTAAGACCAGAAAACATCAGACTCTTAGAGGAGAATATAGGCAAAACCCTCAAGGACATAAATCAAAGCAAGATCTTCTCTGACCCACCTACTAGAATAGAGGAACTCAAAAGACAAATGAGCATGTGGGACCTAATGAAACTTAAAAGCTTTTGTACAGAAAAAGAAATCACAAAAATGCTGGACAGCCCACAGAATGGGAGAAAATCATAGCAAATGAAACAACAGACAAAGAATTAATCTCCAAAATCTACAAGCAACTCAGACAACTCAGCACTGCAAAAATGAACAACCCAATCAAAAAATGGGAAAAGGACCTAAACAGACACCTCTCCAATGACGGCATACAGATAGCCCAAAAGCACATGAAACGATGCTCAACTTCACTTATAACTAGAGAAATGCAAATCAAAATGACAATGAGCTATCACCTCATACCTGTCAGAATGGCCATCATCCACAAATCGACAGACAATAAATGCTGGAGAGGCTGCGGAGAAAAGGGAACACTCCTGCATTGCTGGTGGGAGTGTAAATTGATACAGCCTCTATGAAAGACAGTCTGGAGATTTCTTAAAAAACTAAAAATAAAAGCACCATACGATCCAGCAATCCCACTCTTAGGCTTATATCCTGATGAAATTAAATCTGAAAGAAGCACCTGTACCCCACTGTTTCTTGCAGCTCTCTATACAATAGCTAGAACATGGAAGGAACCTAGATGCCCATCGACAAACAAATGGATACAAACGTTCTGGTACATATATACAATGGAATACTACACAGCTGTACAGAGAAATGCAGAAGAATCAGCCCTAATGAGGTGGCTGGATCTAGAACGTATCATAAAAAGTGAAGTCAGTCAGAAAGAGAAGGACAAATACAGTATATTAACACATATATATATGGAATCTAGTAGGATGGTGATGATGGCACACGCAGTGAAGTGACGGAAAGACAGACATGGACAGTGGACATATGGACATTGTGGGGAAGGAACAGAGGGTGGGAGGTGTAAAGGAAGTAGCATGAAGGCCTGTACTATCTTACGTGAAGAAAATAGCTCTAGTCATTGCTCTGTGAGAAAAGGGGATCCTTCAGGGGTGCTGTGTGATGATTGGGAGGGGTGGGGGGGGGATATACATATGACTAATCTGGGAACATACATATCTGTAAACAACAAAACTCTGTAAAAGTTAAAGGCAAAATAAAGGTTTAAAAAAACAAAAAGGTAAAAAAATTAAAAAGTAAGAGTAGAGATTTATAATGAATGCACTGCATTATCATACATAGTTCTAACAACAGAGACTGTTTGGCTAGGAATGAATGAGAATAGAAACCTCTGTCAACATTAGATTCCTAAGCACCACTTCAAAGTCCTCTCTGCCCCACTGCTTACCCCCTCCATCCTTTCCGCTGTCACAGGGACCAGTTCCACACAGGCGCAGGTTGGTTTCACACCTGTGTGACTGGTGCAAGTATGTTCAGTTGTTAAGTCGTGTCTGACTCTTTGTGACCCAATGGACTGTAGCCCGCCAAGCTCCTCTGCCCATGGGATTTCCTAGGCAAGAATACTGGAGTAGGTTGCCATTTCCTTCTCTAGGGGATCTTCCTGACCCAAGGATCGAACCTGCAGCACCTACATTGGCAGGTGGATTCTTTCCCTCTTCCCACCAGAGAAGCCCAGTGCAAGCAGACATCACCGCAAGTTCAGTTCACAGTACAGCTCATTGTGTCTCTCGCTCTGGGACTCCTCCTGAAAAGAAGAGGAATTAGTCCCCATAGGAGAATATGTTGAGTGCAATTCTGAGAGCATCTGACAAGGTTCCTTTAAAAGTCCCAGGTAGGACTTCTGTTGCCAGAACACCTGCTGCCTGTAGCCAAAAGCCAACACACTATCACATTCTTGGATTTTCTTTCCTTCCTTCCCATTTCACTTCCCTTGCTCTGAACTCCTACTCCCTGGGATTCCATTCCAAATATACCTCCCAGCATGTAAGACTTTGTATCGGGCAGATGTTCAGGCTCAAATGCCATCACAAGTTTTCCTACTAATCAGTTTCTGACTGTACATTTCACCCTCTTCTATTTCCATAATTTCAGTGCCAGAGGTGTTAAGACACATTCATATCTCAACACAGTGCTGGGTTTGCATCTCTGTATCACAGTACCAAGTGAGCTGGCACAGTGCAGGAGTACGTCTCGAAGTTGTTCCTACACTGGGATGACCAGCAGTGACTACACAATGAAGTGGCTGTGAACCCACATTAAATGCATTCCCAGCTCAACTTCCCCATAGCTTGATTCCAAAAAACACCTGGGATGTTCCAACACTACCAGAGGAAAAAAGGATGAATGGATAACTTAAAATGCTAGGGAGAACTTTAGACCAACTGTAGTTAAAATATCTGGATTTTGCAAATTTTACAAAAATCCATGACCAGGCTTCCCTGGTGGTCCAGTGGGTAAGGACACCGCCTTGCAGTACAAGGGGTGCTGGTTTGATCCCTGGCCTGCGAAGATCCCACGTGCCTTGGAGTGGCTGGATGGATGTGTCCAACTACTGAGCCAGAGCTCTGGAGTGCATGTGCCCAAAGCCAGTGCTCTGCAGCGACAGGGGCCACTGAGATGGGAGGCCCACACAGGCCAAAGAAGATAAATAAATGAAAGATCAATAGACGTGGCCCCCCCAAAATTATTAAAAACAAACAAACAAACAAAACCCATCACCATGTAAACACCTTTCCAGGAGCCCATGCATGTGAGAAGCAGTTAAGTTTAAAGTTAATTAGCTGTCTGGTAAATCTGCCTTTTACTAGTACTAATCAAGCTACTATAACAAAAGCAAATAGAACACAAAGACCAAAAAGGATCAAATCTATATACTACCGTCACCTCCAGTCTGATCTTCTCTCAGGTATGACACAAGTTTTATAACTTCAGGTATAAAACACCCTAAAGGCCTACTTGATTCTTTTTTACTTGCCCTATGAGCATCTCAAGCTCAACACGCCCCACGCTAAATCTATCATCTTCTTTACCAAACCTGTTCCTCCACTTCTGTTCTTCTTGCTGACTAATGGTACCAGTAAATATCACACGTGAAAACTGGGAGTCATTTTCAAATCCTTTTTCTCTAGTTTCACCCATATGGCAAACTGGTTACCAAACCCTGCGTTAAGTTGTAAATTAAAGACCACCTCCCAAATATCCATTGGATCTAATATCCACTGGATCTCTCCCATATTCTTCATCCCCATCACCAGTTTGCCTTTAGTTACAGGCCCTCAGTATTTCATTTCTGAATTGCAACATCCTTCTAGCTTCTTTAATTTAAAGTAATCTCTTCATCCACCTGATGCCATAGTAACCTTTCTAACAAGCAAACATGTTATTCCGCTGCCTAAAACTTCCCCATAGCTTGATTCCAAAAAACACCTGGGATGTTCCAACACTACCAGAGGAAAAAAGGATGAATGGATAACTTAAAATGCTAGGGAGAACTTTAGACCAACTGTAGTTAAAATATCTGGATTTTGCAAATTTTACAAAAATCCATGACCAGGCTTCCCTGGTGGT
This sequence comes from Tragulus kanchil, assembly GCA_022376925.1. Classification (NCBI taxonomy): domain Eukaryota; kingdom Metazoa; phylum Chordata; class Mammalia; order Artiodactyla; family Tragulidae; genus Tragulus; species Tragulus kanchil. The sequence goes on from JAIOJX010000005.1 coordinate 139,204,101, forward strand.
CCAGTGGGTAAGGACACCGCCTTGCAGTACAAGGGGTGCTGGTTTGATCCCTGGCCTGCGAAGATCCCACGTGCCTTGGAGTGGCTGGATGGATGTGTCCAACTACTGAGCCAGAGCTCTGGAGTGCATGTGCCCAAAGCCAGTGCTCTGCAGCGACAGGGGCCACTGAGATGGGAGGCCCACACAGGCCAAAGAAGATAAATAAATGAAAGATCAATAGACGTGGCCCCCCCAAAATTATTAAAAACAAACAAACAAACAAAACCCATCACCATGTAAACACCTTTCCAGGAGCCCATGCATGTGAGAAGCAGTTAAGTTTAAAGTTAATTAGCTGTCTGGTAAATCTGCCTTTTACTAGTACTAATCAAGCTACTATAACAAAAGCAAATAGAACACAAAGACCAAAAAGGATCAAATCTATATACTACCGTCACCTCCAGTCTGATCTTCTCTCAGGTATGACACAAGTTTTATAACTTCAGGTATAAAACACCCTAAAGGCCTACTTGATTCTTTTTTACTTGCCCTATGAGCATCTCAAGCTCAACACGCCCCACGCTAAATCTATCATCTTCTTTACCAAACCTGTTCCTCCACTTCTGTTCTTCTTGCTGACTAATGGTACCAGTAAATATCACACGTGAAAACTGGGAGTCATTTTCAAATCCTTTTTCTCTAGTTTCACCCATATGGCAAACTGGTTACCAAACCCTGCGTTAAGTTGTAAATTAAAGACCACCTCCCAAATATCCATTGGATCTAATATCCACTGGATCTCTCCCATATTCTTCATCCCCATCACCAGTTTGCCTTTAGTTACAGGCCCTCAGTATTTCATTTCTGAATTGCAACATCCTTCTAGCTTCTTTAATTTAAAGTAATCTCTTCATCCACCTGATGCCATAGTAACCTTTCTAACAAGCAAACATGTTATTCCGCTGCCTAAAACTCTCTAACGGCTTCCCATTACACTGGGATAGTTTCTTTCAGTATAGCCTATGATATGATCCCTAGCTCTTTCTCTAGTCTTGTCTCCTATGTCCTTGGTCATTCAATGTCGCAGTCTGCTTTCTGCCACACTCCAAACTAGATATGATATTTTACAGTTCTCTCTGCCAAGAACCTAAACAGGGTATAAAAAGCAGAGAGAACACTTTACTGACAAAGGTCTCTATTGTCAAAGCTGTGGATTTTCAGATGTCACGTACAGATGTGAGAGTTGGACCATAAAGAAGGCTGAGCACAAAAAATTGAAGTTTTAAACTGTGGTGTTGGAGAAGATTCCTGAGAGTCCCTTGGACAGCAAGAAGATCAAACCAGTCAATCCTAAAAGAAAGTAACCCTGAATATTCATTGGAATGACTGATGCAGAAGCTGAAGCTCCTTACTTTGGCCACCTGATATGAAGAGCCAACTCATTGGAAGAAACCCCGATGTGGGGAAAGATTGAAGACAGGAGGAAAAAGGGACAGTAGAGGATGAGATGGTTGGATGCCATCACCAACTTAATGGTAAATGAGTCTGAGCAAACTCCAGAAGATAGTGAAGGACAGGGAAGCCGTAGCATGCTGCAGTCCATGGGGTTGCAAAGAATCTGACATGACTTAGTGACTGAACACTGCATGTTTTCTTTGAGCATCTCAAGCTCAACACGCCCACGCTAAATCTATCATCTTCTTTACCAAACCTGTTCCTCCACTTCTGTTCTTCTTGCTGACTAATGGTACCAGTAAATATCACACGTGAAAACTGGGAGTCATTTTCAAATCCTTTTTCTCTAGTTTCACCCATATGGCAAACTGGTTACCAAACCCTGCGTTAAGTTGTAAATTAAAGACCACCTCCCAAATATCCATTGGATCTAATATCCACTGGATCTCTCCCATATTCTTCATCCCCATCACCAGTTTGCCTTTAGTTACAGGCCCTCAGTATTTCATTTCTGAATTGCAACATCCTTCTAGCTTCTTTAATTTAAAGTAATCTCTTCATCCACCTGATGCCATAGTAACCTTTCTAACAAGCAAACATGTTATTCCGCTGCCTAAAACTCTCTAACGGCTTCCCATTACACTGGGATAGTTTCTTTCAGTATAGCCTATGATATGACCCCTAGCTCTTTCTCTAGTCTTGTCTCCTATGTCCTTGGTCATTCAATGTCGCAGTCTGCTTTCTGCCACACTCCAAACTAGATATGATATTTTACAGTTCTCTCTGCCAAGAACCTAAACAGGGTATAAAAAGCAGAGAGAACACTTTACTGACAAAGGTCTCTATTGTCAAAGCTGTGGATTTTCAGATGTCACGTACAGATGTGAGAGTTGGACCATAAAGAAGGCTGAGCACAAAAAATTGAAGTTTTAAACTGTGGTGTTGGAGAAGATTCCTGAGAGTCCCTTGGACAGCAAGAAGATCAAACCAGTCAATCCTAAAAGAAAGTAACCCTGAATATTCATTGGAATGACTGATGCAGAAGCTGAAGCTCCTTACTTTGGCCACCTGATATGAAGAGCCAACTCATTGGAAGAAACCCCGATGTGGGGAAAGATTGAAGACAGGAGGAAAAAGGGACAGTAGAGGATGAGATGGTTGGATGCCATCACCAACTTAATGGTAAATGAGTCTGAGCAAACTCCAGAAGATAGTGAAGGACAGGGAAGCCGTAGCATGCTGCAGTCCATGGGGTTGCAAAGAATCTGACATGACTTAGTGACTGAACACCTGCCATGAACACCTCCCACCCCTTGGCTCCTTTACTCTTATTCTCAAGGATGCAATTCAAGTATCCTCTCATTATTAAAGTCTTCCTCACATTACCTATGCTGGTTGGGTTTGATGTCCTATCTCTATTCCACAGAGCCTTCACCAGCTCCACCAGAAGATTTCTTATCCTGTACTATAATTTTCTCTCTCCTCTACCATACTGTGAGAGTCTTGAAGGCAAGAGTTCTCTTTCATATCTAAAGTCTCAGAAGCTAGCACGGTGCCAGGTATATAACACTGTCAATAAATTCTGAATACATGGCTGAAATTAATCATAAGAAAATGAGAAGGAAGATTAAGATCAGGAAAAAAATAAAACAGTATCATTTTTGCAAGCTCATGTCCTAAGACTGTTTTTCTTCCTGGGACACAACACAGTAAATAAGGCTAATAAGTGACTGCTGGTTGATTGTAATTTTAGCAGCAAATTCCCAGAAGAGTGACCAGCTTCTTAGCCTGTTACCTAATCTAAGGCCTGGGACATAAAAGACTCTCATTTCCTATTTAATTTAATTTCACTGATTTTTCTTATTTCAGCTCCTATTATAGGCACCAAATTCTAGAAAGGTTACAATAGAGTTTGTCCCCAGATGACAGCTTGAAAAACAAATGCACACTAAACTTGGTGCTCCTTCCTGTAGAACTTGAGAGCATCTTCAAAGAATTTTTCAGTCTTCTTAAAAGAAAACATGAATACAGTCGGCAAACTGAGACTCCAGTTTTGCAATATGATAGTTTGTCAAGTAAAACAGAGGAAGGCACATAGCTTACCAAGTGAATGAATGAATATTCAAAAGAAGCCAGTGTTCATTTATGCAAAGATCTTTCAAACATCTTTTGAGATATCTACCCCTCGATCAAAACACCACGTCTTAAGGTCTCCGGGCATAGGAACTACAACTGCTTGAGAAGAATATCACCTTGGTTCCTGCCATCATTCAGAAAATCTAGGTCATCCTTCCTCACGAATCCTTCTCCAAAGAAGCCAGTTTCAGGGCTCAAATATGTGTGCTGGGACCCCAGAGAATACTGGCAGTGACTAAGGGCTTAAACTAAAATTAGACAGCTCTGGGCTTAGACACTCTGGCTCTGCTACACACAAGCTGTGTGATCAGAGACAAGTCACTCTCTCTTGGCCTCTCACTTTAATCGTTCATGAAACATAAATCCTAAGCTTCCTATGAAAACTGAAAAAAGTTTAGAATTTAACACAGGCCTTGGCACGTAGCAAGGATGCAATAATCAACAATGATTATATTCTTGATGAACTTTCCCCTGGCTCTGGAACCTAATGATCTTCTCAAAGGAATATGGAGCATATGTTCTAAAGAAACAAGACCTTGGAATCATTGAGATTACTCAGCTACTAGCTCCTTCTCTTAAAGAGAGGTTATGAGGGCTTCCCTTGGTGGTCCAGTGGGTAAGGACAGCAGCAAATTCCCCAAAAGTAAATAAGGCTAATAAGTGACTGCTGGTTGATTGTAATTTTAGCAGCAAATTCCCAGAAGAGTGACCAGCTTCTTAGCCTGTTACCTAATCTAAGGCCTGGGACATAAAAGACTCTCATTTCCTATTTAATTTAATTTCACTGATTTTTCTTATTTCAGCTCCTATTATAGGCACCAAATTCTAGAAAGGTTACAATAGAGTTTGTCCCCAGATGACAGCTTGAAAAACAAATGCACACTAAACTTGGTGCTCCTTCCTGTAGAACTTGAGAGCATCTTCAAAGAATTTTTCAGTCTTCTTAAAAGAAAACATGAATACAGTCGGCAAACTGAGACTCCAGTTTTGCAATATGATAGTTTGTCAAGTAAAACAGAGGAAGGCACATAGCTTACCAAGTGAATGAATGAATATTCAAAAGAAGCCAGTGTTCATTTATGCAAAGATCTTTCAAACATCTTTTGAGATATCTACCCTCGATCAAAACACCACGTCTTAAGGTCTCCGGGCATAGGAACTACAACTGCTTGAGAAGAATATCACCTTGGTTCCTGCCATCATTCAGAAAATCTAGGTCATCCTTCCTCACGAATCCTTCTCCAAAGAAGCCAGTTTCAGGGCTCAAATATGTGTGCTGGGACCCCAGAGAATACTGGCAGTGACTAAGGGCTTAAACTAAAATTAGACAGCTCTGGGCTTAGACACTCTGGCTCTGCTACACACAAGCTGTGTGATCAGAGACAAGTCACTCTCTCTTGGCCTCTCACTTTAATCGTTCATGAAACATAAATCCTAAGCTTCCTATGAAAACTGAAAAAAGTTTAGAATTTAACACAGGCCTTGGCACGTAGCAAGGATGCAATAATCAACAATGATTATATTCTTGATGAACTTTCCCCTGGCTCTGGAACCTAATGATCTTCTCAAAGGAATATGGAGCATATGTTCTAAAGAAACAAGACCTTGGAATCATTGAGATTACTCAGCTACTAGCTCCTTCTCTTAAAAGAGAGGTTATGAGGGCTTCCCTTGGTGGTCCAGTGGGTAAGGACACCGCCTTGCAGTGCAAGGGGCGCCGGTTCGATCCCTGGCCTGGGAAGATCCCACATGCCGCGAAGCGGCTGGACTGATGTGTCCAATCACTGAGCCAGAGCTCTGGAGCGCATGTGCCCAGAGCCGGTGCTCTGCAACAACAGAGGCCACCGCGATGGGAGGCCCACAGGAGCCAAGGAACGAAGACGAATGAAAATAGAGAAATTGAAGATCAATGGAGGCGGCCCGCCCACTCCCCTCCCTCCCCAACCCGACCCCTGCCCAAAGTAAATAAATAAAATCTTTAAAAAAAAAAAAGAGAGAGAGAGGTTATGAGCTTCTATGAAAAGTATAATTTACATCCCATGAACATTCACTCCCAGGCAGGCTTGTTTTCAAGTTCTTCCGCACAGCAGTTCCACAAGTCATTCACTCTGTTTCTCAAAACCCAAACTTTGCCGCTGGGTTGATTCAAATGGGTCATGGAGACTGTCCTCCCTCCCCTCTCCCCTCTAGGACTGGCTACTCCTACTTACTGGCTGGGGCAGTGGGGAGGGCAGCCCCTGCAGGAAGCTTGTACAGCCACTGCCTTTGTCATATTTCCCCTGTGAAGAAACACAAGACTTCAGTTCCTGGGCCTGGTTAAGCCCTAGAATGGAGAACTAAGGAACTACTTTGCATTCTCCTAGAAATCTCATCTCTGTGCATAGTGCCATATCAGCAGAATTTACACACTTTTGCATCTTGATCAGGAAACTGGAGTGATAACGAACACAGGTAGCCTGCCATACACCATAAAAGGAAGCTGGCACAAAGCAGAGAAAGACTTGAAGATTTAGGGAATGTGAAGAGGAAAAGTCAGGGAAAGAATAAGGTATACACAACGACCATGCCAACCCTGAAGTTTGTAAAACACTGCAAAACCATGTTTAAGATCGGGACTGACTTGAGGTCGATGTGGCCTCCTCTGGTGCTGGTCATGGATTCATTCAACAAATATTTTTATTGAGTGCTCAGCACCTGCTAGGCACTATACTAAGCATTAGGGATTAAAATAACCACGTGCAAGTAAGCCCAGTTATCACTGTCAAGGAACTCAAAGTCTAGTGTGAAAGACAAGTAAAATTATAACATGGCTGACTCTCTCAAGGGATCTCCATGTAACAACTTGCCGATTAACTGATACATTCTTTGTCCCTGTGAAACACACTGACTGACTTCTAGGGCACACTGAGAATGTTTGGCTAGTAAAATTGCCAACCAATACTCTGCATAATCTATGTCCCACAGATTAAATAAAATGTTTACTAAGAATTGGTTATTTTTTATTTCCAAATCTAGTTATGACATCTGCACTTGATGCTGCAAATTAAATGGTATAGAAACTGACAATAAAAGAAATCGCTGTTTCTATGGAAACTATGATGAATCCTCCGGAAAAGAATGAATTCTCTGGGAAGAATCAGTAAAAGCAAGTTGACTAAAAAATAACTCGAACTGATACTGAATTAGGAGTGGGCAAAAGAATCATGAAAAGTGAGGGAAGAAATCTTTAACAATGCTTTCACTTGTATTGTTTGTTCTTAACAATTCTCTTACCCCTTTGTAGGGGTTTTCCTGGTGGCCCAGTGGTTAAGAATCTACCTTGCCATGTAAGGGATACTGGTTTGATCCCTGGTCCAGGAAGACCCCACATACCCCTGCACCACAACTTCTGAGCCTGTGCTATGGAGCTGCAAGCAGCCAATTACTGAAGCCCACGCTCCACGGCAAGAGAAGCCACAACTAGAGAGTAGCCACACTTTCTGCAACTAGAAAAAATCCCAAGTGCAGCAACACAGAGCAGCCAATCAAAAAAATAAGCCTTAATTAAAAAAAAAATCATCTGTACCATTTGTTCCACTTACAGTGAACACAAATCATCCCATATTCAAAGAAAAGGCCTTGGTTCTATACCAGAAAAATGGCAATACTATCTTCCAACGCCTTTTGAAATCATACTGATGAAACCAAAGAACATAAATGACTGCTAACCACTAGAGGAAAGACTGGTGAAGAAAATAATTTTAATGTGGTGTCCAAGTATCACTCCATGACTGACTGTGGTAATTTGTGGAAGGAGAGGCACTATACTAAGCATTAGGGATTAAAATAACCACGTGCAAGTAAGCCCAGTTATCACTGTCAAGGAACTCAAAGTCTAGTGTGAAAGACAAGTAAAATTATAACATGGCTGACTCTCTCAAGGGATCTCCATGTAACAACTTGCCGATTAACTGATACATTCTTTGTCCCTGTGAAACACACTGACTGACTTCTAGGGCACACTGAGAATGTTTGGCTAGTAAAATTGCCAACCAATACTCTGCATAATCTATGTCCCACAGATTAAATAAAATGTTTACTAAGAATTGGTTATTTTTTATTTCCAAATCTAGTTATGACATCTGCACTTGATGCTGCAAATTAAATGGTATAGAAACTGACAATAAAAGAAATCGCTGTTTCTATGGAAACTATGATGAATCCTCCGGAAAAGAATGAATTCTCTGGGAAGAATCAGTAAAAGCAAGTTGACTAAAAAATAACTCGAACTGATACTGAATTAGGAGTGGGCAAAAGAATCATGAAAAGTGAGGGAAGAAATCTTTAACAATGCTTTCACTTGTATTGTTTGTTCTTAACAATTCTCTTACCCCTTTGTAGGGGTTTTCCTGGTGGCCCAGTGGTTAAGAATCTACCTTGCCATGTAAGGGATACTGGTTTGATCCCTGGTCCAGGAAGACCCCACATACCCCTGCACCACAACTTCTGAGCCTGTGCTATGGAGCTGCAAGCAGCCAATTACTGAAGCCCACGCTCCACGGCAAGAGAAGCCACAACTAGAGAGTAGCCACACTTTCTGCAACTAGAAAAAATCCCAAGTGCAGCAACACAGAGCAGCCAATCAAAAAAATAAGCCTTAATTAAAAAAAAAATCATCTGTACCATTTGTTCCACTTACAGTGAACACAAATCATCCCATATTCAAAGAAAAGGCCTTGGTTCTATACCAGAAAAATGGCAATACTATCTTCCAACGCCTTTTGAAATCATACTGATGAAACCAAAGAACATAAATGACTGCTAACCACTAGAGGAAAGACTGGTGAAGAAAATAATTTTAATGTGGTGTCCAAGTATCACTCCATGACTGACTGTGGTAATTTGTGGAAGGGAGAGAATATGTCTTTGCAGTGGAGACAACTGGTAACTCCCACCTTAATTGACTCAACATCACTCACAGTGAATAATCAGACTGGATAACTGCTGCTGTGATGTGCTATGAAGTGTATACATCTCATCCTCTACAAAATATTCTTGCTAAAGGTGTTTAAGAATTTGGATCTAATTTCAAGCATACAGGTAATACAGGAGATCAGAGAAATTAGTTAAATGATAATGAGAAAATCACAGAAACCCAAAATACAGAATACTCTACCAAAGAACTAGCTTGGTTTCTTTAAAAAGTCAATACCATTATTAAGTCTGTTTGGTATCATTATAATGCTAGAATGTTTACTTAAGAACATGTCTTTTTTTTTTTAATTCTTTATTTTAAAGGTTTTACAGAGTTTTGTTGTTCACAGACATGTATATTCCCAGATCAGTCATATGCATATCCCTGGTTCCCCCCCAACCAGGTTCCCCCATCCCACCCCTCCGGACCATCGCAGCAAGTCATTGTAAGCACTCCTATTCCCTTAGCACAATGACAATAGCTATCTTTTCCACACATGACAGTATAGGTTTCCATGTTACTCCCTCCATGCCTCCCACCCACTGTTCATTCCCCACAATATCCATATGTCTATTCTCTGTTTTTCCATGAGTTCACTGCATGTGTTATCATGACCATCCTACTAGATTCCATATACATGTGCTGGTATACTGTACTTGTCTTTCTCTTTTTGACTTACTTCACTTTTTATGATAGGTTCTAGCTCCAGTCACCTAATTAGGACTGAGTCTTCTGCATTTCTTTTAACAGCTGAATAGTATTCCATTGTATATATGTACCAGAGCTTCTTTATCCATTCATTCGTCAATGGACATCTGTACCAGACAGAAACCAAAGGCCTTGGTTCTATACCAGAAAAATGGCAATACTATCTTCCAACGCCTTTTGAAATCATACTGATGAAACCAAAGAACATAAATGACTGCTAACCACTAGAGGAAAGACTGGTGAAGAAAATAATTTTAATGTGGTGTCCAAGTATCACTCCATGACTGACTGTGGTAATTTGTGGAAGGGAGAGAATATGTCTTTGCAGTGGAGACAACTGGTAACTCCCACCTTAATTGACTCAACATCACTCACAGTGAATAATCAGACTGGATAACTGCTGCTGTGATGTGCTATGAAGTGTATACATCTCATCCTCTACAAAATATTCTTGCTAAAGGTGTTTAAGAATTTGGATCTAATTTCAAGCATACAGGTAATACAGGAGATCAGAGAAATTAGTTAAATGATAATGAGAAAATCACAGAAACCCAAAATACAGAATACTCTACCAAAGAACTAGCTTGGTTTCTTTAAAAAGTCAATACCATTATTAAGTCTGTTTGGTATCATTATAATGCTAGAATGTTTACTTAAGAACATGTCTTTTTTTTTTTAATTCTTTATTTTAAAGGTTTTACAGAGTTTTGTTGTTCACAGACATGTATATTCCCAGATCAGTCATATGCATATCCCTGGTTCCCCCCCAACCAGGTTCCCCCATCCCCCCCCTCCGGACCATCGCAGCAAGTCATTGTAAGCACTCCTATTCCCTTAGCACAATGACAATAGCTATCTTTTCCACACATGACAGTATAGGTTTCCATGTTACTCCCTCCATGCCTCCCACCCACTGTTCATTCCCCACAATATCCATATGTCTATTCTCTGTTTTTCCATGAGTTCACTGCATGTGTTATCATGACCATCCTACTAGATTCCATATACATGTGCTGGTATACTGTACTTGTCTTTCTCTTTTTGACTTACTTCACTTTTTATGATAGGTTCTAGCTCCAGTCACCTAATTAGGACTGAGTCTTCTGCATTTCTTTTAACAGCTGAATAGTATTCCATTGTATATATGTACCAGAGCTTCTTTATCCATTCATTCGTCAATGGACATCTAGGTTGCTTCCATGAACTTAAAAATCATGTCTTTATTATTTTTTTTAACTGTTACTATAAAAACATATACATTTAACAAGGATAGCAGAACATTAAACAAAATTACCTAACTGGTTGGATGGCATGAATCCACTCTGCCCTGCCCTGAGGTGAGAGATGGATGCCTGTCTGGAGGTACGAGGCAGGAGAGCTTCCAGGTGTGTGAAGCCCCCTCCATCCCCACAGCACCAAAGAGCCAGAGGGTCGGTGTGGACTGAACCTTTGTGGACCTCAGTTCCTACAGGTTAACATGCTGCCTCCTCAACTGCCCAAAACAGAGACACAGGCATGGCACCCCCCACCCCCTTGCCGCACAGCCTGGCTGGAGCCCAGAAGCAGAGAGCGTGGCTGCTCAGAGATGGCAGATTGCAGCCAGGCGGCTCCCTTCTGACACCAACTATGTGAGGAAACACATGTCATCAGTCTCTGAGCAGGTCCCTGGAGTGAGGCAGAAGCTGCCCTCCACAGAGCAGCCCTGATCCTGGGCTGGCATCGTCCTGCCCCGGGGCGCCAGTGTTCTCACCGTAGGTACTAGTCAATTGCAGCGGAGAAGGCAGCAAAATCACCACAGCCAATGACCCCAGCCTTCAAGCCAGCTCGGAAAACGATGGCTCCTCCCGTGATGCAGCCGCTGACACTGTTCTTCCAGTCTGACTTTCCCCGGTAAGATTCTACCAGACACTCAGTGCAAGAAAACATGGCGCCCACAATGGCAAAATTTTTGGCGTAGGTCATTCCTCTCTGCCCCATATCTTTAAGGACTTCTCTGGCCGTTGGTGTAAGGTAAGGATCCTTAGGGTCAAAGCCCACATTGGTATCAATGCCAGCAGTGAATACCCCAAATGCACCTCCCCAAGACAAATCCTCCCACGTAGGCCAGTGCCGCCTTGAAGGCGCAGCTTTCCATCGCCCTTTCCATCATCATCTGCTCCTCAGTCTTGGCTGGACTCAGGATCCCACCCAGGCTCCCAGGCTCCAGGAGCTGGGGCTGACGCTTGTCACCCACCAGGTACTGCAGAAGGAGGCTGTACTGTAGTGGGGCTTCGGCAGAAGCTGATGCCTCAGGTGCCGAGCCCCCGGGAACGGGGGCAGCCGCCGCCATGACTGTGGCTGCCCCCATGTCTTTATTTTTAAAGGCTGAAACAACATGTCTTGAATTTGTTTTTAAATATTACAGTAAAGATAGATGAATGAAGTAAATATGGCGAAACATTTACAATTACTGAATCAGTAGAAATACTGGGGTTAACTGCCTACTTTCACTACTTTTGTATGCATGTTCAAAACATAAAAATCAGAAAACATTCAATGTCATGAAAAAACTGAGGAAAGGATTAGCGTAAAAGAGGCATCAACCAAATGCAATGCACAAACCTTGCCTGAATCTTATTATTTTCCCAACATGTCATTTACAGTTGAACCGAATTAGAAAAATCTGAATATGGACAGGGTAGTAAATGATTTGGGGAACAATACATTTCTTAGTTACAATGGAATGAGGATGATGTAACAGAAGGAATGCTGAACATTTCTGGGTCAACTGTCATGATATCTTCAATTTAATTTGAAATAGTTCAGGAAAAAACATGCAACTATGAAATCTAGAAGACAGGTATGTGAACATTAATTGTATTCATCTTTTCAACTTCTCTGTATTTTTGAACATTTTCATAATAAAGTTTTAACAGTTTATCAAATAGCTAAAAAAATTTTTTCAAAATAATATATTTAAGATAAACACTTTGCTACCCATGGACTGTAGCCCACCAGGCCGTTCTGTCCATGGGGATTCTCAGGCAAGAATCCTGGGTGGGTTGCCACACCCTCCTCCAGGGATCTTCCCAACCCACATTGGTATCAATGCCAGCAGTGAATACCCCAAATGCACCTCCCCAAGACAAATCCTCCCACGTAGGCCAGTGCCGCCTTGAAGGCGCAGCTTTCCATCGCCCTTTCCATCATCATCTGCTCCTCAGTCTTGGCTGGACTCAGGATCCCACCCAGGCTCCCAGGCTCCAGGAGCTGGGGCTGACGCTTGTCACCCACCAGGTACTGCAGAAGGAGGCTGTACTGTAGTGGGGCTTCGGCAGAAGCTGATGCCTCAGGTGCCGAGCCCCCGGGAACGGGGGCAGCCGCCGCCATGACTGTGGCTGCCCCCATGTCTTTATTTTTAAAGGCTGAAACAACATGTCTTGAATTTGTTTTTAAATATTACAGTAAAGATAGATGAATGAAGTAAATATGGCGAAACATTTACAATTACTGAATCAGTAGAAATACTGGGGTTAACTGCCTACTTTCACTACTTTTGTATGCATGTTCAAAACATAAAAATCAGAAAACATTCAATGTCATGAAAAAACTGAGGAAAGGATTAGCGTAAAAGAGGCATCAACCAAATGCAATGCACAAACCTTGCCTGAATCTTATTATTTTCCCAACATGTCATTTACAGTTGAACCGAATTAGAAAAATCTGAATATGGACAGGGTAGTAAATGATTTGGGGAACAATACATTTCTTAGTTACAATGGAATGAGGATGATGTAACAGAAGGAATGCTGAACATTTCTGGGTCAACTGTCATGATATCTTCAATTTAATTTGAAATAGTTCAGGAAAAAACATGCAACTATGAAATCTAGAAGACAGGTATGTGAACATTAATTGTATTCATCTTTTCAACTTCTCTGTATTTTTGAACATTTTCATAATAAAGTTTTAACAGTTTATCAAATAGCTAAAAAAAAATTTTTTTTCAAAATAATATATTTAAGATAAACACTTTGCTACCCATGGACTGTAGCCCACCAGGCCGTTCTGTCCATGGGGATTCTCCAGGCAAGAATCCTGGAGTGGGTTGCCACACCCTCCTCCAGGGGATCTTCCCAACCCAAGGATCGAATCCAAGTCTCCTACACTTCAGGCAGATTCTTTACCAATTGAGACACCAGGGAAGCTAAGTATATAATTTTTTAAACCCCATGCTTCAGTTAACTTTGTTATTTCATGAACTAAAAGACAGGAGAGGCACAGACAGTGGGGTGCTGGTATATGTTTAACAAGCAGCTCTCTGGGGAAAACAGTCCTGGTTTGTAGCATTCACTGTCCATGGAATGAATATCTCTACCACATCCGATTCCAAGTTACTAACATGTGACTGAATACAGAGTTGGGAAGAGACGAGTACAACTGGTCTTTCAAGCTATAGGAGCCAGTTCCAACACATCACTGAAACCATCATAATAGGAGGATGCCAGGTGTAACAGGAGACAGGGAAAAGGGCTTGTCATCAGCTGACAAGGGGTGTGGCAGGGGAGGAGAAGGGCCTGAACACAGAAGACAAAGTATTAAATTATCTGTAAGTTTTCACAGTGCTTGGTATACAGTAATCACTAACTTACTAAGCACCTCCTACTGTTACTATTTCCTAGCCTGATCCAGCATCTAAAAGGTCATCTCATCTTTTTAAGACAGCATATGATGGCTGCTTCTAGGGATGGGAAATGAATGGCTGGGCAACTTGCCCTCAGGAGTGGGAAGAAGCCACTTTACTGCTTTGAACCTTTTGAATTTTGAAAAAATGTGAATGTATTAAATATTCAAAATATAGAATCTTAGGACATGGGTCTCTTGAAGGAGCTCTTCTCTCACCATAAGTCCCTAATCCAACATCTGTGCAGTCATGCATTTATTCCCGTCATTCCTATTCTAAGAATTTAAAAATCAACAATCAACAGGGACTTTCCTGGTGCTCCCAATGCAAAGGGCATGGCTTCCATCTCTGGTCAGGGAAGTAAGATCCCATATGCTGCACAGCATGGCCAAAAAATAAAAAATCAACACCACAAGCTTAGTAAGAGAAGTTCCAAATCATCAAGCCCAGCCGACATGGTAGAAGTTGCGATTTAACAAGTCTATTTATATGTGGAAAAGTTAGAGTCTTGGCTGCCTCAGTACCCAGGACAAGATTCACATGGAGTCTTTAGTCACTCAGAACACCACATATCATTCCAAAATAAAGTCATTCAACAAATATTCACTGAGCACCTTCTATGTCTTTGGGTCTGGGAACACCCATGAATAGAATTCTCTCTCCAACTCTAAGGAGTTCTAATTTGGCTTCGGAAAGTTTCCTTTACTAGGAATTTATCTAATCTTAGGCAACTATCTTTAGGCCAAAACTACTATTTATAATTACAAACAGCAGAAGCAATTCCTTACTTAAAGGAACAAATATTTTCTCATCAATTTGCTAGAAAATACATTTTGTTAAATGAATCCCATTTTGAAACCATACATTAGAGGTAAATTCTTCCAGGGGGAAAAGGCCATAGGAAAAGGCACATGTTAACGTGATTCTGGGACTTTAACCACTACTAATCAACTAATTCTCTGTAGGACTCCAGGTTTCACTGGCAGAAGCCAAGGGAAGCAGCAGAAGTCAAAACGGAATTTCAGTCCTCGAAGCAAAATAAGCCCTCTGCAGCCCTCCTTCACTACCCAAGTCAAGTGGGAGCCCCAGAGCTCTTTCCATTCCTGGCAAGACCACTCCGCAGTCTCCCCTTCAATACTCACAGCCTCTCCACCAATGTCTATCTTGGGATGATCATTACTAATTTCATCAGGCCCTTTAAACCATTCACAAGAAGCCCAGGATTGCAAGGCCATTCCTTATTTTTTGCCAGCCTCAAGTGGTTTCCTCACGTGCATGTGTTGAATAGCCCTCTGCTGAAGACTCAGGAGAACCCCTGGCAGATCTTTGGAGTCTCTTCTTCTCTAATATTCTCTGAATTCCACGCTCTACGACCTTTCTGAATTCTCAACACTGTCTCTTCAACTCGGGGAGATGGCAGGCTCTGTCTAGGTTGGCAACCTCCATGTACGCAGAACCCTGGGGCAATCATAAGGGCTCCCCTTCTCTCAAAATCATTTTCCTGTACTGCCTGTTGTCCAATGCCTGAAAACCACTATTTCAAGTAGACTCTGTGCAGCCTTCTACTTATTTATATGTGGAAAAGTTAGAGTCTTGGCTGCCTCAGTACCCAGGACAAGATTCACATGGAGTCTTTAGTCACTCAGAACACCACATATCATTCCAAAATAAAGTCATTCAACAAATATTCACTGAGCACCTTCTATGTCTTTGGGTCTGGGAACACCCATGAATAGAATTCTCTCTCCAACTCTAAGGAGTTCTAATTTGGCTTCGGAAAGTTTCCTTTACTAGGAATTTATCTAATCTTAGGCAACTATCTTTAGGCCAAAACTACTATTTATAATTACAAACAGCAGAAGCAATTCCTTACTTAAAGGAACAAATATTTTCTCATCAATTTGCTAGAAAATACATTTTGTTAAATGAATCCCATTTTGAAACCATACATTAGAGGTAAATTCTTCCAGGGGGAAAAGGCCATAGGAAAAGGCACATGTTAACGTGATTCTGGGACTTTAACCACTACTAATCAACTAATTCTCTGTAGGACTCCAGGTTTCACTGGCAGAACCCAAAGGGGAAGCAGCAGAAGTCAAAACGGAATTTCAGTCCTCGAAGCAAAATAAGCCCTCTGCAGCCCTCCTTCACTACCCAAGTCAAGTGGGAGCCCCAGAGCTCTTTCCATTCCTGGCAAGACCACTCCGCAGTCTCCCCTTCAATACTCACAGCCTCTCCACCAATGTCTATCTTGGGATGATCATTACTAATTTCATCAGGCCCTTTAAACCATTCACAAGAAGCCCAGGATTGCAAGGCCATTCCTTATTTTTTGCCAGCCTCAAGTGGTTTCCTCACGTGCATGTGTTGAATAGCCCTCTGCTGAAGACTCAGGAGAACCCCTGGCAGATCTTTGGAGTCTCTTCTTCTCTAATATTCTCTGAATTCCACGCTCTACGACCTTTCTGAATTCTCAACACTGTCTCTTCAACTCGGGGAGATGGCAGGCTCTGTCTAGGTTGGCAACCTCCATGTACGCAGAACCCTGGGGCAATCATAAGGGCTCCCCTTCTCTCAAAATCATTTTCCTGTACTGCCTGTTGTCCAATGCCTGAAAACCACTATTTCAAGTAGACTCTGTGCAGCCTTCTACTTATTTAAGCAAGGAGGGTAAATCTGGTCCCTGTTATTCCACATGAACACAAATGGAAGTCTCTCTTCTGATGTTTATTTTCCAGCCTAACTTAGTCATTTTCTTCCACAGTCACTCCCTTGACCTTGCCATTCACAATTATTGCAACTCATCATTATCTCAATTCCAACATCTACTCTCTAACCACCACCACCTTTTGGATACTTCTTCTAGTACTCCAGTTCCAACAATCCTTTGCCTCACTTTCTTTTTTTTTAATTTTATTATTATTATTTTGGCTATTCTGGGTTTTCACTGCTGCCATAGGCTCTTCTCTAGTTGCAGGGAGTGGGGGCTACTCTCTAATTGACGTGAGGAGGCTTCTTGTTGCAGGGACTTTTCTTGTTGTGGAACTCAGGCTCTAGGGCATGCGGGCTTCAACAGTTGTGGCACATCAGCTCAATAGTTGTGGCTCCGAGGCTCTAGAGCACAGGCTCCATGGCTGTGGCTCACGGGCTTAATTACTCCACAGCATGTGGGATCTTCTGAGATCAGGGATCGAGCCTGTGTCTTCTGCATTGGCAGGTGAGCTCTCCACCACTGAGCTACCAGGGAAGTCCCCTTTGCCTCACTTTCAATCGTTTCTACCACGCTCACTTGTCCTCTTTCTCCTCCTAATCAAGCTCTACATCCTTCCATTGTCAATCATTTTAATTAGACCCTCAACTCTGTAACCCCTCTCACTTCCTCTTGCTTGCCTAAATAACCACCCCAGTTAAATCCAATGCATTATTGAAAGAAGAGTACACATTTTATGTTTTTATCTTATTTACTATCTTCGATTCCACTAGAAGGACAGCTCCATGAAGGCAGGGACTCTGGTTTTGTTAACTACCGTATTTTGAAAGCTGAAAATGGTCCCCAATAAGTGGGTAATAATTATTTCTTGACGGGTGTAAGTAATAAAATCCAATGTTCAAAGTAAGTGTTCAAGTGAAAACATCAAAAGTGGAATGCATCGTCATATCTAGAATATTAAGCTGCTTCCTGTTGTAAAAGAGATCACTAAAAAAAGAAGCAGGTAATGTGTATATACTTCCAGCCCTATTTTGTTTATAACCTCTTTAATGATTTTTTTTTTTTTGGTAATGTGATATACATGGTTCTGATAAGATGGCAAACTGAAGTAGGCTCCCAACAGAAACGTGGAGATCTCAGAGACAGGTTAATGGAACTGTCCCATTAACACAAAATCTCTGACAGACACCTCAAGCAATGGAAAACAGCCAGGTTTCAGCTGGAAGGAGAGGCCTGTGCTAAGTCCTGAACAGGTGGCATGGAGGAGACCAGGAATGGAGAGGCTTCTCTAGGTGTGCTTCTCTCTGTTGCTCATGCTTTCTTGGCACCCCCTGCTCACAACACTCTTGCCCAGCTGGCTCTGACAGGCTGGTATGCTCAAGTGGGTTGGGCTGGGGAGCAGTGAAATACAGGAAAGAGGAACTGCAAAGCCTTAAGTGTATCTTCCTCTTTCTACCCTCCTTTCCAGGCAGAGTAAGGTGAGGACTATTATCAGAGGAAGCTCTCATAGGCATAAGCCAGTGCCTCTGCGTTGCTCCAGAGTCCAGGGATCCATCCACAGATGACATGGCTTATGAGCCAGAAAAAAATGGACTCACAGAGAAGACAGATGGGCTCTTAGGGGCACAACCGCTATAGAGAAGAACCGAATTAAAGCACCTATATCAGCTAACGCAAGTTGATGAATCAGTACAGAAATGAACAGAGTAGTAACCACCTTCCAAGATGGAGCATGCATAACTGGAAACACACAGTAAGAACAAGAAGCTTTAAAATAGGAACTCAAGTTAATGGTATGAAAATTTAAGAGCCAAGGTAATAAAGAAACTAATAGCTGACCTGAAGAGCCAAAGATTAGGTTAAGAAACTCCTAGAAGATATTAGGGAGGGGAAAAAAGATGGAAAATAAATAGCAAGAGGTAGATTACAAAGAGGGAAGGGAACACAAGGACTAAGTATTTGAACAAGAAATAACTCAGGGGTCCCAGATTTAGGAAAGGATGAGAGACCTCAGACTGAAAAAATATATATGAAAAAAGGGAAAAGGGGGCACTAAATCTATAACCAGTCACTGCGTAATGAAATTAAGCTGCTTCCTGTTGTAAAGAGATCACTAAAAAAAGAAGCAGGTAATGTGTATATACTTCCAGCCCTATTTTGTTTATAACCTCTTTAATGATTTTTTTTTTTTTGGTAATGTGATATACATGGTTCTGATAAGATGGCAAACTGAAGTAGGCTCCCAACAGAAACGTGGAGATCTCAGAGACAGGTTAATGGAACTGTCCCATTAACACAAAATCTCTGACAGACACCTCAAGCAATGGAAAACAGCCAGGTTTCAGCTGGAAGGAGAGGCCTGTGCTAAGTCCTGAACAGGTGGCATGGAGGAGACCAGGAATGGAGAGGCTTCTCTAGGTGTGCTTCTCTCTGTTGCTCATGCTTTCTTGGCACCCCCTGCTCACAACACTCTTGCCCAGCTGGCTCTGACAGGCTGGTATGCTCAAGTGGGTTGGGCTGGGAGCAGTGAAATACAGGAAAGAGGAACTGCAAAGCCTTAAGTGTATCTTCCTCTTTCTACCCTCCTTTCCAGGCAGAGTAAGGTGAGGACTATTATCAGAGGAAGCTCTCATAGGCATAAGCCAGTGCCTCTGCGTTGCTCCAGAGTCCAGGGATCCATCCACAGATGACATGGCTTATGAGCCAGAAAAAAATGGACTCACAGAGAAGACAGATGGGCTCTTAGGGGCACAACCGCTATAGAGAAGAACCGAATTAAAGCACCTATATCAGCTAACGCAAGTTGATGAATCAGTACAGAAATGAACAGAGTAGTAACCACCTTCCAAGATGGAGCATGCATAACTGGAAACACACAGTAAGAACAAGAAGCTTTAAAATAGGAACTCAAGTTAATGGTATGAAAATTTAAGAGCCAAGGTAATAAAGAAACTAATAGCTGACCTGAAGAGCCAAAGATTAGGTTAAGAAACTCCTAGAAGATATTAGGGAGGGGAAAAAAGATGGAAAATAAATAGCAAGAGGTAGATTACAAAGAGGGAAGGGAACACAAGGACTAAGTATTTGAACAAGAAATAACTCAGGGGTCCCAGATTTAGGAAAGGATGAGAGACCTCAGACTGAAAAAATATATATGAAAAAAGGGAAAAGGGGGCACTAAATCTATAACCAGTCACTGCGTAATGAAATTAAAGAAAAACAAAAGGAGGCCTAAAGTTTAGAGGAAAAGTAAATCACTTATCAAGGAAAGACAAGAATCAGATTGACTCAAGAATCCTCAGAGACCACACTGATTCTAAGAAGTCAATCAAAGGACTTCCCTGGTGGTCCAGTGGTTAAAAGTCCACCTATCAGGGTGGTCCAGTGGGTAAGGACACTGCCTTGCAATGCAGGGAGCACCAGGTGGATCCCTAGCCTGGGAAGATCCCACATGCCGTGGAGCAGCTGGATGGATGTGTCCAACTACCGAGTCAGAGCTCTGGAGCGCATGCCAGAACTCTGCAGCAAAAGAGGCCAATAGAAGTGGCCAAAAAAAAAAAAAAGAAAATAGAATCCACCTACCAAGGAAGGGGGCATGGGTTCCATCCCTAGTCTGGGAAGATTCCACATGCCTCAGGTCAACTACTGAGCCTGAAAGCCATAACAACTGAAGCCCACATGTGTAAGAGCCCGTGCTCTGCAGCAAGAGAAGCTACTGCCATGAGAAGTCCATTCATCACAACTATAGAGCTGCCCCTGCTTGTCACAACTAGAGAGCGCCTATGCATAGCAACGAAATGCAGCACAGTCACAAATAAATAATCCTTTAAAAATAAAAAGAAAGTCAATGAAGTGATAGGTGCAAAGGTGTGAGAGAAAGAATGTGAGAGTTCAAAATAAGAAACGTACATTCTGGAAAACACTATAAAAATGGGAAGGTCAGTAAGTAAATAACTTATTAACTACTATCTAAGCAAGGTACAAAAAAGTAGACACAGAGCAATTCCAGAACTACTGTTAAAGCACCATTTTTTTAAGGGGCGGTGGGGGGGGATGTCTGGAGGGGATAAAATGGAAAATGCAAGCTTCAAACATACTTGTCTTTTTTGAAGTATGTGTGAGGAATACACACCTTTAAAGACTTAAAATAGGGGAAAATTTTCAATAGGAACAAACACATGTATTATCAAATTAAGAGCTAAGGACGACTGCCAAAAGAATAAAAATAATATATGGATTTGGGGGGGCGGGTTGGGGAGGGAGGGGGGTGGGCGGGCCACTTCTATTGGTCTTTCATTTATCTATTTTCATCCATCTTTGTTCTTTGGCCTGTGTGGGCCTCCCATCGTGGTGGCCTCTGTTGTCGCAGAGCACCGGCTCTGGGCGCAAGCACTCCAGAGCTCCGGCTCGGTAATTGGACACATCAGTCCAGCCGCTCCGCGACACGTGGGATCTTCCCAGGCCAGGGCTCAAACCGGCGCCCCTTGCACTGCAAGGCGGTGTCCTTACCCACTGGACCACCAGGGAAGCCCCTAAAAATAATATATGGATAGCCCTCGTCTTACTCAATTTTTGGTTACTTGTTTCCTGAGAGAATCTCTTCACCTGGCTTACACCACGCACCCCTGGTTTTTCTCCTGAACGGCTGCTCCATCTCAATCTCCCTTGCTGGTTGCTCTCATTCCCCTGATTTCTAGAAAACAGAGCACTCTGGCTCTTCGTTCCTCAGTCTCTTCTCTGTGGACACTCACTCACTGGTGTAATTATCTCATTTAATCTCAAAGTTTAAAATATTGTCTATAAGTCGATCATACCCCCCACATATTTCCATCCAGATCATTCCTCTGAATGCCAGATTAATATATCTGACTCCCTACCTGACATCAGGTTGTCTACTATGTGAAAATTCCTCTAAATCTGTTCTTCCTTTAGTAGGGGAAGGGATGTATCAATATTCACCAAAATTAGTTGCTCGAGTCCCAAACCTAGGCTTCATCCTTAACTTTTTCCTCACTTCTACTCCTCTGGAAAACATCTAGAATTCGATCTTCTCTCACCACCCCCAGCGATCTCGCTGGTCCGAGCCACGACCACCTCTCACCTGAATCGCAACAAAGCTTACTAACTGGTCTTTCTGCCTTACCCTCATTCTCCATAATACATTCTTTGCAGAATAACCAAAGTCATCTTTGAAAGTTTGCTAAGATTCTGTCAACTTCCTTGCTCAAAAACTCCCCATCATGGGACTTCCCTGGTGGTCCAATGGTTCCGACTCCATACTCCCAAGGCAAGGGGGCACCAGGACCTGCAAGTCCTTATGGATCCCTGCTGATCTTTGTGACTTCATGCCTGCCACTCTGGGCTTCCTTTTCTCTAGACACTTCCTGCTGTTCCTTAAATATGCCAAACATTCTCTGGCCTAAGGATCTTTGTTGTCCCTCTTCCCAGTTGTGAACCACTCTCCTCTCCGTTCTCATGTTTCGCACTCCCCCACTTCAGGTCTCTGTTCAAACGTCACCCCCTTATGTGACCTTCCTTGACCATCCGTTGAAACTTCTGCCACCCCAGTCAAAGGTCTTCCTTCTACACTATACATAGCACTTATTAGTATGTGATATTATATTCTATATTTATTTGCTTAGTCTGCTCCTCACCTAGATATAGACTGCACAAAGGCAAGAACACTGTTATCCTAGTGACTGCATCCTCCGTGCCTGGAGCACTGTCTGGCACGTTACAGGCACCAAATCTGAGTCATACTGACTGCACACACTCGGTCACACATCTTCATGCATTTATCTATTCAGGGTTAATGATGTATCTTTTCCTACCCTTAAAAAAATCAACAGATTCAGACAAAAGCAATATAGAAAAAAACGTGTTGTGACAAAATATTTCAGACATATACAGTAGTATATTTAAAAGAATGTGCCTATTACTCAGTTTAAAGAATAAAACATAAGTATAGTCCCACAAATACCCACTCACTCCACTGAGGCAGCTTAATATCAGATTTGAGGAAAAATAGAAATGTAGTTTTTGATTCATCTATTTTTTTCTCACTTCCTTTTTTTAAAAGGGAAAATAAAACTATTTTGACACATTCTCCAGTAGTCTCCAATAAAAGGAGTTTGGGAGATGAAAATAAAAGAAAAACTATTTGACAAACAAGTATTAAGCACCCCCACCTCCCAAAAAAAGCTCCATGTTGTAGGGAGAATAGGGGTTTTAAACAAAGAAAACAAAAGAAAGGGAAGAAGAAATACCAGGGAAGTGGGCAGAAGGAAGCAGAGGCCTTCTGTGGGGCCTCTGGGGCATTATTCATGGCGATACCAGGAGAAGGAGCAAGGCCAGAACAGGATAACATCACGAACGAGGTGCTGGTCATCTGTCTTCCCTACTGAACACACGGTTACAGAATGATCACAGACGAAGCCCGGCTAAGTACCAGGATCTAAGGAGAAGCACATCACAGAAGGTTTAGACAACACGGATGTCAACGCAGAGTGCACAGCAGCATATACTGAAGTTGGTAAGTGAACTGCTGTATATACAGAGGGGAAACAAGCCAGTGCCCAAAGCGTAAGTGGAAGCGAGATGAAAAAAATTTTAATTAGGAGCATACGGATTTAACAGTTAAACTGGAAACTCCAAGATCCATTAAAAATAGATCTTCTAGATCTTTGTCACTAAAGAGCAGTATCAGTAATCCAACAGAACAACTTCATACATAATCAAATTTCTAACATATCTAATAGCATCTAACCCTACTCTGCCCCAAAAGCTACTGGCTCTGCAGATAATATCTGACTCCAGACTTGGGCCAGGGTGGAGAGATACATCAAGTGAGACTGGAACATCTTGTTTTTGCCAGAAAGTCTCGAAAGGAGCCAGTTTAAAAGGTCAATGGCAACTTGACCATTAATTCTGTGAAAATTCATGAGTCTTAATGGTACTCAAAAAGGATTATAGGGTACCTGTGGTACCTGTGGCAAAGAGGGCAAGCAGGAGTTAAACCCCAGCCAGGCTCAGCTAGCTGAACCTTGAGCAGTGACCTGAGGCCTTCGGTAATTATTTCATCTACCTAGAGCAGGACCTTTTAATTCACACAAAAGGTACTGTTTGTGCTAGAGATTGTCCTGGGTGTGAGATCACTAGGTGTATGTGAGTTTCCAATTGTATTTTAAAATACTGTATGCCTAAATTACTGTCTGACTCCTGGACAAACTTCTGTCGATGCACACTGAACAGGAAAGATACCGTCTAGGCAGAGTCTGTAGAATCCTGTCACCTCTAAAGTATGTTAAGAGAGTATGGTCAAAAATTAAGTAAGTCCAGGGACTCTCTTGGTGGTCCAGTGGGCTAACACCCCTCACTCCCAACTCAGGGGGCCCAGGTTCCATCACTGGTCGGAGAACCAGATCCCACATGCCACAGCTAAAGAATCCACACGCCAAAACCAGGACCAAGCACAGCCAAATAAGTATTTTAAAAAGATTAGTACAAACTAATTAGTTACATAAAAGAAAGAGCCACAGACATAGAAAACAAACTTACGGTTATAGGCAGAGGGGGAGGAAGTGGAGAGAAGAATAAGTTGGGAGATTGAAGATTGATATATACACACTACTTTATATAAAATAGACAACTAATAACTTACTGTGTAGCACAGGGAACTCTACTCAGTACTTTAATGACCTGTATGAGAAAATGTAAAAAAAGAGTGGATATATGTATGTATATAAATGGGCTTTCTTGGCGGCTCAGATGGTAAAGAATTTGCCTGCAGTGCAGGAGACGCAGGTTTGATCCCTGCGTCGGGAAGATTCCCTAGAGAATGGAATGGGAACCCATTCCAGCATTCTTGCCTGGAGAATTCCATGGAGAGAGGAACCTGGGGTGGGGGGACACTGCAGTCCATGAAGTCACAAGGGTTGGACACGACCAAGTGCTAACAACTACTGTATATGCATAACTGATTCACTTTGCCATATAGCAGAAACTAACAACATTATAAATCAAATACACTCCAATAATTTTTAAAAAAACATTAGGTACATACAAGACACAAAAAGAAGCAGAGGCTTGGGTACTCCCATTACTAGGAGGTATTCAGGCCAAAAAAAACAAGTCTGGAATTACTGACCCAGATCTGTGTCTCTAACCTAGAATCCTATAGTAGGTTCAGAATGGTATTCTGTCCACTTTGGTTGGGTACATTTGCACTCTGAATGAAGAGACAGCAGTGATTGTTGTAAGTTGTATTTATGCAGTGTGTTGTCGCTGTTCAGCCGCTAAGTTGTGTCTGACTCTTTGAGACTCTATAGACTGCAGCACGGCAGGCTTCCTTGTCCCTCACCATCTCCCAGAGTTTGCCAAAATTCATATCCATTGAATTGGTGAAAAAGTGAAAGTATTAACCATCTCATTCTCTGTTGTCCCGTTCTCCTCCTGCCCTCGGTCTTTCCCAGCATCATGGTCTTTTCCAGTGAGCTGGATCTTTGCATCAGGTGGCCAAAGTATTGGAGTTTCAGCTTCAGCATCAGTCCTTCCAGTGAGTGTTCAGGGTTGATTTCCTTTAGGATTAAATGGTTTGATCTCCTTGTTATCCAAGGAACTCTCAAGATTCTTCTCTAGCACAATTTTAAAAAAAGAAGGAGAATAGAACTTTAATAAAAAAAAACACACTACTTTATATAAAATAGACAACTAATAACTTACTGTGTAGCACAGGGAACTCTACTCAGTACTTTAATGACCTGTATGAGAAAATGTAAAAAAAGAGTGGATATATGTATGTATATAAATGGGCTTTCTTGGCGGCTCAGATGGTAAAGAATTTGCCTGCAGTGCAGGAGACGCAGGTTTGATCCCTGCGTCGGGAAGATTCCCTAGAGAATGGAATGGGAACCCATTCCAGCATTCTTGCCTGGAGAATTCCATGGAGAGAGGAACCTGGGGTGGGGGGACACTGCAGTCCATGAAGTCACAAGGGTTGGACACGACCAAGTGCTAACAACTACTGTATATGCATAACTGATTCACTTTGCCATATAGCAGAAACTAACAACATTATAAATCAAATACACTCCAATAATTTTTAAAAAAACATTAGGTACATACAAGACACAAAAAGAAGCAGAGGCTTGGGTACTCCCATTACTAGGAGGTATTCAGGCCAAAAAAAACAAGTCTGGAATTACTGACCCAGATCTGTGTCTCTAACCTAGAATCCTATAGTAGGTTCAGAATGGTATTCTGTCCACTTTGGTTGGGTACATTTGCACTCTGAATGAAGAGACAGCAGTGATTGTTGTAAGTTGTATTTATGCAGTGTGTTGTCGCTGTTCAGCCGCCAAGTTGTGTCTGACTCTTTGAGACTCTATAGACTGCAGCACGGCAGGCTTCCTTGTCCCTCACCATCTCCCAGAGTTTGCCAAAATTCATATCCATTGAATTGGTGAAAAAGTGAAAGTATTAACCATCTCATTCTCTGTTGTCCCGTTCTCCTCCTGCCCTCGGTCTTTCCCAGCATCATGGTCTTTTCCAGTGAGCTGGATCTTTGCATCAGGTGGCCAAAGTATTGGAGTTTCAGCTTCAGCATCAGTCCTTCCAGTGAGTGTTCAGGGTTGATTTCCTTTAGGATTAAATGGTTTGATCTCCTTGTTATCCAAGGAACTCTCAAGATTCTTCTCTAGCACCATAATTAGAAAGAATTTATTAACAATTCTTCGGTGCGCTGCCTTCTTTATTGCCCAGCTCTCACATCTGTACATGACTATTTATACAGTGTAGTAATAACTTTTATTACCATTATGACCATCAGGGTGTGCTCTTAAAATGTTTAAAATTCTTAAAAGACGACTTCTTAAAGTCTTATCTTAAACACGTATTTGACTTTACTGGAAGTGTGAAGTACTTAAGGAAATCAGACATTAAATTTGTAAGTACGGTTTGAAATGTTTAAGGAACTCTAATCAAGTTTGCAAATATGAGAATTCCACCTCATATTTAAAAGCATTTAAGCATCAAAAAACTAGTGAGTGTGTTTTTATTTATTACTTTTGGCTGTGCTGGGTGGATCTTCCTTGCCGCAGGAGCTTTTCTCTAATTGCAGTGAGCAGGAGCTACCCTTTGTTGCAGTGCACAGGCTTGTCATGGTGGTGGCTTCTCTTGTTGAGGAGCGTGGGCTCTCAGGCGCATAGGCTCAGGAAGCTGCAGCTCCCAGGCTCTAGAGCAAAGGCTCAATAGTTGTGCCTTAGTTGCTTCTTGCCCTGTGAGATCTCCAGGGGTTCAGGGATTGAACCCTGGTCTCCTGCATTGCCTGCTGGATTTTTTTTTTTTAAGCACTGAGCCACCAAGGAAGTCCCAGATGTGTTTCTATTAACAAATTTCATGTACCATTAGAGCTTTTAAGTACATTAGAGTTTTATTGATGCCTTTGAATTGTGGTGCTGGAGAGGACTCTTGAGAATCCCTTGGACTCCAAGGAGACCAAACCGGTCAATCCTAAAGGAAATCAACCCTGACTATTCATCAGAAGGACCGATGCTGAAACTCCAGTACTTTGGCCACCTGTTGCGAAAAGACAACTCATTGGGTAAGACCCCAATGCTGGGGAAAATAGAAGGCAGAAGAAGCGGACGACAGAGGACCAGATGGTTGTATGACATCACTGAGTCAATAGACATGAGTTTGAGCAAGCTCCAGGAGATGGTGAAGGACAGGGAAGCCTGTCATGCTGCTGTCCATGGGGTTGCAAAGAGTTGCACATGACTGAGTGACTAAACTGAACTGAGTAGTTTTGTTTCACTGGATTTATTATCTTTTGTTTTGTAAAGAAAATAAGCTTTTTAAAATCATAATTTTAAGGTCTTCCCTGGCAGTCCAGTGGTTAAGAAAAAAGAATTTACTTTCCAATGCAGGGCATGCAGATTTCATCCCTGGTTGGGAAACTAGGAGCCCACACACCCTGTGGCCAAAACACTAAAACATAAATAGAAGCAATATTGTAACAAATTCAATAAAGATTTTTTAAGTGGTCCACATGTTTAAAAGCACCAGATTTTCTTAAATAAAAAAATAAAAAGTGTATTTTTGATTATGCTAAACTTTGATCAAAACATACGGTACTCAGGGTGAGTGTGTTTTATTTATTACTTTTGGCTGTGCTGGGTGGATCTTCCTTGCCGCAGGAGCTTTTCTCTAATTGCAGTGAGCAGGAGCTACCCTTTGTTGCAGTGCACAGGCTTGTCATGGTGGTGGCTTCTCTTGTTGAGGAGCGTGGGCTCTCAGGCGCATAGGCTCAGGAAGCTGCAGCTCCCAGGCTCTAGAGCAAAGGCTCAATAGTTGTGCCTTAGTTGCTTCTTGCCCTGTGAGATCTCCAGGGGTTCAGGGATTGAACCCTGGTCTCCTGCATTGCCTGCTGGATTTTTTTTTTTTAAGCACTGAGCCACCAAGGAAGTCCCAGATGTGTTTCTATTAACAAATTTCATGTACCATTAGAGCTTTTAAGTACATTAGAGTTTTATTGATGCCTTTGAATTGTGGTGCTGGAGAGGACTCTTGAGAATCCCTTGGACTCCAAGGAGACCAAACCGGTCAATCCTAAAGGAAATCAACCCTGACTATTCATCAGAAGGACCGATGCTGAAACTCCAGTACTTTGGCCACCTGTTGCGAAAAGACAACTCATTGGGTAAGACCCCAATGCTGGGGAAAATAGAAGGCAGAAGAAGCGGACGACAGAGGACCAGATGGTTGTATGACATCACTGAGTCAATAGACATGAGTTTGAGCAAGCTCCAGGAGATGGTGAAGGACAGGGAAGCCTGTCATGCTGCTGTCCATGGGGTTGCAAAGAGTTGCACATGACTGAGTGACTAAACTGAACTGAGTAGTTTTGTTTCACTGGATTTATTATCTTTTGTTTTGTAAAGAAAATAAGCTTTTTAAAATCATAATTTTAAGGTCTTCCCTGGCAGTCCAGTGGTTAAGAAAAAAGAATTTACTTTCCAATGCAGGGCATGCAGATTTCATCCCTGGTTGGGAAACTAGGAGCCCACACACCCTGTGGCCAAAACACTAAAACATAAATAGAAGCAATATTGTAACAAATTCAATAAAGATTTTTTAAGTGGTCCACATTTTTAAAAGCACCAGATTTTCTTAAATAAAAAAATAAAAATTGTAATTTTGATTAAGCTAAACTTTGATCAAAACATACGGTACTCAGGGGCTACCTAGAATAGTTATAACCAGACAGCCTACATTCAAATTCCTGCTCTGTATTTCACTTAAGGCAAGTTACTTGAATGCTCATGCCTCAAGGTCTTCATTTGTAAAACGAAATAACAGCACCTGCACCAAAGTCCTTGTGAGGACTGAGTTAACACATACAAAGCACTTACACAGAAAATTGCTATACTCTACAAATGTTAGCTATAATTACTATCATATAGTATATGATATAGTACAATATATGATATAGCATATGATATAACCTGACAAGGCTACAAATGCCTTGAGGTCAAGAACAGTGTCTTATCAGTCTGTATTTCTAGCATTTAGCACACTGCCTGGTACCCAACAGGTACACAATAAATACTGCCTGGTTTTAACTGACTAATCTAAAATTCTAGCTATCAGGTGTGGGTTGCAAGCTGTAATACATAAATGGAATCACCATCATAAATGCAAGAGCAAAAGTAAAAGGGCCAATAAGAACAAAACCCCAAATCTTCTATGGAAACAGTTTCTTGGAAGGGTTTTTGAAATTTTTACCCTGGACTTCTCACAGTCCAAGGACGTTCAACAGGAATTGGATAGTAGCAGTTGATCAGAGTCTAGACCCTCAGTCTAGAAAACACAGAGTATGAGACTCCTCTCCCCAGTAAATTTACTCTAACAGTTCACAGTTGACTTAATTACTTTAACTTTTAAAAAATCTAACAGTTCACAGTTGATTTTCACTGGATTTATTATCTTTTGTTTTGTAAAGAAAATAAGCTTTTTAAAATCATAATTTTAAGGTCTTCCCTGGCAGTCCAGTGGTTAAGAAAAAAGAATTTACTTTCCAATGCAGGGCATGCAGATTTCATCCCTGGTTGGGAAACTAGGAGCCCACACACCCTGTGGCCAAAACACTAAAACATAAATAGAAGCAATATTGTAACAAATTCAATAAAGATTTTTTAAGTGGTCCACATTTTTAAAAGCACCAGATTTTCTTAAATAAAAAAATAAAAATTGTAATTTTGATTAAGCTAAACTTTGATCAAAACATACGGTACTCAGGGGCTACCTAGAATAGTTATAACCAGACAGCCTACATTCAAATTCCTGCTCTGTATTTCACTTAAGGCAAGTTACTTGAATGCTCATGCCTCAAGGTCTTCATTTGTAAAACGAAATAACAGCACCTGCACCAAAGTCCTTGTGAGGACTGAGTTAACACATACAAAGCACTTACACAGAAAATTGCTATACTCTACAAATGTTAGCTATAATTACTATCATATAGTATATGATATAGTACAATATATGATATAGCATATGATATAACCTGACAAGGCTACAAATGCCTTGAGGTCAAGAACAGTGTCTTATCAGTCTGTATTTCTAGCATTTAGCACACTGCCTGGTACCCAACAGGTACACAATAAATACTGCCTGGTTTTAACTGACTAATCTAAAATTCTAGCTATCAGGTGTGGGTTGCAAGCTGTAATACATAAATGGAATCACCATCATAAATGCAAGAGCAAAAGTAAAAGGGCCAATAAGAACAAAACCCCAAATCTTCTATGGAAACAGTTTCTTGGAAGGGTTTTTGAAATTTTTACCCTGGACTTCTCACAGTCCAAGGACGTTCAACAGGAATTGGATAGTAGCAGTTGATCAGAGTCTAGACCCTCAGTCTAGAAAACACAGAGTATGAGACTCCTCTCCCCAGTAAATTTACTCTAACAGTTCACAGTTGACTTAATTACTTTAACTTTTTCCAACCACAAAAACTTGTTTCTGAATTAATGTACAATATAGTCTTTAACCCATTCAACTCGGGACACCCTTTTGATTTTCCATTGCTCTCAGATTTTCCAGCAGTTTAGTCTCATTTAGGTTAATCACCAGTACTCTAGATGGAAAATTCTCCTGGTAGGTTGTTCCATTCCTAGCCATTTAGAAAACATTGCTTGCGTCAGACTGTTTTCTGCTTGAATAAAGGGGGCTGTTACTGCAAACCCCAATTTTTCTTGGCGTTATGCAGTCACACTTCATTGCGTACACCCTGTGCTTGCCTTCTACTCATGACCTCTCAAAAGCAAAAGGCTTTATCTAACCCACCAAGTTAGCAGATTCACCTTTCCTTAGAGTACTAAGGCCAAACAGGCAATGCCATCAACATCACATGATGATAATATTAGCAATACTAATTCACAACCATCGAGGGCCTATGTGTACCAGGCACTATATTTGTACATTTCATTTAATTATCCAAGAACCCCATGAAGATGACAGTAATTCCACTGTATAAATCACAAAGCTTGAGACTTAAAAAGGCTAACATTCCCTGGGTTTCTATTCTCCCCTCCAAGGACTTCAAAGCAGATTTCTCAAAACAGTTTCTTCATACAGAATAGGGCTCACTGAACTACTGTCCTCATTTTATAAGCAACTGAAGATCAAATAAGGGTCTTATAGCTAAGAAGTATATAAACAGGAATCTAGTTGATGCCAAAATCCATATTGTTAATTATTTTGCTATGCAATCTGTACAACTGAGTAAGTCTTTTCATAGAATTTCCTTCCACAAACCAGCTAAGAATGAAATCTGCCTGAAAAGGCCCTGTTTTGTGTTCTAAAAGAAGGAAAAAGGAAAGGCTGTGACCACTTCTCTCAAGGGGTCTTAAGCTCTTATTTAGAACAGCAGACTACACCAGACTGGCTAGGATCACAAACCCCAAAATCTTCTATGGAAACAGTTTCTTGGAAGGGTTTGAAATTTTTACCCTGGACTTCTCACAGTCCAAGGACGTTCAACAGGAATTGGATAGTAGCAGTTGATCAGAGTCTAGACCCTCAGTCTAGAAAACACAGAGTATGAGACTCCTCTCCCCAGTAAATTTACTCTAACAGTTCACAGTTGACTTAATTACTTTAACTTTTTCCAACCACAAAAACTTGTTTCTGAATTAATGTACAATATAGTCTTTAACCCATTCAACTCGGGACACCCTTTTGATTTTCCATTGCTCTCAGATTTTCCAGCAGTTTAGTCTCATTTAGGTTAATCACCAGTACTCTAGATGGAAAATTCTCCTGGTAGGTTGTTCCATTCCTAGCCATTTAGAAAACATTGCTTGCGTCAGACTGTTTTCTGCTTGAATAAAGGGGGCTGTTACTGCAAACCCCAATTTTTCTTGGCGTTATGCAGTCACACTTCATTGCGTACACCCTGTGCTTGCCTTCTACTCATGACCTCTCAAAAGCAAAAGGCTTTATCTAACCCACCAAGTTAGCAGATTCACCTTTCCTTAGAGTACTAAGGCCAAACAGGCAATGCCATCAACATCACATGATGATAATATTAGCAATACTAATTCACAACCATCGAGGGCCTATGTGTACCAGGCACTATATTTGTACATTTCATTTAATTATCCAAGAACCCCATGAAGATGACAGTAATTCCACTGTATAAATCACAAAGCTTGAGACTTAAAAAGGCTAACATTCCCTGGGTTTCTATTCTCCCCTCCAAGGACTTCAAAGCAGATTTCTCAAAACAGTTTCTTCATACAGAATAGGGCTCACTGAACTACTGTCCTCATTTTATAAGCAACTGAAGATCAAATAAGGGTCTTATAGCTAAGAAGTATATAAACAGGAATCTAGTTGATGCCAAAATCCATATTGTTAATTATTTTGCTATGCAATCTGTACAACTGAGTAAGTCTTTTCATAGAATTTCCTTCCACAAACCAGCTAAGAATGAAATCTGCCTGAAAAGGCCCTGTTTTGTGTTATAAAAGAAGGAAAAAGGAAAGGCTGTGACCACTTCTCTCTCCAAGGGGTCTTAAGCTCTTATTTAGAACAGCAGACTACACCAGACTGGCTAGGATCACAGTGAAATATCATTAAGTACGGAACCCTTTCTAGAATACTCTCCACTGTCTTCAGCACTTTAGTAAACTGCTTTGCTTCCAGGTAAATAAATTCAACCATTTTTTTGCAATTCAAGATTTTATTTTTATCTTTTTAAATTTTAGCCTCTTTTTTTAATGATTTTTTATTTATTTATTTTCCATCCGTCCTTTATTCTTCAGTCTGTGTGTGGGCCTCCCATTGCAGTGGCCTCTCTTGTCGCAGAACACTGGCTCTGGGCGCATACACTCCAGAGCTCCGGCTGGGTAGCTGGATACATCGGTCCAGCCGCTCCGCGGCACGTGGGATCTTCCCAGGCCAGGGACTGAAGTAGCGCCCCTTGCACTGCAAGGCAGTGTCTTTACCCACTGGACCACCAGGGAAGCCCCAAGATTTTATTTTTATAGATGTGTCAAGTCACCTGTCTTTTCCATCAAAGCTCTATTATAGCAGGCTATTCTGTAGCAGGTATCATACAGTGGTCTGCTCAGCACAGTTTTGTTTTTAAGTTTGCTTTTTTTGCTTTTACAGAGTTTTATTGTTCACAGGTATGTATAATCCCAGATTAGTCATATGTATTTCCCATATCCCCCATCCCTCCCCTCCAGGCCATCACACAGCCTCCAATGTAAGATCCCTTGACCCATAGCTCAGTGCAGTTTTGCTTTTTTAAAATTTTATTTATTCATTTATTTTTGGATCTGCTGGGTTTTCACTGCTGCTGCAGGCTCTTCTCTACTTTCAGGGAGTGGGGGCTACTCTCTAGTTGAGGTGAGTAGCCTTCTTGTTGTGGTGACTTCTCTCGTTGTGGGGCTCTAGGGCACACGGGCTCAGCTGTTGCGGCTCCAAGGCTCTAGAGCACAGGCTCCATAGTTGCGGCTCACGGGCTTGCTCTGCAGCATGTGGGATCTTCCTGGATCAGGGATCAAACCTGTGTCTCCTGCATGGGCAGGCGAACTCTTTACCCCTGAACTACCAGGGAAGTCCTCAGCGCAGTTTTGATTAACTAGCACTCATTTTTAGAAGCTTTCATTCTGTAATTCTTGCTGATGTAAAGTATTTTTAAAATTCAATCTAATATTGAATGTTTAACTTAGCTCTTAAAAAACTGAGTTAGGTC
The DNA here is from genome assembly GCA_022376925.1 of Tragulus kanchil. NCBI lineage: Eukaryota > Metazoa > Chordata > Mammalia > Artiodactyla > Tragulidae > Tragulus > Tragulus kanchil. Next base: position 139,237,972 of record JAIOJX010000005.1, read on the forward strand.
ACAATATTTCTTACTAATGATATCTCTAGCAAGTTGTGCTAGTGGTGGTGGGTTATTTTTTCAAATTAGCTTAGAATTTAAAATGGGAATTTAAAGAGCACTCATGTATTTACAAATTATCAAATTTTCACTGAGCTTAATTTAACGTCTCTAAATAGAAAACTGTTTTATTAAATATTCCTGACCTGAAAGCCACAGTTCTATGTTGCAATCTAAATGTACACAAAAGTAACCTCAATTTCAGAACTTCCAGGTGTTCACAAAATTGATTCCAAAGACCATCCTAATCACATAAATTAACATCTCTCTAATTAAGGACTAAGATAATTTACTAAAGTTTATGCTATATTAATAGCATAAATTAATTGACTATAATTCTATTAGACAATGTTTAAAATAGATAAGAGAGGTTTATTTTAGTTTGATATACATTGCATGAAACTACTTTCCAGAAAGAATGTAAGCCTATTCTTCTATACCCTTAACGATGGATTGTCAATCTTTGTATTTGATGAAATATACAGAATGTCTTGTTGATTATTAGGTTATATTTAACATAGTTTCATGTTGTTAACCACTGCTATCTCTATTTTTCATGTCCTCTATTTTTGTACCGGCATGTTTACCCTTTTAAAGTTTTATTTAAAAGCTTTTCATAACTACATATTATTAAAAATTGTTTATTTTTAATTGAAGGACTACTACTTTACAGTATTGTGTTGGTTTCTGCCATCAATTACATATTTTGTGCTATCGTTCATCTTGTAACTATTTATTGCAATCTGTGGTTGGCTTTTAACAGATTTGGCCAAGACCCATAAACTATCGATCTTTTCCTTCATGAATTCTGGGTTTTGTGTAATCTTAGGCCTTCTCATCAGAAGTATAAAAATAATGTATTCAACAGTTAATCCATCTGCAATCTGTTCTGGACAAGAGGTGGCCACCTCCTTCTTCTGAGTGTCTTATCAACTCTAAAATTTTTAGAAGCTTTCATTCTGTAATTCTTGCTGATGTAAAGTATTTTTAAAATTCAATCTAATATTGAATGTTTAACTTAGCTCTTAAAAAACTGAGTTAGGTCACAATATTTCTTACTAATGATATCTCTAGCAAGTTGTGCTAGTGGTGGTGGGTTATTTTTTCAAATTAGCTTAGAATTTAAAATGGGAATTTAAAGAGCACTCATGTATTTACAAATTATCAAATTTTCACTGAGCTTAATTTAACGTCTCTAAATAGAAAACTGTTTTATTAAATATTCCTGACCTGAAAGCCACAGTTCTATGTTGCAATCTAAATGTACACAAAAGTAACCTCAATTTCAGAACTTCCAGGTGTTCACAAAATTGATTCCAAAGACCATCCTAATCACATAAATTAACATCTCTCTAATTAAGGACTAAGATAATTTACTAAAGTTTATGCTATATTAATAGCATAAATTAATTGACTATAATTCTATTAGACAATGTTTAAAATAGATAAGAGAGGTTTATTTTAGTTTGATATACATTGCATGAAACTACTTTCCAGAAAGAATGTAAGCCTATTCTTCTATACCCTTAACGATGGATTGTCAATCTTTGTATTTGATGAAATATACAGAATGTCTTGTTGATTATTAGGTTATATTTAACATAGTTTCATGTTGTTAACCACTGCTATCTCTATTTTTCATGTCCTCTATTTTTGTACCGGCATGTTTACCCTTTTAAAGTTTTATTTAAAAGCTTTTCATAACTACATATTATTAAAAATTGTTTATTTTTAATTGAAGGACTACTACTTTACAGTATTGTGTTGGTTTCTGCCATCAATTACATATTTTGTGCTATCGTTCATCTTGTAACTATTTATTGCAATCTGTGGTTGGCTTTTAACAGATTTGGCCAAGACCCATAAACTATCGATCTTTTCCTTCATGAATTCTGGGTTTTGTGTAATCTTAGGCCTTCTCATCAGAAGTATAAAAATAATGTATTCAACAGTTAATCCATCTGCAATCTGTTCTGGACAAGAGGTGGCCACCTCCTTCTTCTGAGTGTCTTATCAACTCTAAAATTCTAAGAGAGGTTGATCAAAAAGTGAGTGCCACGTTCATTTTTCATGACTCAAAAATTTAGATGTATTCCACCTCACTAGTTGTCATTCGTTCTTCCAAAGAATCCTTTTTAACCTAAGTCATCCTCTTAACTGTGCTTCCCACGTGGTGCAGTGGTAAAGAATCTACTGGCCAATGCAGAAGACGCAGGAGACATGGGGCAGGGAAGATCCCCTGGAGAAGGAAACGGCAACCCACTCCAGTGATCCTGCATGAAAATTTCCTTGGACAAGGAGTCTGGTGGGCTACAGGCCATGAGCTTGTAAAGAATCAGACATGACTGAGCACACACGCATCTGTTTAATTGCTAGTTATCCTTCTCCAAATCAATCATGTTCTTCCCATTGCATCCAAAACTGAAATCGGTATTTCAGATGTAATAAAAGATTTTAATACATGACCAGAATGGTGCCTCTGTTGGGTTTCCAGTTTCTTAACAATGCCTAGTACTTCATTTCAACTGCACCGAACCACTGTTTTAAAGATTTTTTTTTTTTTTAATTTTGGCCTCTTTTATTGGTTCTTCATTTATTTATTTTCATCCATCTTTATTCTTTGGCCTGTCTGGGCCTCCCATCGCACTGGCTCCTCTTGTTGCAGAGCACCGGCTGTGGGCGCATGCACTCCAGAGTGCTGGTTCAGAACTGGACACACACGTCCAGCTGCTCTGCAGCATGTGCGATCTTTCCAGGCCAGGGATCAAACCAGTGCCCCTTGCACTGCAAAGTGGACTCTTTACCCACTGGACCACCCAGGGAAGCCCTGAACCACTGTTTTAGAACATGGTTTATAATTCTCAGCTCATATTCCTCTAACGAAAAGTATATACTTTATCTTTGTCCACAATGAATCTCATTTGTCAAGAGTTTGATCACTTATGTGGACACATAAAAATTTCTTCAACATTATCAGTGATACCTAGAAAGTGTAACATATAGGATTTCTCAGATATTGCTAATGGAAGTGTTAACTACCTTAAATTTCACTGAAGGGCAATTTGACCAAATCTACCAAAACTGCAAATACATCCCCCTTGATTTATCAATTCTATTTCAAGGCATTCATCCTACAGGGAAACTTACCCATGTATAAAATTATGCATAAACAAGGAAATATTCTGATGCATTGTTAAGAGTGGTAAAAGTTTTCCAACAACTTAAGTATCAACAGGAGACAGTTAAATAATTTATAACACATGCATCCATACAATAAATACTGTGTAGCCACAAAAAAAAAAAAAAAGAAAGAGGATGGTCTTTCACGTACCAACATAAAACTATCTCTACACATAGTAGGGGCTGGAGAGGGGAAGAAATAGAAATGTGCATACAATATGATATCATACGTAATTTAAAAAAGGGGGGGAAGATCATCCATTTTGTGCATTTCTAGAAAGATATACAAAATTTCATTGTCGCCTCCAGTTTAATTGCTAGTTATCCTTCTCCAAATCAATCATGTTCTTCCCATTGCATCCAAAACTGAAATCGGTATTTCAGATGTAATAAAAGATTTTAATACATGACCAGAATGGTGCCTCTGTTGGGTTTCCAGTTTCTTAACAATGCCTAGTACTTCATTTCAACTGCACCGAACCACTGTTTTAAAGATTTTTTTTTTTTTTAATTTTGGCCTCTTTTATTGGTTCTTCATTTATTTATTTTCATCCATCTTTATTCTTTGGCCTGTCTGGGCCTCCCATCGCACTGGCTCCTCTTGTTGCAGAGCACCGGCTGTGGGCGCATGCACTCCAGAGTGCTGGTTCAGAACTGGACACACACGTCCAGCTGCTCTGCAGCATGTGCGATCTTTCCAGGCCAGGGATCAAACCAGTGCCCCTTGCACTGCAAAGTGGACTCTTTACCCACTGGACCACCCAGGGAAGCCCTGAACCACTGTTTTAGAACATGGTTTATAATTCTCAGCTCATATTCCTCTAACGAAAAGTATATACTTTATCTTTGTCCACAATGAATCTCATTTGTCAAGAGTTTGATCACTTATGTGGACACATAAAAATTTCTTCAACATTATCAGTGATACCTAGAAAGTGTAACATATAGGATTTCTCAGATATTGCTAATGGAAGTGTTAACTACCTTAAATTTCACTGAAGGGCAATTTGACCAAATCTACCAAAACTGCAAATACATCCCCCTTGATTTATCAATTCTATTTCAAGGCATTCATCCTACAGGGAAACTTACCCATGTATAAAATTATGCATAAACAAGGAAATATTCTGATGCATTGTTAAGAGTGGTAAAAGTTTTCCAACAACTTAAGTATCAACAGGAGACAGTTAAATAATTTATAACACATGCATCCATACAATAAATACTGTGTAGCCACAAAAAAAAAAAAAAAGAAAGAGGATGGTCTTTCACGTACCAACATAAAACTATCTCTACACATAGTAGGGGCTGGAGAGGGGAAGAAATAGAAATGTGCATACAATATGATATCATACGTAATTTAAAAAAGGGGGGGAAGATCATCCATTTTGTGCATTTCTAGAAAGATATACAAAAATTTCATTGTCGCCTCCAGGGAAGAGAATTCTGGTAGCAGGGGAAAAGGACATCATGATATGTTTTTGCGTTTTAAAGATTTTAGGTATAATGGGCACTTGAACAACACAGGTCCCCTTATACATGGATTTTTTCCGCTAAACATGTATGTACTACAAGAAGCCAGAGCTGGTTGAATCCACAGATATGGAACCAGGGATACAGAGGGCAGACCATAAAGTTATACACAGATTTTCAACTGTTGGAGGCTCGTTGTCTCTAGCCCCCACCTTGTTCAAGATCAGGTGTGCTGTAAGTGCATTACTTGTGCAAAAGAAAACATCAGAACACTTACCAGTAGCTTTCTGAATGTTTTTAAATGTATTTATACCTGACAGTGACACTCTGTAGTCTCTTCCATGAATTCTCACACTTTACACAAAATATGCATAGCTTACTTTGCCAATGGTTACAAAATGCTTTTATTAATCAAAGATGAGACAGTGTGAGCACATATTCAGTGTCTTCCTGCCAAGAGGGCTTCCTTGGTAGCTCAACTGGTAAAGAATCCGCCTGCAATGCAGGAGACCTGGTTTGATTCCTGGGTCAGGAAGATCCCTTGGAGAAAGGAAATGCTAACCCACTCCAGTATTCTTGCCTGGAGAATTACATGGATAGAGGAGCCTGGCAGGCTACAGTCCATGGGGTTGCAAAGAGTCAGACACGACTGAGTGACTTGCACTTCATCTCCATGTGCCAAGCACTGTGCTGGATGTTAAGACACGCACAGTCTCCCCTTAAGTTACATCACTATTCTAATTTTTTTTTCCAAGACAAACTATTTTCCCTTGATAACAACAAAAGAAATAGGCTTATTGCTTTTTCAAAAGGCAATAGGAAAAAAATGAAAATCAGGTTTAATCCCACTATTAAGGAACATTTTTAACATTTCATATTATCTTTCTAAAGTTTCTCATTTCAGATATATCTTTAAAAAAAACAAAAATGGGGATCATACTGTATTATTGAGCAATGTATATTTCCATTTGAAGAACATATATTAACATTTTCCTGTATTATTAAATATTGTATTTAAATGTTGTTTTAAATCAAAGTTATGTCTTTATGATTAAACATTCCCCTACTTAATTCTTCTAAAATGTTCCAATTTCTGAGCAGTTCCTTTTGTAATTATTTCCAGCTCTGATGTTTAGGTATAATGGGCACTTGAACAACACAGGTCCCCTTATACATGGATTTTTTCCGCTAAACATGTATGTACTACAAGAAGCCAGAGCTGGTTGAATCCACAGATATGGAACCAGGGATACAGAGGGCAGACCATAAAGTTATACACAGATTTTCAACTGTTGGAGGCTCGTTGTCTCTAGCCCCCACCTTGTTCAAGATCAGGTGTGCTGTAAGTGCATTACTTGTGCAAAAGAAAACATCAGAACACTTACCAGTAGCTTTCTGAATGTTTTTAAATGTATTTATACCTGACAGTGACACTCTGTAGTCTCTTCCATGAATTCTCACACTTTACACAAAATATGCATAGCTTACTTTGCCAATGGTTACAAAATGCTTTTATTAATCAAAGATGAGACAGTGTGAGCACATATTCAGTGTCTTCCTGCCAAGAGGGCTTCCTTGGTAGCTCAACTGGTAAAGAATCCGCCTGCAATGCAGGAGACCTGGTTTGATTCCTGGGTCAGGAAGATCCCTTGGAGAAAGGAAATGCTAACCCACTCCAGTATTCTTGCCTGGAGAATTACATGGATAGAGGAGCCTGGCAGGCTACAGTCCATGGGGTTGCAAAGAGTCAGACACGACTGAGTGACTTGCACTTCATCTCCATGTGCCAAGCACTGTGCTGGATGTTAAGACACGCACAGTCTCCCCTTAAGTTACATCACTATTCTAATTTTTTTTTCCAAGACAAACTATTTTCCCTTGATAACAACAAAAGAAATAGGCTTATTGCTTTTTCAAAAGGCAATAGGAAAAAAATGAAAATCAGGTTTAATCCCACTATTAAGGAACATTTTTAACATTTCATATTATCTTTCTAAAGTTTCTCATTTCAGATATATCTTTAAAAAAAACAAAAATGGGGATCATACTGTATTATTGAGCAATGTATATTTCCATTTGAAGAACATATATTAACATTTTCCTGTATTATTAAATATTGTATTTAAATGTTGTTTTAAATCAAAGTTATGTCTTTATGATTAAACATTCCCCTACTTAATTCTTCTAAAATGTTCCAATTTCTGAGCAGTTCCTTTTGTAATTATTTCCAGCTCTGATGTTTCTGCCATTATTTTCTTTTCTGAAAATTTATAACATTTTAATAAAACAACCTGAGTGAAGTTTCAATGAGAAACTGAACTGTAAGTCTTTTCTAGCTGTTCCTTAAAGGGGGGAAGGCTTACATCGCCTCTCTCTGCATGCAAAAGCTGTGAAATCCAGATTGATACAGGGATGCTATATCTTTTTTTTAAATTTTAATTTCAGTTTTTTTTTTTTTTTTTAACAGAGTTCTGTTGCTCACTGCCACACATCAACCTGAATCTGCCATAGATGCACATATGTCTCCCCGGCTTCCAAACCTTCCCCATGATCTCCCTCCTCGTCCTACCCCTCCAGGTCTCCACAGAGCACCTCTTTAAGATCCCCTAGTCCCACAACACATTCCAAGGGTGTTGTACTATTGACAATAAACACCTCAAGATGAAAGGCTGTAGAGCTTCTAAAGGGGCCAACTGCTCTACTCACTGTTTCCCAACTTAGCCCTTTCAGTTGTGGTCTGTGGAGTCAGCTCACTCTGCCTCATTTTCATCACCTGTCTATCTAGTTCTACATGCTCCCAATTTATTAGTTACACACTCTTCCTTGGCTACCTTCACAACCTTGGATAATATAGTCACACCATTATTTTCTTTTCTATCTATTATAAAACAGTGTCTAAGGGCTTACCACTTTGAAGGTAATGATATCAGCACTCCTTTTCTGTTATGTTCTCCTCACTTCCTTTTCCCTCTCAACTCCTACCATCTGAATCTATTCTTTTGTACCATGGAGCAACACTACTATGTCTAATGGTTGCACCACTTTCTGTTGTTTGAATACACCATGATTTACCTGATTAAACCTCTAGTGAGTAACCTGTTCCACATTTTTCACTCCTAATAACAACGCTGCTAGCATGCTGATTTGCACCTTATACACTCATTTAGTTTTTTTTTTTTTTTTTATTTATTTTTTGGGCGGGGGTCGGGTTGGGGAGGGAGGGGAGCTTGGTCTTTTGTTTCTCTCTGTTCATCCGTCTTTGTTCTTTGGCTCCTGTGGGCCTCCCATCGCGGTGGCGTCTGTTGTTGCAGAGCACCGGCTCTGGGCACATGCACTCCAGAGCTCCGGCTCGGTAATTGGACACATCAGTCCAGTCGCTCCGCGGCACGTGGGATCTTCCCAGGCCAGGGCTCGAACCGGCGCCCCTTGCACTGCAAGGCGGTGTCCTTACCCACTGGACCACCAGGGGAAGCCCTCATTTAGTTTTTTTCTTTAAGATAAATTCTTAGAAAGCAGAGCTTTCTGAGTGAAAAAGAACCTTGTTAAGGTCAAACTACCTTGCAGAAAAATCTACAGGCTTTGAAAATTGATTAGAAAAACAATCATCTCTGAACAGCCTTACTCTCATTCTTCTTGCCAAAGCTGAATTTTATTGAAAGGTCTGGTTCTCATGAAGTGTCACACAATAAATTGTTCATTTAATTATACGTGCATTTGAATAAGTCTGTCCCCCCTTTAAGATCCCCTAGTCCCACAACACATTCCAAGGGTGTTGTATTTGCAATAAACACCTCAAGATGAAAGGCTGTAGAGCTTCTAAAGGGCCAACTGCTCTACTCACTGTTTCCCAACTTAGCCCTTTCAGTTGTGGTCTGTGGAGTCAGCTCACTCTGCCTCATTTTCATCACCTGTCTATCTAGTTCTACATGCTCCCAATTTATTAGTTACACACTCTTCCTTGGCTACCTTCACAACCTTGGATAATATAGTCACACCATTATTTTCTTTTCTATCTATTATAAAACAGTGTCTAAGGGCTTACCACTTTGAAGGTAATGATATCAGCACTCCTTTTCTGTTATGTTCTCCTCACTTCCTTTTCCCTCTCAACTCCTACCATCTGAATCTATTCTTTTGTACCATGGAGCAACACTACTATGTCTAATGGTTGCACCACTTTCTGTTGTTTGAATACACCATGATTTACCTGATTAAACCTCTAGTGAGTAACCTGTTCCACATTTTTCACTCCTAATAACAACGCTGCTAGCATGCTGATTTGCACCTTATACACTCATTTAGTTTTTTTTTTTTTTTTTTTTTATTTATTTTTGGGCGGGGGTCGGGTTGGGGAGGGAGGGGAGCTTGGTCTTTTTGTTTCTCTCTGTTCATCCGTCTTTGTTCTTTGGCTCCTGTGGGCCTCCCATCGCGGTGGCGTCTGTTGTTGCAGAGCACCGGCTCTGGGCACATGCACTCCAGAGCTCCGGCTCGGTAATTGGACACATCAGTCCAGTCGCTCCGCGGCACGTGGGATCTTCCCAGGCCAGGGCTCGAACCGGCGCCCCTTGCACTGCAAGGCGGTGTCCTTACCCACTGGACCACCAGGGGAAGCCCTCATTTAGTTTTTTTCTTTAAGATAAATTCTTAGAAAGCAGAGCTTTCTGAGTGAAAAAGAACCTTGTTAAGGTCAAACTACCTTGCAGAAAAATCTACAGGCTTTGAAAATTGATTAGAAAAACAATCATCTCTGAACAGCCTTACTCTCATTCTTCTTGCCAAAGCTGAATTTTATTGAAAGGTCTGGTTCTCATGAAGTGTCACACAATAAATTGTTCATTTAATTATACGTGCATTTGAATAAGTCTACTACATTCTGAAAACAAAATAAAATGGTTAGGTATATTTATATATTCATAAGCTAATATATTTGGCAGTTTATACGCAAACTTTTCTTTTAACGGCAGCACTGTGCAGCACGCAGTACACTATCTGAGCTCCCCATCCACTGCCGGGAGTGTGGAGGCTCAGCCACTGGACTGCAAGGGAAGTCCCCAAACTGTCTTTTAAACATAAATCATAATTGTATTTTCTCATCTAAGGTATGATTATTAATACTAAGATGGATCTCTGAAGAAAACTTCTAAACAAATCGCATATTTCTCTAAATTTCAAAACTGGTCAACTAGTTTAAACATACATTTGATACTCACATACACATGCCCACCTCTAATGAGACCATACATTTTTTTCTTTTAATTTTGGCCTCTTTTATTGGTTTTTTATTTATTTATTTTCATCCATCTTTATTCTTTGGCCTGTGTGGGCCTCCCATCACAGTGGCCTCTCTTGTTGCAGAGCACCGGCTCTAGGCAGCATGTGCTCCAGAGCGCTGACTCTTAATTGGACACACCGGTCCAGCCGCTCCAAGGTACGTGGGCTTCCCGAGCCAGGGATCGAACTGGTGCCCCTTGCACTGCTAGGTGAACTCTTTGCCCAATGGACCACGAGGGAATCCCCATGCATTTTTTTTTGAGGTTAACAATATCTAAACTTTCCCCAAACACATCTTTCCTTTAAATTTTATCTCCAAAATCTAATTACTGAACAAAGCTTCTCCAATTCAATCTGTTTTTTGACGTATATTAAAATGTCATAAACCAACACAGAATTTCTTTTAAGAATTATTTTTATAAATTGGTCATATTTTAAGAATACTCAAAATGTTCTCATAGTTGTATGTATCAGGTTGTCTAAAATAAGTCATTTAGCTAGTATTATAAACTCTTATAGATGGAAATTTGAAAATTTGAACATCTACGAGACCTTAGTTATGGGGGAAAAAAAGTAAAGGTTATTTTTTAAAAATACATCTGTAAACTTACAAAATAGATAAATTCCTAGTAAAGCACCTGAACTAATTAAGAGAGAGCATACAGTTTTCTGTATCTACAAAAAAATCCTGAACTAGAAACCTTCCCTCAAAAGACAACTCTAGGCCAAGTTGCTTCACTGGTAAACACTTCACGGCATTTAGAGAGTAAGCACTATTTTACATGAATTCTTCCAGAGACAGAAAAAGTAGACTACTTCCCAGTTCATGAGGGAAATGTAAAACGTGACAGATGTAACTCGGGAGATCAAACGCCAGTCTCACTTGTTAACGCAGATGTTGTCATTTTTAATATATAAAAAAGGATCCATACATTCCAAACTCCAAGAATAAACATCATTCTGACATTTAGAAAACTCAACACAATTCATCACATCAACAGAAGAGAGGAGGAAAGTCACATACAATCACTTCAATGAAAGGAAAAAATAGCACATGACAAAATTCAATACCTAGCATGATTTCAAAATCACATCAAAAAATCTCAAAAACTCTTAGCATAGGGTTAGATGGAATCTTTTTAAATTTGATGAAGGGTATCTACACAAAATCTAAAGCAAACATCATCCTTAATGGTGAAATACTAAATGCTTTTCCCCTGAAAATGGGAAAGACGACAAGGATATCTATTATTTCTTTTAGTATTCAACAGTAAACTAGAGATCCTCAGCACAACATTTAGGTGCAAAAACCAACAGCGTGTGGTTTAGAAAGCAAAGAAATAAAACTTGTTATTTATATGACATGATTGAGTTCACACATAAAAAACCCACAAGAATCTATATACGAACACTGAAAATTAAGAGAATTTACCAACATGCTTGATTAACTGTAATATACAAAAGTCAATTGTTCTGTATATCAGCCATCAACAATTATTTAAAAAGAACTATTTACAACAGTATTAACTAATGAAGTACTTAGGAATAAACTACAAAAATAAAACCTCTACATAGAAATTGACAAGTGTTGTTGAAAGAAGCTGAAGACTACAAATCAACAATGGAGGGAGATATACCATATTCTGAGATCTGAATGTTGGAAAGACATCAATTCTTTCTCAAATTGATCTCTACAGTCAATACAATTCCAATAAAAATTCCAGCAGGTTTATGTGTGTGGAAACTGATTCTAACTATAAAGTTTAGATAAAAATGCATAGGTCCAAGAAAAGCTGAAAATCTTATAAAATACTGGTAAGAATATAAACTGACACAACTACTCTGAAAACTTCGGCATTGTTTACTATATACTATGACCCTGCTAACTCAAAGTGTGATCCAGAACCAATACAACTAGAATTCCCTTCTTGTTAGAAATGCACACTCTCAGGCATTACTCCAGATCTGCAACAAGACACCCAGGGGACCGATGTGCACAGGACAGTTTGAGAAGCTGTGCCCTAGGATCCAGCAATTTCACTCCCTGGGATACTTGCACCCATCAGAAATGCAGACAGATGTCCACCAAGACACATTACAAGAGTATTTATAATATTAATAGTCCAAACCAGAAACTATCCCAAAGCCGAACAATGGAAAGAATTACCAAAAAGTGAGATAATTGCTGTGGGATAATCACCAAAAAATGAGAAGGAACACTCTGTAACTACAATTCACAAACACGATGCTGTATAAAAGAAGCAGACCAAGAGAATACATCTTACACGTTTTCATTAAAGTACAGAAGTACAAAAACAGGAAAAAGTATCCACTCTGAAGTCAACGAATCAGTTATTACCTTTAGCTGACCTGGGAGCATTATTCTCTCTTAGGTACTATTTCTTGACACACACAGCTTTACATGCGTGGGAAAAGCCATCAAGTTGTATATGTGCTTGCATTCTGTGTACTTTCTGTATATATGAACTCCAAAAAGTTCTTTAAAAAGTACCTGAAGGGGCTTCCCTGGTGGTCCAGTGGGTAAGGACACCGCCTTGCAGTACAAGGGGCGCCGGTTCGATCCCTGGCCTGGGAAGATCCCACGTGCCGCGGAGCGGCTGGACCCATGTGTCCAATTACCAAGCCAGAGCTCTGGAGAGCATGCGCCCGGAGCCGGTGCTCTGTGACAACAGAGGCCACCGCGATGGGAGGCCCATATGGGCCAAAAGAACAAAGATGGATGAAACTAGACAAATGAAAGACCAATAGAAGTGGCCCGCCTGCTCCCCTCCCTCCCCACTCCACCCCCGCTAAATAAATAAATAAAAAGTACCTGAAGATAAAATGGGTCACCTATATAGAAAACAAATTCTCTCAAAAAATCTGTTATTTTTAAAAGTTCTAGAAAATATGCCAAAATCTAAAAAATAGTTATCTCTGGGTGACAAGATTTATAATGGTTGTTTTCTCTTGTTTTTTTTCTTCTGAGTTTCTCATTTCTTATGTTCTACCACTAAGGACACTACTTGAGTGAGTTACAAATTTTTGTGGAGGAAAATTGGGAGATGATCCCTAGTAATGACCTCCCAAGGGTTTCAGTGACACTGAGTAACCATTCAAAAATGAAGTTAATTCTTACTGTAAGTGAGTAACAACATGTAGCCCTAAAATCTAATTTATGGTGCATACACACAAGGCAAACTAAAAATGTAGCCTATGAATTACCATGATGTCTTCCAGTTTTCAAAAAGTCCCTAAGGAATCCAGAAATTTAGGTAGTTTAGGTAGAGAAAAAAATACAAGAAAAATTTCAGTGCCTCAAGTTAAGCTCTGTGCTATTGGAAAAAAATTTCAACTAGGAGTATATGTTACTTTTATATTATTAAGCTATAGTTATCTTTTCATGTCAATATTTTTTAAGTCTATTTTATCCCCCACCCCACTTTGTTTAAAAACATTTACAAGATAAAATTCACAGGTCATACCTTTCACCCAAAGTATACAACTTCATGGTTTTCAGTACATTCAGAGTTGTAGGACCATCACCACTATCTCAGCTGGAGCTAGTGATAAAGAATTTGCCTGCCGACGCAGGAGACACAAGAGATACAGGTTCGATCCCTGGGTCAGGAAGATCCCCCGAAGAAGGGCATGGCAACCCACCCCAGTATTCCTGCCTTGAGAAACCCAGAGACAGAGGAGCCTGGTGGGTCACAACCAGCCCATTGGGTTGCAAAGAGTCCCAAATGGAGAGATTCAGCATGCATGCACCACCATCTAAAATCACAGAACCTTTTTATCACTCCAGAAAGAACCCCACTGCAACCAGCCGTCACTCCCAGGTCTCCCGATCCCTTACCCCACCGTCAGGGAAGCCCTGATTCACTCTCTCTCTCTCTATGGATTTTTCTATCCTGGACACGTAGCAATTTTTTGTAATTTTACAATTGTTTTGTTAAATATACTAAGTGTTCTGTTTGACTGTGAATAGGGGTTTATCTCATTGTTGGACTGTTTGCTGCCAATGCACATAAGTACAAGTGACTTTCCTGCTCTTGTACCCTCTCCTGCTTTCCAGCCGAATTCACTCACTCATTCTAACAGTTCTGCAGTGGGTTCTGTAGGATTTTCTATTAATATACAAGATTGTGTCATCTGCAAACACAGTTTTACTTCTTACTTTCCAACCTGGGCACCTCCCTTATCCTTTATGAGGGGCTGGAGATTATATATCATCTGTTATCATCATCTATTAAGATCCCCTGGAGGAGGGCATGGCAACTCACTCGTGTTCTTGCCTAGAGAATCCTCATGGACAGGAGGTTGGCGGGTTGCAGTCCATGGGGTCACAAAGAGTCAGATATGACTGAGTGACTGAGTTCATTATATTTTAAACTGAGTGAATACCCTTCATGACTGAGTGACTAAGTACACTGATATTTTAAAGACCCGTCCTGCCTAGTGGCACCAGGCATTTCTCAAATTCCTTGTTCACTCTTTATTAGCATATAAACATTAAGGATACATGTTAATTTCTAGAACAAAAAAAACAGTACCCTGAGAATAATACTCACAGAGGGTTACACTTGAGAGCGAAAGAAAAGAGTGGAAAGTACTTATCTTTAGGAGTATTGAGTAGCTTGTCAATTATGCATACTGCTGTGGTTAGCCAGGCCATTCTAATTTCCTTCACTACTACACTAGAGCCCTGAGGGACTTCCTTGCTCTAGATGCTGGTAAATCTACTCTGCAAATACAAGAAGATACATTTAGTGAGCTCCCACCCGACCTGAAGTCACACTTGCATTATGAGTAAGAAAGCCAGTATAAATAAGGAACTGATCCTGCTTTTATGAAGCAGGAGATAATTACTCATGAAAATGCTTTTACAAAAGCCACCTAGGTGGGTACAATCTTTTTTTAATTTTATTCATTTATTTATTTTTGGCTATTCTGGGTTTTCACTGCTGCTGCCAGGTTCTTCTCCAGTTGCAGGGAGCAGCGGCTACTCTCTAGTTGAGGAGAACAGACTTCTTGTTGTAGTAACTTCTATTGTTGCAGAACTCGGGCTCTGGGGCATACAGGCTTCAGTAGTTGTGGCACATGGGCTCAAAAGTTGCGGCTCTGAGGCTCTAGAGCACAGGCTCCATAGCTGTGGCTCATGGGTTTAGTTACTCCACAGTATGCGGGATCTTCCTGGCTCAGGGATCGAAACTGTGTCTCCTGCACTGGCAGGCAAACTCTTTACCACTGAGATGGCAGGGAAGATCCCAGGTAGGTACAATTTTATGGGGCATCCAAATCAATTTTATAAAGTCTCTACAACTTAGAGATATCTAGAAACGGGGAAGAAATAAAACTTGAATGCTGACATAAAGAGTATAAACATGGGCTTTGTCCTGTGTGCTACAATTCACGTTAAATATATGATTTTCTGTGCTCAAGGAGATACATCTGTTCTAAACCTTCATGAAGTCCAGCGGTAAAGTCATTTTATTCTTTTATTTTTCCAGTGTTTTCTTTTGGTTGCTATACATTACTATATACTTTTGGTCATTTTTCAAGAGGGAAGAAATAAAATCACATTAGAAATCTAACAGGACTACCAAGAAACTAAAAGTAGACCTATCCTTGCTTAATACTGTAGTTTTCTTTATCTCTCGATGAAATATATTACACTGATGAGAAATTTCATACAGGATCACACAATGGTACTTATAACCTACACTATTGGGGTCTTTTTCCTAAACTGCTCTTTCATAGATATTACACTTTATGAGTATTTAAACAGACCATTTAAATATAGTTCGTCTACTCTGCAAATACAAGAAGATACATTTAGTGAGCTCCCACCCGACCTGAAGTCACACTTGCATTATGAGTAAGAAAGCCAGTATAAATAAGGAACTGATCCTGCTTTTATGAAGCAGGAGATAATTACTCATGAAAATGCTTTTACAAAAGCCACCTAGGTGGGTACAATCTTTTTTTAATTTTATTCATTTATTTATTTTTGGCTATTCTGGGTTTTCACTGCTGCTGCCAGGTTCTTCTCCAGTTGCAGGGAGCAGCGGCTACTCTCTAGTTGAGGAGAACAGACTTCTTGTTGTAGTAACTTCTATTGTTGCAGAACTCGGGCTCTGGGGCATACAGGCTTCAGTAGTTGTGGCACATGGGCTCAAAAGTTGCGGCTCTGAGGCTCTAGAGCACAGGCTCCATAGCTGTGGCTCATGGGTTTAGTTACTCCACAGTATGCGGGATCTTCCTGGCTCAGGGATCGAAACTGTGTCTCCTGCACTGGCAGGCAAACTCTTTACCACTGAGATGGCAGGGAAGATCCCAGGTAGGTACAATTTTATGGGGCATCCAAATCAATTTTATAAAGTCTCTACAACTTAGAGATA
Source organism: Tragulus kanchil (assembly GCA_022376925.1). Lineage (NCBI taxonomy): Eukaryota > Metazoa > Chordata > Mammalia > Artiodactyla > Tragulidae > Tragulus > Tragulus kanchil. The sequence goes on from JAIOJX010000005.1 coordinate 139,254,339, forward strand.
TCTAGAAACGGGGAAGAAATAAAACTTGAATGCTGACATAAAGAGTATAAACATGGGCTTTGTCCTGTGTGCTACAATTCACGTTAAATATATGATTTTCTGTGCTCAAGGAGATACATCTGTTCTAAACCTTCATGAAGTCCAGGGGTAAAGTCATTTTATTCTTTTATTTTTCCAGTGTTTTCTTTTGGTTGCTATACATTACTATATACTTTTGGTCATTTTTCAAGAGGGAAGAAATAAAATCACATTAGAAATCTAACAGGACTACCAAGAAACTAAAAGTAGACCTATCCTTGCTTAATACTGTAGTTTTCTTTATCTCTCGATGAAATATATTACACTGATGAGAAATTTCATACAGGATCACACAATGGTACTTATAACCTACACTATTGGGGTCTTTTTCCTAAACTGCTCTTTCATAGATATTACACTTTATGAGTATTTAAACAGACCATTTAAATATAGTTCGTCTACAGCCTGTGAAACTGTCACTTTAGATAGTTACTGCAGGCATAAATATCAAAGCCAAAACAATAGACTTCACATCTGTGTTTCCATTAAATTTAAATTATTCATTGAAATTGGAAACGGATTTTTACATACGCTCAATATCTAAGTTGAAAAGTGAAAGTTGCTCAGTCACATCTGACTCTTTGCAACCCATGAGCGAGCTATGGAATTCTCCAGGCAAGAATACTGGAGTGGGAATAAAAAGAATTAATTTTTTTAAAAAAATACTGGAGTGGGTACCCTGTCCTTTCCCCAAGGGATCTTCCAAACCCTGGGAGGATCTAAACCAGGTCTCCCACATTGCAGGCACAATCTTTAACATCTGAGCAACCAGGGAAGTTCAAGAATACTGGACTGGGTAGCCAATCCCTTCTCTAGAGGATCTTCCCAACTCAGGAATCAAACCGGGGTCTCCTGCATTGCAGGTGGGTTCTTTACCAGCAGAGCTACAAGGGAAGCCCTATCTAAGTTATAAGCAAGTTATATTCTTACGTTTCTAAATCAGAAATAAAATTTCCCATAGAAATAGGGTCATAAGTTGTGATAAGATTTTTTCATAAAAAATTGTTTATGAGGGAGACTTCCCTGGCAGTCCCAGTGGTCAAGACTCTGTTCCCACTGCAGGGGGCATAGGTTAGAACCTGGGCAGGAAACTAAGATCCGCATGCTATGTGACTAAAAAAATAAACTGTAAACAAAAAAACCACACCTGTTTATTACAGTTACTAAAACCTACTACTTAAAATTCAGTACTGGACTCAACGATAATATAGTCAAACTTCTACAGCTATTCCCTTTACCTAAGCACTAACTGTGATAACACAGAACATTATTTTTAATATTTAGCAAAGATATTATTCTTAAGGTCTTTTAAAAATATCTCGACTTTTGTTCCCCTTCATACTCATTCTTAATTTGATAAGGTCTTCAATGTCCATAATGTCAATGCAAAGAAAAATACAGAAAGATGTAAAGCAAGGACTTCACATATTGGGGTCTTTTCCTAAACTGCTCTTTCATAGATATTACACTTTATGAGTATTTAAACAGACCATTTAAATATAGTTCGTCTACAGCCTGTGAAACTGTCACTTTAGATAGTTACTGCAGGCATAAATATCAAAGCCAAAACAATAGACTTCACATCTGTGTTTCCATTAAATTTAAATTATTCATTGAAATTGGAAACGGATTTTTACATACGCTCAATATCTAAGTTGAAAAGTGAAAGTTGCTCAGTCACATCTGACTCTTTGCAACCCATGAGCGAGCTATGGAATTCTCCAGGCAAGAATACTGGAGTGGGAATAAAAAGAATTAATTTTTTTAAAAAAATACTGGAGTGGGTACCCTGTCCTTTCCCCAAGGGATCTTCCAAACCCTGGGAGGATCTAAACCAGGTCTCCCACATTGCAGGCACAATCTTTAACATCTGAGCAACCAGGGAAGTTCAAGAATACTGGACTGGGTAGCCAATCCCTTCTCTAGAGGATCTTCCCAACTCAGGAATCAAACCGGGGTCTCCTGCATTGCAGGTGGGTTCTTTACCAGCAGAGCTACAAGGGAAGCCCTATCTAAGTTATAAGCAAGTTATATTCTTACGTTTCTAAATCAGAAATAAAATTTCCCATAGAAATAGGGTCATAAGTTGTGATAAGATTTTTTCATAAAAAATTGTTTATGAGGGAGACTTCCCTGGCAGTCCCAGTGGTCAAGACTCTGTTCCCACTGCAGGGGGCATAGGTTAGAACCTGGGCAGGAAACTAAGATCCGCATGCTATGTGACTAAAAAAATAAACTGTAAACAAAAAAACCACACCTGTTTATTACAGTTACTAAAACCTACTACTTAAAATTCAGTACTGGACTCAACGATAATATAGTCAAACTTCTACAGCTATTCCCTTTACCTAAGCACTAACTGTGATAACACAGAACATTATTTTTAATATTTAGCAAAGATATTATTCTTAAGGTCTTTTAAAAATATCTCGACTTTTGTTCCCCTTCATACTCATTCTTAATTTGATAAGGTCTTCAATGTCCATAATGTCAATGCAAAGAAAAATACAGAAAGATGTAAAGCAATATAATAGCAGTTAATATTGTTTGTTTTTCTCCAGTTATTTCCTTCACAGGAAAAAGCAAAGGAAGTTGCACCTTTAGGAACAGGTTTTTCTTCTTTAACCCTTTTGCTATGACTATGACCACGTGGCAAGAAGATAACAAAACTGAAGAACACCCATAAGCACAGGGTGGTGATGTTCACACAGGCATTCAAGCCATGCACTTTCTGTATTTCAGAGTGCCTGTACTTATTTCTTCAATGGTATTTCAAATTCAAATGTAAAAATCTTTACCTTCTACTAAGGAATATAGAAAATACCGATGGATTAATTATATATGATCAAATAAACTAAATTACTTACTATCATGAATACACTCATTTTCCTTACTTAGAAAAAGACATTTATCTCATGTACATTTCCAGATACTCAGGGAGGTTTTTCACTCAGGTGACAAAGGCTTTTCAGCTCTGTTGTTTAATATTTGGCTTCAAAATGAACACACATACACATGAAAGTAACCTGAGACCTAGTCATTTCTTTCCTTTGGCCCTTCCCTGGCATGAAGTAACTTGGATTTGCCTTGGTGATAAGAAGCTACTGAGGGACTATGGGACAAAGTTCCTTAACGGAAGGGGCAGCTCTCCAGACAAGAGGCACAGGTTCCTAACAGGGTTTGTTAGCGCTATCTGTTCCTTTTGATCACTTCCCCTAAAACATTCCTTAGCAAATGCTCAGCTTCACTTTTACTTCCAGTTTTCCTTTCTATCTTACTTCACTGTTTACCCTAAATGGATCATTTGGTCATTCTGTTTCTTTATACTTAACGACCTGTTGTTTTCATGAGTGAGCTCTACAACTGGAAAACACTCCTCAGGTACAAGGACTCACCTGGAGGCATCACTGAAATTGAGATGTTTCAATATCTAGACAAAGGTGTTATTTTCCCATACATTTCGACTAGAAATCCGGCACTGTGGTGTTTGTTTTTTTTTTTAGTGGAGTGATATGAGGTCTAATTCCCTTCCCCGTGGGTCTTGGCTGGCTCTGACTCACCAGAAACCAGAAGATTGAGGGGAACGGAGGCAATTTCTGGGACCTGGTCACCCAAAACCTGGCAGTGGCCTCATGTTACCTGGGATGTCGGATCTCTGGACAGGCCCTCTCCAAAGAGCTCCCTGCACAGACTCTCCCTCTCAGAAGGCAGCCAACAGGATACATATTCAAGTTACACAGAGATAACCCGTGTTACGGCTGAGCAAGGCCTTCAAGTCTGAGTGCTAGACATGGGAGTGAAGACGTCTCATCGCCAAAAACCTCATCAGCTTTGATAGAAGTCCTTTACTTTTAATAACAAAAAGTAAAAAGATGTCACAAGTTGGAATTTAAAGACGGAAGATGATAAAAAGGTAGAGGCACTACTATTCTAACCACTGAAAACAGAAAAATAAATAAAACAGGCAAAGCCAAATTTTAAATTTTTTTGAAGCCTGTAAAATTGATAAATCCCTAGCAAGAGTAACAAAGGAAAAAAACAGACATAACAGAATTTTTTGGGGGGGGGGGCCACTTTTATTGGTCTTTCATTTATCTATTTTCATCCATCTTTGTTCTTTGGCCTCTGTGGGCCTCCCATCGCAGTGGCCTCTCTTGCTGCAGAGCACTGGCTCTGGACGCATGCGCTCCAGAGCTCCGGCTCGGTAGTTGGACACATCGGCCCAGCCGCTCTGCAGCACGTGGGATCTTCCCAGGCCAGGGATCAAACCGGCACCCCTTGCACTGCAAGGCAGTGTCCTTACCCGCTGGACCTCCAGGGAAGCCCAACACAAATATTTATCAGGAATGAAAGGAGGGAACTCCATTACAGACATTAAAAGGGTAAGACGTTAGAAGAAGAGCATACTGCGAACAAGACTACAACACATAAATTCAACATTTAGGTGAAATGGGTCAATTCCTTAAAAACCCCACACTATCAAGACTTATCTAAGATGAAATAGATAACTCAAACATTTAACAGTGTTTAATTATAGATAAAAACTTTGTCTGTATCTATCACAGATATGGAGAACAAACTAGCGGTTAACTGTGAGGGGGGTACGAGAGAGGGACAATATCAGAGTAGGGAATTAAGAGTGCAAACTATTAGGTCAGTTACAAGAATATACACTGTATAACATGGGGAATACAGTCAATATTTTACAGTAACCATAAATGGGGTATGTGTACCCTTTAAAAATTGTGAGTTACTATTCTATACACCTGTAACTTATAAAACACTATATAGTAACTATACTTCAGCTTTAGAAAGCCTTCTGGGGAAAAACTCTCCAGGCCCCTATGATTTCACTGGTGAATTTCACCAAATGTTTAAAAAGCAGTAATAGTAAATATGTATAATCTCTACAGAAAATATGAGAGGAAGGTACATTTGCCCCGTTATGAGACCAGCATTAATCTGATTCCAAAGTCAAAGACAGTGAAGGAGAACTACAGACCAATATCCCCTCCTAATAAACCTATATAAAAAAACTCCTCGGTCGCCTCTCCCTAGAGTCGGCCCACTGTGAGGCCTGCTATTCTCACAGTGTCTCCCACTCTAACCATGCTGGCTCTCCCTTGAGCCGACCCGTTGTTCTTACAGCATCTTCCACTTTCTCCCTTAAGTTGACTCACTGTACTGGCAGTGACACTCCCTTCCCCTACTCTAGTAAACTTTACTTTCCTCTCAAAAAAAAACACAACTCCTCAACATAATACAGTCTGCCTCTCCATCTGTGGGTTCCACATCCGAATTTAACTGTGGACCAAAGATTTCAGGCAATAAATAAATAACAAAACTTCAATTTCCCTCACAGGGCAACTGTTTACATAGTATTTGCATTTTATTTATGACTACTTATATAACATTTACATTGTATCAGGGATTAAAAGTAATCTTGAGATGAAAATATACAGGAGGATAACATTAGTTACATGCAAATACTACACTATGTATTCACTATTGAGACTATGAATAAAATAGACAATTAATGAAAACCTAATATACACTGGGTATATTTTTAAAAAGCAGTTAAAAAAAAAAGAAAACCACTATTTATAATTAGTTTAAACCAGTCTTTCTTCTACTCTCCTTCATATATTACAAGTTAGTATGGCTTTACTATATATGATGGAATTTATGAAACAAAGTAATCAAAATTCTAAGAGTTAAGCAAATCAATAATGAAAAAGAGATCACCATAATAGAGAAAATTAGATGTCATAGTTCAAATCCTGAGATTATATACAACTTTAAAATGAGGCAATCCAAAATAATTAATAAAAATATCCATTTTAATCAATGTTTTATTTTCTCTAATTATCTCTATTCCATTTTAGCTAAAAGGATTTCAAGCAAGAGAAGAGAGGGAACACACTCTTTGAAAATTACAAATTTCCTAGGGCCACAACTTTTGAGGCCCCAGCCCAGCACCTTACCCATTTCTTAGTTCCGGATGGCAAGTGTACTTCATTTTACGTTTCCGTCTCTCAACCTCTCATGTATATGGGGCTCTGACCCTCTCATGTATATGCAATACCTGTATGTAACATATTTTCTTCCATTTTATTTTTTAAATTTTGGCCTCTTTTATTGGTTTTTTATTTATTTATTTTTCACCCATCCTTGTTCTTCGGCCTGTGTGGGCCTCCCATTGAAGTGCCCTCTTTCTTTGCAGAGCACAGACTTTGGGCGCATGCGCTCCAGAGCGCTGGCTTGGAATTGGACACACTGATCCAGCCACTCCGCGGCATGTGGGACCTTCCCCAGCCAGAGATCGAACCGGTGCCCCCTGCACTGCAAGGCGGGCTCTTTACCCACTGGACCACCAGGGAAGCCCCCATCATTTTTCAGTGGAGTCTTCATCTCAGTTTCAGTCACACTCACCTTGCTCAGCCCCATCCGAGCTCCCGTGCTGAAGCCTCCACTGTCCCGGAAAGAGGACCTCGGTCTTATCTATGACTTTGCGCATGTCACATACTCATGTTGGGATCCCCTTCCTCAAGGGAGGGTCTCTTCCTTCCCCCTCGTGTCTGGCGTAAGGGGCCTCAATTCATGTTGTAAACAGTGAACAAACGTGGTCTCCCCACCTGAGACACCGATTCACACCCATCACTCTTTCCCCAGACTCACTGAAGATTCCCGCTGTCTCCGCAGCTTCCCTGATGGAGTGGGTCTACACCAACCCTCCCGCTGCTCCACTCACCACCAAGCGGTCCTTCCTGCAACAGATGCTCCCTGAGTGCCTATCACAAGCCAGGCACTGCAGACCAGCTGGGAATAAAGCAATGAACCAAACATAAAAATCCTTGCCCACAGCTTGTGGGAGCTAGAGTGGGCATAGGGGATCCTATGCTCCAAACACTGGGGGGTCCCTGCTCCGACCGATTGCTGCTCCTGATGAACGGTGCAGACGACGAGGCGAGCAGCCACTGTCACTGTGTGCCCCCTGCCTGCTGCAGTCCCTTCCCAGATAGATCTGAGATGACTTCCAGGAGATTTAAAAGGTCAGGTTCCTTCTCTCCCTTCATTTTTCACCTTTCCCCCTTTGGAGCCAGACATTAAAGACTACGACATTTAAAAAACAACTTCTCTCAAAAAGAGAAGGACAGGGGCTTCCCCTGGTGGCCCAGTGGGTAAGGACACCGCCTTGCAGTGCAAGGGGCGCCGGTTCGAGCCCTGGCCTGGGAAGATCCCACGTGCCGCGGAGCGGTTGGACCGATGTGTCCAATCACCGAGCCGGAGCTCTGGAGCGCATGCGCCCAGAGGCGGTGCTCTGCGACGACAGACGCCACCGCGATGGGAGGCCCACAGGAGCCAAAGAACAAAGACGGATGAAAATAGAGAAATGAAAGACCAATAGAAGTGGCCTGCCCGCTCCCCTCCCGCCCCGCCCAAAATAAATAAATAGATAAATCTTTAAAATAAAATAAAAAAAAAGAGAAGGACAAGTACAATATACTAGCACATATATATGGAATCTAGTGGATGGTGATGATGGCACATGCAGTAAAGCGATGGAGAAACAGATATGGACAGTGGACATATGGACATTGTGGGGAATGAACAGTGGGTGGAAGGCGTAAAGGAAGTAGCATGAAGGCCTGTACTATCATATGTGAAGAAAATAGCTATAGTCATTGCTCTGTGAGAAAAGGGGATCCTGCAGGTGTGGGATGGGAGGGATATACATATGACTAATTTGGGAACATACATATCTGTAAACAACAAAACTCTGTAAAAGTTAAAAGTAAAATAAAAGTTTTAAAAAAAAACCAAACAACTGCATATAGGAAGAAAATTAGAAAGTGACTATCTGTGGCCTGGGAAAGGCTCAGAAAAGACCTGGGAAGACTTGCATATCAGGCTGATCTTCAGCAAAGAGACTATGTAAAACAATTAGAATAAAAAACAAACAATAAGAAAAACAAGCAAGCCCGAGGGAAGGGGGAAATCTGATTTGCAGAGTTACCATAGTATTATATTCAAGATTCCAGTAAAATAAATCATAAGGCACACAAAGGAACAGGAAAGTATGGCTCAAAGAATAAAAAAAATCAAGGGGGAGGCATGGAGGGAGTAACATGGAAACCTATACTATCATGTGTGGAAAAATAGCTATTGCCATTGTGCTAATAGGAGTGCTTACAATGGCATGGGACGATGGTCTGGAGGGGTGGGATGGGGGGAACTGGGGGCGGGTGGGGACCAAGGATATACATATGACTGATCTGGGAACATACATGTCTGTGAACAACAAAACTCTGTAAAACCTTTAAAATAAAAAATTAAAAAAAAAAAAAAAAGATGCTGTCCCTGAAAAAGATGTACTAGCTAATACACTAGACAAAGACCTCAAAGTAACTGTTGGGCAGACTAAAGGGAGATACAGAAAAAGTCAAAAAACCAATGTGTGAACAAAAGGAAATATCAATAAAATGACAAAAAGTAAGGACCAAAAGGAAATTCTAGAAAGAAAGTAAAAAGGTGGCTGCTGTGAGGAGGGGGAAACGGGAGCTAGTATTTGCTGGGTAGAGAGGTGTACCTTTATAAGAGGAAAAGACTCATGGAGAAAGAGGAGGTCGTGGTTACACAGTGCATTTAAAGATGGTTAAGATGGTGAATTTTACATGTTTTAATACTATGATTTTTTTTTTTTCAAACATGGGGTATCTATAAGCATGAAAGAGGCCTAGAGCATTTCATTTTTTGGACAGAGGACTCAAATCATTTTTGACTGTGCATTCTGTTAGTTAAATGTTGACATCTCTGCCAATATATTTTTATTTGTAAATTATACACAAATATTACTATATTATTACATGATGTACACCAAGAAATACCTTCAAAAATAAACATAAACATTTATGTAAAGATATTTATGTATGAATAGACATGTGAGTAGAAGACTGTGGTCTTTCAGCCACAGGGTCTTTCAGGGTCACTGACTTGGAAGTAAGAACCAGAAAGGCTTCCTTTATCTAGCTCTGACGATGAGGAGATGGTAGAAAAAGAAACATTTGCAAGTTCTCAGTAATGTTTTAAGAAGACTTGACTGTATCAGACAAAATATGTAGACACAGAAGAGGAGTCCTAATTAAGTCAAGCATGAGGATGAAAAGAGGAAAAACATGTAGAAAGAAAAAAAAATCCAAATTCTTCTGAGGAAAATAAAAGACAAAACAATTAGAGCAATTGAGAATTCTCAAGGTTTGCCAAGGTTTCCTACACAAAGCAAGAATTCTGTCCACTTGCTCCAGGAAAGAAAGATCTTTCATGTTTCTCTTACACGCTAGAAAATGTTAGCAAAATTCAATCTTTGAGCCCTTAACAACAACTAAAATATAATCACACAATTACATTTAAGTTGTTTTCTGGACTTGAACTGTCAAATACCTTGTTTCAGAGAGAGTATTTCCTAAGATTTTTACACATGCTTCTTTAAATCACTAATTACATCAAAAATACTTTTTTCCTGCAATAATCTTGTACATATACACTTGAAGCCACTGCTATTGCTTAAAATATTGGAATTTCCTTAATGGTTACTAGAAACTGTGATAATAGAAATGATTTTTATTAGCGTTTCTCTGAATTCTATTCATTTATAACACTCTCTATAGTCATCCTAATCTTCAGCTTTTTTTTTCTCTAAGCTTCCTATCTCTTTGGGCGGGTGGGGTGGAGGGGGGCACTTCTATTGATCTTTCATTCATTTATCTTTGTTCTTTGACCTGTGTGTGGGCCTCCCATAGCAGTGGCCTCTTTCGTCGAAGAGCTCCGGCTCTGGGCACATGCGCCCTCCGGTAGTTCAGCGAGGGGCATGCTTTTTTTCTGCCAATGATCATTTCTTCATTTTGGACAGAGGACTCAAATCATTTGACTGTGCATTCTGTTAGTTAAATGTTGACATCTCTGCCAATATATTTTTATTTGTAAATTATACACAAATATTACTATATTATTACATGATGTACACCAAGAAATACCTTCAAAAATAAACATAAACATTTATGTAAAGATATTTATGTATGAATAGACATGTGAGTAGAAGACTGTGGTCTTTCAGCCACAGGGTCTTTCAGGGTCACTGACTTGGAAGTAAGAACCAGAAAGGCTTCCTTTATCTAGCTCTGACGATGAGGAGATGGTAGAAAAAGAAACATTTGCAAGTTCTCAGTAATGTTTTAAGAAGACTTGACTGTATCAGACAAAATATGTAGACACAGAAGAGGAGTCCTAATTAAGTCAAGCATGAGGATGAAAAGAGGAAAAACATGTAGAAAGAAAAAAAAATCCAAATTCTTCTGAGGAAAATAAAAGACAAAACAATTAGAGCAATTGAGAATTCTCAAGGTTTGCCAAGGTTTCCTACACAAAGCAAGAATTCTGTCCACTTGCTCCAGGAAAGAAAGATCTTTCATGTTTCTCTTACACGCTAGAAAATGTTAGCAAAATTCAATCTTTGAGCCCTTAACAACAACTAAAATATAATCACACAATTACATTTAAGTTGTTTTCTGGACTTGAACTGTCAAATACCTTGTTTCAGAGAGAGTATTTCCTAAGATTTTTACACATGCTTCTTTAAATCACTAATTACATCAAAAATACTTTTTTCCTGCAATAATCTTGTACATATACACTTGAAGCCACTGCTATTGCTTAAAATATTGGAATTTCCTTAATGGTTACTAGAAACTGTGATAATAGAAATGATTTTTATTAGCGTTTCTCTGAATTCTATTCATTTATAACACTCTCTATAGTCATCCTAATCTTCAGCTTTTTTTTTCTCTAAGCTTCCTATCTCTTTGGGCGGGTGGGGTGGAGGGGGGCACTTCTATTGATCTTTCATTCATTTATCTTTGTTCTTTGACCTGTGTGTGGGCCTCCCATAGCAGTGGCCTCTTTCGTCGAAGAGCTCCGGCTCTGGGCACATGCGCTCCAGAGCTCCCGTTTGGTAGTTGGACACATCGGTCCAGCCGCTCTGCAGGTGGGATCTTCCCAGGCCAGGGATTGAACCGGCACCCTTGCACTGCAAGGGCACTGTCCTTACCCACTGGACCACCAGGAAAGCCCCTTCAGCTTTTTTTGTGGGGGGGGCTCTTTTATTGATTTTCTATTCATTTATTCTCATCCATCTTCATTCTTTGGCCTGTTTGGGCCTCCCATGGGAGTGGCCTCTCTCATTGCAGAGCACTGGCTCTGGGCACATGCGCTTCAGAGTGCCGGTTCCTAACTAGACACACCAGTCCAGCCACTCCATGGCACGTGGGATCTTCCTGGGCCAGGGACCCAACCGGTGCCCCCTGCCCTGCAAGGCAGACTCTTTACCCACTGGACCACCAGGGAAGTCCACTCTTCAGCTTTCTTAAACTGGCCAGTTTAGCTCTGGCTATTCCTTAATTACCTAAGCATGGGAATCTTCTAATCTCTCATCTTCACTATCTATAATGTATGTTTCTTTACTCATTCAACAAATATTTACTGAACTGCCAGCCAATGGCATTCTCATAAAACTTACAATCCAACTGCTATATAAATGGAAAAGCATATGTATACCTATGAATGATTCGTGTTGACATTTGGCAGAAAACAAAATTCTGTAAAACAATTATACTTCAATTTAAAAATAAATTTAAAGATGAAAAGGCAAGGCTTCCCTGATGGCTCAATGGTAAAGAGTTCATCTGCCAAAGCAGGAGACACAGGTTTGATCCCTTATCCTGGAAGATCCCAGATGCTGTGGAGCAAACCTGTGAGCCATAACTATTGAGCCTGTGCTCTAGAGCCTCGGAGCTGCAACTATTGAGCCCATGTGCCACAACTATGGAAGCCCGTGTGCCCTAGAGTCCAAGTTCCACAATAAGAGAAGTCACCGCAACAAGAAGCCTGCTCACCTCAACTAGACAGTTGTCCCCACTCCCTACAACTGGAGAAGAGCCTGTAGTAGCAGTGAAAACAGTAAATAGCCAAAAATAAAATGTTAAAAAAGTGAAAAGGCTAGACTAAGACATTACTGCCCCTTTAAGATCTAAGATTGCATGTATTTACCAATTAATTGCATCAAAAAAGCAGAAGACAAAAGCTTGTTGTTAATAAGAAATACAAATATTTAGACTATACCCAATCAAGGTCTGCTTCAATCCTGGGCACAAATTTCTAGCTTTAGCACTTGTTGGATAGCACTTGTTGCTATCCAAACCAAATTCAATGTTTGTATTACTCAAACAATGGGTCACAAATACATGAATCTCTTTCCAAATTATGATAAGGCTGGGAAATGATTAAACAGAACACTGTAAGTTGGCTAGTTATTTAAACCTACATAAGCTCATGTTTGATGAACAGTTCTTTATAGTTAGCTTTTAGTTCACTTAGAGGTTTTCTGTAACTTAGGTTAGTTTAAGTTCTGTTAATTTTTCACACATTCAAAAGTTCTTATGACAGAAGTTTACTGCACGCATTACTAATCACAGAAGGGTACTGAGACGCAGTCACCAAGTTTAGAAACATGTTCTTCAAACACTCTAAAATCACAGTGGAAGTACTTTCATCTAATTCAGAACAATAAACATTCATATATACCAGTAGGAACACTCTTGTTTCCAGCTGCTTACAAGTTCCAGAGTTATAGCTAACACACTAATGAAAACAATTACTGGTAATCGGGAGGCCCTAAAGCCACAAACACCACACTACTAATCAGAGCTTTGCAGCCTCAATTACACAGGCGCATGCAGCCGGCCAGCAAAAAGCCCAGAGCTTTTCCTCTGTTTTCTGCCAAATCCTTCAAGAAGGGACACGCTTCACATATAGAGATTCAATAAAAAGAACCCTAGTATTTCCTATTTCTGAGATGTAATCTTACTCATTTATCGGACCTTTCCTGTATACTTAACTATGGCAGGCTCTGGGCGAACCCTCTGAACCATACAGCCCCCGTCCTCTAGGAAGCTTCTAGAGGGATAGACCAGTATGAACAAATGACCAGTGTGATAACTCCTGTGAAAGAATAGGAACAATAAAAGACTTAAGGGAAAAGGCTAGAGTAAGACATTACTGCCCCTTTAAGATCTAAGATTGCATGTATTTACCAATTAATTGCATCAAAAAAGCAGAAGACAAAAGCTTGTTGTTAATAAGAAATACAAATATTTAGACTATACCCAATCAAGGTCTGCTTCAATCCTGGGCACAAATTTCTAGCTTTAGCACTTGTTGGATAGCACTTGTTGCTATCCAAACCAAATTCAATGTTTGTATTACTCAAACAATGGGTCACAAATACATGAATCTCTTTCCAAATTATGATAAGGCTGGGAAATGATTAAACAGAACACTGTAAGTTGGCTAGTTATTTAAACCTACATAAGCTCATGTTTGATGAACAGTTCTTTATAGTTAGCTTTTAGTTCACTTAGAGGTTTTCTGTAACTTAGGTTAGTTTAAGTTCTGTTAATTTTTCACACATTCAAAAGTTCTTATGACAGAAGTTTACTGCACGCATTACTAATCACAGAAGGGTACTGAGACGCAGTCACCAAGTTTAGAAACATGTTCTTCAAACACTCTAAAATCACAGTGGAAGTACTTTCATCTAATTCAGAACAATAAACATTCATATATACCAGTAGGAACACTCTTGTTTCCAGCTGCTTACAAGTTCCAGAGTTATAGCTAACACACTAATGAAAACAATTACTGGTAATCGGGAGGCCCTAAAGCCACAAACACCACACTACTAATCAGAGCTTTGCAGCCTCAATTACACAGGCGCATGCAGCCGGCCAGCAAAAAGCCCAGAGCTTTTCCTCTGTTTTCTGCCAAATCCTTCAAGAAGGGACACGCTTCACATATAGAGATTCAATAAAAAGAACCCTAGTATTTCCTATTTCTGAGATGTAATCTTACTCATTTATCGGACCTTTCCTGTATACTTAACTATGGCAGGCTCTGGGCGAACCCTCTGAACCATACAGCCCCCGTCCTCTAGGAAGCTTCTAGAGGGATAGACCAGTATGAACAAATGACCAGTGTGATAACTCCTGTGAAAGAATAGGAACAATGTTAAAAGACTTAGAGGAGAATCTAATGAAAGAAGGGAAAGAACATCAACCCTGAGAAAGTAACATTTAATCAGATAGCTGAAGGACATTATCATAACTTTTTTGTCTGCATATTTACACAGATACTCGTTTTTGGTTGAGTAAGTTACCAATTTAAGAGCATCCTATTTTGGAATGATAGCCAGCTGGTATATTTATAATACAAGAAAAGCACATAAGCCTATCTGTCTGCCTTCTGCCATCACCAGGCTGTTGTCACACCTTGGTTAGCCTGCCATCCCCAGGGAAGACGAGACACCTGAAACAGAGCTAGGTCACGCCAGGCTAGGTGGTCCAGCTAGGTCCCCAACAGACAAACTCATAAAGTCAGCAGGACCCCCGAGGCAACCACCCCAGAAATGTTTTGAATAAATACTTATCGTGAACAACTGACATTTCTCAGTCACGGTTATGCAGCATTACTATGGCAATAGACAACTGATACACAAGATCTCAAAAAAAATTACTATTCCTATATCTTTTCTCTGGAAACTACTGAAGGATATGTCTTTTCAAGATGAATAAACCAAGACAGACTCTGATTTCAACACAGGAAAAAAAAATAATTTTTAGGTTAATTTGTGAAGCGAAGATTCAAAGCAACAGGCTGGTACAGTTGTATAGTTCATGTTGGCAAACCTAGGACAAATGCCTCCAAAACAACTTAAAGAACGGATGCACAGCCCAAGGTGTGTTAGAATCCTGGCAAGGAGTATGAGGACAATAAGCTAGTGATGTGAAGAAGCCAACAAAAAAATAAGAATTACGAAAAATTCCAGGAATAAAAAAACTGCATACAATGAAATCATAACATATAACCTACTCACAGCGAACAATTTTCCCATGTTCACAATAATATACACATTTAAGAGTTGACACGAGAAGTTAGAGAACACTTCCCTGAGAAAGTGAGGTTCGAAGGCCACTGGAAGCATGTTTTTAAGTTCTGGACAATTAAACTGGGAGGACAGTGGGAAGGTGTGCGCTGGAGGCAGAAAGAAGTTAAGAACAGCAGACTTGTATCTTCCAGTATACAGAAAGCTCTCAAATAAGACCCAAAACTGAAATTTAAAAGACAGCAAGTTAACCACAATTTATTTAAATATCAAGTTGATTACATAAAAAAGAGCTAAGCATTGAAAGTAGTCAAGTCTGGGGAGTGGGAACTGGGAGGAGACAAAGGCTGCTGTTTTTAATAAGTCCAGTGTCTTTTGAAGCTCATATCTTAATGCATTTTTCACTAATTTTTAACCTTATTTGCCTTACTTCCATTCTCCCCAAATTTCTATTTCCAGACATCTTACGTCTACTGTAACTAGCACTATTTCCTGAATGCATTTATTCATTCAACTATTTATTGGACAGCTACTAATCTTTTTGAGAAGCAATTAACCAAAAACTAAATCTAGTGGGGACATACAAAGTATTTTAGATACATTAAACAAACTGGCCAGGAAAAGTGATAAGGAGAAGTAATACAAAATAAACAGATCGACAAATGCATGCTTAGTCATGAGTCTGACTCATGACTCTATGTATTGTGGCCTGCCAGGCTCTTGTAATGAAAATTTTCAGGCATTTATATACATTGGCGGCATTTAAGCTGATACCTGGAGTTAATAAGGGAGCACTCCAAGCAGATATGTGCCAGAAGAACAGAGAAGGTGGAGAGAGCAGCCAGTACCAAGGCCCTAAGGTGTATGTGTGCTTAGCATGTTCAAAGGCAAAAATATAAAAATTATGGAAAATTCAGCTCTACAGGGAAAACCAGCTAAACCAGCTCTAAGTTGGAAAACCAGCTCTACAGAGTTTTCTGTGCATTGTAAGTACTTTAGCTATTATCCTGAGTAACCTAATAAACCATGGATAGGTCTTCAAATGAGTAACAGGAGTTAATATTTGCTTTTTAAAGGATCACTTGCTGGTGTACAATAACTTGGATATATAGACTGGAGAATGGAAGACTGAGGCTAGCACATACTGAACCAAAAATCTCACTCCTAGGTAACACCATAAAAAAGAGCTGGACTATAAAGAAGGCTGAGCACTGAAGAAATTGATGCTTTCGAATTGTGGTGCTGGAGAAGACCTCTGAGAGTTCCTGGACAGCAAGGAGACTAAACTAGTCCATCTTAAAGGAAATCAACCCTGAAAAATACATCCTGGAAGGACGGATACTGAAGCTTCAATACTTTGGCCACATGATGTGAAGAGCCGACTCATGGGAAAAGACCCTGATGCTGGCAAAGATTGAAAACAGAAGGAGAAGGGGGTGACAGAGGATGAGACGGTTGGATGGCATCACTGATGCAATGGACAAGGACTTGGGCAAGCTCGAGGAGATGGTGATGGACAAGGAGGCCTGGTGTGCTGCAGTCCATGGGGTCATGAAGAGTCAGACACGATTTGGTGACTTAACAACAAAGGTATATATCCAACATAAAGGTGTACATGTATTTCCCAGAAACCATGTACTAAAACATTCACAGCAGCCAAACACTGGCAACTATCCGAATGTCCATCAACAGCAGACTAGATCAATCAACTGTGATATATAAACACAATGGATAGTTCAAAGCAAAGAGAAGAAACCAAATTTCCTGCACTATTGTGGTGGATATCACACACATAATGTAGGATAAGAGAAGTTAGACTCAAAACTTACACAACTGTATGACTATTTACACGAAGTGTAACAACAGACGAAACTAACCTATGCTCTCAGAAGACAGTGGTCATCCTTGGGGGATCAGTGACTATAAGGGAATGTGAGGAGTTGCAGGTCATGAGCTGCCTCTAGCTCTGGGTGCTGCATATACAGATGTGATCAGCTAGTAAAAATTCACTGCAAACCCACAATACATGCACTTTTCTGTATATATATGTCAACAAAGTTCCTTTTTAAAAGATGAATCTGACTGCTATGTGGATAACGGATTTTAAGGAAGCAAAACAACAGGGAGAGCAGTTAGGAAGCTAGAGGAATTCTCCAGAATAACACGACGGTGGCTTGGGTGGGAGAGCCAGAGATTGTGTTCAATGGCCACATTCCGGAATATTTTGAAGCTTAAGTCAGCATGATTTCCTGACAGACTATACCAAGTGGTGAAAGAACAAGGATAACACTAAGGTTTGTTTTTTTTTTTTTTTAACCGAGGCGACTGGAAAATAGAAGTGCCTTAGCGGAAGTGGAGAAGACAATAGCAAGTGTAGATGTGGAAAGCACAGGGGAATGTCTAACTTTGAGCACCGTATGTTTGTGAGGGGTCCAAACAGAGCTGCTAAACTTGCAGTCGGATGCATAAATCTGGAGTCCCAGGAAAATCTGGGCTGCAAAATAAATTTAGGAGTTGTGAACAAAAGCACAGTTTTAAAATCAAGGGACCGCCCATCTCAGCCAAGGGATCAAGGTTAACGTGAAGTCATGTACCTTGATACGAGATAATGAGACACTTTGTAGCTTCCCCCTAAAACTCTTAACTCCCAATAAATCTCCTACAAAATACCCAGTACTCCCTAAAATTGTCAAGATCCTCAAAAACAAGGGCAGGGTGAGGCCCCGAGAACCAGGGATTCTGTCTACTAGCACCACTCCTCCATCACCTGCTTCCTACCATCTTCCTTCTCACCTGCACACGGCCCTCGTCCTTGCTTCCACTGGGTCGCTCCCTGTAGGGCACCACTGTCCAACAGAGGTTTATGTGATAATGAAAAGAAACATCTATATCTGGGCTACTAATACAGCAGATTCAAGGCACATGTGGCCACTGAGCACAGAAACAAAAAAACTATGTTTCTGAAAAGAAGAACAGTGGTCATCCTTGGGGATCAGTGACTATAAGGGAATGTGAGGAGTTGCAGGTCATGAGCTGCCTCTAGCTCTGGGTGCTGCATATACAGATGTGATCAGCTAGTAAAAATTCACTGCAAACCCACAATACATGCACTTTTCTGTATATATATGTCAACAAAGTTCCTTTTTAAAAGATGAATCTGACTGCTATGTGGATAACGGATTTTAAGGAAGCAAAACAACAGGGAGAGCAGTTAGGAAGCTAGAGGAATTCTCCAGAATAACACGACGGTGGCTTGGGTGGGAGAGCCAGAGATTGTGTTCAATGGCCACATTCCGGAATATTTTGAAGCTTAAGTCAGCATGATTTCCTGACAGACTATACCAAGTGGTGAAAGAACAAGGATAACACTAAGGTTTGTTTTTTTTTTTTTTTAACCGAGGCGACTGGAAAATAGAAGTGCCTTAGCGGAAGTGGAGAAGACAATAGCAAGTGTAGATGTGGAAAGCACAGGAATGTCTAACTTTGAGCACCGTATGTTTGTGAGGGGTCCAAACAGAGCTGCTAAACTTGCAGTCGGATGCATAAATCTGGAGTCCCAGGAAAATCTGGGCTGCAAAATAAATTTAGGAGTTGTGAACAAAAGCACAGTTTTAAAATCAAGGGACCGCCCATCTCAGCCAAGGGATCAAGGTTAACGTGAAGTCATGTACCTTGATACGAGATAATGAGACACTTTGTAGCTTCCCCCTAAAACTCTTAACTCCCAATAAATCTCCTACAAAATACCCAGTACTCCCTAAAATTGTCAAGATCCTCAAAAACAAGGGCAGGGTGAGGCCCCGAGAACCAGGGATTCTGTCTACTAGCACCACTCCTCCATCACCTGCTTCCTACCATCTTCCTTCTCACCTGCACACGGCCCTCGTCCTTGCTTCCACTGGGTCGCTCCCTGTAGGGCACCACTGTCCAACAGAGGTTTATGTGATAATGAAAAGAAACATCTATATCTGGGCTACTAATACAGCAGATTCAAGGCACATGTGGCCACTGAGCACTTGCTATGGGTCTACAGTGATGGAGCAACTGAGTTTTTAGTTTTAGGTAATTTTCATTTAAATAGGCACGCGTGGCTGCTGGTTGCTATTTGGACAGCACAGCTCTGAGTTCATGGTCTCTTGATCGATTCTTTCTTTTCCTGACCTTTTCTAAGCCCTGATAACTCTCCATATCGAATGATCCTGGCCGTAGACCAGGATATCTTTAAATAGCATCTCAACCCAGATTTCACTTGGCCTTGGTTCCTATCTTTCTCTGCCTACACAATACACCTGGGAAAGTAGCCTCCTGAGTCAAACAAGCTCCCCCACTATCTGCCTGTGGACTTAAGCCTCAAAGGTCACGAAGAGATGGATGCCTGTGAATTCAAGGAGTGATTTTGCAAATGTGATTTAAAAAAAAGAAGAAGAAGGAAAAAAGACTCCAAGGGTTAATTGATAAACTAGATATAAGAAAAAACTTTTACAAATATAAAACATAAAAATAATACCCAAATTAATGATATCAACTTAGTGAGTTAGGGACTACCCTCCTCCTAAAGCTAAACCACTATTCATAATGTGGATGTGGTACTAGCTTACACAGCACATACTCATGCCACTTGCCTCTAGTCAAACAACTGTAAAATCCCCATTTGTACAGCATGTCCCTACAGCTATTAGGCAGGAAGAAAATTCTATTAAGACCTTTTCTCATGAACACACAATTAAGGCAGCAAAATCTGGGATGGGAGCTTCCCTTGAGGCTCAGTGGTAAAGAATCTGCCTTCCAATGTAGGAAAAGTGGGTTCCATCCCTGGGTCAGGAAATGGCAACCCACTCCAGTATCCTTACCTGGGAAATCCTATGGACGGAGGAGCCTGGTGGGCTACAGTTCATGGGGTCACAAAGAGTCAGACACAACTGAGCAACTAAACGACAATGTAATCTGGGATAGATTCAAAATGAAGTGCCAGCACTCAGTGATGATCTGATCATCCAGGAGATCCAGACTTTATGCTAATTTTGAAATATTATTGAAATAAAAAACAACTTTTAAACATTTTACAGCAAACAAGCATTCTGAGAGTAAATTCCCAAACGAGAGAACTCAAGCTTGAGAAACTATTCCCAGCTGAGAATACCAACACCCATGAGAGAGTAACTAATTAGAGCTTGTTATAATTTAGCTATCAGATGTTTTCCACTCTGCAGTCTGATGAGAACAACTCTTCATAAAATTGCTTTCAGAGGTCAACATCCTTTTGTTTTTAATATATTTATCAGGAGAGATTAATACAATGTACCTAATTTGGTCAACATCCCCTTTTAAGTTTCACTTGGCCTTGGTTCCTATCTTTCTCTGCCTACACAATACACCTGGGAAAGTAGCCTCCTGAGTCAAACAAGCTCCCCCACTATCTGCCTGTGGACTTAAGCCTCAAAGGTCACGAAGAGATGGATGCCTGTGAATTCAAGGAGTGATTTTGCAAATGTGATTTAAAAAAAAGAAGAAGAAGGAAAAAAGACTCCAAGGGTTAATTGATAAACTAGATATAAGAAAAAACTTTTACAAATATAAAACATAAAAATAATACCCAAATTAATGATATCAACTTAGTGAGTTAGGGACTACCCTCCTCCTAAAGCTAAACCACTATTCATAATGTGGATGTGGTACTAGCTTACACAGCACATACTCATGCCACTTGCCTCTAGTCAAACAACTGTAAAATCCCCATTTGTACAGCATGTCCCTACAGCTATTAGGCAGGAAGAAAATTCTATTAAGACCTTTTCTCATGAACACACAATTAAGGCAGCAAAATCTGGGATGGGAGCTTCCCTTGAGGCTCAGTGGTAAAGAATCTGCCTTCCAATGTAGGAAAAGTGGGTTCCATCCCTGGGTCAGGAAATGGCAACCCACTCCAGTATCCTTACCTGGGAAATCCTATGGACGGAGGAGCCTGGTGGGCTACAGTTCATGGGGTCACAAAGAGTCAGACACAACTGAGCAACTAAACGACAATGTAATCTGGGATAGATTCAAAATGAAGTGCCAGCACTCAGTGATGATCTGATCATCCAGGAGATCCAGACTTTATGCTAATTTTGAAATATTATTGAAATAAAAAACAACTTTTAAACATTTTACAGCAAACAAGCATTCTGAGAGTAAATTCCCAAACGAGAGAACTCAAGCTTGAGAAACTATTCCCAGCTGAGAATACCAACACCCATGAGAGAGTAACTAATTAGAGCTTGTTATAATTTAGCTATCAGATGTTTTCCACTCTGCAGTCTGATGAGAACAACTCTTCATAAAATTGCTTTCAGAGGTCAACATCCTTTTGTTTTTTAATATATTTATCAGGGAGAGATTAATACAATGAGCCTCCCTGTACCTAATATCTAGTGTGACCAATCATCAGCCCACCAAGGCTATTTTAATGGCAAGACAAGTTGCATGAGGAGGACACCAACATCATCTCAGAGAAGAGCCAAGGCAAGCTAAGTGGTACAGTGAAAGGGAAGGTTAAGGGGCTCCTACTTATTCATTCAACATTTATAAAACCCTTACCATACATCCAACCAACCCTGAAAGTTCAGAGACACAAACCTTGGTCCCCGTGTTCTCGATGCTTACAGTCTAGGAGTCTGAAAACAACCAGCCAATGACAAAGCAGTGTAAACACGTTATAATAGGCTAAGTACCAGGTGGGCACCTAACCCAGACTTGAAGGCTGGGGGAAGCTAAAGCATGAAGGATGAGGAGGAATTGGCGAGGGCAGCAACTCTGCATCACTCTCAACTGTGTCCTTCTTTAACTAGTCCTAAGATTCCGTGCTCTGTGTTTTTTCCCTTTTTCAATCCACCATCCTTCCAAGGAGTTTGTGAACTCGAACAGAAATTAGCATGAGGAGGTATGTTTTATTTATTTATTTATTTTAAAATATTTATTTGGCTGCTCTGGGTCTTAGTTGCGGCATGTGGGATCTAGTTCCCTGACCAGGGCTCGAACCCAAGCCCCACTGTATTGGGAACACAAAGTTTTAACCACTGGACCACCAGGGAAGCCCCAGGAGGTATGTTTTAGACTATTTGAGGCTCAGGCTACCTCAAGATCTCTTCCTCAGTTTCTAAAACCCTTCAGTCTGCTCAATTATCTCAGATTAACCAAATGTTATTTTCATTAACCATCCAAATCTCTCTCCCTTTCTCTAAGAACATTGAGGTTTCCTCAGGGGAAAGGACTCAGCAAAGTTCTTTAATGAGGAGGGAGCGGAATCTCACTTCAGCCTGGAAGTGGCTCACGGAGCCACGAGAGGCACTGACATCAAGGAGATGCCCTTCTCCCCTAGGAGGAGAACATATTTCAAACGGCTGACTCCATTGTAACTGTGATTCCCAGAGCTGTGACTGATTGCCACAGGCCAATTATAGTCCACTGAAATTTAATTTCAACTGGCTATGGTTCTATGACTCTGTAACCCTAAACTGCTGCTTAAATGTTTACTGTAAGATTACAACTGGAAAGAGTCCTTAGAGATCTCTTAGTGCCAAGGTTTGCCAACTGCTCCAGAGAAGTATTCCACAGGCCCTGCTGACACAGTCAAATTTTACTGTGAAGAATTCACTCCTTCAGTTTTATGAAGCTTGCCATAAAGCTTTTCCTTGACTCCACATTGCACATATACTTGCAAGTTCTTATTTGTGTTAGTAATGGGAAAAGGCTGTAACTTTGGGGGCTTTTTTGAAAAGACTCCAGCCCACACCTAGGTAAACCTGCCCCGGTGGGTCCTCTATCCATTACTGACACAGAACTGAGCAGAGCAGCCAAGAGGCTGAAGTGCATCTGCTGGTTCGTACTCTCTCAAGGCATTATATCAGTTACAAAATCATCAACAAACTTGATAACGTTATGTCAAGACGTCTATTAAAGTTTTAGTCTAATAAACTTTGTTTATTGCCTTTTCAATTTATAATGAGGAAAAGTAGCAGCTGCTAACAATTCAACTTCAATCCCTCTAAAGCACGGCTGCCAAATGTCTGGTCAACCAATGCCCTCATGCCTAACATCAGCAAGTTTATCTTCTACTCAATTGTTAGACAGTTTCCACCGTAAATTATTCATTAAATTGAGCTATGTCTTTCTTCCTGTAGCTCCCATCCATTGGCCTTAGTTCTATTCCCTGGAAGCACAAGGTACAAACCCTTTTCCTTCACAAACATCTGTCTGGGCCTCCCCCAGGGCCCAAGATCACCCCTCCAAACCAAATATTCTTTGCATCATTCTGGCATATGTGGCTTCCAGTACCATTGTCAGCTTGTCTACCATCTTTGAACATATGCCAGAATGGACCTAGATTCAATAGTCATATTTTATTCTCTTCTAGAATGGATACAACTATCATCTCTCCCAATTGTAGATGTTTTTTGTTGTTGTTGTTTTTAATATAGACCAAGACTGACTTTATCATTGCCACATCTCCCAGACTCACAGTCAACTGGAGGAGAACATATTTCAAACGGCTGACTCCATTGTAACTGTGATTCCCAGAGCTGTGACTGATTGCCACAGGCCAATTATAGTCCACTGAAATTTAATTTCAACTGGCTATGGTTCTATGACTCTGTAACCCTAAACTGCTGCTTAAATGTTTACTGTAAGATTACAACTGGAAAGAGTCCTTAGAGATCTCTTAGTGCCAAGGTTTGCCAACTGCTCCAGAGAAGTATTCCACAGGCCCTGCTGACACAGTCAAATTTTACTGTGAAGAATTCACTCCTTCAGTTTTATGAAGCTTGCCATAAAGCTTTTCCTTGACTCCACATTGCACATATACTTGCAAGTTCTTATTTGTGTTAGTAATGGGAAAAGGCTGTAACTTTGGGGGCTTTTTTGAAAAGACTCCAGCCCACACCTAGGTAAACCTGCCCCGGTGGGTCCTCTATCCATTACTGACACAGAACTGAGCAGAGCAGCCAAGAGGCTGAAGTGCATCTGCTGGTTCGTACTCTCTCAAGGCATTATATCAGTTACAAAATCATCAACAAACTTGATAACGTTATGTCAAGACGTCTATTAAAGTTTTAGTCTAATAAACTTTGTTTATTGCCTTTTCAATTTATAATGAGGAAAAGTAGCAGCTGCTAACAATTCAACTTCAATCCCTCTAAAGCACGGCTGCCAAATGTCTGGTCAACCAATGCCCTCATGCCTAACATCAGCAAGTTTATCTTCTACTCAATTGTTAGACAGTTTCCACCGTAAATTATTCATTAAATTGAGCTATGTCTTTCTTCCTGTAGCTCCCATCCATTGGCCTTAGTTCTATTCCCTGGAAGCACAAGGTACAAACCCTTTTCCTTCACAAACATCTGTCTGGGCCTCCCCCAGGGCCCAAGATCACCCCTCCAAACCAAATATTCTTTGCATCATTCTGGCATATGTGGCTTCCAGTACCATTGTCAGCTTGTCTACCATCTTTGAACATATGCCAGAATGGACCTAGATTCAATAGTCATATTTTATTCTCTTCTAGAATGGATACAACTATCATCTCTCCCAATTGTAGATGTTTTTTGTTGTTGTTGTTTTTAATATAGACCAAGACTGACTTTATCATTGCCACATCTCCCAGACTCACAGTCAACTGGTAACCAGCACCCCAAAGAGCCACTCTCACCCACATATCCCTCAGCATCCTCTGGTGTTTACTTGATGCAGTTGGTTTTATGGACCCAAAGCAGTTCAACCTCATCTGTTCAGCCACTCCATCATCTTAGTTTTACCGAAATATATGACAATTCCAGTTTGGACATGTACACCTCTTCAGATCTTCCATCTGTTTGTTTTCTCTCCCTCTCCATTCAGAGTAAAGGCCTGACTGGATGACCTAGCTTCAGGCTTACACATAACAAATATCCCTTCCAACTTCTCCATTTCAAGCCAAAAAGAATCATTTCAAACAGTTTCACCTGGAATTCAGCTCTTCAAAACCACTATCGGCAACAGGAAAAGGCGAGAAAGGGTATTACTGGTTCCTTCAACATCTTTCTAACTCCAGCATTCTGCAAAAGTTTCCCCATTCTTTTTCAACAGTTATCTTTCACAACCAGCAATGTGTCAGCAACAATGGTATGAAGGACATGGGTGACGGAGAAGCTCAGCTGTAAAGAATGGGTAGAATTTTAAAAGGCAAGAATTTTGAAAGACGGTAGAGAATAATTCCACATAAGGATTCATTAACCAAGTATAGAAGATGACTAGTACACATATGAAAGATACTGTTCACCTGGTGACTAAAAATTATACAGAGAATATTTCATTCAAAAGGTCTTGACATAATCAGGCTTTCTAAAGTTATTTTCATTCATCTTTATTAAAATTCATTTTTCTGAATATATCCTTTTGTAGCTCCCATCCATTGGCCTTAGTTCTATTCCCTGGAAGCACAAGGTACAAACCCTTTTCCTTCACAAACATCTGTCTGGGCCTCCCCCAGGGCCCAAGATCACCCCTCCAAACCAAATATTCTTTGCATCATTCTGGCATATGTGGCTTCCAGTACCATTGTCAGCTTGTCTACCATCTTTGAACATATGCCAGAATGGACCTAGATTCAATAGTCATATTTTATTCTCTTCTAGAATGGATACAACTATCATCTCTCCCAATTGTAGATGTTTTTTGTTGTTGTTGTTTTTAATATAGACCAAGACTGACTTTATCATTGCCACATCTCCCAGACTCACAGTCAACTGGTAACCAGCACCCCAAAGAGCCACTCTCACCCACATATCCCTCAGCATCCTCTGGTGTTTACTTGATGCAGTTGGTTTTATGGACCCAAAGCAGTTCAACCTCATCTGTTCAGCCACTCCATCATCTTAGTTTTACCGAAATATATGACAATTCCAGTTTGGACATGTACACCTCTTCAGATCTTCCATCTGTTTGTTTTCTCTCCCTCTCCATTCAGAGTAAAGGCCTGACTGGATGACCTAGCTTCAGGCTTACACATAACAAATATCCCTTCCAACTTCTCCATTTCAAGCCAAAAAGAATCATTTCAAACAGTTTCACCTGGAATTCAGCTCTTCAAAACCACTATCGGCAACAGGAAAAGGCGAGAAAGGGTATTACTGGTTCCTTCAACATCTTTCTAACTCCAGCATTCTGCAAAAGTTTCCCCATTCTTTTTCAACAGTTATCTTTCACAACCAGCAATGTGTCAGCAACAATGGTATGAAGGACATGGGTGACGGAGAAGCTCAGCTGTAAAGAATGGGTAGAATTTTAAAAGGCAAGAATTTTGAAAGACGGTAGAGAATAATTCCACATAAGGATTCATTAACCAAGTATAGAAGATGACTAGTACACATATGAAAGATACTGTTCACCTGGTGACTAAAAATTATACAGAGAATATTTCATTCAAAAGGTCTAAAATGCCACATGAAGTGCAGGCTTTGCTAAAGTTATTTTTCATTCATCTTTATTATAATTTATTGCACATTTTTTTCTGAATAAATATAGGTTGTATGAAAAAAGGTTATTGTGTGAAAAAAAGGTATTGCATAAAAAGTAAGCATTTAATCAGAACCATAGTTTAAGATTTTTATCTAAAAGCAGTGTATAAAATTAGAAGGTAAAAGTACTAGAGCAGAGACCAGTTGATGAAAACCAGCATAGAAAAAAATTATACTGATGTATGATAGAGTCAAAAATGAAAATAGATAATTATCCATATTTCCCTGAATCAATAGATTATTTTTAAATGCACCATTAATTTATGCACAACTAATAAAAAAAAACTCTGCCAAATTAAGATGTGCTATTATCCCAATTTCATAAATGTTAAACTGTGAAAAACATGTACTTTTATAATCAATGAGATACATCATACAGTTTTGGGTTTGTTTCAACACAATTGACTCAAGATCAAGAAACTTAATTATTTTTAGGATACCATATACAGCAGTCTTTCTTTTTATCGAGTACATGAAACCTCTCCTTAAAATTCTCCAGACCTGTCACAGGAATCCATGGATGCAGAAATCGCATCCACTCCAACCAGCATCACTCCATCCTAAGAAGTCAGCATTATACATTGTGATTTTTAACCAGGGTTTGACATCAGGAAGGGAACTTCTGTCTCTCCCTTCAAAATAAAACATAGAACTGGACCTCACACCTCATCTACCAAATACATCTTGTTAGGAAATTATAGTGTGCATACTGAAAAAACCCTAAGTCATTCTGATGCTCCTCTAATTAGAAACCACTAAATTAAAAGATAATTATACTTACAATATTCAAACAGAAATTTAAGCTTAGCTCCAAACTTGAAAGCAATAAATGCTTGGCAAATTTGACACAAAACATACAAAACTTCTGTAAGGAAAAACCACACCATAAAGAAAAGTTGTAAGAAAATACTTGCAGATAAGTTAATGCCAAAATGTGTGAAGACTTCCTATTAATTAGAAGATAAACAACCCAAAAGAAAAATCGGCAAAGCAATTGGCAATTCCAAGTACAAATGGCTAATACATACAAGAAAAAATACATTCAGTTTCACTGCAAAGTGAAGTTGCTCAGTCGTGTCCAACTCTTTGCGACCCATGGACAAGTCAAGGAATTCTCCAGGCAAGAATACTGGAGTGGGTACCCTTTCCCTTTCCAGGAGGAAGGCGGATTCTTTATCAGCTGAGCTACAAGTGCAAATTATAACAATGAGCTATTTTTCACGTATCAATTAGGCAAACATTAAAAATGAGTAACAGGTAGTCTTGAGTAAGGCTACCTGAAAAGGCGGACATTAAATAAAAGCTGAGCTACAAGGTGCTTTAGTCAAAAATGAAAATAGATAATTATCCATATTTCCCTGAATCAATAGATTATTTTTAAATGCACCATTAATTTATGCACAACTAATAAAAAAAAACTCTGCCAAATTAAGATGTGCTATTATCCCAATTTCATAAATGTTAAACTGTGAAAAACATGTACTTTTATAATCAATGAGATACATCATACAGTTTTGGGTTTGTTTCAACACAATTGACTCAAGATCAAGAAACTTAATTATTTTTAGGATACCATATACAGCAGTCTTTCTTTTTATCGAGTACATGAAACCTCTCCTTAAAATTCTCCAGACCTGTCACAGGAATCCATGGATGCAGAAATCGCATCCACTCCAACCAGCATCACTCCATCCTAAGAAGTCAGCATTATACATTGTGATTTTTAACCAGGGTTTGACATCAGGAAGGGAACTTCTGTCTCTCCCTTCAAAATAAAACATAGAACTGGACCTCACACCTCATCTACCAAATACATCTTGTTAGGAAATTATAGTGTGCATACTGAAAAAACCCTAAGTCATTCTGATGCTCCTCTAATTAGAAACCACTAAATTAAAAGATAATTATACTTACAATATTCAAACAGAAATTTAAGCTTAGCTCCAAACTTGAAAGCAATAAATGCTTGGCAAATTTGACACAAAACATACAAAACTTCTGAAAGGAAAAACCACACCATAAAGAAAAGTTGTAAGAAAATACTTGCAGATAAGTTAATGCCAAAATGTGTGAAGACTTCCTATTAATTAGAAGATAAACAACCCAAAAGAAAAATCGGCAAAGCAATTGGCAATTCCAAGTACAAATGGCTAATACATACAAGAAAAAATACATTCAGTTTCACTGCAAAGTGAAGTTGCTCAGTCGTGTCCAACTCTTTGCGACCCATGGACAAGTCAAGGAATTCTCCAGGCAAGAATACTGGAGTGGGTACCCTTTCCCTTTTCCAGGGAGGAAGGCGGATTCTTTATCAGCTGAGCTACAAGTGCAAATTATAACAATGAGCTATTTTTCACGTATCAATTAGGCAAAAACATTAAAAAATGAGTAACAGGTAGTCTTGAGTAAGGCTACCTGAAACATATGAGCATGATCTAGAAAAGAACCAAAAATTCATCAACAGTTCAGTAAATTAGAGTAGAATCCTATAAATAAATGCTATGCAGTCACTAAAATTAGGCAACTTTAGGCTTCCCTGGTGGTCCAGTGGGTAAAGAGTCCACCTTGCAGTGCAAAAGGCACCAGTTTGATCCCTGGTCAGGGAAGATCCTACATGCCGTGGAGCGGCTGGACCGGTGTGTCCAATTATGAGCCAGCACTCTCAGAGGCACCTGCGCCCAGAGCCAGTGCTCTGCAATGAGAGAGGCCACTGCAATGGTAGGCCCACACAGGCCAAAGAAGATGGATGAAAACATAAAATTAAAAAAAACAGTAGGCAACTTTATGTATGCATGTGGGAGAAACAGCCACCACAGACTGTGCCAAGTTAAAAAACACTTTGATGTTAAAACAATATGTAGGGGCTTCCCTTTTGGCTCAGTAGATAAGAACCTGTCTGCCAATGCAGGAGACACAGGTTCGATCCCTGACCCGGGAAAATCCCACATACCACAGAGCAGCTAAACCCACACATCAACAAAGATCCAGCACAGCCAAAAATAAATTTAAAAAAGTTAAAAAAAAAATGTATACTATAATTTCATCATTTTAAAAACCACAAAAAATCCAACTGGGTATGTTTATATCCATAGAGAAAGAGGTCTAAAAGTAAACAGATTTAATTCCTAGCAGTAATGACCAGGAGAGTATGGTGAGGGGGTGGATGATGAAAAAACTTAACTCTTACTTTTCACACTTCTGTTTTTATTTTCTACAGTAAGCAACTTTAAAAAAATTCCCCAGTTAATGAAAAAATATCAGTTGCACATCATCACTTTCCAAAGTTAACGCAGTGAACATGATACCTTCCTCTACAAAAGTTCCTGTCCCTTCCCCCCTTGCTTTCTGAGAGCTTTTTCTAACTTAACCCTTCTAACTAGAGCCAACGGCCAGGAGAGAGCTCATTAGCAAACGAGTCTTTCAACATTTCAGTCTCTTCCCTTCCGGGGCACCAGTCAGCAAATAGATGTGGGCTTTTCAGTAACCAAGTGGAGAACCAACGCAAAGAACTGAGTGAATGGGCCAGTCAGAGTCAAATCTTTTCTGAGACTTAGCAAGAGATGGAACAGGTGAGTGAGAAGTAAGAGAAGCTGGCAAGCACTGTCTGTGAAGGATCAGAGAGTCAATAGTTGAGGTTTTACAGACCAGTTTCTGTCTCCACAGCTCAACTCCTGGCAGTACAGCACCAAAGCAATCCGCGATCTCACATAACCCAGTAAGCTTGGTTACGCTCTCATCAAAATCTAACACTGAAATCTTAGTTTCACGTAGGTTTCACGTGTCATGAGATACTGTTCTTTTGATTTTCTATTCTGATTTCCAACCATTTAAGAATGAAAAAAAAAAAAAAATCCATTACTCTGCAGGCATGTGAAAGCAGGGGGTAGGCCACATACACTAGTTTGCATTAAAAGATAACCTCACAAATCTCAGAGTACAAACAAGCAAACAAGGGATCTCTAGTAAAATACTGTCCGGATTCTTTTTTTTTTTTTTTTTTTCGGATTCTTTACATACAAAATTTCTTTCAAGAGCTCTAAAAATACATAGTGAACCACAGTACCAATCATCATTATAATAAAATGAGCTTTCTCTCAAATGGCTGACAGAATTTTTTTTAATTAATACATTTTATTGTGTATACATTATACCTCAGAAAAGCTGGCATAATTCCAAAGAATATGATCTTTATTTGGGGCCAGTTGAGTCTGAAGTATCTGGCTGACAGAATTTTTGATATTAAAAGGGGCTCCTAGTCACCAGAGATAGGCAAATTAAAGCCACAATAAGGTATCACTACATTTCCACTAGAACCATCTTAATGCAAAAGACTGGCTACATTTCCACTAGAACAATTTTAATGCAAAAGACTGGCAACACCAAATGCTGAAGATCTGGAAAAACTAGAATCCTCA
Organism: Tragulus kanchil; assembly: GCA_022376925.1. NCBI lineage: Eukaryota > Metazoa > Chordata > Mammalia > Artiodactyla > Tragulidae > Tragulus > Tragulus kanchil. The sequence goes on from JAIOJX010000005.1 coordinate 139,285,355, forward strand.
AACATTGCTGGCTCATAAAATAGGTCAGTCACTCTGGAGAAGAGCTCGGTAGTTCCTTATGAGGTTAAATATATACTTACTATATGATCCAGACATGACTGAATGACTGCACAACAAACTATGATCCAGCACATTTCACTCTTAGGTATCTACTCAAGAGAAATTAAAATATATGTCCACACAATTATGCAAATATCCATAGGAGTAGTATTCATAATAGCCTCCAACTTAGAAGCAATACAAGTGCAATCAACCAGCAAATAATAAATGTAGTTTATCCACAAAAGAAAATAAAATTAATCTTTAAAAGGAACACATTACTAACACATGCAACATAGCTGAACAAAATATTAGGCTAAGTGAAAAAGCCAGGTGTAAGACTACATAAAATTAAGTACCCAATTTCGACACATGGGCTCCCCCCCCTACACATACACAAGCTATTCTTTGACACCAGCTGGGTGCCTACAATTCATCAGTGTGGACGCTATCCAGAGATAGTCTCAGATGCCACAGGGCAGGGCTCAGTCCCACCAGGCAGCGCCCACTTCAGGTGCCAATCACAAGTCCAGGTTGGTACCTGTGTTTCTGAGCGACTGGCTGTAAATCAGAGGTTCCCATCACCCATGGGTTCCATTTAGAGAATTCTGAGAAATAGTTTACCCACCAGATTTATCAGTTTATTACAAACAATATTAAAGAGATACATGAACAACAGTCTGATGAAGAGATACTTACGAGATAAAAAGAAAAAACAGCTTCCATACCTGTGGAGTTCAAGGCGAAGCACAAGGTTCCCTGCATCCTGGCTCACCAACCTGAGAGCTTTCCAAGCCCATTCCTTTTGGGTTTTTCTGGAGGCTTCACTCCCCAGGCACGATTGATTAAATCATTGGCAGCTGGTGACTACACTGACTCGCCAACCAATTCAACCTCCAGGGGAAAGTAGGGGAAGGATGGACAGAAAGTTCTAGCCCTCCAATTAGGTTGCTGGTCTCCCTAGCAACCAGCCCCCTCTTTAAGGGCCTTCTGGAAGTCACCTCATTAACAAACTCAGGTGTGTTTGAAAGGGATTTATTATGAATACCCAAACATCTTTAGCACTCTTGTCACTTGGGAAATTCCTGGAGTTTTAGGAACTCTGAACCAGAAACCAGGAACGAAGATCAGCTAGTTATTTCTTACCGTACCTTGCAGTGTCACATTCCATGATTCCTATTTATATGAAATTTCTAGAAACGGTCTGTCGATCCAGACACAAGTAGCAGATCAGTGGCTGCCTCATGGAGGCCAGAGCAGAGGTGGAGCACATCAGGAGGAGGAAACTTGGAAGTTTCCACCTAGAGGGGCTGATGGCAGCACCCCTCTATAACCTAATTTGACACATCACTGACTCATATGCTGACAATGGGTGGATTTTATGATACGCAGACTATACCTCAAGAAACTGTTTCAAAAGGGGGAGTGAGGCCGGGATAGTCCCATGAACCCACCACCCTCTGCTGGCTCACAGCTCTCAGCATGCCCCCAGGCACTTCCCTGATTCCCTGCCTGTGCTCTGGAAGCTCCTGGAAAGCCTCCTTAACCAAGTGCCTCCTCCAGGAAACTGGACTCCGCCTCTGCTTGACTCCCCAGGAGTCGGCTTCTTTGAACCCTCCCAGCACTTCCTGCTCAGAGATTTTCCTTTCCATCACCTTAGTCCTGACCTCTGACTCTGTAATCAGTTCCTTGAGAAAAGAACTGTGTCACTCATCTCGCTGATCGTTACTGTGCCTGAGCAAACTACGATACAAAAATCGACAGGATAGATGCTGTTATGGGTTCCATTTAGAGAATTCTGAGAAATAGTTTACCCACCAGATTTATCAGTTTATTACAAACAATATTAAAGAGATACATGAACAACAGTCTGATGAAGAGATACTTACGAGATAAAAAGAAAAAACAGCTTCCATACCTGTGGAGTTCAAGGCGAAGCACAAGGTTCCCTGCATCCTGGCTCACCAACCTGAGAGCTTTCCAAGCCCATTCCTTTTGGGTTTTTCTGGAGGCTTCACTCCCCAGGCACGATTGATTAAATCATTGGCAGCTGGTGACTACACTGACTCGCCAACCAATTCAACCTCCAGGGGAAAGTAGGGGAAGGATGGACAGAAAGTTCTAGCCCTCCAATTAGGTTGCTGGTCTCCCTAGCAACCAGCCCCCTCTTTAAGGGCCTTCTGGAAGTCACCTCATTAACAAACTCAGGTGTGTTTGAAAGGGATTTATTATGAATACCCAAACATCTTTAGCACTCTTGTCACTTGGGAAATTCCTGGAGTTTTAGGAACTCTGAACCAGAAACCAGGAACGAAGATCAGCTAGTTATTTCTTACCGTACCTTGCAGTGTCACATTCCATGATTCCTATTTATATGAAATTTCTAGAAACGGTCTGTCGATCCAGACACAAGTAGCAGATCAGTGGCTGCCTCATGGAGGCCAGAGCAGAGGTGGAGCACATCAGGAGGAGGAAACTTGGAAGTTTCCACCTAGAGGGGCTGATGGCAGCACCCCTCTATAACCTAATTTGACACATCACTGACTCATATGCTGACAATGGGTGGATTTTATGATACGCAGACTATACCTCAAGAAACTGTTTCAAAAGGGGGAGTGAGGCCGGGATAGTCCCATGAACCCACCACCCTCTGCTGGCTCACAGCTCTCAGCATGCCCCCAGGCACTTCCCTGATTCCCTGCCTGTGCTCTGGAAGCTCCTGGAAAGCCTCCTTAACCAAGTGCCTCCTCCAGGAAACTGGACTCCGCCTCTGCTTGACTCCCCAGGAGTCGGCTTCTTTGAACCCTCCCAGCACTTCCTGCTCAGAGATTTTCCTTTCCATCACCTTAGTCCTGACCTCTGACTCTGTAATCAGTTCCTTGAGAAAAGAACTGTGTCACTCATCTCGCTGATCGTTACTGTGTCCTAGACAGAGCAGGGAATGTCTGTAACACGGAATTATACAAAAATCGACAGGATTAGATGCTGTCTACAAACCCCCTTGCAGCATAAAAAGGGGCAAGAATTTGAACCTTGAAGACTCCCTCATCCTATCCTGCACCCCCAACTCTCCTCCAAAAAACCATCATCTAAATTCCTTCTAACTGTTCAACATTTCTAGTACGTTCATTCCAGACGTTCTCATTTTAATCCAGCAAATACAGGAATCATACATCACATTTCAATAGCATTTCCCATTGCTCTGAGAATGAGCCATGCTGAAAGCCAGGTGTAAAATCTCAAAGTCAGTGGAAACTTAATGAGACTAGAAAACATGGCTCCATACACCTCAACCAAAGCTAAATTTCAACCAGTAAGAAATTCCCAAACTAGTAAAAACCTCACCATTAGAAGGCTGTCTGGTAAAGGCCTGGTTGAAATGAAGTTTCTGAGCTGTGACAGAAGCTACCTTTTATCATAAGAACCGTTAGTACTGGTGTAACAAACTGAACATGGGTACGCTTGCCAGCCTCACGGCAAAGCCAACTTACTGACACTGGGCTGTGGTGAAGGAAGGAAAGAACGGTGTTGATCGCTGGGTCCAGCAAGGAGAACTGGCAACTCATGCTCCAAAGACTCGACGGTGTTCAGGGAAGGGTTTTTAAACGCAACGATAGGGGTGAACGTGGCAGGGTACGTGACTTTCTTCTGATTGGCTAGGATGAAGTAATGGGTGGAGTTTTAAGAATCAGGATACACTGGTTTCAGTCAGCCTGGGGTCTAACTGCTTGTGCTCAGCAGGTAGATACCGTCCTTCACCTGGGTGGAGGCACTTCCAGCAAAACAACCCTAAGTATCAGGTTGCTACGCAAATCCGTTGAGAAGGGGTTAGGGCTGGTTGTTAGCTGTTTCTTGACTGCATTTCCTTTGTTTCTGCCACACTCCCTAATTAGTAACTGCTGCAGTCTGCTTTTTAGGATTCAGGGAATGCTAAGGAGACCAAAGCCTTTTTCTACAAACAAGGAATGAGGGGACACAGAGGGGCTTTTGCCCCTAAGAAGGCCCTAGTAGGTCCTGCTTGGTTTCAGTCTCCCCTTTTCTTTGATCCTCTTCAATCCTAAGGGGAACAGGGGAAGGAAAAAGAAAGAAAATAAAGTTTTGAACAGAGAGGTTAATCACACTTGACAGGGCAACTCAGTTTTAGGGGACTTGCTTTCACTGTTCACTCTTGCCTGAGATGAGCAGTACCGAGCCCCTGAAGCTTAGAGATGTCCTTAGCAGTTTTGTGACTTTTCAAACGCTGGCCTTGGGTTTTTTGGGTTTTTTTTTAAACTTTTATTTATTTATTTTTGGCTGCACTGGGTCTTTGTTGATGTGTGGGTTTAGCTGCTCTGTGGTATATGGGATCTTCCTGGTTCAGGGATTGAACCTGTGTCTCCCGCACTGGCAGATGGGTTCTTATCCACTGAGCCACAAGGGAAGCCCTGGCCTTGGGTTTTTTAACTTCACATATACGTGACTTCTGGACATTATTTGCCCTTGCGTTCAAAGAAGGCAAGACACAGCAAGGTTTTTAAAATTACAACTTGTGTCAGAGAGAATTTAATTCTCCCAAAAATGATGCACGGAGACAGAGTGCATAAAGGTCAAACACTGATAAGGATAAAACGCTGGCTCGAGACTTCAGAAAAACAAGCTTTAAAACAGTGAAACAGATACTATGACAGATTAAAAACCATCCACAGGTCATCTTCAAGGAAGAGGCTGAGATTCTAAGAACTTCAATCTCTAGTCAAACAGCATGTATTAACTATGAAGACAGTCTGAAGTCACTCTAGGACAGAGGCACATGACTATAGCCAGTGAAAAAGGTCTGCCACTGTCTTTTCATTCAGACCTGCTAATAATTAGACACCTATTTTAAACACCTGTTGAGTGTAGCAAGTGTAAACCTTCCACTGTTAAATATCTGTGCTTTTATTAAATAAACACAAGTGATCCCAATATGGGACTACGGGGAGGAATAGTAAAAGCATTTTTAACTTTTCACCTTTTAATGGCTGATGCGCCAAATAAGACCAGACAGGATGCGGAAGAACCAGAGTTACTAAGAGCTGACTGTGTATCAGGTGCTTTACATATAATACTCATGCGATCCTCACCAGACTCCTAGGACGTGTTTCAAAGAGAAGAGTGAGGAAGAGAAAGGCCAAGTCAAACTTAACAGCATGGGGCAACAGCCGGGCCAGAGTTACTGTCTTTCCTACCATTTCACATCGCCTCCCTCAGCTGAACAGTTTGTCTGGTTAACTAGCTCTCATTGCCAGTTAATTACAGGACACCTGACACCCAAACTACTTTCTTGATTTCTACATTAAGAACATCTGATTAGCTAATTAAGTGAACATTTTCTTCTCGTTTTGGCAACACCCTGCAGCATGTTTTACTTCCCCAACCAAGGATCAAGACCATACCCCCTATACTGCACTGGACCACCAGGGAAGTCACAAGTGAACATTTTCTATAAGTAATTTTCACTATTACTTTATGCATGAAACTACATTTCATTACAGTTGGTAGACTACAAACTCCTTGGGGAGAGACTCAATAAACACTTGTAGCATATTTTTAAAAAATCATTAAGCCACTCTTGGGTCCTTACTTAAAAGAATGGCATCCAAACATTTTCACTTTTCCTTCGTTTATCCTAAATGAAAGGAAAGCAGTAAATGATGGTCTATCTGCTTAATTTCTTTCTTTCTTTTTTTTTTTGGCCACTTCTATTGGTCTTTCATTATTTATTTTCATCCATCTTTTTCCTTGGCTTGTGTGGGCCTCCCATTGCAGTGGCCTCTCTCTGCAGAGCACCGGCTCTGGGCGCATGTGCTCCAGAGTCTCGGCTCTGTAGTTGGACACATTAGTCCAGCCGGTCCGTGGCACGTGGGATCTTCCCAGGCCAGGGATCAAACCAGCGCCCCTTGCACTGCAAGGCGGTGTCCTTACCCACTGGACCACCAGGGAAGCCCTATCTGTTTAATTTCTAAAAGAAAACTCTAAATATCCGATGCCAGGACCAGAAATCATTGCCTTATTTGAATTTTCACACACTTTGTGCTTGCCTCCTTGAGCCCTGATAATCTCCTATGTGGATGAGAATTATTTTTGCGCATGGTTTACCTTCTCGACCAGACTATAAGAAACTTTACTTTACCCCACAGCACCTGGCACAGCTGACACTGAATAAATGTTTCAATGAAGGAAATGATTTCTCTTTTTTCCCCTACATTTCTGTCATACAGATGCTCAGAATCAATATGGTTTATTTAAAAAAAAGTATACAATAATAAACGAGATTCTCCTGGAACAATCAGTCTTGAGTGCAAGTTGATTTCTGTCATCAGGTTCTAATTAAGAACGGCAGATAAAGCAGATGGAGAACAGCTTTAGTCTTCATGCTAAGTTGATCCTTCTCTGGTGAAAACACAGAAAAGTTGTTTGGACAAGCCAACTGAACAAACATGATATTGGATGTCTAGAGGAAAGTCACTCTTCCAGAGTCTTCGTTCCGCTAGATGGCTATCTGAACTTTAACCAAGCGAGCTGGTCCGAGGGGAAAGGACCACTTACTGTTACTGTGGACTCCAGCTAGGCCAAAGAGACAGGAGGGTTGGCAAGGGTTTTTTTACAGTTGGTAGACTACAAACTCCTTGGGGAGAGACTCAATAAACACTTGTAGCATATTTTTAAAAAATCATTAAGCCACTCTTGGGTCCTTACTTAAAAGAATGGCATCCAAACATTTTCACTTTTCCTTCGTTTATCCTAAATGAAAGGAAAGCAGTAAATGATGGTCTATCTGCTTAATTTCTTTCTTTCTTTTTTTTTTTGGCCACTTCTATTGGTCTTTCATTATTTATTTTCATCCATCTTTTTCCTTGGCTTGTGTGGGCCTCCCATTGCAGTGGCCTCTCTCTGCAGAGCACCGGCTCTGGGCGCATGTGCTCCAGAGTCTCGGCTCTGTAGTTGGACACATTAGTCCAGCCGGTCCGTGGCACGTGGGATCTTCCCAGGCCAGGGATCAAACCAGCGCCCCTTGCACTGCAAGGCGGTGTCCTTACCCACTGGACCACCAGGGAAGCCCTATCTGTTTAATTTCTAAAAGAAAACTCTAAATATCCGATGCCAGGACCAGAAATCATTGCCTTATTTGAATTTTCACACACTTTGTGCTTGCCTCCTTGAGCCCTGATAATCTCCTATGTGGATGAGAATTATTTTTGCGCATGGTTTACCTTCTCGACCAGACTATAAGAAACTTTACTTTACCCCACAGCACCTGGCACAGCTGACACTGAATAAATGTTTCAATGAAGGAAATGATTTCTCTTTTTTCCCCTACATTTCTGTCATACAGATGCTCAGAATCAATATGGTTTATTTAAAAAAAAGTATACAATAATAAACGAGATTCTCCTGGAACAATCAGTCTTGAGTGCAAGTTGATTTCTGTCATCAGGTTCTAATTAAGAACGGCAGATAAAGCAGATGGAGAACAGCTTTAGTCTTCATGCTAAGTTGATCCTTCTCTGGTGAAAACACAGAAAAGTTGTTTGGACAAGCCAACTGAACAAACATGATATTGGATGTCTAGAGGAAAGTCACTCTTCCAGAGTCTTCGTTCCGCTAGATGGCTATCTGAACTTTAACCAAGCGAGCTGGTCCGAGGGGAAAGGACCACTTACTGTTACTGTGGACTCCAGCTAGGCCAAAGAAACAGGGTGGTGGAAGTGGGGGAAAATATTAAGGACAGGGAGGGTTGGTTTTTAATTTTTTCCTATTTTAAAAAGAGTTCTCCTTTTGGAAATATTTATTCCTCTTCCCATTTTACTTGCTTATATCATTTATTCCACCATATAGAAGTGTTTTCATAGAACTGATAAAATTTTGCCAAAGTTCTCATCAAAGAAGTTTATTTTATTTTTTTTTTAAAGATTTATTTATTTATTTATTATTTTGGGCGGGGTCGGGTTGGGGAGGGAGGGGAGCGGGAGGGCCACTTCTATTGGTCTTTCATTTCTCTATTTTTATCCGTCTTTGTTCTTTGGCTCCTGGGGGCCTCCCATCGCAGTGGCCTCTGTTGTCGCAGAGCACCGGCTCTGGGCGCATGTGCTCCAGAGCTCCAGCTCGGTAACTAGACACATCAGTCCAGCCACTCCGCAGCACGTGGGATCTTCCCAGGCCAGGGATCGAACCAGCGCCCCTTGCACTGCAAGGCGGTGTCCTTATCCACTGGACCACCAGGGGAAGCCCTCATCAAAGAAGTTTAGGGTTCACTTGCACTGAGTTGTCATTTGATTTCTGATGCAAGCTCATCTAAATGTCAGGTCTTTCATTTTTTTTTATAAATGGCTCCAAGACAAAGGTAAACATTAATTATTAAATGCTACCAAATAGTTTTTCCATTAAGGGTTATGTCCTATGATCTATATAGTAAAACGCTGGCCATCTAAAGTGAATCACATAGGGCCATTTGTCTAAAATCATTATTTTATACTGCTATTTATTCACTTCTTTTTGGTTATAGAATAAAACACTCATGTAAAATTGTGGAAAAATTTAAAAACATTTAATCTTATTTCTATATAGGCTTTAAATGTTTTTCTGTGCAAATAAATTAACTATTATAAAATTGACATAATACTGTAATATAGAAAGCACATCATATTGTGACAATTTTCCCATGTTATTAACTATGCTTTTACGGCAGATAAAGCAGATGGAGAACAGCTTTAGTCTTCATGCTAAGTTGATCCTTCTCTGGTGAAAACACAGAAAAGTTGTTTGGACAAGCCAACTGAACAAACATGATATTGGATGTCTAGAGGAAAGTCACTCTTCCAGAGTCTTCGTTCCGCTAGATGGCTATCTGAACTTTAACCAAGCGAGCTGGTCCGAGGGGAAAGGACCACTTACTGTTACTGTGGACTCCAGCTAGGCCAAAGAAACAGGGTGGTGGAAGTGGGGGAAAATATTAAGGACAGGGAGGGTTGGTTTTTAATTTTTTCCTATTTTAAAAAGAGTTCTCCTTTTGGAAATATTTATTCCTCTTCCCATTTTACTTGCTTATATCATTTATTCCACCATATAGAAGTGTTTTCATAGAACTGATAAAATTTTGCCAAAGTTCTCATCAAAGAAGTTTATTTTATTTTTTTTTTAAAGATTTATTTATTTATTTATTATTTTGGGCGGGGTCGGGTTGGGGAGGGAGGGGAGCGGGAGGGCCACTTCTATTGGTCTTTCATTTCTCTATTTTTATCCGTCTTTGTTCTTTGGCTCCTGTGGGCCTCCCATCACAGTGGCCTCTGTTGTCGCAGAGCACCGGCTCTGGGCGCATGTGCTCCAGAGCTCCAGCTCGGTAACTAGACACATCAGTCCAGCCACTCCGCAGCACGTGGGATCTTCCCAGGCCAGGGATCGAACCAGCGCCCCTTGCACTGCAAGGCGGTGTCCTTATCCACTGGACCACCAGGGGAAGCCCTCATCAAAGAAGTTTAGGGTTCACTTGCACTGAGTTGTCATTTGATTTCTGATGCAAGCTCATCTAAATGTCAGGTCTTTCATTTTTTTTTATAAATGGCTCCAAGACAAAGGTAAACATTAATTATTAAATGCTACCAAATAGTTTTTCCATTAAGGGTTATGTCCTATGATCTATATAGTAAAACGCTGGCCATCTAAAGTGAATCACATAGGGCCATTTGTCTAAAATCATTATTTTATACTGCTATTTATTCACTTCTTTTTGGTTATAGAATAAAACACTCATGTAAAATTGTGGAAAAATTTAAAAACATTTAATCTTATTTCTATATAGGCTTTAAATGTTTTTCTGTGCAAATAAATTAACTATTATAAAATTGACATAATACTGTAATATAGAAAGCACATCATATTGTGACAATTTTCCCATGTTATTAACTATGCTTTTAAGTATATCATTTTTTTATAATTTTTTAAAAAATTTGGCCTCTTGATTTTTCTATTTATTTATTTTTCATCTATCTTTATTCTTCAACCTGTGTGGGCCTCCCATTGCAGTGGCCTCTTTTGTTGCAGAGCACCAGCTCCGGACACATGGCTCCAGAGTGCTGGCTCGTCATTGGATACACAGGTCCAGCCGTTCTGTGCCATGTGGGATCTTTCCCAACCAGGGACCAAACCGGTGCCCCTTGCACTGCAAGGCGGACTCTTTACCCACTAGACCACCAGGGAAGCCCCTTGTGTACATCATTTTAATAACTATATAATATTTCATCATTTGGATATATCCAGTTGGACATTTGAATTATTTCCAGTATTTTCCTCGCTGAACAATACTTTGATAAACATCTCTGTGCACACTTCTATGTCTGAGTTAGACCATGTCCTCTGGTCTAAATGAGTGGAAGAGAATCATATGAATCCAAACAAAAAAAGTTCACAGGAAAGAGTGTGTCAATTCCCACCAGCAGTAAGGGTGCCCATATCTTCATACCCTGAATTTAACCTTTTTTTTTTTTTTTTTTGCTAATTAGACAAAACTTAGCTACTTTAATTTCTTATTAACAAAGTGGAAATTATCTTCACTTTCTTTTAGATCATTCTCAGAAGTCTGTTTCATTAGCATGATTACACAGTCTTCTTTAAAACTTTGTAAATTTGGTTCTAAAAGGATCTATGCTCATCTAACTGTCAGGTCTTTCATTTTTTTTTATAAATGGCTCCAAGACAAAGGTAAACATTAATTATTAAATGCTACCAAATAGTTTTTCCATTAAGGGTTATGTCCTATGATCTATATAGTAAAACGCTGGCCATCTAAAGTGAATCACATAGGGCCATTTGTCTAAAATCATTATTTTATACTGCTATTTATTCACTTCTTTTTGGTTATAGAATAAAACACTCATGTAAAATTGTGGAAAAATTTAAAAACATTTAATCTTATTTCTATATAGGCTTTAAATGTTTTTCTGTGCAAATAAATTAACTATTATAAAATTGACATAATACTGTAATATAGAAAGCACATCATATTGTGACAATTTTCCCATGTTATTAACTATGCTTTTAAGTATATCATTTTTTTATAATTTTTTAAAAAATTTGGCCTCTTGATTTTTCTATTTATTTATTTTTCATCTATCTTTATTCTTCAACCTGTGTGGGCCTCCCATTGCAGTGGCCTCTTTTGTTGCAGAGCACCAGCTCCGGACACATGGCTCCAGAGTGCTGGCTCGTCATTGGATACACAGGTCCAGCCGTTCTGTGCCATGTGGGATCTTTCCCAACCAGGGACCAAACCGGTGCCCCTTGCACTGCAAGGCGGACTCTTTACCCACTAGACCACCAGGGAAGCCCCTTGTGTACATCATTTTAATAACTATATAATATTTCATCATTTGGATATATCCAGTTGGACATTTGAATTATTTCCAGTATTTTCCTCGCTGAACAATACTTTGATAAACATCTCTGTGCACACTTCTATGTCTGAGTTAGACCATGTCCTCTGGTCTAAATGAGTGGAAGAGAATCATATGAATCCAAACAAAAAAAGTTCACAGGAAAGAGTGTGTCAATTCCCACCAGCAGTAAGGGTGCCCATATCTTCATACCCTGAATTTAACCTTTTTTTTTTTTTTTTTTGCTAATTAGACAAAAACTAGTATCTGGCTACTTTAATTTTCTCTTATTAACAAAGTGGAAATTATCTTCACTTTCTAAAATTTAACTGACTCATTTCAAGTCAGAAGTCTGTTTTTCATTAGCATGATTACACAGTCTTCTTTAAAACTTTGTAAATTTGGTTCTAAAAGGATCTATTCTATACCACAACAGATTTGACTATTCTTAACACAGAGTAACTAATGCAAAAAAAAAGAGAAAATGTACTAATGTCTTTAAAACAGAATTTCGTATCATCTAACTTAATCTATCTGACTTTATTCCAAAATTTTACCACGAATCTTACAATGAAAATGCTAACGTAGGGCTTCCCTGGTAGCTCAGTGGTGAAGAGTTCGCCTGCCAGTGCAGGAGACATGGATTTGATCCCTGATCCAGGAAAATCCCACATGCTGCGGAGCAACAAAGCCCACGAGCCACAACTACTGAAGCCCGTGTGCCGTAGAGCCCAAGTTCCACAACAAGAGAAGTCACCACAACAAGAAGCCTCCTCATGTCAACTAGAGAGTAGCCCCCACTCCCTGCAACTAAAGAAGAGCCTGCAATAGTGGTGAAAACCCAGAATAAAATAAAATAAATTAATTAAAAAGAAAATGCTAACGTAGCTATACTGCATTAAATCCAGGAGCTAAAAACAACATGAAATTCCTCATTTTACAGGAAGAAAAACATTTCATTAATGTTTCCTTTGTTAAAATGTAAGTATTTATTTGTATAAGACATGCTCAAAATGAGTTACGTGAGAGACAGCCTCAGCATTGCAAAAAATATCATTAATCCTTGAGTATAAGTAGATGTTCTTTCCTTTCATAATTTCAGCTTCTTATATATGAGATTTCTTGGCCCATCAATAACATTTAAATATCAGTTAAGGGCTTCCCTGATAGCTCAGTGGTAAAGAGCTCACCTGCCAATGCAGACACAGGTTCGATCCCTGATCCAGGAAGATCCCACATGCTAGGCAGCAACCAAGCCCATGAGCCACAACTATTGAGCCTGTGCTCTAGAGCCTCGGAGCTGCAACTATTGAGCCCATGTGCCACAACTATGGAAGCCCGTGAGCCCTAGAGCCCAAGTTCCACAATAAGAGAAGTCACCTCAACAAGAAGTCTGCTCACCTCAACTAGAGAGTAGCCCCCACTCCCTGCAACTAAAGAAGAGCCTGCAATAGTGGTGAAAACCCAGAATAAAATAAAATAAATTAATTAAAAAGAAAATGCTAACGTAGCTATACTGCATTAAATCCAGGAGCTAAAAACAACATGAAATTCCTCATTTTACAGGAAGAAAAACATTTCATTAATGTTTCCTTTGTTAAAATGTAAGTATTTATTTGTATAAGACATGCTCAAAATGAGTTACGTGAGAGACAGCCTCAGCATTGCAAAAAATATCATTAATCCTTGAGTATAAGTAGATGTTCTTTCCTTTCATAATTTCAGCTTCTTATATATGAGATTTCTTGGCCCATCAATAACATTTAAATATCAGTTAAGGGCTTCCCTGATAGCTCAGTGGTAAAGAGCTCACCTGCCAATGCAGACACAGGTTCGATCCCTGATCCAGGAAGATCCCACATGCTAGGCAGCAACCAAGCCCATGAGCCACAACTATTGAGCCTGTGCTCTAGAGCCTCGGAGCTGCAACTATTGAGCCCATGTGCCACAACTATGGAAGCCCGTGAGCCCTAGAGCCCAAGTTCCACAATAAGAGAAGTCACCTCAACAAGAAGTCTGCTCACCTCAACTGAAGAGTAGCCCCAATCCCTGCAACTAGAGAAGAACCTGCAGTATTGGTGAAAACCCAGAATAGCCAAAAATAAATAAATAAAGAAAGATATAAATAAATGAATAAATATCATGTAAAACAGCAGAATCAAATTACTCATTGATCTGTTTCAACAGCCTGCTGATGCCTGCTACAGTACTTGATGGAGAAAGAACAATCCGGAGGTAAGAATGGCCTGATCCATCTGGCGGGATATTTCTGTGTAGTCATTTAAAACTGCGTTGAGTTTAAGACATAACATGAAATAAGGAGAAAGGATACAACACTATAAACCCTGTAATTATGTTGAAATCATAGCACATAATCTCACCATAATTATGTTAAAAATAAGAGATGAATATGCACTGGGAAGAAAAAAGATATGTCAAAATGATGAAGAAAAACAAATGCCAGGGACTTCCCTGGTGGTCCAATGGTCCCAGGCTCCCAAAGCAGGGGGACAGATTGGATCCCTGTCAAGGAACTAGATCTTTCATGCTGCAACTAAGATCCAGTGCAGTAAACCAAAACAACAACAAAAAAATTGTTAAATTTTTACTTAAAAAAAATATTTTTCAAGGCATTGCTTTAAGTAGTTGAATACTGGTTGTTTTACTGCAGTAACATTATGCACGCATATAACAGAGACAGACTTTATTCTCTTGGGCTCCAAAATCACTATGGACAGTGACTGCAGCCATGAAACTTAAAGACAAAGCTTACTCCTTGGAAGAAAAGCTATGACAAACGTAGACTGTGTATCAAAAAAGCAAAGACACCACTTTGCTGACAAAGGTCCATATAGTCCAAGCTATGGTTTTTCTAGTAGTCATGTACGGATATGACAGTTGGACCATAAAGAAGGCTGAGTGCCAAAGAATGGATGCTTCTGAACTGTGATGCTGGAGAAGACTCTTAAGAGTCCCTTGGACAGCAAGGAGATCAAACCAGTCAATCCTAAAGGAAATCAACCCTGAATACAGAAGGACTGATGCTGAAGCTCCAATGCTGTGGCCACCAGATGGGAAGGGCCAACTCATTGGAAAAGACCCTGACACTGGGTAAGATAGAGGGCAGGAGGAGAAGCGGACAGCGGAGGATGAGATGGTTGGATGGCATCACCAACTCAATGGACACAAATTTGGGCAAACTCCGGGAGATAGTGAAAGACAGGGGAGCCTGGCACGCTGCAGTCCATGAGGTCAGAAAAAGTCAGACACAAACAACAATCCATGTAACAACAAAAAGATTTCATAATTTTGTAGTTACTGCCCCTCTAATAACCCTTCAGTGACGATCTGCAGAGTATCTACACACTTATCCACAGTCGTATGACCATTAAAACAGAAAGGCAGTACTGAAACGCTCAATACTATATACAAAGCACCTCCCAAGTTTTAAATGAAATGTGAATAAAAGATTTAAGTGGGGACTTCCCTGGTGGTCCAGTGGCTAAAACTCCACACTCCCAATGCAGGGGGCGTGGGTTCAATCCCTAGTCACAGAACTAGATCCCACATACTTTGACTAAGACACAGTGAGGTCAAATAAAAATAATAAATAAATGTTTATTTTTAAAAAAAGATCACAATGTTTTTTACAAACTACTTTCACTGAGCACTTAATGTGTCAGGCACTATGCTGAGTCTTCACATGAATTAGTTCATTTAATCCTCTCACAAATCTAGACGATACTATCACTATTCCCATTTTTTCCCTATCATGCCTCTTTTTAAAATTTCTATATTTATTTTCATCCATCTCTTATTCTTTGGCTTGTGTGGGCCTCCCACTGCAGTGGCCTCTCTCATTGGAGAGCCCTGGCTCTGGGCACACGCGCTCCAGAGCACTGGCTCATAATTAGACACCGGTTCAGGTGCCCTGCAGCACGTGGGATCTTTCCCGGCCAGGGATCAAACGGTGTCCCCCGCACTGCAAAGCAGACTCTCCATCCACTGGACCACCAGGAAGCCCTCACTATTCCCATTTTAAAGCTGAGGTGCTGAGGTTTATGGATAAGCTGAAGTAATAGCCCATGTCATCCTATGAAGTCGAGAAGCCAGGGTGTAGCATCAGATGTCTAATGACAAAGCTCATGTTTTCACCGAGAATGAGGTGCTGGCATTTCTTTTTTTTTTTTTTTTTTGCTTTTCTTCATTAATAAGCACATATGTAATATTCCAGGTGTACATTCCAGATACAGACTGTAGCTTCCTGGGTTATGATCACAACCCATTTTACTCTTCCAGAAAAAGCTGGAGAATCCCTCTGGAAGTAACAAGTGTTTTTCATGAAGAACAGGGAGCCTGGCACGCTGCAGTCCATGAGGTCAGAAAAAGTCAGACACAAACAACAATCCATGTAACAACAAAAAGATTTCATAATTTTGTAGTTACTGCCCCTCTAATAACCCTTCAGTGACGATCTGCAGAGTATCTACACACTTATCCACAGTCGTATGACCATTAAAACAGAAAGGCAGTACTGAAACGCTCAATACTATATACAAAGCACCTCCCAAGTTTTAAATGAAATGTGAATAAAAGATTTAAGTGGGGACTTCCCTGGTGGTCCAGTGGCTAAAACTCCACACTCCCAATGCAGGGGGCGTGGGTTCAATCCCTAGTCACAGAACTAGATCCCACATACTTTGACTAAGACACAGTGAGGTCAAATAAAAATAATAAATAAATGTTTATTTTTAAAAAAAGATCACAATGTTTTTTACAAACTACTTTCACTGAGCACTTAATGTGTCAGGCACTATGCTGAGTCTTCACATGAATTAGTTCATTTAATCCTCTCACAAATCTAGACGATACTATCACTATTCCCATTTTTTCCCTATCATGCCTCTTTTTAAAATTTCTATATTTATTTTCATCCATCTCTTATTCTTTGGCTTGTGTGGGCCTCCCACTGCAGTGGCCTCTCTCATTGGAGAGCCCTGGCTCTGGGCACACGCGCTCCAGAGCACTGGCTCATAATTAGACACCGGTTCAGGTGCCCTGCAGCACGTGGGATCTTTCCCGGCCAGGGATCAAACGGTGTCCCCCGCACTGCAAAGCAGACTCTCCATCCACTGGACCACCAGGGAAGCCCTCACTATTCCCATTTTAAAGCTGAGGTGCTGAGGTTTATGGATAAGCTGAAGTAATAGCCCATGTCATCCTATGAAGTCGAGAAGCCAGGGTGTAGCATCAGATGTCTAATGACAAAGCTCATGTTTTCACCGAGAATGAGGTGCTGGCATTTCTTTTTTTTTTTTTTTTTTTTGCTTTTCTTCATTAATAAGCACATATGTAATATTCCAGGTGTACATTCCAGATACAGACTGTAGCTTCCTGGGTTATGATCACAACCCATTTTACTCTTCCAGAAAAAGCTGGAGAATCCCTCTGGAAGTAACATGTTTAGTTCGTTTTTCATGTGTACTTATACTGGCAAATGTATAACAATAAACTCACTCAAAACTTCCCAAAACAGGATAACCATCTCTGCCTCTGAACACTGAATTCTGGCTGTTGTGTAAAAGAAGAGCACCAATCTGAAATAGCCATCACAAGCCAGAGCACAAAGTCCAAATTGTAAAAAACAAACACAAGTTCCTAGAATCTGAACAATTCAATTCAGACTCAATAGTCTATATAGAAAAAGGCAATAGCTTTAATATGAGGCCATGCCAAAAACCATCCAACTTCAAATTCTATTCACTTTAATTCCCTGTAGTCCATACAATCCTACTTTTTGAAACCAATTACATAGAAGAGTCACAATTCTTCAACATGGAAAGAAAAAATGAAAACTGCACCTTTTAAAATATCACACAATTCAACTTTCTCTCCCAGAGCAATCGCTACTCAGTACTGCAGCATTCTAGATGGTGGTCAGTGTAAGGGTTTATTACAGAGAAGCAAAAAGTCATACCAAAGTGAGCAGCTCTCTAGTCTAATACAGCTCAAAATGCCAGACTAACAACTATATGGCACCTGAAACTGTATCAAAATTAAACGGAGAAATTAGTCTGTTTTAAAAAGATGTTTTTCTTCCATTAGTGCTTCCAAGGACAAAAGTCAAGGCCTTAAAAATGAAAGAAATCCTGACCTAAATAAAGGCTATCAAAAGAGCCTTCTTTGTGAGGAGAAAAGCCATACAACCCTAAAAGCAGCAGTTTGTTTATTTTCTAGTAGGAAAGCAGTGACTGAGCATAAGAGATGCTTGATAAATGTTAATATAACTACCTAGTACATAAAGTTCAAGCCACTCAACCTGGCACTCACACACTTTTCCTTCTAGACCAGTTTTCCTTTCTAACCCCATCCCCCACTACCCTCTCTTCCTTGCCTTCCTTCCGCTGGCATCCTCAAGAGAAAATGGCTTATTTCCACCAGTGGAAATCCTACTCATCTTTCAAGGTCTTCTTCAAAAGCCCACTTCTACTTGAAGCCTTCCCCTCCCCAGAGTGGTTCTTAGTAACATTTTGCCCTCTGTCTCAAAGCACCAGCTTCTGCAATAACTACTGGCAACGTCTTTCTCGTCTTTCTCCTCTGCCAAGACATGGTTGCAAAGCCCTGAACCAAAGAGGGGGCAGAGACTTCCTCATCTCTGCATGGTCCACCTATGCCTAGCGGCTTTGTGCCTCTCACACAGTCAGCTCAATAAATACTTCTTAATAGGTTGTAAGAGGAGACATTAAAGGCTGATCAATATTGGGGTTTTCACTGTCTTAAAAGTAATTATTAACTAATTTATGAACTTACAAAAACTAAACTGTTAAAAAAAATTTTGCGTACAGAATAGCATAGTGGTTAAGTGTTTCTGAGTATTTTGAGATTCACTCCCACTCAGCCACCTTCTAATGGAGATATGTTGAACAGTTACTTGGCCTTCCTGAGCTTCAGTTTCCTGACTTGTAAATTAGGAAAAATAATATCAGTTTCATTGGGGTGTTGTCAGGTAACTTAAACAGCACAGTACTTGGCCTACAGTAAACACTCAGCAAATGGAGCTTCGGCCAGTATTACATGAAAACTCTGTTTGCTAGGCAAGTTTTAAGCAGCAATCTGAAAGGAAACCTAAAATCAGCAATTTTTACTTTTTAGAACTTTATTTCACATAAGTCCTCCCAATTATGACTTCATAAGTCACTGCCCATAAAGGTTCATGCTATATAACTGGTGGGATACTGACTTATTAAAGCTTATTAGTCTGACTCAATAGTTAATTCAACACATACTGAAGCCATATCTTCTTTCTGTACACTCATCAGTAGGAAATAATTTCCAGTGTTCCTGTAATACAAAGATATTATCAGCTAATCCTACGAGCACATCCTGTATGTTTCCGTACACTCATCAGTAGGAAATAATTCCCAGTTTTCCTATAATAGAAGGATATTATCGGCTAATCCTATGAGCACATCCTATATGTTTCCTGTACGGAACTATCAAGGTCATGTATTCAAGTATCAAGGGAAAATGACTTTTTAGCTGCACTGATACCTTCATATTTCAGAGACATAGAGACATCTCATGGGCCTCTACCAGATGGCGTGGAATAATGTGCCGCCCTAACACGGAGCCTCCTAAGGAAAAAAAGCATCACTGTTCCCCCATACCCCATCAATAAAGCCCAGCAGGCTTATCTGAAATGGTACTTACTTAACACTTTTTTTAAAAGAGTACTGAAATCAGTTATCTATAAAACCTGGATAGATCACCACACTAAGCTTTCAGTTTATACGATACCTCCTACCTCCTCACTTCAGCTCCTTGTTATATTCTCTTTTCCACACTGAGTTTCCCCTAGTTGACTCTGACATAACTGTCCGATATCAAGTCACTCAGAAGCCCCTTCCTTCCTGACCTCCCACCTGCTGACCTTCTTTCTGGGCACTGAGCACTTTTCCTCCAGAGCACATCCCACAATGGCGAGTCTATCTGTGTGATTATCTGATCCATGCCTGTCCCTGTTCCCCCATCTAACCGTAAGCTCCAGGAGGACAGTGACACACTTATCAACAGAAATACAGCGTTTAAAAAAGAAATGATCTTTCTTCAAAACCTGGTAACAGAAAACTATGAGACCAGTGTTTTTAACCTGCGGATTTTCAGTGTTTTCCTACATTTCTTCTTTATAACTATTTCTCAATATTTTAAAAACCTCAGTCAATATCTAAAATCATCATTTTGTGAAACATCAGAGGAGTAATACATTTTTTAAAAAACATAGAAAACAAACACATTCCATATCAAAAGCGTGTGCCTGTCTGAAGTTAGTCCCAGCTTTAGAACCCTGTGAACCATGGCCATTAACTATAAAACGGAACCTTTTATAGGTTTATTTTAAAACCCGGGAAGCTATAAAAGGATCACAGCACCTATGAAACAGTAAGAAAACAACTGAAGTGTATGTCAGAGAAGAGGTTACAGAGCGCACGGCTGGGGAACTTACGGCAGCCAGATGAGTAACTGGAAACCTGTTTAGAGTATGGCAGTATTTATAAGGAAAAGAAAAATCCACTCTTTAATGGTTCACGCTTTCCACCTTACCAACATTTAACATAAGCAAAAAGTTTTGGCATTTGGTGAAGAGCTATTCAAAATATAAACAGACGTATATTTTAGACAAAAAAAAAAAAAAAACCCAGACACTAATGTATTAAAAAGGCATGTGTCCAGTTCTCTCTCAGAAAACAATACTGTGTTCTCGAAGTTAGTACCTTACATTACTATGTTTCAGGGGTTTCCCCTTATTTGAAAAGTAAACAGCTAGAAAATAAAGTACCTTGGTGAAGGTTTCAGCCCTTTCTCATTGCGCTTTACATCACAATATTCTGGATGTCAATTACAGTGGTTAAGGAAAGTTTTCAGGCAACAGAAAACACTGAAAGTTCAGAACTGAAGCAGTAATGCCTCACAGGTTTTCAATTATTAATGAACTCTACCTATCCGACCCAGGAGTGAAGAATTTGGGCTCATGGGTGTTGCACAAGCAGTAGAGAACAGATCTTTTAAAAAATACGTGGGTTGGAACAACAGCTCCCCATACTTGCCTTTAAAAGTCTTTCATGGTAGAAATTACCCCAACCAAAGATTTTTCTGGCAATACAGGGGTCCCCTTAGCCTCTGGCTTTCTTTGACACTGCCCTGAGGACACTTCGCCTCTCGGTGCTGGACACTCCCTGTGGCATCGACTTCCCCGGTTTTCTTTATAATGGTCGTCAGGACTCCCCGTCCATGTTCCTTGAGGACTTGCACTATATATCTATATCTATATCTATAACTATATCTATAACTATATCTATATCTATATCTATACTTATACCTATATATAAAGTAGCTTTGCATTTTCCACACTGCCTTGCACATTCTAGATCAAATATTTATGGAGGCTGTCAGAACTGAAGGGACATGGAATTCTGAACCTCAACCGTGTTTCTATGATAGAGCAATCAATGACCACAGAGCTGAAATGGCTACACTATTAGAGCACACATTGATAGAGCACTCTGAGTGGCAAGCCCAGAGATGAACTAAACAAAACTTCCTGACCTCAATGAGCTCATAGTCCAATAAAAGATAACTGTAAACAACTATCTAGCGAAAGGAGAAAAAATAATTCACACAGTGATAAAAGAGGAATGAATAGGATCCTATAATAAGGGAGAAGGACACCTAACTCAGCCAGAAGGTGGGGCGTCAAAGACCTTCTCTGCCAGACCCAACTCAGCTCACATCATGGTTAAAAAGAGAAGGGAAGTAGGTGAAAGGCTCCCTGACATTGGTCTTGGCAATGATTTTTTTGGAATTGACACCAAAAGCACAGACAACAAAAGCAAAAATAAACAAGCAGGACTTAAACAAGTTTCTGCACAGCAAACAATCAACAAAATGAAAAAGCAGCCTATGGCGCAGGAAAAAAAAAATTGCAAGGCCTATATCTAGTAAGGGGTTAATATCCAAAATATATAAGGAACTAATACAACTCAATAGCAGGAAGGAAAAAAACCCCACAAATAACTTGACTTTAAAAAAAAAAAAAAAGGCAAAGGACCTAAACAGACATTTTTCCAAGAAGACATACAAATGGCCAGTAGATATATTAAAAACATTCAATGCCACTAATCATCAGGGAAATGCAAATCAAAACCACAATAAGATATGACCCTATATCTGCCAGAATGGCTATTATCAAAAAGCCAAACGATAACAAATACTGGTGATAATGTGGACAAAAGAGAAGCCTTCTACACAATTGGTGGGAATGTAAAGCGACAGAAACAAACTATGGAAAACAGTACACAAGTTCCTCTAAAGATTAAAAACTAGAACTACCATAAGATCCAGACATCTCATTTCTAGGTATGTATCTAAAGGAAATAAAACCACTGTCTTGAAGAGATATGTGCATCCCATGTTCACGGCAGCATTTTCCACAGGTGCCATGATATGGAAACAACCTAAGTATCCACTGACAGATGAATGGACTGAATAAATGTTACACACACAACACACCGCAGAGAGGAACACAACTCAGCCTTAAAAAAAATAAGGAAAGCCTGCCATTTGCGACAACATAGATGAACCTACAGGACATTACACAGAAGGACAAATGTTGCATGACCTCACTTGTATATGAAAACTGAACACCAGAAGTCACACTAACACAAAGCAAAATGGTGGTCACCAGAGGCTGGGGGCTAAGTGAGATAAAAGGGGACATGCTGATCAAAGAGGACAAATTTTCAGTTATAAGATAACAAAGTTCTGGAGTGCTAATACTTGGTGATTATAGCTAATAACAATATATTGTATAGTGAAATTTGGGAAGAGTAAATCTCAAGTGTTCTCAACACACATCCAGAAGAAAGATAACTATGGGAGCTGATGGGCTGATGGATGTTAATTAACCTGATGTGTGCAATCATTTCACAATGTATACTATATCCAAACATTCCACTGTGTGTGTTTATGTATTTCTGTATATATATATATATATATATATATATATATATATATATGTATATATGTATATGTCACACACAGTGAACTACTACTCAGCCATTAAAAAAGAATGAAATGTTGCCATTTGAGGTAATATGCATGGTCTTGGGGGGCATTATCCAAAGTGATATAAGCTAGACAGAGAAAGTCAAACACTGTATAAGATTGCATCTATGTGGAACCTAAAAAACACAACAAACTAGTGAATGTAACAAAAAAGAAACAGACTCACAGATACCGAAAACAAACTAGTGTCTACCAGTAGGGAGAGGAGAAAGGGGGAGTCTAGGGGAGGGGGAGTGAGAGGCACAAACCACTGGGTGAAAGACAGGCTCAAGGATGTGTTGTACAACAGGGGAAATAGAGTCATTATTTTGTAACAACATAAAAAATGATAATATATATATATATAATTAAAAAATTAAGGACACCAGAGAGATCAGACAATTAAATGAACATGGACTAAATATTAGATAAGATGTTTGTATTGATATCAAATTTCTTGAGTGTGATGTTATTGTGATTATTTGGCAGAACATCCTTATACTTAAGAGATCCACAGTGAAGTATTTAGGAGTGAAATATCATATCTGTAATCTATATACACATGATCAACAGTTCAGGAAGAAAACACATATGTACATAAACATACATATATATGCATACATATGTATATATGGAAAACATGGCATCAAAATATTAACAATAAATCTAGATGAGAGGTATACAGGAATTTATTGTACTATTATTTAAACTTTCCTGTTGGAACTTTTTTCAAAACAAAAGCGTGCTTAAGGAGAGGATGAGTAAAAATTAGGCAGAGAAAAACAATCTGGAGAGAGGCAGTATGAGAGTTATAGAAGCAGCAACTGAAAGACAGAAGACAATTAAGAGATAGAGGGTTAATTACGTAGGATAGAATTGTAATTGGTAGAAGAGTTAGAGACCAGCAGAGATTTCAGGGAAAACCCCAGCATTTTAATAAGGCATTAAAGGCACGGCAGAGTCTTGGATGGGCAGAACCAAGAGTCTTTTAAGTGTGCAAGCCACAGTATGTGTACATAGAAACACGATACACAGGTAAACACATAAATACACGTACATATGCATATATGCAAATCACATATATACAGTTATGAGATGCTCTTTTGGACAGAATGTACCAATATAGGTTAAGATTTATTTATTTATTTATTTATTTTGGGGTGGGTCGGGTGGGGAGGGAGGGGAGCAGGCGGGCTACTTCTATTGGTCTTTCATTTATCTGTTTTCATCCATCTTTGTTCTTTGGCCTGTGTGGGCCTCCCATCGCGGTGGCCTCTGTTGTCGCAGAGCACCGGCTCTGGGCGCATGCGCTCCACAGCTCCGGCTCAGTAATTGGACACATCGGTCCAGCCGCTCCGCGGCACGTGGGATCTTCCCAGGCCAGGGATCCAACCCGCGCCCCTTGCACTGCAAGGCGGTGTCCTTACCCACTGGACCACCAGGGAAGCCCCCAGTATGAGTTAGAGCCAGAGTATAAAGAGCTCTGAAGGGCTTCCCCTGGTGGTCCAGTGGGTAAGGACACCGCCTTGCAGTGCAAGGGGCGCCGGTTCGAGGGGCGTCTCTGCGACAACAGAGGCCACCGCGATGGGAGGCCCACACAGGCCAAAGAACAAAGATGGATGTAAACAGATAAATGAAAGACCAATAGAAGTAGCCCGCCTGCTCCCCTCCCTCCCCACCCGACCGACCCCAAAATAAATAAATAAAATAAATGTTAAACTAGCACACTAAACAGAACATTCTATAGGCCAAGTGCCCCTGAAATGTATAAAGGATTTCAGAAGACACTTGAGTGTTGGCAGGTCTGTCTGTTCACCTGGGAGGCCCAGAGACCCTGTTAGGCTTCATGTGAGGTGAAAACTTGTCATAATAACACTAATGTATTACTTGGCCTTTTTTTTTTTAACCATTCTTAAGTGAATATTCTAATTATATAACAATGAATGGAAAGCAAGTGTTGTGACAACCTAGATGTCTTCTTAAGACCCATGTCAGTGTCTAACCTAGTCATAAATTATGATAAAGATGACGCTATGCAGCAGTAGCAGAAGCAGGAAGGGAAAAAAAAAAAAGAGGCATTATCAAAAAATGTCAGTTAAATTTGGTAACAAGAGACACAGGGGGGAAAAAAGACTAGAAAGTGCCTATGTATTCTACATTACATGAGAACAAGAAATAGAAGTCATCTTTGCATCCCACACAGTTTTTTCTTTTTTTATTATGATACTGAATAAATGCGTATGGGTTAAAAATGAGTCAAAGAAAATTTTCTAAAGATGGAAAAAGACCATGGAAGATAAAGACAAAATTGTGGGGAGTGCTCAGTTAGAGGCGGAAGGAAGAAATCAGGAATTGAAAAGGAAAGAGTCAGAAAACACAGGAGAAACAAGGCTGTGCTGAAGAGCTAAGCTGGATGTGAGAGGTGGCAGAGGAGGCCGGGAACGTGAGAGGATGTGAGAGGCAGCAGAGCAGCGATGACAGCCAAGACACGGATCTGACCACAAAGGGAGTCCTTGGCCACGACAGTTAGAAGCCAGACTGTGGAGGATTATAGAGGAAGCCAGAGGCAAGGAAAAAGAAGTATTCCTTAAGAAATCTTGAGACTTCTCTGGTGGTCCAGTGAGTAAGAATCCGCCTTCAAATGTAGGGGATGCAGGTTCAATCCCTGGTCAGGGAACTAAGATCCCACATATAGCAAGGGAGACTATGCCCATGTGCCACAACCAGTGAAGCCCAGGGACTGCAACTAGAGAATGCCTGTGCATCAAGAGGAAAATCCAGCATTAAAAAAAAAAAATTGTAGTAAAAGAATAAAGGTAAAATGGACAGGCAACCATTCCTTACACACCTAACCATGCCAGAAACGCCAACATTGACCTCTGCAGGCACAGCGAGGCTAAGGAAGCTTTAAGGACACGTTTACAACACGGGTCCTAGTTGGGAGCATCAAGCAACCACGTGGGCTGACCGGATACAGGAAAGAGTCGATCTCTATCATGTAGGGAGAGGCAGCAGATCTTCACAGTTGCTACTAACAGCTGGTTTTGTAACTGGCCTTAAAGAGGTCAGAGAAAGTAAAAGTAATACCTGTAAATGACTTGGTTTGTTGGATTTTAGCTAATGTGTGCTAAACTGCCTTAAGTCGATTAAAGCGTTTTTTTCTGTTTGCTAGTCTCACTGTGAGACTACTGGAGGCTCACCTCAAACATCCAGAGATGTGTTCAGCTGTCCATTCACATTTAAGAGGTTTATGCCTAAGTGCCGGCTGAAGGTTCTGTGTCAACTGATGAGCTTCAGTGTAGAGTAAGCATGTCAATCCTTACATATACTTTTAAACATCAAGGAACTGAGTAATAACAGATTTGACTGCCTAATATGCATGGGACAATTAAAGAACAATACAACATGTTAGTCACAGTCCATGGGGTCACAAGAGTCAGACATAACTTAGTAACTATACCACCATCACCGCTGTTTGTCAGAAAGCAAACATCAATTTCAAATCCTAAAATGTTTAGCTTTCTTTGGAAGTTAGGTGAAAGAGTAGATCAGCTGTCATGATTTTACCTCACTTGAAAACACACTTTCCCTAAACACACTTCCCTGGTGGCCCCAGAGGATAAGAATCTGCCTGACAATGCAGAGGACACAGGTTCTATCCCTGGTCTGGGAAGATTTCACATGCTGCAGGGCAACTAAGCCCATGCACACAACTACTGAGCCCCTGTTCTAGGGCCCATGCTCCAGGATAAGAGAAGCCGCTACAATGAGAAGCCTGAGCACAGTTACTAGAGAGGAGCCCCATTCACAGCAACTAGAGAAAGCCCGGGTAGCAATGAGTCTTCAATGCAGCCGAAAACAAAAAATAATTTAAAAAAAAAAAAAAAGGAAAACACAGTTTAGAAAAGATGCCTAAATGACGGCTAACTTATCTTACAAAGAAATACAAAGTTTCTGTATACAAAGAAATATAGTTTCTATTTATAGGAATGCAATCAAATAAATTCCTGACCTCACCAAAGTTAAAAAGTCTTTTTATGATAGCAAATGTATAAGATAGTCTGGAAACTACGGAGCTTAAGCATGTGTGGTTCCAGAACATGTTTTTTATTCTTCTGTTCCCTTTTAATAAATATTACTTGTTTTACAGTGCTGATTTCTATAGTTCAAAGGAAACATCAGTTTCCAGAATCTCAATGTTCCCAAATGAGAGATGTCTCAGGATTACAGCTTTACGCTAAAACGACAAACCTAGGTGAAACTCTGCTGCTGCACCAAACTTTTATTTAATAAGAGCAGTCAAGTAAGTATCAAATAACTTCCTTCCAGGTGTCCAGACACAAATCTAAACTAGATTTTGTCAAATGATAACATGTTTTGACAATAAACGCAACACAAAAACCTAAACTCCCTTTTTTCAAATACAAAGCTAATTTTTCTAAGCTGCTGTCCATGCTCAAGTGCACTCACACACAGCTACACATTTATACACACGTCTTATGAGTTTTAAAATGCTCTGCATATTTCATTCCAAACAGTCAAGATGCCAACAAGGAGGATCAAATGGCATCAATGACGGCAAGCTGCCTCATGACACCACCGTCCATATTTCCTAAGAAAAAAAGGATAAATTTCACCTAAGTACACTGAACTTCAGGGGCTAAACCACTTGAAAACACACTTTCCCTAAACACACTTCCCTGGTGGCCCCAGAGGATAAGAATCTGCCTGACAATGCAGAGGACACAGGTTCTATCCCTGGTCTGGGAAGATTTCACATGCTGCAGGGCAACTAAGCCCATGCACACAACTACTGAGCCCCTGTTCTAGGGCCCATGCTCCAGGATAAGAGAAGCCGCTACAATGAGAAGCCTGAGCACAGTTACTAGAGAGGAGCCCCATTCACAGCAACTAGAGAAAGCCCGGGTAGCAATGAGTCTTCAATGCAGCCGAAAACAAAAAATAATTTAAAAAAAAAAAAAAAGGAAAACACAGTTTAGAAAAGATGCCTAAATGACGGCTAACTTATCTTACAAAGAAATACAAAGTTTCTGTATACAAAGAAATATAGTTTCTATTTATAGGAATGCAATCAAATAAATTCCTGACCTCACCAAAGTTAAAAAGTCTTTTTATGATAGCAAATGTATAAGATAGTCTGGAAACTACGGAGCTTAAGCATGTGTGGTTCCAGAACATGTTTTTTATTCTTCTGTTCCCTTTTAATAAATATTACTTGTTTTACAGTGCTGATTTCTATAGTTCAAAGGAAACATCAGTTTCCAGAATCTCAATGTTCCCAAATGAGAGATGTCTCAGGATTACAGCTTTACGCTAAAACGACAAACCTAGGTGAAACTCTGCTGCTGCACCAAACTTTTATTTAATAAGAGCAGTCAAGTAAGTATCAAATAACTTCCTTCCAGGTGTCCAGACACAAATCTAAACTAGATTTTGTCAAATGATAACATGTTTTGACAATAAACGCAACACAAAAACCTAAACTCCCTTTTTTCAAATACAAAGCTAATTTTTCTAAGCTGCTGTCCATGCTCAAGTGCACTCACACACAGCTACACATTTATACACACGTCTTATGAGTTTTAAAATGCTCTGCATATTTCATTCCAAACAGTCAAGATGCCAACAAGGAGGATCAAATGGCATCAATGACGGCAAGCTGCCTCATGACACCACCGTCCATATTTCCTAAGAAAAAAAGGATAAATTTCACCTAAGTACACTGAACTTCACTGGTATCTAAGTCAGTGATTCACATTACAAAATTTACACTTTTAGTAACATTGTAGTGGATTTCATTTCCCCTAAACATTGTAAAATACATGCTTAAAAAACCAATTTGATGGGATTAACGTGTACACACTACTATGTATAAAATAATCAACAAGGAGAGCTGTTGATCTATATAGCTCAGGGAACTATACTCAATATTATGTAGTCATCCACCAGGGAAAATAATCTGAAACAGAATGCAACTGAATCGCTGTGCTATACGCTTAAACCTTACATGATACTATATTTTGGTAAATGTTCTTCCAGCCTTTTCAGGTAAATGTAGATACACAAGAACAAAGAAACAAAAACTTAAAAGAAAAAACTTCGCAGATGGCCCACCCAGTATGAGTGTAATAGGATTCTACCCAATTGATTGGTTTGCAGCAGAATCTTCTCCCCAACTCTGAACAATCCCATGCCCTGAGATCATAACCCCTGGAGCAAGAGAAATCTCTCTGCTCTGTAATCAGCTCCTCAGAGACCAAATTACCTCTGTCATGCCTTAAATCAAGGATGCAGGGCTAGTGATAAACAGCAACACATCTTGAAGGAGATAAGAGAGCATGCCATCTCTTTGTAGCCATTTTTAGTGCTACCTCTAAAAACCTGCTCAAATATTGCCCCCTCTTGCACGGTTTTCAGGACTGCCTAAGCCCCAAATGCCATTCTGCAGAGGCTCCAAGTTGAATCAGCACATTGTTTTTATGATTGTGATGGGCAAATGGAAAAACTGAGGCTTTGCACACTCCCATAAAGATCAGATGATGCCCTCAATCTGTCTTTGCTAGTATGGGAAAACATTCTCCCTCTCAGATTACCAGCCCTCTACCCTCTACACAGAAAAAGACAAAAGAGCTGAGAGTTTCATTTTGTCTTTTGTCACTTCTGGTTACCTGGTACCCAAAAACCTCAAGGATTACACTGACAATGGCGGTATGAAAAGTCAGAGTTTCCTCTAGTCTCTATAAAAATGACTCAAAGAAAACCTTTGGAAAAATGGCCCAGAGAAGAAAGGCACTACAGAACCCTGCTCTTCTCCTAGATCAATGCCAAGTCTGATGCAAAGCCACTCTAATCACTAGATAGAAACAGATTAACTTTTAAATTTCCATGCTCCAGCCAGCTATATTTTTGGTCTCTTTGGTACATTTCACATAGTCTATTTCTTTTTTTTCCTACATCTTATCTGAAACAGAAATTTTACTCCTTCCTATTGTATTTCCCAAAGAATGATGATGTCAGTCATCAACAGAGTTTTACTCTATACTGAAAGATAAGTAAAAATGCCTAAATTTTTTTAAAGAAAAAACAAGTTCACTGCAATCAAATGAAAGAGGATAATCCCCCCAAATTCACATTTTTGAAAAAGATTTTCCTATTTCACTATGTGTTCTCTAATAAATGAGTTCAGCAATGCTGCAGGCTACAAGATCAATATACAAAAATAAATTATTTCGGGCTTCCCTGGTGGTCCAGTGGGTAAGGATAC
Source organism: Tragulus kanchil (assembly GCA_022376925.1). Taxonomy (NCBI): domain Eukaryota; kingdom Metazoa; phylum Chordata; class Mammalia; order Artiodactyla; family Tragulidae; genus Tragulus; species Tragulus kanchil. The sequence goes on from JAIOJX010000005.1 coordinate 139,315,166, forward strand.
TGCCTTGCAGTGCAAAGGGCGCTGGTTCAATCCCTGGTCTGGGAAGATACCACGTGCTGCAAAGCGGCTGGACCAATGTGTCCAACTACCAAGCCGGAGCTCTGGAGTGCATGCACCCATAGCCAGCGCTCTGCAGTGAGAGGGGCCACTACGATGGGAGGCCCACACAGGCCAAAGAACAAAGATGGATGGAAATGAATAAATTAAAGATCAATAGAAGTGGTCAAATAAATATATAAATTATTTCTATATATGCCTAGAAATTAATAAACAATTCCAATTTACAGTAGCATCAATAAAACATTTTATTTCAAGTATTTTATTTAACAAAAAGATTGCAAGTACACTAAAAAATACAAAATACTGCTGAAAGAAATTAAAGAAGACCTAGATAGATGGAAAGATATCCCACATTCATGGATGGAAGAGTCAATACTGTTAATATTGCAATACTCCCCAAATTGACAGATTTAATGCAACCTCTATGAAAATTCCAACTGCCTTTGAAGAAATGGACAAGAAGACCCATTTAAAAAAAAAAAAAAAAACTCATATGGAAATGCAAGGGATCCTGACAGTTAAAATCATCATGAGAAAGAACAAATTTGGATAATTCATTTGTCCCAATTTCAAAACTTACCACAAAGCTATAAGAACCAAAAGAGTGTGGTACTGATATATGAAGACATACATCAGTGGAATAGAATTTAGAGTCCAGAAATAAACCCTCATGTTTATGGTCAATTGACTTGTGATAAGGATGCTAAGACAAGTTAATGAAGAAAGAGTAGTGTTTTCAACAAATAGTGCTGGAACAACACGAAATTTACACACAAAAGGATCAAGTTAGACCGCTGTTCTGTGTGGTGTTTAGTTGCTCAGTCGTATTCAACTCTTTGCAACCACATGGACTGTAGACCACCAGGCTCCTCTGTCCATGGGATTCTCCAGCAAGAATACTGAAGTGGGTTGTCATGCTCTCCTACAGGGGAGCCTCCCAATCCAGGGATCAAACCCAGGTCTCCCACACTGCAGACAGATTCTTTACCAGATGAGCCACGAGGGAAGCCCAAGAATACCAGAGTAGATAGCCTATCCCTTCTCCAAGGGATCTTCCCAAGCCAAGGATTGAACCCCATGTCTTTTAATGTCTCCTGCAGTGGCAGGTGGGTTCTTAACCACTAGTGCCACCTAGAAAGCCCTCACATACCTACAATCTATGCCAAATAGTCAGTATAAATTTTATAATTTCCATATTGCTACATGACCTTTAATGATCATTAAATGGTTGTGATCAGTTAACACCTATCATTTTCTTAAATCCTTCTCCTCTGTGTCCTATCTTAGTGACAGAGATATTTAAGTCAACCCTAATTTTTTACTATATATAGATATTTTAGCAATATGCAACACAAAAAGCCAGCACAGCTCTTTTCTTCTCTTAAATGATTTCCTGGGGGAAAAAATGACTAAACCCTTTGTAGGACATTTTTATGACTTGGGCTTGCCTTGTAAAAGTATTACAAAGTTACATTGCTACAAGCAATAAGAACTTGCTGTATGAGACATTGAGTAGGTCAAAGCATAAAAAAAGCAATGTTAAAAGATTTTATCTGAGTAATTTGAGATCTTCCTTTAATCTTCAAACTTTCATTATTCAAGGGTTTTCAAAATCCATGAGCACCTGAGGAGAGTGAAAAAGCTGGCTTGAAACTCAACATTCAGAAAATTAAGATCATGGTATCCAGTTCCATCACTTCATAGCAGACAGATGGGCAAACAATGGAAATGGTGGCAGATTTTGTGTTCCTGGGTTCCAAAATCACTACGGATGGTAACTGTGGCCATGAAGTTAAAACACCTGCTCAGAAGAAAAGCTATGACAAACACAGACAGTGTATTAAAGAGCAGAGACATCACTTTGCCGACAATGGTCCATATAGTCAAAGCTATGATTTTTCCTGTAGTCATGTATGGATGTGAGAGTTGGACTATAAAAAAGGCTGAGTGGGGCTTCCCCTGGTGGTCCGGTGGGTAAAGACACCGCCTTGCAGTGCAAGGGGCGCCGGTTCAATCCCTGGCCTGGGAAGATCCCACGTGCCGCTGAGCGGCTGGACCGAAGTGTCCAATTACCGAGCCGGAGCTCTGAAGTGCATGCGCCCAGAGCCAGAGCTCTGCAGTGACAGACGCCACCGTGATGGGAGGCCCGCAGGAGCCAAAGAACAAAGACGGATGAAAATAGAGGAATGAAAGACCAATAGAAGTGGCCTGCCCTCTCCCCGCCCTCTCCCCTCCCTCCCCAACCGGACCCCCACCCAAAGTAAATAAATGAATAAATCTTTAAAAAAAAAAAAAAAAGAATTGATGCCTTTGAACTGTGGTGCTGGAAAAGACTCTTGATAGTTCCTTTGACTACAAGGCAATCAAACCAGTCAACCCTAAAGGAAATCAATCCTAAATATTCATTGTAAGGACTGATGCTGAAGCTGAAGTTCCAATACTTTGGTCACCTGATATGAAGAGCTGACTCACTGGAAAAGAGCCTAATGCTGAGAAAGATTGAAGGCAAAAGCAGAAGCAGGCAGCAGAGGATGAGATGTTTGGACAGCATCACTGACTCAATGGGCATGAGTTAAAGCAAACTCAGGGAGATAGCAAAGGACAAGGAAGCTTGGTATCCAGCAGTCCATGGGATCACAAAGAGTCTGACGCAACTGAGCAACTGAACTGAACTGAAGTACATTATGAATTAGAAAGTATCCCATTTTACAATGGAAAAAAAACTAAAGCTTAAAGATACACAGATGACACTACCTGAAGCTTAAAGAGGTTAAGTTACTTGTCCAAAGCAGACCCAGAAAGAGCACGTTTCTTAACCTTTACGCTAGCAGGTGGAAGCCTCCTCACAGGATGTGCCAAACAAAGAAAATTCCCACCTAAGTCTGATGGCAGGAGGGGGTTAAATATGAAGAAATGAGGATCTCACCATCATCACAGCATATTTATGATCAATGGTCACACTGATGTCAAAGTGGGAGAGTCAGAACCCTTATTATGTCCATCCAGCCTTCAGCCAGTCTAATAAACACATCATCTACAGAGGGTGCTTGTTCTTAGTCCCCTTTCTCTGCTTTCCTCAGCCTGGCACCCCTAACATCCCTCTATGTAGACATCCTGGAGGGAATCAATGTTGAAAGAAAGAACACTTCCCATGTCTCTCCTTTGCAGGGTTGGTAGGATTTGGGGTTTCTTGTGTTCTGAGTAGAAGATGCAAAGACAACACTAAAACTGTATACAATCCCTGTCACCCATTTTGATGTATTTAGTTTAATGAATGTCCTTTATATGCCAAGCAGATCTTACTGGAATTGATGCTTGCTCCCAATAAAATATATGTATTTAGAGGAAAGGGCCCCTTTCCCAAGTCTTGATTTGCAACGGGCTCTGCGTATTTGGCCCGCCCAGCCTCTCTGGCGGGTATCAGGTTTGACTTTTAAAAGCGCGGTTGTGCCCCTCCTACCGTCTCATTGTGGCTTCTCCGTTGCTCTTCGATGTGTGGTATCTTTTTTGTGATCGAATCCAGCCTCCTCCTGTCCATGGTTTTTCAGGAACTTGTTGCAATTCAGGCGATTTTGCAGGAGAGATAAGTGTACGTCCTTCTATGCACCCCCCTGAAAGAGTCCCTTAGAAGGAAATACACTACTGTATATGTAACTAAAGTACTGTCAACATCTAATTCAAGTCCAGAGATTTGTTCTTAAAAGTTTATGTAGTTCAAGAGCAAATAAAATCATAAAATATTATGTTGGCTCAGTGTATTTTGTGCATTTTCCTGGTTGATAAGATTTTAAACTGTGTTTAGGTTTGCTAATGATTCAAATTAACCAGTACTGCACAGTAATTTGGAATGATAAAAACCCGGAGAAAAAGCACAAGACCCTTTCCTGTTTCGTCCAGGTCATACTAAGTCAGAGCTGGTAGGTAGGTGTGTCTTGACCTAAAAGTCTTCACTCAGTAATCCTAGTACAAATCACCTCCAAAAACCAGGCCAGATCCTCTGTAAGAATTCATTTACATGATCAAAAACCTGCAAAGGAGGCACACAGATGCATGCATGGGACATGTGCTTCTAATGCTTTGAGGACTGTCTCAATGGAAACGTCACCGCCCTGGAACCCTGAACAAACACTGAAAGAATCAAAGCTTCACCCCACAGTCCCAAACCCAAGCTCTTCATTACTCTCACAATCACTCAGGGATATTTAAAACAAGTTAGTTAACTCCAAAGAAAAGAAAGAGCTTACACTTTACCTGAGGCTCCAATCTAGATATCAACACCCATTTCATAAAACATGCTCACAGTCTAATCTAAGCAGAGGAAAAAAGGCAAAGTAAACTAAAAGAAAACAAGGTCACACATTCAGACTTACTTTCTATGGAACAAAACACCTGTCAAAGATACCCAGATCCCAAGATGCTGGATATCAAAAATATTGACATCAAAATCACAAAGCAAATAAAACTAACAGCAAACCTGAATATTTGTTTCCTCAGTGATGCAGCTGTCTTTAACTCTGACAACAATGTAAAGGTACCTTGAACTTGGAACCAGAAGGGCTGCTTGCTGGAAAGGAAAGAGCTCCCCACTAGAGTCAGGAACCTAGGTTTTGGTTCTGTTGATGCCATTAGCTAGGTAAGTGGCCCTAAGCAACTCACTTAGCTTTCACTTAGCTTTCTCTCCTCATTCTCTCCTGCAAGAGTGAGGCTGACCAGACTAATGTTTCCTAAACTCACCTAGTCACAAGAACTACCTCATGGTAACTGTTAACAGTATGGAGTCCAAACCCCTTTCCCTAGAGATTCTGGTTCAGGTAGCCTCTGTGTGAAGCCTAGGACGTGATTCTTAATCAGTGATTCAAGTAAGTCTTATCACAAACACTTGACCAAATGAAAATTTCTGCCTGCCTTCCAGCTCTGTTTGCCTGTGACTGCTAAAACCCGGAGAAAAAGCACAAGACCCTTTCCTGTTTCGTCCAGGTCATACTAAGTCAGAGCTGGTAGGTAGGTGTGTCTTGACCTAAAAGTCTTCACTCAGTAATCCTAGTACAAATCACCTCCAAAAACCAGGCCAGATCCTCTGTAAGAATTCATTTACATGATCAAAAACCTGCAAAGGAGGCACACAGATGCATGCATGGGACATGTGCTTCTAATGCTTTGAGGACTGTCTCAATGGAAACGTCACCGCCCTGGAACCCTGAACAAACACTGAAAGAATCAAAGCTTCACCCCACAGTCCCAAACCCAAGCTCTTCATTACTCTCACAATCACTCAGGGATATTTAAAACAAGTTAGTTAACTCCAAAGAAAAGAAAGAGCTTACACTTTACCTGAGGCTCCAATCTAGATATCAACACCCATTTCATAAAACATGCTCACAGTCTAATCTAAGCAGAGGAAAAAAGGCAAAGTAAACTAAAAGAAAACAAGGTCACACATTCAGACTTACTTTCTATGGAACAAAACACCTGTCAAAGATACCCAGATCCCAAGATGCTGGATATCAAAAATATTGACATCAAAATCACAAAGCAAATAAAAACTAACAGCAAACCTGAATATTTGTTTCCTCAGTGATGCAGCTGTCTTTAACTCTGACAACAATGTAAAGGTACCTTGAACTTGGAACCAGAAGGGCTGCTTGCTGGAAAGGAAAGAGCTCCCCACTAGAGTCAGGAACCTAGGTTTTGGTTCTGTTGATGCCATTAGCTAGGTAAGTGGCCCTAAGCAACTCACTTAGCTTTCACTTAGCTTTCTCTCCTCATTCTCTCCTGCAAGAGTGAGGCTGACCAGACTAATGTTTCCTAAACTCACCTAGTCACAAGAACTACCTCATGGTAACTGTTAACAGTATGGAGTCCAAACCCCTTTCCCTAGAGATTCTGGTTCAGGTAGCCTCTGTGTGAAGCCTAGGACGTGATTCTTAATCAGTGATTCAAGTAAGTCTTATCACAAACACTTGACCAAATGATCCATGAGCTGCTGCCTGCCTTCCAGCTCTGATTCTACGCTACCTGGATATTTCAAAATAATGTTTTAAAATATGCAAAGTTATAATAGTACCACATGCATTACTGCCAAAAAAATCAATAAATCTATATGATCAAAGAAACCAATATATGCATCCCTTCAACCCTGACTCCATTCACACCTTTAAACATCAATAGACACATCCTCCTAGATCCTAAGCAAATGGAACACTTTACTCGGCGAGGAGAAAAATTCTAAATATTAAACTTTCAGCAAATTAATATGGAAAGATTTCTATTACAGAAAGAGAGTACACCTTACATTTTGGCTGAAAATTACACACTGCATTCTTCCCTTTAAGGGAACATTATTCGATGAGCTTACCTGTTTCTAGTTTTAAAAAAGCTAAAAAGACAGTCTGCTAAGTCTCTGGAGTGAAGAGAAAGTTGCTCAGTCATGCCTGACTCTTTGCAACCTACAGATGAGGCATGGAATTCTCCTGGCAAGAATACTTGAGTGGTAGGCTTCTCTTCTCCATGGGATCTTTCCAACCCAGGGATTGAACCAAGGTCTCCCACACTGCAGGCAAATTCTTTACCATCTGATCTACCAGGGAAGCCTGGTTAAGTCTCTAGCAGCTATAATTTAGGGAGCTTGGCAATATTGGAATGTAACTGTTACAAAGCTAAGAGAAACAAAACAAAGCCAAACAACTGGGTAGCTCAGAGCCCTCAAACTTTTGTTAGGAAGGTTTTACCAGATACGGGGAGAATCTCTAGGATACTTTCTGAGCATAAAGGTACCAACCTTTAACTTTTCCTTCCTCTATGCTACTATGCTTTAGATATTTTTTCTTAAATTCTCATAATCCACTAGTGGGATTTACTTTTACTCTATTTTTAGATTTATAGGGAACTATAAAACTCACAAAAGAGAAAGACTGGTGGCATGGCACACAGGGGAGCAGGGCTGTACAGGATGCTCACAGGCACCCTTTTCACAAAAGGGGCTACAAAAGATGTAAATAAAATCAAGATTAGAACACAAATTTGGGTTTGGCTTAGTGTTGCAACACAAACAGATATGAGAATAAGAATGAAAACTTTAGTTACTAGTCAAACGGTGGTAGAGTAACCACTACAGCGACACCAAAGTATACCACAGGGTTAGCATAAAACACTGTCAAAGTGAATCCTGACCTGCAATTCTACAAGCAGAATTTAGATTTAGAATCACACACATCAAAAGTTGACTTGTTTTAACAGCAAAAGTGAGGACAGCAACTGTTGTGAGGACAACATCACAGAAGCACTGGGTTTAAGGCCATGTTTAATGTTTTAATACCTTTCTGTGTCTGTTGCTCTCAACATGTCTTGAGGCAATGTTTTGACCAAGCCTCAGACTCAATTAAAATAGAAATGTAAAATCAGGATCAAGGGATCAGCACAATGGAATGGTTAAGAGTGCCAGTTTGGCTGCCACATCAAGTTAAAACCCCAAATCAACAAATTACTGAATGACCTTGAACACATTATTTCTCTTATGCCTCAAATTTCCTCATCTGTAAGATAGAGATGATGCTTTACTCAGCTCTCAGGAGATTTAAACAAGGTGACTCACGTAAAGCACTAAAGGCGGCACCTGGCAGAGAGTAAATAAATAATAATAATGAGCTAACTATAAAATTAGCATAATTACTGTCTTCTAACCTCAAGGAAAGTTATGAGCGTACTGGCAGCCAGGACGCATGTGTGCTAAGTCATTTCAGTCGATCTGATCTTTTCCATGCACTATAGCCTGTCAGGCTCCTCTGCACATAGGAAGGTTTTACCAGATACGGGGAGAATCTCTAGGATACTTTCTGAGCATAAAGGTACCAACCTTTAACTTTTCCTTCCTCTATGCTACTATGCTTTAGATATTTTTTCTTAAATTCTCATAATCCACTAGTGGGATTTACTTTTACTCTATTTTTAGATTTATAGGGAACTATAAAACTCACAAAAGAGAAAGACTGGTGGCATGGCACACAGGGGAGCAGGGCTGTACAGGATGCTCACAGGCACCCTTTTCACAAAAGGGGCTACAAAAGATGTAAATAAAATCAAGATTAGAACACAAATTTGGGTTTGGCTTAGTGTTGCAACACAAACAGATATGAGAATAAGAATGAAAACTTTAGTTACTAGTCAAACGGTGGTAGAGTAACCACTACAGCGACACCAAAGTATACCACAGGGTTAGCATAAAACACTGTCAAAGTGAATCCTGACCTGCAATTCTACAAGCAGAATTTAGATTTAGAATCACACACATCAAAAGTTGACTTGTTTTAACAGCAAAAGTGAGGACAGCAACTGTTGTGAGGACAACATCACAGAAGCACTGGGTTTAAGGCCATGTTTAATGTTTTAATACCTTTCTGTGTCTGTTGCTCTCAACATGTCTTGAGGCAATGTTTTGACCAAGCCTCAGACTCAATTAAAATAGAAATGTAAAATCAGGATCAAGGGATCAGCACAATGGAATGGTTAAGAGTGCCAGTTTGGCTGCCACATCAAGTTAAAACCCCAAATCAACAAATTACTGAATGACCTTGAACACATTATTTCTCTTATGCCTCAAATTTCCTCATCTGTAAGATAGAGATGATGCTTTACTCAGCTCTCAGGAGATTTAAACAAGGTGACTCACGTAAAGCACTAAAGGCGGCACCTGGCAGAGAGTAAATAAATAATAATAATGAGCTAACTATAAAAATTAGCATAATTACTGTCTTCTAACCTCAAGGAAAGTTATGAGCGTACTGGCAGCCAGGTACGCATGTGTGCTAAGTCATTTCAGTCGTATCTGACTCTTTGTAACCCAATGCACTATAGCCTGTCAGGCTCCTCTGCACATAGGATTCTCCAGGCAAGAATTCTGGAGTGGGGGCTTCCCTGGTGGTCCAGTAGGTAAAGACTCCGCCTTGCAGTGCAAGGGGCACCAGTTCGATCCCTGGCCTGGGAAGATCCCACGTGCCGTGGAGCCACTGGACCAGTGTGTCCAACTGTAAGCCAGCCCTCTGGGGTGCATGTGCCCAGAGCCAGTGCTCTGTAGAGAGAGAAGCCACTGCGATGGGAGGCCCACACAGCCCAACAAATAAAGATGGATGAAAATAAGTGAATAGAAGACCAATAAAAGAGGCAAAAAATTAAAAAAAAAAAAAGAAAAAGAATTCTGGAGTGGGTTGCCATGCCCTTCTCCAGAGGATCATCCCAACCCAGCGATCAAACCCACATCTCTTCTCTTTCCTGCAGTGGTAGGCAGGTTCTTTACCACTAGCACCATAGTCAGGCAAATACGTCTAATCATTAGAAAGAAGATATTTATATACACTACATAAAGATTGTTGTTGCTTTAGTTGCTCAGTCGTGTCCAACTCTATTGTGACCCCGTGGACTGTAGCCCACCAGGCTCCTCTGTCCATGGGATTTCCCAAACAAGAATACTGGAGTGGGTTGCCATTTCCTTCTCCAGGGTATCTTCCCCACCCAGAGACATGAAGCCACGTCTCCCGCATTGGCAGGTGGATTCTTTACCACTGAGCCACCTGAGAAGCCACTACATAAAGGTAGCTTTTTATTTCTTTCCACATTACAGAAACTTTCCCCTTCCTTAGTAATGAATAACTTAGACCAATGAGGCAAACCTATGTCCAGGAAAGACTTCTATGCAGTCATTTTTAATTAGGAAGGATAACTTTCAATGAGATCTGGATTAAGGATCTAATCTGGGGGGGGGGGGGTAGTTGCAGTTGGTGTTGTTAGGAGAAAGAGGAAAAGAAAAGAAGAAAAAGCCTTCAAACCATCCCACAAAGCATTATTAAATGGAGAAAAAGAATAGCAGGTTGACTGTTCACATTAATTCTTAATTGAATTAGAAAAGGAAAAAGGAAACAAAAATCAGATGAAATATATTAACTAACACAGAGCAAAGACATAACACTGCTATTGGTAAGGTTAAAATGACCAAACTCATCAAAAAAAAAAAAAAAAAAGAAGAAGAAGTAAGGAAGGGAAAGTGAAAAATCAATAAGTCACAGAGGTTAAATAAAAAGATATCCTTGTTCCTTATCCCATTCTATCCTTTAAAGACCATGGCTTAAATTTTCCACTTGCAACCAATTGTCATTGAACACTCTTCCAAATGTGCTACTAGCCTGAATGCACCTTTAACTCATACTGTCTTCTTAACTGAATACATCATTCCAGTTACAGACAAAAATAAAATATTGTGCATTATCTTTTTTTTTTTAAGAATTCATGGGAAGATATTAGCAATTCAATCATTTAAATGATACATTTCAAAGAAAATACTGTGAGAGGTAATTTGGGGAGTGGGAAAAGTTCCTAGTAAAAATTAATCATTCAGAGGAAAACTGTTCAAGGACAATCAAAAGCAGATTTCAAAATAATGCAAATTTTGAAATTTTGAGAGGGGGCAGGAATAATGAGTGGCGAGGTGTACAACTAAATTCTCAAAGAAAGAAAAAAGATACAGAAATGAAGAACAGATTTCAGCAGGGAGTACACACCAGTGCTAATAATCTATCAGAAGATATGCAAAAATTTATAATAATAATTAAAAAACCATAGAATATATTATCTGTATCAGTAATGGGAAACTTAGTAACAAAAGGAAAGTATTTCAACGCCATTTTCAAGCATTTCTAGATATTTCTTCTGTATTCCACATTACAGAAACTTTCCCCTTCCTTAGTAATGAATAACTTAGACCAATGAGGCAAACCTATGTCCAGGAAAGACTTCTATGCAGTCATTTTTAATTAGGAAGGATAACTTTCAATGAGATCTGGATTAAGGATCTAATCTGGGGGGGGGGGGGGAGTTGCAGTTGGTGTTGTTAGGAGAAAGAGGAAAAGAAAAGAAGAAAAAGCCTTCAAACCATCCCACAAAGCATTATTAAATGGAGAAAAAGAATAGCAGGTTGACTGTTCACATTAATTCTTAATTGAATTAGAAAAGGAAAAAGGAAACAAAAATCAGATGAAATATATTAACTAACACAGAGCAAAGACATAACACTGCTATTGGTAAGGTTAAAATGACCAAACTCATCAAAAAAAAAAAAAAAAAAGAAGAAGAAGTAAGGAAGGGAAAGTGAAAAATCAATAATTCCGAAAGGTTAAGTAAAAAGATATCCTTGTTCCTTATCCCATTCTATCCTTTAAAGACCATGGCTTAAATTTTCCACTTGCAACCAATTGTCATTGAACACTCTTCCAAATGTGCTACTAGCCTGAATGCACCTTTAACTCATACTGTCTTCTTAACTGAATACATCATTCCAGTTACAGACAAAAATAAAATATTGTGCATTATCTTTTTTTTTTTAAGAATTCATGGGAAGATATTAGCAATTCAATCATTTAAATGATACATTTCAAAGAAAATACTGTGAGAGGTAATTTGGGGAGTGGGAAAAGTTCCTAGTAAAAATTAATCATTCAGAGGAAAACTGTTCAAGGACAATCAAAAGCAGATTTCAAAATAATGCAAATTTTGAAATTTTGAGAGGGGGCAGGAATAATGAGTGGCGAGGTGTACAACTAAATTCTCAAAGAAAGAAAAAAGATACAGAAATGAAGAACAGATTTCAGCAGGGAGTACACACCAGTGCTAATAATCTATCAGAAGATATGCAAAAATTTATAATAATAATTAAAAAACCATAGAATATATTATCTGTATCAGTAATGGGAAACTTAGTAACAAAAGGAAAGTATTTCAACGCCATTTTCAAGCATTTCTAGATATTTCTTCTGTATTCCACATTCTCCTGCAAAATGAAAGAAGAGACTGCTTAGATGCTCTGATTAACAATTTAGCAGTGAAAGAACAATGACATCCCCAAAGAAGCTCCGTCACCTAGAGATAACGGACATTTTCTTGTTACTGATTAAGAATCCAGAAGAATCTCCTTCTGCTTTTAAATGCAAATGACCAATCTCTGAAGCGCATTCGGCTCTATTCCTCTATCCGAAAATTACTGCAATGTGATCCTGCTCCCAAGAGGACACACTGTCCAGGGCGGAAAATGGACTTAGGACAGCTATACACTCTGTCCAGACCATCAATCCAGGAAACTGTCACCACTCACCCACGGCCTTTTCCAGTGGAGAGACCTCTATCAGGGATCAAAATGCCATTGGAAGAGGGAAAAGTTCATTTTGAGGACTATCGGTTCACTAAAGGTCACATACACATCCTCATACGTGCACATGCACTCACAGCATAGCAACTGAGAACTCAGAATCAAACACTTGGCTTTCAGACAACAAAGCTAGCTATTTGCTTGAAATGTGCTTAAAGCCAGAATCTCAGTGATAATAGTAAGAGTTGCCATTTACCTGTTCATTAACCAAATATAGCACTCTGTAAGAAAGGTGAGCACACCACCCCGTGCACTTATCTTTTCCTGGTAAAATTCCCTGGAACAGTAAACAATGACATGGAGACATACTTCAACTTAATGTACCAGGTGATAGTCCACATGGAACAGTAGAGAAATTAATCATTCAGAGGAAAACTGTTCAAGGACAATCAAAAGCAGATTTCAAAATAATGCAAATTTTGAAATTTTGAGAGGGCAGGAATAATGAGTGGCGAGGTGTACAACTAAATTCTCAAAGAAAGAAAAAAGATACAGAAATGAAGAACAGATTTCAGCAGGGAGTACACACCAGTGCTAATAATCTATCAGAAGATATGCAAAAATTTATAATAATAATTAAAAAACCATAGAATATATTATCTGTATCAGTAATGGGAAACTTAGTAACAAAAGGAAAGTATTTCAACGCCATTTTCAAGCATTTCTAGATATTTCTTCTGTATTCCACATTCTCCTGCAAAATGAAAGAAGAGACTGCTTAGATGCTCTGATTAACAATTTAGCAGTGAAAGAACAATGACATCCCCAAAGAAGCTCCGTCACCTAGAGATAACGGACATTTTCTTGTTACTGATTAAGAATCCAGAAGAATCTCCTTCTGCTTTTAAATGCAAATGACCAATCTCTGAAGCGCATTCGGCTCTATTCCTCTATCCGAAAATTACTGCAATGTGATCCTGCTCCCAAGAGGACACACTGTCCAGGGCGGAAAATGGACTTAGGACAGCTATACACTCTGTCCAGACCATCAATCCAGGAAACTGTCACCACTCACCCACGGCCTTTTCCAGTGGAGAGACCTCTATCAGGGATCAAAATGCCATTGGAAGAGGGAAAAGTTCATTTTGAGGACTATCGGTTCACTAAAGGTCACATACACATCCTCATACGTGCACATGCACTCACAGCATAGCAACTGAGAACTCAGAATCAAACACTTGGCTTTCAGACAACAAAGCTAGCTATTTGCTTGAAATGTGCTTAAAGCCAGAATCTCAGTGATAATAGTAAGAGTTGCCATTTACCTGTTCATTAACCAAATATAGCACTCTGTAAGAAAGGTGAGCACACCACCCCGTGCACTTATCTTTTCCTGGTAAAATTCCCTGGAACAGTAAACAATGACATGGAGACATACTTCAACTTAATGTACCAGGTGATCAAGGTCAGAACACATGTAAACCAGAAAGTCTCAAGCAAAAAACCATAATAGAGAAATTCACCCCCGTGTTAAAGATCCAAGCTTCTATCAAAAGCACACTTAGTTTGGGAAATTTTATTTGTTGTCAGGTAAATGTACACAAACAGCAAAGAAAGCTAGGCAAGATAGAGCCTCATAAAAGATTAGCTTATTTCTAGTTTTTCCAAGTTATATATTAATGAATAGATTTGGTTTTTAAAAAGCCCTCTTTTCTAGCTAAGGTGAGTCATCCAAATGAGTGAATTTGGGGGGTGATACCTGGCTTAACCCATCCCCTATTCTCAAACGCAGACCCTAATCTCTCCCAGAGGTCACCAGACAATCAGGAGCAGGAGCTACTGAAAATGCACGTCAAATCTCTGAAATGTCAGTGATTGTACTGGGTTTAGAAAAGCCATTTAAAAGTTCTCCAGATGCCTGAGATCAGGACATGGCAACCAAATGGCACAGCATGGCATCAGCCGGCCCCTTCTTTCATCTGCCCACTCTGAATCTGGCAATGAATGCAGCAGACCACTCAAGACCAGAGCGCAGGGGAGAGTCCCATACGCAGAAAAAAAGGAAACCTGATTTCTACTACGGCAAAAAAAGCAAGCGAGGGCAGTCTTGTGCTTTGAAAGAACCTAGAAACACTAGTTCAATCCATCCCCAAATCCACACCACCCTTTCAACTTTACAATGAAAAGAGAGGAGAAATTCCGGTCAACTCGCCTTGGGGGGTTGGTCTGAGGGTAGAGGACTCAAGTAGGGAGGAGGATGGAGAGAGAAAGGAGCAAGCCAATGAAAGGATACCAAAATTTCCCACCTTTCTTAAATTCTTCCAGCATAGCGTCCAACTTGGTGTCATTGAAAACAAAGTGCAAGGGATGGTTATAAAATTTCGTGATGGTTTTCAGGGGAGTACAGTCATCTGGATCCACGAAGGCTAAGTCTTTGACAAAGAGGAGGTCCACGATGTTGGAGCGCTCCCCCTCAAAGACTGGAATGCGAGTGTAGCCGCTCTCCATGATCTCCGACATGGTGTTGAAGTCCAGAATGGCTTCGCCGGTGATCATGAAGCAGTCCCGGAGGGGAGTCATCACGTCCTCCACCGTCTTGGTGCGGAGCTCCAGGGCCCCTTGGATGATGTTCAGCTCCTCCTTCACGAGGTCGTTGTAGGGATCTGTGACCCGGAGCATCTCCAGCAGTTTTTCCCGGTTATACACGGTGCCTATCTCCTGGCCCAGAACGCAGTCCAGCAGCTTGCTGACCGGGTAAGAAGCGGGGAAGGTCATCATCATGAAAAACTTGGTAAGGAAGATGGTGTTGGCCCCCACAGCCAGGCCGTGCCGGGAGCAGATGGCCTGGGGCACGATCTCGCCAAAGATGACGATACCGATCGTGGAGACCACCACCGCCACGAGGCCTGAGCCGGCGATGTCGTCGAGCAGGATGGTGAGCGTGGTGTTGACCAGCACGTTGCCCAGCAGCAGCGAGCACAGCAGGTAGTTGCCCTGCCTGCGCACGGGCTCGATGCGCTTGGCGTAATTCTTCTCCTTCTCGGTGCCGCAGTTCTGCACGATGCGCAGCTCCATCGGGTCCAGGGCCATGAGTCCCAGGTTGAGGCCGCTGAACATGCCCGACAGGCACAGCAGTAGCGAAATGAAGATCACCTGCAGCCAGAAGGGCAGCAGGAACTTCTTCTCCTCCCCTACGATCATCTTGGTGTCCTCGCCATCGTGATAAATCCAGGTGGTCTCGGCCCACGGGGGCGGCGGCAGCCCGGCCACCCCGGAGCCGCCCTTGCCCCCGACGGTGCTACCCGCGGACCCCGGGCCGCCGGCGCCCAGGGCTGGCGTGGAGAGCGACGTGCACAGGTAATAGGACTTGCTCTTCTCCATCTTGCGCAGCGGTTTGATTTCGATCTCAATGATGCCCGAAGTACGGCGATTGAGAATGATATGGGGCAAGATGATGATATCTGATGTGCGGATGCCGCAGCGCTGGGGGCCGCTGTCCGGCTCCGGCGGCGCGGGGCCCCCGAGCCCGCGCTCGCCGGGGCTGTGGCGCCGCCGCTCGTGCTCTGTGAAAGCAATGCGGGACCATGTCTCGTTGTTGATGTTCTGCCCGTACACCCGCAGCTTGACCCGGGTCCGCTCGCTCACCCGCAGCGCCCCCCCTTCCATGAACGACACGTCGTTCGTGTCCTCCAGCCGCAACCCGATGATCACCGTCTCCTCGTTCTCGCCCGCCGCCGCGCAGCCGCCCGCGCCGCAGCAGCAGCTTAGCAGTAGCAGGGGCAGCAGCCGCCCCGCCGCCGCCTGCAGGACTCCCCGGCTCCGGGCGCTGAGGCTGCGGCGCGCCGCCATCTTCCAAGTGGGCAGTGCGGCGGCTGCCTGCCCGCCCGCCATCTTTACTTCGGGTTCACAAGCGCCACAGCCAATCATAGGGTGGCTGCTCCAGCTGCGGCTTCATCCTTCTAACCCGGCGCCGCGAGTGCAGGCACCAGCCCCTGGACGAGATTGCAACGCAGTCCTCGCACCCACTGCTCAGCAGTCCGCCTCCCTGACTGACACTGATTCGGCCTGGGCCAGCTCGGGGACCTCGAGGCTAGCGGGAGGGGGGAGAGGGAGGGAGAAGTGGCAGCCGTTCCCGCGAAAGGCAGGCCGACCAGCCAATCACCAGCGGGCGCCCGCCTTCCCAGCCAGGGGGCTGGAATGGGGGCGTGGCTGTGAACGGCGCCGCGAGCCAATGGCAAAATAAGTGGGTGGGGAGACGACAGCCAGTGTCCTCCTCTGCACGCCAAGTTTCCAACAGAAAGGCGCGTGACTCTTGTGTATGTGCGAGGGGAGGAGGTGTGGCCATTCGGGACCCCAGAGCCAGTCACAGAAGAGAGCTGTACGAAAGGGGGCGGGGCCTCCCGTGCGCCTGCCAATGCAAAGGGGCCATCCGCGAGTCCGAGGGGACTCGGTAGTGCATCCCTGCCTCTAGGTTTGCCGGCCGGATTAATGTCCCGTAGCCCGAGGCGGCCGGGTCTTGTTGGGCCACGCTGCCGGGTCCCGCCTGCTCAGTGTGCGTGCAGAGAGAATTGCGCCTTCCTGCCCCAGGAGCCCCAGAAGCCAGGGACGGCTTAAGATGTACATTAGCCTAGAATGAACCCGAACCACCGCCTGCGCCCCGCACGTTTACTCCGGTGCGCCTCTGCGCTCGGGATGAGCGGTGGCCGACTAGCCCCAGCACCACAAAGATGCGCTCCGAGGGAGCCGCTCGTTTATCCCCACGGGACAAGAGCGTTCTGCGGCTGACGGTCACGTAGCGCCACCTGCCGGCGGCATGGGCTCCCTGCAACGCTTTCCAGGTCCGCGGCAAACTAAAACGTGTTCAGGAGGTGGGAAATTTCGTTCCCTATCTTCCAAGTCATAAGAATCCCTTCACTGTCTTGCTGAAAGTATATATTCCCTGGCTCCATCCCATACTTACTGGATGGGTAGGACTTAGGAATCTGTATTTCTAGCAGACACTTGCGCAGACTTGGTAAATGGGAGTGGGCAGACATCCTAAGCGATCCATAAAGGCTCATTCTTAGACACATTGAGCACACCCTGCTAGGTTCATGGATGACTCAGGAGAAAAAAAAAAAATTCTGAACGCCTAGGACTTCCGAGCCCACTCTGTATCTGGAGAAGACCAAGAACCAGAATTGTTGCCAACTTTTTTTATTATTATTACAACTTTAACATCCCCAAAAGAATTATTTCCATTTTTTCTATGTTGTAATCACATTTCCTTTGCCTTTTGTAAACCATTTCCTATTAATTTCTAATAAGAAGTCTCCCCACTATTCTCTCATCTTTTACACCTGCCCCCTGCCCTTCTCAACCCAGCACCTAGAGTGGTCTTGTTAAAAAAGACACTATCCCTTTCTTGTTTGAAACCCTTCTCTGGCTTTTCCAACTCATCACAGTAAAAGTCACTGATAGCTACAATGTTGACAAGGCTCTAAGAGATCTGCTGCCTGCCCTCTTTCTTCTGTAGCTGCATCATCTGCTCCATCCAGATTCTCCTGGCTATTCCTTCTCTCTAGGGCTGCTCCCTCCACGAGCCTGTACACTTGCTGCTGTTTCCTGTACCTAGAACTCTCTTTCCCCCAGATGTCAGCACAAAACCTTACTCTTTATAAACCGGTGACCAAACACTTCCTATACTCCATCTTTAATGTATTTTCCTTAATTCAGTTTACATCTGTCTCCCACTAGAACTTAAGCTTCCAAAGGGCAATGATTTTGTCTGTTTTACTCACTGCTGTATCATTAGGGCCTAGAAGAATGGTAGATGCTCAAAACAGTACTTGTGGAATCTTAAGGAAATGAAAGAATATTTAATCTGAGTGTTTCTAATACTGTATGTAGGTTCCTTGGTCATCATAGGGTTTTGCTTGTTTTGGTGTTTTATTTTGTTTTTGTTTTCTTTGGGGAGAGAGTTGACTATGTGGCATTTGGGATCTTAGTTCCCTGACCAGGGATAAAACCCAGGCCTCCTGCAGTGAAAGCATAGTTTTAACCACAGAACCACAAGAGAAGTTCCTCCAGCCCTTCAGTTTCTGATTCTGCTTCCCTGACTCACAATTCTCATAACTGCTATATCTGAAAAACAAGCTTAGATTAAAAAAAAAATCCAGATTCACAGACTTGGCATTCATTTATAAAAACAACTGTCAAAGTCTCGAAGAAAAGTTGAGCTTTGAGGGGATATATGACCGTATATAATATATATGATGGATATGGTCTTCTAAGTGAGCTAGTTGAAAGCACAACTGTTTTGCCTCCATAAGAAGTGTGAGCACAAGTCTAAGGGAGCTACGAGGAAAGATAATTAAAGGCTCTTAAATGCTGAATGCACACTTTGGGAACAAGGGTGGAGAAGGAGGTGGGGAGAGGCTTGCCGAACGTACAGACATTTTCTGTGCATTTCAGAGAAAACTAGAACAGTCAGCAAAGTGTGGCCTTCAGCAATTTAGAAGCAAGTTAGAAGTTTATAGCAAAATGTCAGAAAACACCCATTACGACGATGTAAAACAAGTCAAGTTCAAATGTACACACAAGCTCAGCAATTCCCTGTGTGAATTTGATGTTCATCCAGAGTGGCGGTGGTTGCAGGGGTTGGCGTGGAGGATCGTATTCTCCATAAGGGAATTCCCTGGCACCAGTGGTTAGGATTCTGCTATGCTTTCATTGCTGAGGGCCTGGGTTCTATCTTTGGTCAGGGAACTAGGATCCCACAGATGGTGCAACGTGGCCAAACAACAAACCAACACCTTCTGCACATACTCCCAAGACACAGAGCAGTCTAGACACCAAGCCACGTCATCCTTCCACAGTGGAAGTGGGATCTTTGCTCAAGTCCGGAGGCCTTTGAGCTGGCTTACATTCTCTTTAAGGAGGGGGCTGCTAGTACAGACTCGACCTCCGGGGGTTTCCCAGTCTGTCCATTTGGCGAAATGGAGGGCAGGGGCAGCACTCACTTCTCAGGATCTCTCTGTAAATCTGGCAGGAAAAAAATTACAACCAAACCCTGAATTCCCCTGAATTCTTAACACGCCCTCCACAAAGGGCTACAAAAGGCTCAAGACTGCTTACTGCGGATGTCTAATCCTAGGCAGATGCTGACTCTGACCTTCAGCATCTCCTTAGGTAAAGCAGAACCTCCTAGCAAATACCTTCCTTAACTAACCCTCTAGAATCCTTCCCTGGATCCTGAATGGCACCCATTGAGTTCTCTCATCCGCAAGGAATACGCTCCCCCGTCTGCAGGTTCAGAGGTTCGAGAAGGCACTTCATCCAGGCCTAGAAGTCTTTCCAAGTTTGATTTTAAAGATAGTGAGTAAGACACCAAATGACTCTCTACATATTTAGTTTCTCAACAAAAAGCTCCAATTCTATACAGAAACTTTTTCTCCCTATCCCCAGAAAAATGCCTCGTTGTAGAAAAATGTTCAAAATGACCTTTTCATCTCACCAAAGCACTGGGTCTTTTGAGGAAAAATAGGAACTGGGTGATGCTGTCGCTGCCCAAACTTTCCCTCCAATCTAACCTGCTCCTCCTGAAGTGACACCGTCCACTTGTTTAAAGACACAGAACTCTTTCAGCTCAAATGAGAACTTTTCACGACAAAAGGCAAACAAAATAAAACCAGCAATGCAATTCACCTTCTCTAGAGGGCTTTTCAGGCTTTTTGGCTCAGGCTTTCCTATTTCCCTCCTTTTCTAGATATTTTCTGGGCATAGTCACTGGGGTAAAAGAGAAGGGATGATACGACTTTTTGATACAGCCGTGAGAAAAGCTGCCTCCTTTGAGAAGGGCCCAAACTCCTGAAAGAGAATCCCTGCCAACCATGGGTGGCCCCTGCCATTTAAAGTTCTTCTCCCTCTTCCCTCCCTCCCTGCCCTTCCTCTTGGCCCCACCCCCAGATGCACTGGACAGCACCCCACCTACTACCCTTCTCCCAGGGAACTTACTCCTCCTAAACCTCCCATAGGGGTCCTCCTATTGCTCCAAGTCCACTATTTGCCCTGCTGCAGGCTCCCTGTCCTCCTGACTGCCAGCCCTTGCAACCGCAGGATTTTCTAGAATCTTCCAGCATGTTCTTTCTGACTGCTGGGTCATCCTCATTCCAGTCTCCAGCTCATTCTTGGATAAAGGTGTAAGAAACGTTCTGAGCTCCATTATCCTTATCACTGTGACTAAAACACTCAACATAGGTTGTGATTTTCGGCTTTAAAATGTTCATCCAGGGACTCCCCTGGTTGTCCAGTGGCTAAGACTCCATGCTCCCAGTGCAGCAAGCCTGGGTTCCATCCCTTGTCAGGGAACTAGATGCCGCATGCCTCAACTAAAACTCCCACATGCCGCAAAGAAGACTGAAGAGCCTGTCGCAACTAAGACCCAGTGCAGATGAGTAAATAAATCAAAATAAACATTAAAAAAAATGTTGATCCATGTGAACATTGCCCATTCAAAAATCTAAACTTAGAAACCACATTTGGGGAGTGAGGAAGGAGTGGGAGTTAACACACACTCTTGACAGGAAGAAGGGAACTAGGAATGAGACCGCAAGACCGCAGGCAAAGACTGTCCACTTCTGAGTCCTGGGTCTGAAACCAGAGCTCTAATTTGCAATTATGCCTTTAGTCATAAAATGCCAGTTTTCCCATATCAACTGAGTTCATTCCTATGGTCTTTTCCCCAAATCATTTAAAGTTGCAGCAAAAATTCTACTCCAGTAATTAGTCAGATCTCTCTGTATAGACAAATAATATGTCAGGCATAAGTGGGAAAAAAATTCTGCTCCTGTTTTTAGTTCCTCTGAGACACTTGTTCCTCTGAGACACTTGTTTGTTTTACTTGAAACACCACTACACTGAAGATTTGACTTACTTCTTCCCATTTATTAATACCACAGCTCAATTCTGCTTCCTCTTCAAAGTTTAAGAAAAGTTTGTATCTTATTTCTCACCCCATTTCTTTTTTTCTCTTTCATTCATTTGTTCCCTCTTTCAACTCATAGAGATTGTATGCGTAGTAAGCTCCAGGTACTGTACTAAACGTTATGGAGCTATAATACTGACTCAGAGGTTACCCCAAAAACTTACTAGTGAGGAGGTCAGGAAACATAGACTAAATAACTACATAATGCAGGGTAGGATATCAAATATCTTACAAACAAAATGGAGGGATTGAGGGAAGTTTATGGTCTGTAAACTGCTCTTTGAGATAGTTTTGATAAAGCAAATTGGTTTCCCAGAGGAACTAAAGTTAGATTAGCATAGAGAGGTGTAAGAAACGTTCTGAGCTCCATTATCCTTATCACGTGACTAAAACACTCAACATAGGTTGTGATTTTCGGCTTTAAAATGTTCATCCAGGGACTCCCCTGGTTGTCCAGTGGCTAAGACTCCATGCTCCCAGTGCAGCAAGCCTGGGTTCCATCCCTTGTCAGGGAACTAGATGCCGCATGCCTCAACTAAAACTCCCACATGCCGCAAAGAAGACTGAAGAGCCTGTCGCAACTAAGACCCAGTGCAGATGAGTAAATAAATCAAAATAAACATTAAAAAAAATGTTGATCCATGTGAACATTGCCCATTCAAAAATCTAAACTTAGAAACCACATTTGGGGAGTGAGGAAGGAGTGGGAGTTAACACACACTCTTGACAGGAAGAAGGGAACTAGGAATGAGACCGCAAGACCGCAGGCAAAGACTGTCCACTTCTGAGTCCTGGGTCTGAAACCAGAGCTCTAATTTGCAATTATGCCTTTAGTCATAAAATGCCAGTTTTCCCATATCAACTGAGTTCATTCCTATGGTCTTTTCCCCAAATCATTTAAAGTTGCAGCAAAAATTCTACTCCAGTAATTAGTCAGATCTCTCTGTATAGACAAATAATATGTCAGGCATAAGTGGGAAAAAAATTCTGCTCCTGTTTTTAGTTCCTCTGAGACACTTGTTCCTCTGAGACACTTGTTTGTTTTACTTGAAACACCACTACACTGAAGATTTGACTTACTTCTTCCCATTTATTAATACCACAGCTCAATTCTGCTTCCTCTTCAAAGTTTAAGAAAAGTTTGTATCTTATTTCTCACCCCATTTCTTTTTTTCTCTTTCATTCATTTGTTCCCTCTTTCAACTCATAGAGATTGTATGCGTAGTAAGCTCCAGGTACTGTACTAAACGTTATGGAGCTATAATACTGACTCAGAGGTTACCCCAAAAACTTACTAGTGAGGAGGTCAGGAAACATAGACTAAATAACTACATAATGCAGGGTAGGATATCAAATATCTTACAAACAAAATGGAGGGATTGAGGGAAGTTTATGGTCTGTAAACTGCTCTTTGAGATAGTTTTGATAAAGCAAATTGGTTTCCCAGAGGAACTAAAGTTAGATTAGCATAGAGAGGTTTTAGATAGGCAGATGGAAATGCTAGCCAAAGAACCGGGTCTCAGTCTGCTCCAGCTATCCTAACAGAATACCATAAACTGCGTGGCTTAAACAACAGAAATTTTTTTTCACAGTTCTAGAGGCTTAAGTCCTAGATCAAGGTCCTACAGGGTTGGTTTCTGGCGAGAGCTCTCTTCGAGGCTTGCAGATGCCCCCTTTGTCCTCATGTGGCCTCTCACCTGAGTGTGTGCACGGAGAGTGAGCTCCCTGATGTCTCTTATAAGGACATTAATCCTACCAGATCAGGGATCCACCCTTACGGCCTCATTTAACCTAATAACTTCCTTAGAGGCCCCATCTCCAAATACAGGCACTCTGGGGGTTAGGGCTCCAATATATGAATGAGAGGGAAAAGGACAAATATTCAGTCCAAGAAAAAAACATTGAGAGAGAAGAGGGAAAAGGCATTCTAACGGAGAGAAAAGTGTGATATGAGGTTGGAAAGGGAGCAGCCTTTTTCAAACACCATTTAGAATTTGGTTCGATGGCCCTTAAAGAGGAACAGCAGACATAATATTGGAAAATTGCTTGGGGGTCAGTCTGCAGTGCACTGAATGCCAAGTTTAGGAGTTCAGACTTCATTCTTCAAGAGCAATAATGTTTTAAGTAGAAGAGCTGTATTGCAGGAAACCTAACTGACAGGTGCCAGAGCAGTGAAGCTGGGGCCCTGTCAGCTGATTCAGAGATCTAGGGAACTCGTTTACAAAGCACTTTCTCACATATTATCCTGACCGACCTTCACAACTATGACTAAGGGATACACCATTTCTCCAGCATCAGATAGGCCCAAGATGCAGAGAGATATCTATCCTGACCGACCTTCACAACTATGACTGGGTAAAGCGTTATCCGGAGCTATAATATCTGACTCAGAGGTTACCCCAAAAACTTACTAGTGAGGAGGTCAGGAAACATAGACTAAATAACTACATAATGCAGGGTAGGATATCAAATATCTTACAAACAAAATGGAGGGATTGAGGGAAGTTTATGGTCTGTAAACTGCTCTTTGAGATAGTTTTGATAAAGCAAATTGGTTTCCCAGAGGAACTAAAGTTAGATTAGCATAGAGAGGTTTTAGATAGGCAGATGGAAATGCTAGCCAAAGAACCGGGTCTCAGTCTGCTCCAGCTATCCTAACAGAATACCATAAACTGCGTGGCTTAAACAACAGAAATTTTTTCACAGTTCTAGAGGCTTAAGTCCTAGATCAAGGTCCTACAGGGTTGGTTTCTGGCGAGAGCTCTCTTCGAGGCTTGCAGATGCCCCTTTGTCCTCATGTGGCCTCTCACCTGAGTGTGTGCACGGAGAGTGAGCTCCTGATGTCTCTTATAAGGACATTAATCCTACCAGATCAGGGATCCACCCTTACGGCCTCATTTAACCTAATAACTTCCTTAGAGGCCCCATCTCCAAATACAGGCACTCTGGGGGTTAGGGCTCCAATATATGAATGAGAGGGAAAAGGACAAATATTCAGTCCAAGAAAAAAACATTGAGAGAGAAGAGGGAAAAGGCATTCTAACGGAGAGAAAAGTGTGATATGAGGTTGGAAAGGGAGCAGCCTTTTTCAAACACCATTTAGAATTTGGTTCGATGGCCCTTAAAGAGGAACAGCAGACATAATATTGGAAAATTGCTTGGGGGTCAGTCTGCAGTGCACTGAATGCCAAGTTTAGGAGTTCAGACTTCATTCTTCAAGAGCAATAATGTTTTAAGTAGAAGAGCTGTATTGCAGGAAACCTAACTGACAGGTGCCAGAGCAGTGAAGCTGGGGCCCTGTCAGCTGATTCAGAGATCTAGGGAACTCGTTTACAAAGCACTTTCTCACATATTATCCTGACCGACCTTCACAACTATGACTAAGGGATACACCATTTCTCCAGCATCAGATAGGCCCAAGATGCAGAGAGAACTATCTCATCCTAGAAAACCAAGATGGAACACCACACACATACCCCACCCCCTTGAAGTCCACACCTGAATCACAGCTATGGCCACTGTGGTCTGTGAAGGGATCCTCACTCTCAGACCAAGCACAGGGTTTCCCAGGTCAGCCTTGGCCTCCTGAGCACAGGCCAGACTTACAGATCTCTTTTTTTTTTTTTTTTTATCATTAAGAAGGTTCTGGTGTATAATAAACATACACACATGCGTTCGTGTTACGTTTCTTCAGTTGTGTCTGACTCTTAGTGACCCCATGGACTGTAGCCTGCCAGGCTCCTATGTCTACAGGATTCTCCAGGCGAGAATACTGGAATGGGTTGCCATTTCCTGCTCCAGGGGATCTTTCCAACCCAGGGATAGAACCCGTGTCTCTTGCATCTCCTGCATTGGCAGGCGAGTTCTTTGCCACTAGCACCACCTGGACAGTCCTGTAATAAACACATAAAGGTGCATGAATGTATGGCAGATGATGACACAATTTATCACTTAAAATAGAATCCATTTGAGAGTGAAAAAATAAAGGTACTATTAATAATTAACCTAGTTTGAGGCTAACTGGGACAGTCCCAGGCAAAGATTATGTTCACTTCGTGATCTTTTATAGTGGTAATGGTAATGGAAGCCATGCCCTCACTGAGGAAACCCCTGTCTATTCCTTCTAGATCATACAAATGTTCTCTACCTTAGATAGTGATCCTTAATTTTACAGGAATCATTTCCTTCTCAATTCTATATTTTAAAATTTGGAGGTCACCTAAAGGAGAGCAAGGACAGACCCAGTGAGGTAGGGGTACCAAAGTCAGAAGAGTGGGGTGTAGTCTGGATTCTAACACTATTTAGACTGCATTCCTTCTGTGCAAGTCCTTTAAATACGCTCAGCCTCAATCTTCTCCTCCGTAAAATTAGAAAAATTAGCCCTATGACGGAGGCCTAAGGGAGTTCTTTTCAGAAAAGAAACAACTTGAGATATCTGGCAGGCTTTCTATGGACACAAAGTGCTGAATTTTCCTCTTTGCCGTGAAAAATCACCATTGCTAAAGACTTGCCCCAATGGGGTCCCTTTATATTAATGAAAAGCAGAAATAAAAACACCTCCTTCACGTTTTCCTAATTAGATCTGATTGAAAGGACTAATAAGGTTAATAAGAAAAGAAAATAAAGTCAGTTAATAAAAGATGAGCTATGAAATCACATAAATCCTTCTGCTCTGGCTGTGCAGAACCTTTCCTCCCAAGCAACTTGACATTTTGAGGCTTTGCTTTCCTGAGGATGCTCATTTCACAGTCACAAAGACACTGATGTGCTGGAAGCTTGTTAACTCGGAACAGAGAATAAACCGTCCAGGCCCCTTCAGCTGACTCATCAGGCTCTGAGCTATAGGTCAAATTACCATAAGCAGCCCCAGCGCTCTTTGGTTCCCTCCTGCGAGCACGCCTGCCCAGCTCCACTTGTAATGAATTAAATATGTAAGACAGAGTCATAGGTTGAGCCAGAAGCCAGAAGCCTGCCATCATTTGAACTATAATGGGGAAAATACCCTCAATTTTAATTCTGATAAAACCGTGATAATGCTGGTCCTAAAATGGGACCCTCAACACAAAAAGCCCACAGGAGTTGACAAAGTTGACTGGGTAGCAACAATGTCTAAAGGGACCCTCCATATGTAGCAGGGAAGCCAATATTTACCAGGGCCATGGCAGCTATGTGGAAATGGTTGCCAGTTTTTCAAGAGAACCCAGAAATTCATATTTTATGGGAAACTTGATTTATACACATGGGCAACTAGTTCAAACAATTTTTTTTTTTTAATTTATCTTTTGGGGGGTGAGGTGGGGAGGGAGGGGGACGGGCGGGCCACTTTTTATTGGTCTTTCATTTCTCTATTTTCATCCGTCTTTGTTCTTTGGCTCCCGTGGGCCTCCCATCACGGTGGCCTCTGTTGTCGCAGAGCACCGGCTCTGGGCGCATGCGCCCCAGAGCTCTGGCTCGGTAATTGGACACATCAGTCCAGCCGCTCCGCGGCACGTGGGATCTTCTCAGGCCAGGGATCAAACCGGCGCCCCTTGCACTGCAAGGCAGTGTCCTTACCCACTGGACCACCAGGGGAAGCCCAACAATTTTTTAAAACTCTGTGACTTCGGGCTTCCCTGGTAGTTCAGTGGTAAAGAGTTCTCCTGCCGATGCAAGAGACACGAGGTCAATCCCTGATCCGGAAAGATCCCATATGCTGCGGAGCAACTAAGCCCATGAGCCACAAGCATTGAGCCCGTGCTCTAGAGCCTCGGAGCCGCAACTGCTGAGCCCGTGTACTGCAACTATTGAAGCCTGTGTGCTTTAGAGCCCGAGTTTCATGAGAGAAGTCACAGCAACAAGAAGCTTGCTCACCTCAGCTAGAGAGTAGCCCCCACTCCCTGCAACTAGAGAAGAGCCTGCAGCAGCAGTGAAAACCCAGAATAGCCAAAAACAAATAAATAAATAAAATCTATTTTAAAAATAAAGTTTACAAAAAAAAAAAAAAAACAACTCTGTGACCTTCCCAGAATCTAGACCCATAAGTTTGTTTCGATATGAGAAGGAACTTAAGAGTATGAACAGTTCAAAAGCTCACTTTACAGCTGAGGAAAGTGAATTCTAACGTGGACAAATGACTTTCCAAGGGGAAAGTAATAAATCCAACAGCAGAGCCACACCCAGAAAGAACACCTGCATTCTGTATCTTGTCTCCCTTTTCCCTCCATGAATGAGAAGGTTAATGGCTTTAGGCACAGTCAGAAAACTCCAGTCTGGTTTATGGAGCATCCAGAACATCATCCATTTACCACTCTACTTCTTTACTCTGTGTCTTCTGGACAGTGTATAGGAGGCATTCTCTGCTATTATATGAGGCTAGGGGCAGAACACTTCTGTCCCCAACTGATTTTCCCCTCGCCAGGAGTGTGTTACTGCGGTAGGGCTCTGCGCCATGAAAGAAGGAGCTAGCATGTCTGTGGTCACTGAAGAAGGGGATTGGGATGGTCGACAGTCCAAGACAAGCAAGGCTACTGGGGAGGAGAAAACCAAGTACAAAACTTACGTTCACGTAACACTCCACTAACCTCAGTGAGAGCTCTGCTTATGGGAACTCAGGATCAGCAGCTGAACAGAGACTGGAATGAAGCAGGAAGCTCAAGTCATAGGTTACTATTAGGAGGGTCTAATTCCAGCTTCCTATTTACAAAAGAGTTCATTTTTACTATCCAGTGAGATCTCCCTCTGCTGACACTGTGGGCAGGGCCTACAAAAGAACTCCTGTTTAGACCCACGTGGTGGTGTGTGGACCCTTGAAGAAAGTTGGCTAATCAGAGAATTGAGGACAGGTGCCAACAAAGTTTAGAAAATATACCTAGCTGGTTTTGTCCTGTGGCCCCCAGGGGGGTGGGGCAGCATATTCCAGTGTGAAGAACTGGGGCCTGGGATGGTGCCTGGTATAGAGGAGGTACTTAGTTAATACTTAGTGACTAAACACAAGTATACACGGAAAGAAAAATGCACAATACCGAGCTGAGATGAGTTTTAATCAGGGTCTTACTGAGGACTCTAGCCTGGGAGTCAGTCTCTCTGTAGCTCTGGGGAGACTGGTCCTAAGAGGGAGGGGGAGGAGACAGTATAAAGGTGATTCCAGAGGAAGAGATATCTCAGTTAATGATTTTCGTGCCTTGCTATGTGTGTGCAAATGTAAGAATCTGGGTTCATAAAGTTTTTTCTTGAGATCTATCTAACTCTCTAAGGGGCCTGTTTGCCAAAATGCAGAGGGCTGCATCCTGTGTTTCATCCTGAATTCCTCGCAGGGAATACTATCATCAGTGGCTAAAGTGGCTAAAGACTTAATTCTTGCAGAACCTGAACATGAGCAACATTCTTTGTTTTACCAAAAAGAAAAAAGGATAGACGTGTTCATATTTCTTGCTGATGCACGTAACAGGCCTCTCAACCTCATACAGTAGAAACAGTCACGACCTCAGCTGCTTCCTGGGAGCCTCGACGAGAAGGCCAAGAATCAATAAAAGTGGAGGGTCTGCTGCTGTCCTGGCACGGAGCCACGACCTGTAAAGCTGTGTGTGGCTCAGGGATGGGTGGGAGTGGGGGCCCTGTTTTGGCTACTGCTGGGCGTTCCCCAGTGGGTAAACAGAAGTGCCTCTGCAGGCTTCCCTCATTTTAAAATAAATCCTCTCTGTGACAATGAGGGACTGAACATACTGTATTTGATACAAAAATCAATTAAGTCTGTTCCTTAAACTCTTGAAGTCCAATATCTTCTGAAAAGCATGTGTGCTGAGGGAAAAACTAGGGTCCTGTGTCTATGGCTCCATTGTCAGTAAATGTGAAATTAAGACAGACGGAATGATCGCCGACAGTTAACAAGTAGATACTCTAGGCGGTGGGTTAAACGGGTCAGTGCTACAGTTCTTTAAACTTTTCCGTATATTTAAAAATGGTTCTGATAAAACGTTGGAGTTAAAAGACCTACAGGCCGTTCTGTAAACCATGTTCTGACAACAAAAGGAGCCTTGGACTTAAGCTGGTCCCGACATCACCTGCTCCCAGGAACCATGTCAATCTAAACTAAGGGTGATTTGAACGATGCGCTCTTTCAAAGAACTTCATACAAATGAAGAAACAAAGGCACAGAGATATTAAATGATTTTTCTCAAGGCTAACATGGTAAATGGTGAAGTTTAGAGGGAAAAAATAAACCAAAAATGTCTGGCATCAATCTTTACTCTTAACTGTCATTCCATACTGCCTCTCACTCTCATAAGAGACAAATATTCCTAGTTGTCTACCTCACATGCTTTTGAATATATATATATATATATATATATATATATATATATATATATGTCACTTTTATTGGTCTTTCATTTATTTCCATCTTTGTTCTTTGGCCTGTGTGGGCCTCCCAATGCAGTGGCCTCTCTCGCTGCAGAGTACTGGCTCTGGGCGCATGTGCTCCAGAGCGCTGGCTCAGTAGTCGAACACATCGGTCCAGCCGCTCCGCGGTACATGGGACCTTCCCAGGCCAGGGATCGAACCAGCGCCCCTTGTACTACAAGCCGGTGTCTTTACCCACTGGACCACCAGGAAAGCCCTGAATATTTAAGTTAACTGTTTATGGCATTTTTCTAGGTAAAACACATCTACTTTGATTTTATATTGGCTAATATATATATTTTCTTGGTTCTAGATCAAATATAACTCTTGAGATAAAGTATATTATTCTTAGGAAAAGAACAATGTAAATTTCTAGCCCAGTCTCATCATTCAACCTCTTTTGGGGGAACTGAGAAGTGCAGAATGACAAGCAAAAGGTTAATACTGCTTCCTCCGAAACTTGTGTTGCTGTGGTGGCTCAGATGGCAAAGTATCCGCCTGCAATGCAGAAGACAAGGGCTCTATCCCTGGGTCAGGAAGATTCCCTGGAGAAGGGCATGGCCACCACTCAAGTAGTCTTGCCTGGAGAATGCCACGGACAGAGGAGTCCATGGGGTTGCAAGAGTCATAAAACTGAGTGACGGTTGTTCAGTCGTGTTTTTTGCTACAGTTCTTTAAACTTTTCCGTATATTTAAAAATGGTTCTGATAAAACGTTGGAGTTAAAAGACCTACAGGCCGTTCTGTAAACCATGTTCTGACAACAAAAGGAGCCTTGGACTTAAGCTGGTCCCGACATCACCTGCTCCCAGGAACCATGTCAATCTAAACTAAGGGTGATTTGAACGATGCGCTCTTTCAAAGAACTTCATACAAATGAAGAAACAAAGGCACAGAGATATTAAATGATTTTTCTCAAGGCTAACATGGTAAATGGTGAAGTTTAGAGGGAAAAAATAAACCAAAAATGTCTGGCATCAATCTTTACTCTTAACTGTCATTCCATACTGCCTCTCACTCTCATAAGAGACAAATATTCCTAGTTGTCTACCTCACATGCTTTTGAATATATATATATATATATATATATATATATATATATATATATGTCACTTTTATTGGTCTTTCATTTATTTCCATCTTTGTTCTTTGGCCTGTGTGGGCCTCCCAATGCAGTGGCCTCTCTCGCTGCAGAGTACTGGCTCTGGGCGCATGTGCTCCAGAGCGCTGGCTCAGTAGTCGAACACATCGGTCCAGCCGCTCCGCGGTACATGGGACCTTCCCAGGCCAGGGATCGAACCAGCGCCCCTTGTACTACAAGCCGGTGTCTTTACCCACTGGACCACCAGGAAAGCCCTGAATATTTAAGTTAACTGTTTATGGCATTTTTCTAGGTAAAACACATCTACTTTGATTTTATATTGGCTAATATATATATTTTCTTGGTTCTAGATCAAATATAACTCTTGAGATAAAGTATATTATTCTTAGGAAAAGAACAATGTAAATTTCTAGCCCAGTCTCATCATTCAACCTCTTTTGGGGGAACTGAGAAGTGCAGAATGACAAGCAAAAGGTTAATACTGCTTCCTCCGAAACTTGTGTTGCTGTGGTGGCTCAGATGGCAAAGTATCCGCCTGCAATGCAGAAGACAAGGGCTCTATCCCTGGGTCAGGAAGATTCCCTGGAGAAGGGCATGGCCACCACTCAAGTAGTCTTGCCTGGAGAATGCCACGGACAGAGGAGTCCATGGGGTTGCAAAGAGTCGGATAAAACTGAGTGATTAACGGTTGTTCAGTCGTGTATAACTCTTTATGACACCATAGACCAACAGCCTGCCAGGCTCCTCTGTTAATGGGATTTCCCAGACTGGAGTGGGTTGCCATTTTCTTCTCCAGGAGATCTTCTTGACCCAGGGATCTAACACATATCTCCTGTATTGGGAGGCGGCTTCTTTATCGCTAAGCCACCAGGGAACCCTCTCCTAAACTTAAACACCCAATACACCAAATAACCAGAACATCCTATCTTTTCATCATTTCCCCTCGCAGGACCACTGAGCACTCATAAATAGTAAAGGATGCTTAATCCCAGCTGTACCATTCTACCATCACTGAAGCAGGTTATGGTGGGGTAGACACTGAATTCTAGAAGCAAGAAAGCACTGTTTAGAATCAAATTCCCACAGATGAATTGGGCTTAAATTGTACCAACTGTCCTTTCCTCAGTTTGTAGTAGTCAGTGAAGGTCTATATCTGAATCCATTCAGAAATCTGAGAATTTCTCCATTTTGAACAGCTTTGTTAAAACAGGGGGTCTGTCCTGTAAAAGTCATTCCAATGTTTTAAAAGACCTAAAAATTCCCCCACCTCTAACAAAATAAATCTCTTCAGTCATGCCAGTTCCTCCCTTATTTATTTTTTGCACTGAGTTCAGAGCAAATAGTTGAGAATTGTTTGTTAAAATTCTTCATTGCTTGAAGACTGTTACCATCAGCTCCTGATACCAACGACCCTGGCTAAATATATGACGACCACCTTTCTGTGCCACTGACAAAGTCTTCAAGTACAACTGGTCTTCAATTTATCTAATCATTCTTGAAACTTCCTTTAATGTTCTTAATTTGTAATGATCCTTAATGTTCCTCAATCTTCTCTTTAACTGAAGTGCAGAATGACAAGAAGGTTAATACTGCTTCCTCCGAAACTTGTGTTGCTGTGGTGGCTCAGATGGCAAAGTATCCGCCTGCAATGCAGATGACAAGGGCTCTATCCCTGGGTCAGGAAGATTCCCTGGAGAAGGGCATGGCCACCACTCAAGTAGTCTTGCCTGGAGAATGCCACGGACAGAGGAGTCCATGGGGTTGCAAAGAGTCGGATAAAACTGAGTGATTAACGGTTGTTCAGTCGTGTATAACTCTTTATGACACCATAGACCAACAGCCTGCCAGGCTCCTCTGTTAATGGGATTTCCCAGACTGGAGTGGGTTGCCATTTTCTTCTCCAGGAGATCTTCTTGACCCAGGGATCTAACACATATCTCCTGTATTGGGAGGCGGCTTCTTTATCGCTAAGCCACCAGGAACCCTCTCCTAAACTTAAACACCCAATACACCAAATAACCAGAACATCCTATCTTTTCATCATTTCCCCTCGCAGGACCACTGAGCACTCATAAATAGTAAAGGATGCTTAATCCCAGCTGTACCATTCTACCATCACTGAAGCAGGTTATGGTGGGGTAGACACTGAATTCTAGAAGCAAGAAAGCACTGTTTAGAATCAAATTCCCACAGATGAATTGGGCTTAAATTGTACCAACTGTCCTTTCCTCAGTTTGTAGTAGTCAGTGAAGGTCTATATCTGAATCCATTCAGAAATCTGAGAATTTCTCCATTTTGAACAGCTTTGTTAAAACAGGGGGTCTGTCCTGTAAAAGTCATTCCAATGTTTTAAAAGACCTAAAAATTCCCCCACCTCTAACAAAATAAATCTCTTCAGTCATGCCAGTTCCTCCCTTATTTATTTTTTGCACTGAGTTCAGAGCAAATAGTTGAGAATTGTTTGTTAAAATTCTTCATTGCTTGAAGACTGTTACCATCAGCTCCTGATACCAACGACCCTGGCTAAATATATGACGACCACCTTTCTGTGCCACTGACAAAGTCTTCAAGTACAACTGGTCTTCAATTTATCTAATCATTCTTGAAACTTCCTTTAATGTTCTTAATTTGTAATGATCCTTGAACTGTTCCTCAATCTTCTTCTTTAACTATGGAAACTAGAACTAAACCTAGTACTTTCCTAACGAGGACACTTTATAAAGGAAAAGAAAACCCACTGTTTTTACATCTAGCTTATCTTTTATAAAGTATCAAAATGTTTTCCTGATCTGGTTAAGAGTTACTGTAGATGGTCACTATGTTGTCATACATTAGGGTAAACTGAGGTCAAAAAAATTAATACGTGTTGTTTTTCTTCATTCAATACATTTGTTAGGGGGACTGATTTAAAAGATCAGTTATCTCAAGAACACTCCTACCAAATTTGATCTGGCAATCTTTTGGCATGATTCAAATGATCTCAGTAGGAGCTCTCTTTAATGAACACAAATGGTGAAAAGTCCAAAAGGTGCTATGACGGTATGAAGGAAGTTTCCCTGAGATTCCACCAACTATCATTTCTAAAGTTTTTCTTGCCCTCAGGCCAAGCTTTCAGACTGCTTCTCAGTTCAGTTTCTGGCCACTAGGTGGCACCAGACTCAGTTAAGGGGAAAACTAGATAATTTTGCTGTGAACATTTAGTACTATGTCAAATAATTCATGTATTTTATCTAGAATACAGTGGATGTTTGCCCTGTGCTCCTTCTTGTGGTATGGGCTATAGGAAAGAACAGGTTAAGAGATGTGTGACTTATTCCTTCGCCTCCTGCCCACGGTCTTCTGATCAGCCCCTGTTTTAGGAGCATTTCTTTGGGTCACAGCAGCCAGCAAGACGAGGGGGACGTCTGGACTTCACACTGTCAGACCCTCCTGCAAGCTCGAAAGGATCTGTGATTACATCCTGTCAAAAGACAAACCAAAACAAAAGGAGAAGTTAAAGGTGTTTCGACAGAGATTAACATTTCAGCTGGACTTCCAATGATTTCCTAGAAGGATAAAATTTTACACTTCTGTGGGGTCCGGAAAGTAGCATCAGTCACTCACTTCTCAAGGTGGCTGTCTTTTCCTGAGGTTTCCAATCAAATTATCGCTATTTTCAAGGTAAACTTCATGTAAAGCTTCTGAAAGGTTGGTCCCTTTTGGGGCCAGGAGAGTTGGTTTTGCTTTATTTTGTGGGGTTCCCATTCATTTATGCCTTTTACCTTTTTGGAACTGAGCTACTGAAAGGCTGGATCTTCTTCCCTGCCCTTTACTCATCTCTAGAAACATGTGAGAAGAAAGGATGAGAAGTCCCAGATACCAGGGCCCTCATCGGCAATTGCTGATATTCAGATGTTAAGATTGCAAGTCACAACCAGCAAGGTTTCAGGGCACTCTAAGTGGAATTTTCAAAAGATAAGACAGCTGTCTTTACTTTTCCTCCTTTTGGCTTCCAATGAGATACCTCTGCCAGCAATGCCATCAGGGTCAGAGAAAAACCAGGCACAAAGACCGGAAGTCAAGAGTAGGCACAAGCCACCTTGTTAATGAAAATGAATTCACTCAACAGGAATTTACACTCTTACTCTTTGTGGTGGCCACTGCAAATAGAAACATGTACAAGTCTAGCAGTATCATTTCCAAAAGCCTGCACCCAGCCCAAAACTCTCAAAACTTGAAGCAACTAAAGGTGGGACACCCTGACAAGCAGTCCTTTCTAGCACTAACATCCTGTGCTTCTATGAATAGTACAGATACCAAGAGAAGTGCAGCACACTGGTTAAGAACGTCAGATCTAGGGCTTCCCTGGTGGTCCAGTGGGTAAAGAGTCTGCCTTGCAGTGCAACAGGCACCGGTTCGATCCCTGGCCGGGGAAGACCCCACGTGATGCGGAACAGCTGGACTGGTGTGTCCAATTACGAGCCAGCGCTCTGGAGCTCATGCGCCCAGAACTGGTCCTCTTCCATGAGCGATGCCACGACAATGGGAGTCCCACATAGGCCAAACAATAGAGATGGATGAAAATAAATAAATAAAAACCAATAAAAGTGGCCAAAATTAAAAAAAAAGAAAAGAAAAGAACATCAGCTCTAGAATCGGACATAGGTTCAGAGTCACTGCTTTCTAGCTGTGTGTGACCTTGGACTAACAAATTAATCTCTCTGAGCCTGTCTCTTCATTTGTAAAATGAAGAAAAGGAGCAGTATTGTGAGAACTAAATGATGGAGTGCCCTTTACATATTAACTGTTCTTAAAGGTTAGGTTCTCTAGACTAGAACCCAAATCACTGTGGACAGTGACTTCAGCCATGAAATTAAAAGATGCTTGCTCACCAATCTGGGATTATACATAGCTGTAAACAACAAAACTCTGTAAAAATAAAAAGTAAAAAAAAAAAAAAGATGCTTGGAAGAAAAGCTATGACAAAAGCAGAGACATCACTTTACCGACAAAGGTCCATATAGTCCAAACTATGGTTTTTTCTATAGTCATGTATGGATGTGAGAGTTGGATCATAAAGAAAGTCGAGTGCCAAAGTATTGATGCCTTTGAATTGTGGTGCTGGAGAAGACTCTTGAGAGTCCTTCCGACAGCAAGGAGATCAAACAGGCAATCCTAAAGGAAATCAACCCTGAATATTCATTGGAAGGACTGGTGCTGAAGCTGAAGCTCCATTATTTTGGCTAGCTGATGGGAAGAAATGACTTAAAAAATGACCCCCCCCAAAAAAATAGAAAAAAAATGACCCCGATGCTGGGAAAGATTGAAGGCAGGAGGAGAAG
This sequence comes from Tragulus kanchil, assembly GCA_022376925.1. Taxonomy (NCBI): domain Eukaryota; kingdom Metazoa; phylum Chordata; class Mammalia; order Artiodactyla; family Tragulidae; genus Tragulus; species Tragulus kanchil. The sequence continues at coordinate 139,351,116 of JAIOJX010000005.1, forward strand.
GGGGCAACAGAGGATGAGATACTCGGATGGCATCAGTGACTCACTGGACATGAGTTTGAGCAGACTCTGGGGAACAGAGAAGGCCAGGGAAGCCCGGCATGCTGTAGTCTACGGCATGGCAAAGAGTCAGACAGGACTTAGTAACCAAACAACACAGTTGTCATGTGATTACTACCTGAACAATTAACTGGAGCAAGACAGTATAGAGCACACCTGCTGTCTACATCCCTGTAGATGCTGCAGGGTTTTAATAATTCTTATAAATAGCAAAGTACACTTTGCTAGTCAGGATTTAAAAAGGAGGAGGAGGAGGAGAAAGAAAAAAATAAAAAAGTCATTATCAAAGTCATTATCTCAAAAACAGTCATTATCAAGTCAACCCCCAGTAAGAAGCAGGGTTTTCATTCCTCTATTGAAGCAACTGATAGGATGACAAACACAGAGCAATTCCCTGCATGCCTCTTGCTGATGGTACTCAGGAAACTACGAGAAAGGTCTTCCATAAAAAAGATAAACAAGTCCTCCTCGAGAGCCCAAGGTTGTATTTCTAGGACACACAGCTGTTTCATTTTCCTAATCTTCCTTCAGGGTCAAGTATTTCCATTTCAGAAAGGTGGGACCGGTGTCACAACCATAGCCCGAAAGAAGTAAGGCAAGAGAGATGGGAGATGGTTCTGATAAAGCAGAATGCTGCATTCCTACCTGAGGTCAGGCGTCCTCTAGGAGAGCTCTGCGGGCAGGAAATTATCTCCTGCAGAAGCAAGCACAGTTGACGACAGTTTCCCAGCCAGAGTGTGCTGGGCAAAGACTCCATTTACTTGTAACTAATCCTCGGACAGCTTTGAAAGGCAGGATTCAGGAAACCAGGTGGAGGAGAATTAGAATGACAAAAATATTTCCAGATAAACAGTGATTCTGACCAGCAAGATTTGTTATCAGTGAACTACCAAAAATTTCAAAAGACCAATAACACATTCATGAAATGGAATGGACTGAAAAGTCAAAATTCTACTTTCCCCCAAAAGTTGCTTTCCCCTCAAAAGCAGAGTGCTCAAGAGTCAAATAACGCAAAAAAAAGAAAATCACTCTTATCCTCTACAGATGGCTTCTACACTTGGCTTAGACTAGGCCACCACGAAATTCCCTATCAGCTTTAAAGACTGCTTGGAGACTTCGCTGGTGGTGCAGTGGACAATGCAGGGGACATGGGTTTGATCCCTCTTTCGGGAAGATCCCACATGCCTCGGAGCAACTAAGCCCATGTGCCACAACTACTGAGCCCGCACTTTAGAGCCTGGGAGCTGCAACTACTGAAGCCCAAGTGTCCTACAGCCTGTGCTCTGCAACAGGAGAAGCCCATGCACCAAACCAAAGAATAGCCTCGGCTCACCACAACTAGCAAAAGCCTGTGCAAAGTAAAAAAGAATTGCCTGGGAATTCTGTGGGGCTCCAGTGGTCAGGACTCAGTGCTCCTGCTGCTGGAGCCCAGAGTTCAATTCCTGGTTACAGAACTAAGATCCCAAAAGTCTTGCAGAGTGGGCCAAAAAAAAAAAAAGACTGTAGGCCACAAAAGGTGGAGGGAAAAGTGCAAGTGTTTCTGTGAACATGTGCCCCACGCATCCAAAATTTCTAATGTACAGAACACAGTTCCAAGATACCAAGATACCCATAACCATAATTCTGTTTCCTGGGTATGGATTACTTGTCAGGCATTGCCTAACACGTACATGTATCATTCCATTTGACTTTTCACAATCTGAGGGAGAAAGGGATTATTACTTTGCCATTATACCTGAGGAAACTGAGGGTTGGGAGGTTAGATAAAGCCTCTAGAATTACACATAAGTGGCTAAAGAGGTGAGATGTGTATCTGGTCTACTTGTGCATGTAAACCCCACCTCCTGGCAGTGGATTATTTTTTGCTGACCCACCAGGGAAGCCCACATTAAAAGATTTACAGGGCTTCCCTGGTGGTCCAGTGTGTAAGGACACCGCCTTGCAGTGCAGGGGGCGCCGGTTCGATCCCTGGCCTGGGAGGATCCCACGTGCCATGGAGCGGCTGGACCGATGTGTCCAATTACCGAGTCGAAGCTCTGGAGCGCATGCGCCCAGAGGTGGTGCTCTGCGACCACAGAGGCCGCTGCGATGGGAGGCCCACATGGGCCAAAGAACAAAGATGGATGAAAACAAAGAAATGAAAGACCAATAGAAGTGGCCCGCTCGTCTCCCTCCCTCCCCACCCCACCCCCCAAAAGATAAAAAAAAAATAATAATAATAATAATAATAATGTTAAAAGATTTACATATGTGCACTTTGCATAATTTTTTCTAAGGTAATTCTTAATCTTTTTTGTATCTGTACCCCTTTGGGAGCCTGATGAAAGTAAGATTCTTTCCCAAGAAAGTACACATAGAATTTTAAGGGGTCGGGCTTCCCCTGGTGGTCCAGTGGGTAAGGACACTGCCTTGCACTGCAAGGGGCGCCGGTTCGAGCCCTGGCCTGGGAAGATCCCACGTGTCCCGGAGCGGCTGGACTGATGTGTCCAATCACCGAGCCGGAGCTCTGGAGCGCATGCGCCCAGAGCCAGTGCTCTGCGACGACAGACGTCGCCGCGATGGGAGGCCCACAGGAGCCAAAGAACAAAGACGGATGAAAATAGAGAAATGAAAGACCAATAGAAGTGGCCCGCCCGTCTCCCTCCCTCCCCACCCCACCCCCCAAAAGATAAAAAAAAAATAATAATAATAATAATAATAATGTTAAAAGATTTACATATGTGCACTTTGCATAATTTTTTCTAAGGTAATTCTTAATCTTTTTTGTATCTGTACCCCTTTGGGAGCCTGATGAAAGTAAGATTCTTTCCCAAGAAAGTACACATAGAATTTTAAGGGGTCGGGCTTCCCCTGGTGGTCCAGTGGGTAAGGACACTGCCTTGCACTGCAAGGGGCGCCGGTTCGAGCCCTGGCCTGGGAAGATCCCACGTGTCCCGGAGCGGCTGGACTGATGTGTCCAATCACCGAGCCGGAGCTCTGGAGCGCATGCGCCCAGAGCCAGTGCTCTGCGACGACAGACGTCGCCGCGATGGGAGGCCCACAGGAGCCAAAGAACAAAGACGGATGAAAATAGAGAAATGAAAGACCAATAGAAGTGGCCCGCCCGCTCCCCTCCCTCCCCAACCCGACCCCTGCCCAAAATAAATAAATAAATAAATCTTTAAAAAAAAAAATTTAAGGGGTTCATGGACACTCTCAAGTCGATTGACATATGCACCATATTAGGAATCTCTGACTTGCTGTCAGCATTGGAAAAATGAAGTTATGAATTAAATCTTTTTATGGGTATAAAAATGCTCGACGTACATGATCGTGGCCAACTAAAAAGAGGGATAATTCATTTCTTGCTTTAGCTGTCTGTGGCGATCATAACAATTTTTAAATGGTTCTCTCTTTGAGGTTCAGAATTAAAAGCCAAACAAACCTTTGCTTCTAAAGCAGTAAACCCTCCACATGTTGGCAGCTTCTCTCTGAGTGGCCTAATCAGAAAATCTTGGGCAAATCGTGAATTCTTCAGTATAGCTGCTGTTTCTTCATCCACTTCAACAGTTTCATCTTTCTGAAGAGAAGGATGAGAAATATTCTTAGAGATACCCCTTTTGTCTCAATGGAAGAAAAACACCCTTAAGTTCTACTAAGGAGTAGTATCTCAAGATAAAAGAGTACACCTTTTTTTTAATTTTTATTTTTTTATTTTTGGGAGAAGCCTTCTTTATCGGTTTTTTTATTTATTGATTTTTCATCCATCTTTATTCTTTGGCCTGTGTTGGCCTCCCATTGCAGTGGCCTCTCTCATTGCAGAGCACCAGCTCTGGGCGTATGCACTCCAGAGCACTGGCTCGTAATTGGACACACCAGTCCAGCTGCTCTGAGGCACATGGGATCTTCCCGGGCCAGGGGTCGAACCAGCACCCCTTGCACCGCAAGGCAGACTCTACCCACTGGACCACCAGAGAAGCCCAAGACTACACCTTTTGATGCAGTATTTTCTTGTGTTCAGACCCTGCTGCTGTCTTCATGCTTATTTCTACATGGAATCGACCATTATCAGTTTTCCTTTGGTGGCAATGCAAAAAAAAAAAAAAAAAAAGACACTCATGGCTCCAGTGTGTAGTCTCTGCTCAGAAGCAAATGTAGAAAACTACTGAGTTTTACCTTATTCGTTACCAAAATGAGGGCTTTGAACTAATGGCTTTTTAGGTGTGTTTCCTTGAGTCTAGGAGGTGTGTCAAGGGCCCATGCCTTGGGAACCAGGAGTGAATGCAGGAGATTCTGAGCTGTCCCATCTCTGCTCCTGTCAGATAAATTCTGCTTGTATCCCATCAGATACTGGGGTTAAATAATCCACATAGTAAGTAATGATCCTTTAAATAAAATTTTGCTGAAGAAGTATAATTCTGGGGGCAGGGGCAAAGGGTGGGCAAGAGATACAAACTCTCAGTTATATAATAAAAGCTCATGAGGCTATAATTCTAACGACTGTAGTTAAAGATACTATTTCATATACTTGAGAGTTGTTCAGAAAGTAGATCCCAGGCCAAAGACTAACTATTTTATATTCTCATGCCAAACAAACCTTTGCTTCTAAAGCAGTAAACCCTCCACATGTTGGCAGCTTCTCTCTGAGTGGCCTAATCAGAAAATCTTGGGCAAATCGTGAATTCTTCAGTATAGCTGCTGTTTCTTCATCCACTTCAACAGTTTCATCTTTCTGAAGAGAAGGATGAGAAATATTCTTAGAGATACCCCTTTTGTCTCAATGGAAGAAAAACACCCTTAAGTTCTACTAAGGAGTAGTATCTCAAGATAAAAGAGTACACCTTTTTTTTAATTTTTATTTTTTTATTTTTGGGAGAAGCCTTCTTTATCGGTTTTTTTATTTATTGATTTTTCATCCATCTTTATTCTTTGGCCTGTGTTGGCCTCCCATTGCAGTGGCCTCTCTCATTGCAGAGCACCAGCTCTGGGCGTATGCACTCCAGAGCACTGGCTCGTAATTGGACACACCAGTCCAGCTGCTCTGAGGCACATGGGATCTTCCCGGGCCAGGGGTCGAACCAGCACCCCTTGCACCGCAAGGCAGACTCTACCCACTGGACCACCAGAGAAGCCCAAGACTACACCTTTTGATGCAGTATTTTCTTGTGTTCAGACCCTGCTGCTGTCTTCATGCTTATTTCTACATGGAATCGACCATTATCAGTTTTCCTTTGGTGGCAATGCAAAAAAAAATAAAAAAGACACTCATGGCTCCAGTGTGTAGTCTCTGCTCAGAAGCAAATGTAGAAAACTACTGAGTTTTACCTTATTCGTTACCAAAATGAGGGCTTTGAACTAATGGCTTTTTAGGTGTGTTTCCTTGAGTCTAGGAGGTGTGTCAAGGGCCCATGCCTTGGGAACCAGGAGTGAATGCAGGAGATTCTGAGCTGTCCCATCTCTGCTCCTGTCAGATAAATTCTGCTTGTATCCCATCAGATACTGGGGTTAAATAATCCACATAGTAAGTAATGATCCTTTAAATAAAATTTTGCTGAAGAAGTATAATTCTGGGGGCAGGGGCAAAGGGTGGGCAAGAGATACAAACTCTCAGTTATATAATAAAAGCTCATGAGGCTATAATTCTAACGACTGTAGTTAAAGATACTATTTCATATACTTGAGAGTTGTTCAGAAAGTAGATCCCAGAAGTTCTCAACATAAGGGAAAAAAACTATGTAACTAACTATGGACATTACCTAGACTTATTGTGGTAATCATTCTGCAATAGAGACAAATATTAAATCACTATGTTGTATACCTGAAACTAATGTTATGTGAATTATATCTCAATAAAAAATAATTCTGATATTACAAATGGGTTTTTTGAAATTCACTAGACCAGAGTAAGGGTTTCACTGACTCTGTGAATGTACCAAGCAGGTAAATGGCAGTGTATCAGCAAAAAGGCATTCATGGCTCTGTGGCACCAGAAAGTATTGTAGAAATTTGAAAATGCTATTTAGACCAAAAAATCAGAGGAGGCAAACAGTAAAGCTATTCTGCCTTTGGGACAAATGACCATATCTTCTATTTGCTTAGCTCCCAGTGCCAATGTTCTTCCACTGTTTTACCCCACTGCCTAGTCATTATAGACATTCTGCCTACTATTATCCCTACCTTTACAGCAGAGTAAACTGTATTTCAAACAATTTTGGTGGCATATTCAAGTTCACCCAAGTAATGAATAAACAACAAAGCCAGAATTTGAAACCAGTTATCTGGTTCCCAAGCCTGTACTTTTCTGTCTTGAGAAAACAAAACCTATTCTAAAAAGAGCAGTAGGAATATCAGTGCCATCATTAAACACTAACTATTCCTGAATTCCACAATATAATTAAACAACTGACAGAGTTATGCAGTCCTCTCAAGTTTTTCCATCCTCATTCTCTATAATTTCATTAATCTGATGCCTGATTGACATTCTTCATGACGTTTTTAAGGCGTCATAATGGTATTTGATTATGTAGGAGAATATTGTTAGGAGACGCATGAAATATTTAAAGGTGATATGTCATGATATCAGAAACTTACTTTTTAATGCTTCAGCAAATGTATATGTATGTATCTGTTGTTGTTCAGTCAGTTGCTAAGTCATGTCCGACTCCTTAGTGACCCCATGGACTGTAGCCCTCCAGGCTCCTCTGTCCATGGGACTCTCCAGGCAAGAATACTGGAGGGGTTGCCATTTTCTTCTCCAGGGCACCTTCCTGACCCAGGGATCAAACCTGAGTCTCTGGCATTGCTGGCAGATTTTTTACCACTGAGCCACCAGGGAAGTCCATAAGTATGCATGTGAATGAGTGTGTGTGTGTCTGTGTGTGTGTATATATAGATGGACAGACACACATACACATACACCAAGAATAGAAGAGTTTGAAGCGATGCAAGATTAAGAAAAGGTTTGTGGAGAAAAGGTAAGAAGAAGAAGAATGCCGGAGGTCATGGAAATCTTAACTTACCTTAAATGTAAAATTTGCATCAAATATTAGTTTTTTTTCATGTCCTGTGATTCCTCCATTATAAATAACTTGGCATCTTTTGGTTGGTCCTGTCTTAGGGAGTTTGAAGAGGCGAAATGTTGCAGAAACAAAACGGCAGTCACCTAAAACCAGAATACACTCGTGGTTCATCTCCAGCACTCCGATGGTTATTGGCTTGCTCGACAGAGGAAGACTTAATATTACAAAGATGGTCTCCCCCTCACATGCCATCAGTTATCTTTCTGGCACATGACTCTATTAGTAAACAACTTCAAAGTGGGTTATTAAACCCCAAACTTTGGGAGATAAGATGGAAATTTCCAGATGACACAGTCTCCTTCAATGAGACTCACTGAGGAGACACTTGATCACCATCAAATCTGAACCATTCATGGTAGATTTATAACCATCCCTGCTGCCGTTTCTTACCAATCATGTTTTCTAGCTCCTTGTTTTGAACTGTAATGAAGTTGGCAGTAACCAAACGTGGAGGGCTGAACCCAATATTTTTGGCGAGGATAGAAAGGTCCTTCCAGTACAAAGCACCACCCAGACACTCACCTTAAAAAAGAAAAATCACAGATCAATTCATACAACTAGATATTAAGGAAGTGATCCTTCTGGTATAATTGATTAGGCTATGATATTACTTAAAACATAGGTCCTAGAAAAAGAGAAGAAGGACCTGAGTTCTCCAAGGTCTAGAAAGGCACGGTTAAAGCTGATATACTAGCTAAAGGTTCTATCCGTATTCGTTCACATATTAGGTCACATTCTGAAAAGCACTGTTATGTGAGAAATAAAACATAAAAACAACGACAAAATTACCTTTTAGTCTAAGTAACTTCATAACAATCTGCTACTAGAACAGTAATTACTATTCATGTTCACAAGATATTTAGCTTTTAAGTTTCTTACATCAATGAATTAGAAACAATCTAATCATCACCAGTAAACAAATGACCACATAAAGCATGGGTCAGCTGGACAATATAAGTGTCTAATACAAACACTTTCAAATATTTTTTAAATTTTTAGGTTTAGGAAATATGCTAAATACAATTAGAATCCTAAATTCTATATGCAGCATACTCCCAATATTATTATACACACCCACAGGGGAAAAAAACCCTTAAAAGTATATTATACTAAACTATTAAAAGAGGCTATTAAAAAAAAAAAGAGGTTATGTGTTTAGTAGTAATTTTTTCTTTTTCATTTTGTATTTTCAAACTTTTTTTTTTTTTTTCAGCCACGTCACTCGGCTTTTGGGATCTTTAATTCTCTGACCAGGGATCAACCCTGAGCCCATTGAACTGGAAGCACAGTCTTAACCACTGGACCTCCAGTGAAGTCCCAACAATATCCGTTTCTTACTGTACAATAATTAAAAAGTTAACATAATTTATATTAAAAGTAAGAACTTTTGATTTCATAGCTAGACTGATCAGACACATGTATTTATCCTCTCAATGGCCAGGAAATCCATGAAAATGACAGTAAAGGAATCAGCAACACAATAATGATGAAAATACGGGAATTAAGGTCACATCAACTCTGGAGTAGCTGGCGTCATTTCTACACAAGAGCTTTCAAATAATTTTTCACATCCTTTATTCCCAGTCAGTCTTCATTACAGTCCTATGAGGCAGACTGAATTATTACCCACATTTTACAGATCGGAAGTCATGACTCAAAGAGATTAATTAACTTGTTCAGGGTCATACCAGATTTGACTGTCAGGGGCAGAAAAGAACCTAAGTCTGCTACCTAATGTCACGTGTTCCCACATCACAAAGCATCACTCTGGGCATTAATAGAACAGAACTCTGTACTTGAATGAGTACCTGCCTCGAAACAAAATAAAACACAAAAACCTACCCCATAAAATTTTGTGTGTCCTGATTTCTTCTGGCAACTCAAGGCTAGCATAGACGTCACTGAAATATAGCTCCCCACCATGCTGAAACAGCAGAATTAATCCAAACAAGGTTAAAGATTGCATTAGTCTCTGATAGCAGAGAAAGGCATGACGGGATATCAAGTTTAAAAAAAAAAAACAACATAAGTTCCTGAGTTGAACAAATAGTTCGCATGTTCAAAAAATCCCTTACTGAACAAATAACTACTCTCTCCCTCCCTAGTTACAATCAATAGCCAACTGCCAAGGTTCTTTTTTTTTTTTTTTTGCCAAGGTTCTTTTTTAGTGCATCACCCAACAGGTTATAAAATAACTTTCCAAACTTAATCAATCTGAAGCAAAAGCAGTCCAGGTTTTCCTAGAACTAACAGAAGTAAACGCTATTCAAAAGTCTTCTCCCTTAAAATTTATCTAACTTTTGTAATGTTTATTTTTGTATAATACATTATCTTGTTAAAATGTATTTTAAAACCTCAGGCAGGGCTTTCGTGGTGGTCCAGTGGGTAAAGAGTCTGCCTTACAGTGCAAGGGGCACCAGTTTGATCCCTGGCCCAGGAAGATCCCACGTGTCATGGAGTGGCTGGATGGGTGTGTCCAATTACCAGCCAGCGCTCTAGAGCACATGTGCCCAGAGTCCTTGCTTGGCAACAAGAGAGGCCACTGCAATCGGAGGCCAACACTGGCCAAAGAATAAAGATGGATGAAAATAAACAAATAAAAAACCAATAAGGGACTTCCCTGGTGGTCTAGTGGCTAAGTCTCCTCACTCCCAGAGCAGGGGACCCAGATTCATTCCCTGGTCAGGGAACTAGATCCCACATGCTGTAATTAAGACCTGGCACAGTCAAATGAAAAATAAAAATAAATTAAAAAAAATAAAAGAGAGCTTCTCTGGTGGTCCAGTGAGTAAAGAGTGTGCCTTGCAGTGCAGGGGGCACTGGTTTGACCCCTGGCCCGGGGAAGATCCCACATGTTGTGGAGCAGCTGGACCAGTGTGTCCAATTAGAGCCAGTGCTCTGGAGCGCATGTGCCCAGCACCGGTGCTCTGCAACGAGAGCGGTCACAACAGTGGGAGGCCCACCCAGGCCAAAGAATAAAGACGCATGAAAAGAAAGAATGAAAGAAACCAATAAAAAAGAGGCCAAAAATGAAAAAAAATAAAAGAGGCCAAAATTTTAAAAATCTCAGGCCTATGAATGATCAGGAATTATAAGATTTTCTTTAGCTAATTTCCTGAGCATGAGGACTAGATTCTACAGTAATGTCTCTACCTTCTATAAGTACACCCTGGTCAAAGCAGTGAGCTGGTGTATATAATGGCATACTAATGGTAAAAGCATTATTCATCGTTAAAACACTGTTAAATCATTTCTGCATAGAGTCCAACTCTTTGTGACCCCATGGGCTGTGGCCTGCCGGGCTCCTCTGTCCATGGATCTCCAAGCAAGAACACGGGAGTGGATATACATTACCTTCTCCAGGGAATCTTCCCAACCAAGGAATCAAACCTGGGTCTCCTGCATTGCAGGTGGAGGCCCTTGACCTCTACAACATCCCTATAAACTTAGAATCTCAATATCTTCTATCCTGAAGAGATACATCTCATGATACATACAGAGGGTGTGGAGTGCCTGCAAGTTTTCCTTTAAGAGAAGAGTAATGTTAAAGATTCACCTTCTGTAACTTCCCAAGGATCTGAAATACTGATGGATACAAAATAAGAAGCCCTGAGAAACACTGTTCATGCTGGGAGAGCGTATTTGAAATAAACTTAGGAGTTAGTCCAAGGTCCCCGCAGCTCTGCAGATGCTGTTGTACACTCTTGCACAGCAGCAAGCAGGAGGAAAAACAGCCACGAAAGCCAGTGTTAACACATTAGATCCATCATGACTCTCTGATTGATCACCTCTTGCAACCTGAGAGGCAGACACATTCATATCTAGGGTATTTAATGAATAGATTAAGACTTGGAGCTCTCAGCTCAAGGAGACAAAAAGAGGACAGAGTCCATGTGCTCTCACTGATGTTCAAAAACCCCTTGTGCCCCTCTTTCCCTCACCTTTAACACTCGGTATACTTCTTGCAGGACTTGCTGCTTATCAGGCACAAGGTTAATGACACAATTGGATCTTCAAAAGAACAGACAAGATGTCAAGCACATGCGCAGACTACTAAGACACCTTCAAATCTTTTTAGTCCCTACAGGGAGTTTTCCACCATTTTCTCAAAGCTACACTCTTCTTCCCGACTCCCTCCTCTCTTCCCCACCCTCGACTTTGTCCCAAGGTAAGAGAGATGGACAGAGTGTCAATAAACTGTTAGCAAATTGGAGTGTGCAGAAAAACTTTTGAGACATACTTTTTATTTGTTTCTGCCCTGATGTTGGCCACGTAACAAAATGACCTGGGACCAGATGCCTACTGCACAAGGCATGTCTTAACCACGTGTAAATAGGATGAGTTCCTCAAAGGTAGCTTTATTAAGGCTCTCACTTGGGCATGATTTGACAACTCCGAAGGAAAACAGAAATACAGAATCTTATAATTTACCATGAAAATAATACTAAAGATAACAGGTCAATGTATACAAGCAAACTCAGGGGTCTTGCTAGTCTTTGGGGCTCATTCATAAACCATGGGTCAGTTTAAAATCCATTATCGGGGGGCTTCCCTGGTGGTCCAGTGGGTAAGGACACCGCCTTGCAGGGCAAGGGGCACTGGTTCGTTCCCTGGCCTGGGAAGATCCCACATGCCGCTGAACGGCTGGACCGATGTGTCCAATTACCGAGCCAGAGCTCTGGCGCGCATGCACTCAGAACCGGTGCTCTGCGACAACAGAGGCCACTGCGATGGGAGGCCCACACGGACCAAAGAACGAAGATGGATGAAAACAGACAAATGAAAGACCAATAGAAGTAGCCCACCTGCTCCCCTCCCTCCCCACCCCACCCTCCCAAAATAAATAAATAAAATAAATCTTTAAAAAAAAAAAAAATCCATTATCGGGACTTCCCTGGTGGTCCAGTGGCTAAGACTCCAGGCTCCCAATGCCGGAGGCCTGGGTTCAATCCCTGGTGTGGGAACTAGATCCCATGTGCCACAACTAAGAGCTCACTTACCATAACTAAGACCCAATGTCAAAAAAACAAATAAATAAATAAATAATTTTTTTTAAAAAATCCATTCTCCCTTGGGGCTAGTGTGTTTGGTGGCTAGTGGACTACAAGAGCCCCAGGCCAGTTCTATCCCTTTGTTAAGTCAGGCTAAGTTTACTTGAAGCCTTTAGAACAAAAAGTGGTAACCTTTGTGTGTTCAATGGTAAACAGACTACATTCACAACAGTAAGGACATAGACCTACATAACAATATCATAACTCTCATTCTTGATTCCAGCCTCTTCCAACTTCTCTATGTAACCATGAACAAAAGTCACATTGGGTGCCTGGAAACCATATTTTTCCATGTGATATTCGATGTACTTGTTAGCCACTTCTACCTACAGAAAGGAACAAAAAATAGATTTGATAACCAACATGTTTGTGGCTCAGACAGTAAAGAATCTGCCTGCATGGGGCAGCAATGGAGAAACAGACATAGAATAGACTTATGGACATAGTGCAGAGGGAGGAATGGGTGAGATGTATGGAAAGAGTAACATGGAAACTCACATTACCATAGGTAAAATAGATAACCAATGGGAATGGGCTGTAAGACTAAGGGAACTCAAACAGGGGCTCTGCAACAACCTAGACAGGTGGGGTGGGGAGGGAGATGGGAGAGAAGTTCAAGAGGGAGGGGACATATGTATACCTATGGCTGATTCATGTTGATGTTTGACAGTAAACAACAAAACTCTGTAAAAAGAAAAAAAAATTCTGCCTGCAATGCAGAATACCCAGGTTTGATCCCTGGGTCAGGAAGATCCCCTGGAGTAGGAAATGGCAACCCACTCCAGTATTCTTGCCTGGAGAACTCCATGGACAGTGGAGACTGACAGGCTACAGTCCATGGGGTCACAAAGAGCCAGACACAACTGAGTGACTAATACAACACTCCCTCCAGACTATCTTGGGTTAAGATCAAAAAGGTTCATCTGGGCAAGGGTACATTACAGCATGGGACAAGTCAACAGAGCATAAATCCCCTGTTTGAAACATGGGTTTTATTTGAATAAGCTCTTCACTCAAGAAAATCTTTCAGGATAGATGACAGAAAGAAGGAAAAGATCAAACTCCATTCAGACATCATGAGGTTCATCTATCAGATCAAGCCTCTGACTTTGTTCTCCCAGAGAAGTCCCTAATCATCAAAGTTCTCAGCTTCCAGGTCAGGAAGCAACAATTGCAGAAATAAGCAATGCATTTAGCAGTCTTCTTAAATTATCCTTGATGAGTCATAAGGAAACAACTTCATCTCTAAAAGAATGTTTTTCTGAATTTTTTCCTCCTTATCCTTGAAATTGCCTCACCTGACCTTCTGTCATGTCTATTCCAGTGACATGTCCCCTCTCACCAACCAACTGACTAAGAGCATAGCAATCTCGGCCACTTCCACTACCCAGGTCCAAAATCCAGCAGTTTTCCAGACACTCAGGGATGACCAGACCACAGCCATAATACCTGGGAAATAGAAAATACATACATGGATCTATATTTTTTCCCTCTAGAGACAAGAAGACACAGACCCACCAAGTCTTATAAATTCTTCATCCTTTCCTTCCATCATTAGTTCAATTTCTCTTCCGGTGTTTAGTCTCCCCCACTACACTGGAAGCTCTGTGAAGGCTGACCCTATCCACTTTGTTTACCATGAAGCTGATGGGCACTGTACCAGGTACTAAGACAAATAAACCAACTAAAATAGTTGTTAGGCAATAACTGAACATTTAATGCAGGTACAGGATGTGCCAGTTACTGAAGAAGAAAGGTAAGACAAGAATTCTGTCCCCTAAGTGTATTTAGGGGCGGGGGGAGGTAAAACACAGAAAATGTTTTCCATGATTGACTGACAAACAGTGGCACAGGAAGTAAGTGCACGAGTGGTCAGGGGAAGCAGTGCTCAAGGATTGAAGAAGACTTCACAAAGTAGGCAGGGCATCAGGGAGATACTGAATAGGCAGGATATGGAAGGCATTGAAAACTGATAACTGCATGCCAGGCATGGAGAAATCATCTTGGGCCATGTTGATGGCAGGAGAAAGGGGAAGATCTGGCTGGAGTAGTACAAGGCATCAGAGGGAGCCAAGGTAGGTGAGGAAGCTTGGGCCAAACCAGACAGGATGGAATGTCAGGTCCAAGGAGTATGGACGCATCCTGTAAGTAAAGGAGGGTGTGTAGGGTGTCACTGGAAGTTCTTCAACAGAGCCGAAAGATGATCGGTGCTGTGTTTTACCAACTTTATAACAGGCAAGGCAAGCCTTGTGGATTGGAGGAGACTGTTTAATTCTCTAGTGACCTGGCATAACTATCTTTCGAGCAAACTGCTGTCTGGGGTCTTTACAGAGTCAGCACAGAGCACTTTACCTCAAGGATACTTCCTTGTGTACATTCTGCAGGGCTTCCTGAATGTGCTTGGGGACTGGTCTGGCTGCAGTGACACAGGCACTGGTCTGGAGATCTGCTGATTTCTTCAGCACCTGTCCATAGTAGGTCTGACCCAGGGGCCAAAGGTAGGGTGAGGGGTGGGGAAAGAAGAGCTAGTGTCTGTAGAGTGAAGGCTCCCATGCGCCCCACCAACCCCACTCCAACCCATCGAGACGTGGCCAGGCTTTGCTCCCAGCAAAACTCTAAGCCCAGACATGGTCCGGCTCCCACCCCAGGAATCCTAGCAGGCCAAGCCAGGCTTCCAAAGACCTAATGCCCCAACTCAGCCGAGGCTCCGCCGTAACCGCGGGTCCTACTGCCGGCACCTGCACGTCCTTCCGGATCTCAGCGTCGCGAGGTGTGGCCACTGCCGGGAGGGAGAAAAGGAAGCTGAAAAGTCAGCGTGCAGGAGGGGTGCCCCGGCCAGAGGGGTGGTCTAGAGCCGGGCCGCAGGCCAGAGCTCGCTGGTGGTGGTGACGGTGGGAGGTGGGAGGAGGGAGGGGGCCGGGTGAAGGGCACAGGGCCTGCTCTGTGGGCGGGCAGCGAGGTAAGGGACCACACTCACTGTCTCTTCCGTCTCCGTACTCCAGGATGTGTCCCTGACGATGTCCCGAAGCCCTAAGCGCCCAAGGCCCCGCCCCCAGCAGGCAGGCCTGATCCCGCCTCCCTCCCCCCTCCACCGCGGGGCAGGAACCCACCTGTGCGGGCGGAGGAACCACGCGTCCTTCTGTGCTGCTCTGGCCCACCTGGGCCTAATGTCTGCTTAGCTATCTTTTGGTTTTTCCAACCAGGAAGAGGCCATTACTATTAATTAGTATCTCCCTTATCGCTCGACTGTAATTTTCATTTTAACCCTACGTGCATAGCTATCCAAGGAGTATGGACGCATCCTGTAAGTAAAGGAGGGTGTGTAGGGTGTCACTGGAAGTTCTTCAACAGAGCCGAAAGATGATCGGTGCTGTGTTTTACCAACTTTATAACAGGCAAGGCAAGCCTTGTGGATTGGAGGAGACTGTTTAATTCTCTAGTGACCTGGCATAACTATCTTTCGAGCAAACTGCTGTCTGGGGTCTTTACAGAGTCAGCACAGAGCACTTTACCTCAAGGATACTTCCTTGTGTACATTCTGCAGGGCTTCCTGAATGTGCTTGGGGACTGGTCTGGCTGCAGTGACACAGGCACTGGTCTGGAGATCTGCTGATTTCTTCAGCACCTGTCCATAGTAGGTCTGACCCAGGGGCCAAAGGTAGGGTGAGGGGTGGGGAAAGAAGAGCTAGTGTCTGTAGAGTGAAGGCTCCCATGCGCCCCACCAACCCCACTCCAACCCATCGAGACGTGGCCAGGCTTTGCTCCCAGCAAAACTCTAAGCCCAGACATGGTCCGGCTCCCACCCCAGGAATCCTAGCAGGCCAAGCCAGGCTTCCAAAGACCTAATGCCCCAACTCAGCCGAGGCTCCGCCGTAACCGCGGGTCCTACTGCCGGCACCTGCACGTCCTTCCGGATCTCAGCGTCGCGAGGTGTGGCCACTGCCGGGAGGGAGAAAAGGAAGCTGAAAAGTCAGCGTGCAGGAGGGGTGCCCCGGCCAGAGGGGTGGTCTAGAGCCGGGCCGCAGGCCAGAGCTCGCTGGTGGTGGTGACGGTGGGAGGTGGGAGGAGGGAGGGGGCCGGGTGAAGGGCACAGGGCCTGCTCTGTGGGCGGGCAGCGAGGTAAGGGACCACACTCACTGTCTCTTCCGTCTCCGTACTCCAGGATGTGTCCCTGACGATGTCCCGAAGCCCTAAGCGCCCAAGGCCCCGCCCCCAGCAGGCAGGCCTGATCCCGCCTCCCTCCCCCCTCCACCGCGGGGCAGGAACCCACCTGTGCGGGCGGAGGAACCACGCGTCCTTCTGTGCTGCTCTGGCCCACCTGGGCCTAATGTCTGCTTAGCTATCTTTTGGTTTTTCCAACCAGGAAGAGGCCATTACTATTAATTAGTATCTCCCCTTATCGCTCGACTGTAATTTTCATTTTATAACTCTCATAGCGAACACTCACATATACATTGATTTTTGCCCTTTTAGAGAATGAAATCACCGTTTCTCAATCTGATTTTTAAAGCCGGGTGCCTTGAGATATAATTTATATTCAGTAAAATTCACCTTTCTTTATAAAGTGTACAGTTTTGTGACTTCTTACAAGATATACATCACTATAGCCAAGACTCTTCAACCCAGGAGTTTCTTCGTACCCCTATGTATAGTAGATCTCATCACCTTCACCTTCTAAACAACCACAGATCTTTCCTCCCTCCTCTCAGAATACCACAGCACTGGAATCATGCATTATGTAGGCACTCAGTCTACTTTGAGTTGTATTTAGGGAAGCAACTTTGTTAAGTTTGTTTTTAACCACCAGTATTTTTTTTTTTAAAGATTTATTTATTTATTTATTTTAGGGCGGGGGTCAGGTTGGGGAGGGAGGGGAGCGGGCGGGCCACTTCCGTTGGTCTTTCATTTGTCTATTTTCATCCATCTTTGTTCTTTGGCTCCTGTGGGCCTCCCATCGCGGTGCCATCTGTCGTTGCAGAGCGCTGGCTCTGGGCGCATGCGCTCCAGAGCTCCTGCTCGGTGATTGGACACATCAGTCCAGCCGCTCCGCGACACGTGGGATCTTCCCAGGCCAGGGCTCAAACCGGCGCCCCTTGCATTGCAAGGCAGTGTCCTTACCCACTGGACCACCAGGGGAAGCCCTAATCACCAGTATTTTTTGATCAACTCACTTGTTTTCTCGATACTGTCATTTCATTTTGCAGAAAAAGAATGTTTAGGGCTTCCCCTGGTGGTTCAGTGGATAAGGACACCGCCTTGCAGTGCAAGGGGCGCCGGTTCGATCCCTGGCCTGGGAAGATCCCACGTGCCGCGGAGCGGCTGGACTGATGTGTCCAATTGCCGAGCCAGAGCTCTGGAGCGCATGCGCCCAGAGCTGGCGCTCTGTGACAACAGACGCCACCGCGATGAGAGGCCCGCAGGAGCCAAAGAACAAAGACGGATGAAAATGGAGAAATGAAAGACCAATGGAAGTGGCCCGCCCGCTCCCCTCCCTCCCCAACCCCCGCCCAAAATAAATAAATAAATCTTTAATATAAAAAAAAAAGGAAAAGAAAAGAATGTTTAGTTTTTCCTCCACTAATTTACTTTTTTGTTTCATGATTATAACAAGAATCCTATTCATTAGGATAGTGAGGCGATGGGGGGTTCCAACTAAAGGATAACTGAATGGGAGATTTACTAAATTTTACTTATTTTTCTGGAGAAGGCACTAGAGTATTCTTGCCTAGAGAATCTCATGGACAGAGGAGCCTGGTGGGCTACAGTCCAGAGGGTCACAGAGTCAGACACGACTGAGCAACTAAGCACTTATTCTTCAATCTCTTCAATAACAATCTTTCCAGATGTCAGTTGTTAAATATGAAGAGGAAATTGCTGTATTTTTGTATTTTTAACAAACTAAACCCATAGAGATGATCCTTGTTGGAATATTCTTATAGGTGAAAATATTTCTAACTATTAAGTATGTAAAAATAACAATTTTTAATAGATACCTGGTTTTTTTGGCAATCATCTAATGGGACAAACATTCCTAAATACAAAACATTCTCTCCATAAAGTTAGATCCTTCAGAAAAGGAGTCATGTTCTCACTTATTGTTAAGATGGTGACTTTATCTTAAAAGGACAGACGAGTTGGAGGCTAAAGAAAGAGGCTAATCATTTTCCACTTGCTCACTTGTGCTCGTTTTATTATATTATCTTCAATTTGTGGTTATTCCCAAGAACCACTTGATAAGCCTTAAATCCACTTAACTACACACAGATATGCCACAATAAAACAGAAAACCACCATATCAATTTACACTTAGTTATATCCAGTTCCCTCAGATATCTAGTGCACTGGGATGGTTTGGGACCAAACTGCTTGTGACAGCATTCATCCTGATGGGTCAGCGCCTCAGTCACAGAATTTTTTGTTTTTAATATTACCCCTGCTAAATGATACACATGCTACGGAGACTGAGGTAGAGCTCTCATATCAAGCCAGATTTAAAATACTAGCAAAGGCTCATTTTCCCTTTTTTATGTATTTATTTATTGATTTGGCTGAGCTGGGTCCCCGTTCCAGCACCGGGATCCTTTCTGTCGTATGCAGGATCCTTTTAGTTGCTGCATTCAGGATCCAGTTCCCTGACCAGCGATGGAGCCCAGGTTCCCTGCACAGGAAGCATAGAGCCCTAGCCACTGAACTACCAGGAAAGTCTTTAGTTTTCTTTTTAAGATAAAAAAATACACACAGACATTTTCACATTTTCTTTCCTTACCTCCAAGGACAGCCTTGTATATAACTCCACGTGTCTCGCCTTGGAAGCTATAGGTCTGACAATTCCAGGATGGCCCAGAACGGCTGATTTGGGTTCAGTACACAGAGTCACATTTCAAGCAGAGTTTCCAAAATGGCCAGCACCCCCCAAGTAAAGCTTCTCCAGATATTAGAAGCATTTAAGCAGAAGCTGTTAATAGAAATACCAACTGGTTGGTTGCCTACCAGAGATGAAGTAGCAGAAATAAATGGATTAGATTCAGTCACAAGAATCTTTCCTTTGTATGATGCTAAATACTAGAAATGTCAGGAAGCACCCTTGTTTCTGGGGCTTCCCAGGTGGACCTAGTGCTTAAGAACCTGNCTGCCAATGGAGGAATGCAAAAAGCATTCCATAAAGAATTTAAAAAGGAGTCATGTTCTCACTTATTGTTAAGATGGTGACTTTATCTTAAAAGGACAGACGAGTTGGAGGCTAAAGAAAGAGGCTAATCATTTTCCACTTGCTCACTTGTGCTCGTTTTATTATATTATCTTCAATTTGTGGTTATTCCCAAGAACCACTTGATAAGTTAAATCCACTTAACTACACACAGATATGCCACAATAAAACAGAAAACCACCATATCAATTTACACTTAGTTATATCCAGTTCCCTCAGATATCTAGTGCACTGGGATGGTTTGGGACCAAACTGCTTGTGACAGCATTCATCCTGATGGGTCAGCGCCTCAGTCACAGAATTTTTTGTTTTTAATATTACCCCTGCTAAATGATACACATGCTACGGAGACTGAGGTAGAGCTCTCATATCAAGCCAGATTTAAAATACTAGCAAAGGCTCATTTTCCCTTTTTTATGTATTTATTTATTGATTTGGCTGAGCTGGGTCCCCGTTCCAGCACCGGGATCCTTTCTGTCGTATGCAGGATCCTTTTAGTTGCTGCATTCAGGATCCAGTTCCCTGACCAGCGATGGAGCCCAGGTTCCCTGCACAGGAAGCATAGAGCCCTAGCCACTGAACTACCAGGAAAGTCTTTAGTTTTCTTTTTAAGATAAAAAAATACACACAGACATTTTCACATTTTCTTTCCTTACCTCCAAGGACAGCCTTGTATATAACTCCACGTGTCTCGCCTTGGAAGCTATAGGTCTGACAATTCCAGGATGGCCCAGAACGGCTGATTTGGGTTCAGTACACAGAGTCACATTTCAAGCAGAGTTTCCAAAATGGCCAGCACCCCCCAAGTAAAGCTTCTCCAGATATTAGAAGCATTTAAGCAGAAGCTGTTAATAGAAATACCAACTGGTTGGTTGCCTACCAGAGATGAAGTAGCAGAAATAAATGGATTAGATTCAGTCACAAGAATCTTTCCTTTGTATGATGCTAAATACTAGAAATGTCAGGAAGCACCCTTGTTTCTGGGGCTTCCCAGGTGGACCTAGTGCTTAAGAACCTGCCTGCCAATGGAGGAATGCAAGATACAGAGGTTCAGTCCCTGAATTGGGAAGATTCCCTGGAGGAGGAAATGGCAACTCACTCTAGTATTCTTGCCTGGAAAATTCCATGGATAGAGGAGCCTGGTGGGCTATAGTCCATGGAGCCAGAAGGTCAGATAGGACTAAGCACACACACATACACCTTGAAAGAAAAGTAACAGGTAACAGTGAGCCAAACTAGCAGTCAGAAGACCATCAAGTTCAGTGACTTTGGGTAAATCACTTCATCAGGCTATGTGTTTTCATTTGTAAAACATGGGGCCAGAATTTAATCACTTGTGAGGCTCCATACAGCTATAATATTCAGGGGTTCTATGATATTTTCCTCTAAAACGTACTTCTAGAGAGATATCTTTTAATTTTTAATTAGAAATAGAAGTTGAATTTTTTTCCAATGCCTTTTTGGTATATATTACAGTGATATATAATTTTATTGTTTGCTAGTAATATAATGTATTTTGCAGCTGTTATATCAACTTTGTAATTCTGGAATTATTGTAGTCCCTCTTCTTCTAAATATTTGTTTATTCAATTTATCAGAGATTTTACTAGGATTTTTTTCATCTGTGTTAATAAGAATCTCCTAAATGCTTTTATGTCATCTCACTTTTTAAAAAATTAACATACATTAACTTCACAGGTGTAAATTACTTCCCAGATGTAAACTACCCAGGAAAATTCACATTTTCTTTCCTTACCTCCAAGGACAGCCTTGTATATAACTCCACGTGTCTCGCCTTGGAAGCTATAGGTCTGACAATTCCAGGATGGCCCAGAACGGCTGATTTGGGTTCAGTACACAGAGTCACATTTCAAGCAGAGTTTCCAAAATGGCCAGCACCCCAAGTAAAGCTTCTCCAGATATTAGAAGCATTTAAGCAGAAGCTGTTAATAGAAATACCAACTGGTTGGTTGCCTACCAGAGATGAAGTAGCAGAAATAAATGGATTAGATTCAGTCACAAGAATCTTTCCTTTGTATGATGCTAAATACTAGAAATGTCAGGAAGCACCCTTGTTTCTGGGGCTTCCCAGGTGGACCTAGTGCTTAAGAACCTGCCTGCCAATGGAGGAATGCAAGATACAGAGGTTCAGTCCCTGAATTGGGAAGATTCCCTGGAGGAGGAAATGGCAACTCACTCTAGTATTCTTGCCTGGAAAATTCCATGGATAGAGGAGCCTGGTGGGCTATAGTCCATGGAGCCAGAAGGTCAGATAGGACTAAGCACACACACATACACCTTGAAAGAAAAGTAACAGGTAACAGTGAGCCAAACTAGCAGTCAGAAGACCATCAAGTTCAGTGACTTTGGGTAAATCACTTCATCAGGCTATGTGTTTTCATTTGTAAAACATGGGGCCAGAATTTAATCACTTGTGAGGCTCCATACAGCTATAATATTCAGGGGTTCTATGATATTTTCCTCTAAAACGTACTTCTAGAGAGATATCTTTTAATTTTTAATTAGAAATAGAAGTTGAATTTTTTTCCAATGCCTTTTTGGTATATATTACAGTGATATATAATTTTATTGTTTGCTAGTAATATAATGTATTTTGCAGCTGTTATATCAACTTTGTAATTCTGGAATTATTGTAGTCCCTCTTCTTCTAAATATTTGTTTATTCAATTTATCAGAGATTTTACTAGGATTTTTTTCATCTGTGTTAATAAGAATCTCCTAAATGCTTTTATGTCATCTCACTTTTTAAAAAATTAACATACATTAACTTCACAGGTGTAAATTACTTCCCAGATGTAAACTACCCAGGAAAATTTCCTGGCTTCCCAGGTGACTCTAGTGGTAAAGAAACCACCTGCCAATGCAAGAGATGTAAGAGATTCATGTTAAATCCCTGGGTTGGGAAGATCCCCTGGAAGGGTACGGCTACCCACTCCAGTATTCTTGCCTGGGGAATCCCAGGGACAGAGAAGCCTGGCAGGCTGCAGTTCACGGGGTCGCAAAGAGTGGGCCATGACTGACATGACTGCGCACACATTTACTTCAGCAAAGGAAGCAGGTATCTTGCTACGATTTTCTACATTTTAGCAGCAAATGGAAATAATTTGTTCTTTGATACGTTGGAAAAGTCTCAAGATAGCCATTAAAAGCAGATGACATTTTAACTGGTTATTTTTGACAAGTTACAGATTATTTCTCATAACCAAACTGGTCATATGTGCTTTTAAATATCAGTTTTATAATGTGTGCTGTGTGTGTTAAGTCACTGCAGTCATGTATGACTCTCTGCATCCCACAGACCGCAGCACGCCAGACTTCCCTGTCCTTCACTATATCCTGGAGTTTGTTCAGACTCACGTCCATTGAGTCAGTAAGGCTATTCAGCCATCTCACCCTCTGTTGACCCCCTCTCTTCCTGCCCTCAATCTTTCCCGGCATCAGGGTCTTTTCCAATGAGTTGGCTCTTTGCATCAGGTGACCAAAGTACTGGAGCTTCAGCTTCAGCATCAGACCTGCCAATGGATTACCAGGGCTCATTTCCTTTAGGACTGACTGGTTTGATCTCCTTGTTGTCCAAGGGATTCTCAAAAGTCTTCTCCAGCACCACAATTCGAAAGCACAAATTCTCTGGCACTCAGCCTTCTTTATGGTCCAAATCTCATATCCATTTATGACTACTAAAAAACCATAGCTTTGACTATATGGAATCAAACTGACAGTTCTTTTCAAATCTAATTGATTTCTGTATCTCCTATTCAATTATAAATTTACTAATTTATACTTTGATGGCTGAGCTGACATTTTACCAGTTTAATCTATAAGAACCAATTAATGGTTTCATTTTTTTTTTAAATTTTTGTCATGCATGCTTGAGTTTCTTATTCTACTTTGATTTCTTTTGTTCTCTTTCTAAACCACAAACCCTCTGGAGGAAAAAAAAAAACCAAAACATTGATTTCCACCTTATTTCTATACAGAGATTTAGTGTAATTTTTTTCTTTCATAATATTGCTTGGATATCACCATATAAATTTGCTTGCATAGAATTTGAATTTTTATTATTTTGACATTATCCTCCACCATATCCTCTATAACCCAGATGTTACTTTAAAGAACTATCTTTTGTCTCCATATGTTTGATCGCCATTTAAATCTACATAAGCTGCCTGTTTCTAAAAGAAACAAACTGTTAAATTATGTACACATCTGCCTGTTCTCATATTTGTCTACTTTTGTTTCATATATTTTAGCATTATGTTCTTTAAAATGACTAAATCAGTACTATTAGGTTTTCATTATTTAACATAAATTTCATCTTTAATTTTATTTATGAAATTTATTTGATCAGGTATAACATAACAATTGTGTGTGTGCATGTTCAGTCACTAAGTTGTGTCTGACTCTTTGCGACCCCATGGACTGTAGCCTGCCAGGCTTCTCTGTCCATGGGATTTCCCGGGCAAAACCCTGGAGTGAGCTGCCATTTCCTCCTCCAGGGGATCTTCCTGATCCAGGGATTGAACCTGCATCTCCTGCATTGGCAAGCAGATTCTTTACCACTTGAGCCACTTGGGAAGCCTGGGCAATTACTGCTTCTTTTAATATAGTTTGATCTCCAATGGATTACCAGGGCTCATTTCCTTTAGGACTGACTGGTTTGATCCCAAGGGATTCTCAAAAGTCTTCTCCAGCACCACAATTCGAAAGCACAAATTCTCTGGCACTCAGCCTTCTTTATGGTCCAAATCTCATATCCATTTATGACTACTAAAAAACCATAGCTTTGACTATATGGAATCAAACTGACAGTTCTTTTCAAATCTAATTGATTTCTGTATCTCCTATTCAATTATAAATTTACTAATTTATACTTTGATGGCTGAGCTGACATTTTACCAGTTTAATCTATAAGAACCAATTAATGGTTTCATTTTTTTTTTAAATTTTTGTCATGCATGCTTGAGTTTCTTATTCTACTTTGATTTCTTTTGTTCTCTTTCTAAACCACAAACCCTCTGGAGGAAAAAAAAAAACCAAAACATTGATTTCCACCTTATTTCTATACAGAGATTTAGTGTAATTTTTTTCTTTCATAATATTGCTTGGATATCACCATATAAATTTGCTTGCATAGAATTTGAATTTTTATTATTTTGACATTATCCTCCACCATATCCTCTATAACCCAGATGTTACTTTAAAGAACTATCTTTTGTCTCCATATGTTTGATCGCCATTTAAATCTACATAAGCTGCCTGTTTCTAAAAGAAACAAACTGTTAAATTATGTACACATCTGCCTGTTCTCATATTTGTCTACTTTTGTTTCATATATTTTAGCATTATGTTCTTTAAAATGACTAAATCAGTACTATTAGGTTTTCATTATTTAACATAAATTTCATCTTTAATTTTATTTATGAAATTTATTTGATCAGGTATAACATAACAATTGTGTGTGTGCATGTTCAGTCACTAAGTTGTGTCTGACTCTTTGCGACCCCATGGACTGTAGCCTGCCAGGCTTCTCTGTCCATGGGATTTCCCGGGCAAAACCCTGGAGTGAGCTGCCATTTCCTCCTCCAGGGGATCTTCCTGATCCAGGGATTGAACCTGCATCTCCTGCATTGGCAAGCAGATTCTTTACCACTTGAGCCACTTGGGAAGCCTGGGCAATTACTGCTTCTTTTAATATAGTTCCAGCATATGTAAAGTTTTTTTATCTTAAATATTTCTTTGCTTTGTGTATACTTAGATGGTTAAATTTTACTTTGTTTTGTAAACTGGTGACTTAAAGAAAAAATCAGTCCTTGGATTTTCTAAGAAGATAAACCTACCATATGATAACAATTTTGTCTCTTCATTACTAATTGTTACATTTAATTTTAATTTCTGTAGCAGGTGTGGCTTCCAGCAAATGTTGAATAGAAAATGTCATAGTAACATCCTCGAATAATGTTTCAAATGTTTTACTCCTAATATGACAATCGCTGTAAGTTTGCAACCTTTCTTTTTAAAGTAAACTGAGATGGTTTACATTTAATAATTGCAATAAATGTTTATAGAATGAATGCATAAGTGAATTCCTTCATACCTATTCTTTACTATAAGTTATGTGCATATATATAAAATGAGGAATATATATAATCTGATATGATTAGTCAACTCAATGATAGAGAATATAAATTAAATTGGACTCACATTTACTCTTCTTTCAGTAAAAACAGGATTTTCCTATGTCAGCTGTCTCCCAATACTTTAGTGAGTTAAGAACAGAGCTAAAACAAGTTAGAGTCCCACTTTAAATTCAAACAAAGCACAGACATTCAGACTTGACAACAGACAAACATAATAACATTTAATAAGAGAAATTCAATGAACATGGGTAAATGTCTATAAATATAAGGATTTCTACATGGCACAACCTTATACTGTAAATCTCCATAGTTCAACTTGGCCATAAGTGAGCAAGTGAATTTGCTGACGACTAGCAAAATTACAAAATGAACCCAAGGCCACTTAATCAAGAGTCACAACAACAAAGAAACCCTAGGAATGAAGGTCAAGGCAGAAGGTTGCAGCTGGCCAGATATGATACCATTTGGCTAATTTTCATAAAGGAATTTGCTACAACAAATAAACTAAGTATCTCCTCTTAGTTACTAGAAAAGAAAACAACCGGTATTACCTAATCATTGTTCTGTGACCCTGAAATTAAAATATTCCCTGAATGTATGATTAAAAGAAAAAGTCTCTGAAAAAATATTACTCATTCTTATAAATTCACTATAGAAGCTCTAAGTCTGAATTTAAAACACTATTCAGTATTTGCTAAATAAAACACATTTACACAATATTGCTTTTGAAATATTAAAATTCTGTGGGAAAAACTAAGACATTTTTTAATGTTGCTTTAATACCAAACTAATAGAGAAACTTAAAAATTCAACAAGGGCATGGGTTGGTTTGATTCAAGAAGTGCTTCTAAAATTTAATCATCTAGTTTCCTTTCAGGAAAAATTGTTCATCATCACAGATCTTTTCCAACAACTTTTGGAGAAGAAAATGGAAAAATCAAACCCAGACCACAATGGTTATGTAAGATATTTCCTCCTCAGTGTCAGGCAAAGAAGTGCTTCTGCCCTCTTACAACTCATTCTATTTCAACAGATGATTCAACTGGTCTTGTAGATTGGATGACTGTTCCACACTATAAAATCAGAATAGAGAAAAAAGTTCATCTACAATGAGCATCTTGTTATCATTGCAACCCTCTCTATGCAATCATAATTCTTTTGGCTTTAAGTATGGGGCTATTAATGGGGCTGGGTGCAGAGACAGGAGTATTCCTCTACATTCTTTGTATGTAATGGTTTCCTATCCCTGCAAGTACAATTTCATATGTACTCTCTAGAAAAATGGAGAACTAGATACTGAAAAGAAAAGGGGAGCAATATATCGATTTCAAATTGTACACTCTCTTAGCTTTAAATGGCAAATGATTAGGATTTCTACATGGCACAACCTTATACTGTAAATCTCCATAGTTCAACTTGGCCATAAGTGAGCAAGTGAATTTGCTGACGACTAGCAAAATTACAAAATGAACCCAAGGCCACTTAATCAAGAGTCACAACAACAAAGAAACCCTAGGAATGAAGGTCAAGGCAGAAGGTTGCAGCTGGCCAGATATGATACCATTTGGCTAATTTTCATAAAGGAATTTGCTACAACAAATAAACTAAGTATCTCCTCTTAGTTACTAGAAAAGAAAACAACCGGTATTACCTAATCATTGTTCTGTGACCCTGAAATTAAAATATTCCCTGAATGTATGATTAAAAGAAAAAGTCTCTGAAAAAATATTACTCATTCTTATAAATTCACTATAGAAGCTCTAAGTCTGAATTTAAAACACTATTCAGTATTTGCTAAATAAAACACATTTACACAATATTGCTTTTGAAATATTAAAATTCTGTGGGAAAAACTAAGACATTTTTTAATGTTGCTTTAATACCAAACTAATAGAGAAACTTAAAAATTCAACAAGGGCATGGGTTGGTTTGATTCAAGAAGTGCTTCTAAAATTTAATCATCTAGTTTCCTTTCAGGAAAAATTGTTCATCATCACAGATCTTTTCCAACAACTTTTGGAGAAGAAAATGGAAAAATCAAACCCAGACCACAATGGTTATGTAAGATATTTCCTCCTCAGTGTCAGGCAAAGAAGTGCTTCTGCCCTCTTACAACTCATTCTATTTCAACAGATGATTCAACTGGTCTTGTAGATTGGATGACTGTTCCACACTATAAAATCAGAATAGAGAAAAAAGTTCATCTACAATGAGCATCTTGTTATCATTGCAACCCTCTCTATGCAATCATAATTCTTTTGGCTTTAAGTATGGGGCTATTAATGGGGCTGGGTGCAGAGACAGGAGTATTCCTCTACATTCTTTGTATGTAATGGTTTCCTATCCCTGCAAGTACAATTTCATATGTACTCTCTAGAAAAATGGAGAACTAGATACTGAAAAGAAAAGGGGAGCAATAATTTTAAAAAGACACCTCACTATGCAAATGATTTGCAGAGCATTTGAACAAAACATACTACATGCATTAGCTCTGTTGAGGCTAAATCAAAATTTGTATGGGTCCACAGGGGACCCAGACATGTTTAAAATCAATTAGTATAAAAATAATATTGTAGGGAACTGATTTAATCCACTTAAAAAAAGAAACAACACAAGGCTGTTCAATGACTGCAGCACATTCACTCTACTTAACAAATATTACCAATGTAAAAAGTTTTCTACTCCTCAAGGTTGGTCTTCACACCCTAGAACTTTTAGAAAGCCTGTGCTAGCAGTGGATTGACTTACTTCATGCCTTTGAAATATTCTTTGTATTCCCAATGAGCCCGCATAGAACATAAGTCAATTTACGGGCCCTACGTCAACCACAGTTTCGTGCTGATCCAAGGCCCAACAGTGTAATCCTCCTACCAGCTTTCTACAGCTCGTTGCCCCTCCCCCCTCCTCTACCTTTGGGATAACTTACTTCTTCTGAATAGCTTCTTGCCTAAATCAGAAAAGGAAAGAGGAAAACAAACATAAGAACATGCACCAAACTAGTAGAAGTTACTCATGGTCAGATATATACATAGGCAGGACATATTTCCAGCTTGTCACATTTTCTATTTCTGTTCGTCCTATTTGAAGATGGTGCTCTTAAACCCCAGTTTAATATCTGACTGCAGAGTTGCTGCAAAGATGAATTCTAAACCTAAAGATGTAACAATACTCTATCAGAGTGAGGGATGTGGTCCAAAAGACTATAAGTATGGCTCAAATTCAGTTTGGGTATGTGGAGCCGAAAAGTCACATACCTGAAATGTACACATCAAGAAATGAATACTTTAGCTATTTACATATCAAGAGTTAAATTCTCAACCAGATATTCCCAATAGGTACATAAGTATAATATCAACTGCACAAAATAAAAAGCAAAATGAAATAAGATGAAAATTAAATTGTAATTTTGTCCAAAACTATCATGGAGAAAAGGTTCTCTATAATTCCAAAATCTCCTGGGTGATTTTGATGTAGTCAGGGCTGGATTACATATAGGAATGTAAGATAAAGATCATCGATGTATTCCATTCCCCAGGAAAGGTACAGACATTCATGAAAGACCTCAGGCACAGACAGTTGACAAATCCCAGTGAAGTGTCTGTCTAGTGTCAAGGGTTATGCACATGTGTGGTCCTGGACGGGCCTTGCCCTTATGTGGTTTGCAGTCTCTCCTTCTAAGAAGCCCTCAGATTACATTACGAGGGCGCCTCCGCCAGCTCCTGCCTCCACAGGATAACAAGCAAAAGCATTAAGGCCGTGGAGAAGTGGCCTGTGGAGAGTGACCGTGTAGCAAGCAGGGCAGGCACTGCGGAGCGCATACTCACTGGTACTGAAGATGCGTTGTTATGATTGCCATTTTTCTTAAACTCTGCATTAAAAAAGAAAATAGAGAAATAGAACATTCCACTTCCCCGAAGTCACACATACTGCACATATAAACTCAAATTGTAACAGAAATTGTTTCTTACATCTTCTGAGTGCAAGATGGCATCTTCCTGTAGCACCATGTTTCGAGCTGCCTGACCTAGCAGCTGGGAGACAAAAATACAACGGCAGTAATCAAAATTTCCAAACTTCCTGTAATCTTCCCTTGCAGCTGTTCTACAGGGCCCTCTCTCCCCTTCCCATAGTAGAAGTTACTCATGGTCAGATATATACATAGGCAGGACATATTTCCAGCTTGTCACATTTTCTATTTCTGTTCGTCCTATTTGAAGATGGTGCTCTTAAACCCCAGTTTAATATCTGACTGCAGAGTTGCTGCAAAGATGAATTCTAAACCTAAAGATGTAACAATACTCTATCAGAGTGAGGGATGTGGTCCAAAAGACTATAAGTATGGCTCAAATTCAGTTTGGGTATGTGGAGCCGAAAAGTCACATACCTGAAATGTACACATCAAGAAATGAATACTTTAGCTATTTACATATCAAGAGTTAAATTCTCAACCAGATATTCCCAATAGGTACATAAGTATAATATCAACTGCACAAAATAAAAAGCAAAATGAAATAAGATGAAAATTAAATTGTAATTTTGTCCAAAACTATCATGGAGAAAAGGTTCTCTATAATTCCAAAATCTCCTGGGTGATTTTGATGTAGTCAGGGCTGGATTACATATAGGAATGTAAGATAAAGATCATCGATGTATTCCATTCCCCAGGAAAGGTACAGACATTCATGAAAGACCTCAGGCACAGACAGTTGACAAATCCCAGTGAAGTGTCTGTCTAGTGTCAAGGGTTATGCACATGTGTGGTCCTGGACGGGCCTTGCCCTTATGTGGTTTGCAGTCTCTCCTTCTAAGAAGCCCTCAGATTACATTACGAGGGCGCCTCCGCCAGCTCCTGCCTCCACAGGATAACAAGCAAAAGCATTAAGGCCGTGGAGAAGTGGCCTGTGGAGAGTGACCGTGTAGCAAGCAGGGCAGGCACTGCGGAGCGCATACTCACTGGTACTGAAGATGCGTTGTTATGATTGCCATTTTTCTTAAACTCTGCATTAAAAAAGAAAATAGAGAAATAGAACATTCCACTTCCCCGAAGTCACACATACTGCACATATAAACTCAAATTGTAACAGAAATTGTTTCTTACATCTTCTGAGTGCAAGATGGCATCTTCCTGTAGCACCATGTTTCGAGCTGCCTGACCTAGCAGCTGGGAGACAAAAATACAACGGCAGTAATCAAAATTTCCAAACTTCCTGTAATCTTCCCTCTGCAGCTGTTCTACAGGGCCCTCTCTCCTTCCCCCACTCTCCCACCCATATAAATACAAACCCTCCTAATGTAAAGGAGGATAATTTCCCATTTGTTCATATGGAAAAAAGCCATTTCATTGTCCCTGTGGCAGTTCTGGCATGGGCTCGACATCTGTTCCGAAGGCCCGAGATATCAAGTCCTCAGGAACGTTGAGCTTATTCATCAAGTGCTGAGAGGAAGAGTCTGCGAAAACAAACTCTGCCTCCACAAGTCCAGTGAGGACCTAACTTCTGACTCCTTAAAGGCAAATGTGAGATCTGGTGTGGTCTGGGAACAAGGCGAGGGCAGGAGTTAGGATAGGGCTTTAAAGGACAGAAGGGATGTAGTTGTTTAGAAATGGAATGAGAGACACAGATGTTGGGGGCGGGGAGGTTGGGGGGTGAAGCAGGGGAAAGGCTGAGGAATACATTTGGGGTTCAAAGTAGGAAAGCACCGCGTGAAGGATGGCCAGATGGAGCTGGGGAAGAGAAAAGAAAGGAGGAAGGTGCAGAGAGAGAGAGTCCAGCCATGGAAAGGGAGCTGCTATTAACGTGTGCCTACCCATCTTCCCAGTTCCCTTGGGTCAGATGACTTCAAATTAACCAGGACACCAGCACAGCTCCAGCCTCTAGATTCCTTCCTCCATAGCAACTTTTATTTATTTTTATTTTTAACTTCAAAAATTCATAAAACTTTACGTGCTTCTAAAGGCAAAACAATAAAATAAGACCTTCTATCCAGCCTCTTCCAGTATCTGGAAGATACTCTTCCCAGTATCTCTCCCCTCTGCATAAACATTTAGTTTTTGGATTATCTTTCCATTGTCCCTTTATAAAACAATGGACATGTGAATATATTGTGCCCCCTTACATAAAATACCCTAACCTACCTTATGCACTCTTCCACACCTGCCATGTTCACTTGGTAATGTATACTGAGATGGGTCTACAGCAATAAATATTGAATCTCCACCTTATTCTTTAAGGGCTGCTGAATACTCTACTGTATAGGTGTCTCATAAGATTATTCAACCAATCTTCCACTAAAGACTTTGGGGCTGTTTCCAGTCTTTGGTACTATATTAATAAGCAGTGCTATAAAAAATACTTTATATATTTTTGCATCTTTTTGCCGGCATATCTTCAGGAGAGACTCGGAACCTTGATTGTGATTGCTAGAGCAGAGGGTTTTAATTGTGCTACATATTGAAAAATCACCCTCCCTGTTAAGGTTATACATACCATTTGCCATTCCCACCCACTAAGTACCAGAGTTCCTGTTTCCTCCTTGTAGCCACCTTTAAGTGGCTAGTGATCGACGAACTGAAGATTCTAACAGAATCTTCCTCATTCATTCAACAAATATTTACTATGTGCTTGTGAGCCAGTAGGAGACATAGCCCCCATCCTTAAAGGGCTCATGGGCTGGGGTTACAAAAAGGACAGAGGTCCTGTTAACACCTTGTTTAGTGCTGAGGGGGAAGCACTAGATGCCTGAGGAGTGGGGGGCAGTGGTGACTAACTCATCACAGGCCAGGGGCTCAGGGAAGGCTTCCTAAAAGAAGTGACGTTCCTTTTTTAATTCTCAATATTATTATCTATTTACTATTTTTGGCTGTGCTGGATCTTTGTTGCTGCATGGAGTTTTCTCTAGTTGCAGCAAGCAGGGGCTACACTCTAGCAGTGGTGGCTTCTCTTGTTGCGGAGCACTGGCTCTAGAGGCACACAGGCTTCAGCAATTGCTTTTAGCAGTTGCTCCCAGGCAAAAATTCATAAAACTTTACGTGCTTCTAAAGGCAAAACAATAAAATAAGACCTTCTATCCAGCCTCTTCCAGTATCTGGAAGATACTCTTCCAGTATCTCTCCCCTCTGCATAAACATTTAGTTTTTGGATTATCTTTCCATTGTCCCTTTATAAAACAATGGACATGTGAATATATTGTGCCCCCTTACATAAAATACCCTAACCTACCTTATGCACTCTTCCACACCTGCCATGTTCACTTGGTAATGTATACTGAGATGGGTCTACAGCAATAAATATTGAATCTCCACCTTATTCTTTAAGGGCTGCTGAATACTCTACTGTATAGGTGTCTCATAAGATTATTCAACCAATCTTCCACTAAAGACTTTGGGGCTGTTTCCAGTCTTTGGTACTATATTAATAAGCAGTGCTATAAAAAATACTTTATATATTTTTGCATCTTTTTGCCGGCATATCTTCAGGAGAGACTCGGAACCTTGATTGTGATTGCTAGAGCAGAGGGTTTTAATTGTGCTACATATTGAAAAATCACCCTCCCTGTTAAGGTTATACATACCATTTGCCATTCCCACCCACTAAGTACCAGAGTTCCTGTTTCCTCCTTGTAGCCACCTTTAAGTGGCTAGTGATCGACGAACTGAAGATTCTAACAGAATCTTCCTCATTCATTCAACAAATATTTACTATGTGCTTGTGAGCCAGTAGGAGACATAGCCCCCATCCTTAAAGGGCTCATGGGCTGGGGTTACAAAAAGGACAGAGGTCCTGTTAACACCTTGTTTAGTGCTGAGGGGGAAGCACTAGATGCCTGAGGAGTGGGGGGCAGTGGTGACTAACTCATCACAGGCCAGGGGCTCAGGGAAGGCTTCCTAAAAGAAGTGACGTTTTCTTTTTTTAATTCTCAATATTATTATCTATTTACTATTTTTGGCTGTGCTGGATCTTTGTTGCTGCATGGAGTTTTCTCTAGTTGCAGCAAGCAGGGGCTACACTCTAGCAGTGGTGGCTTCTCTTGTTGCGGAGCACTGGCTCTAGAGGCACACAGGCTTCAGCAATTGCTTTAGCAGTTGCTCCCAGGCTCTAGGGTTCAGGCTCAATAGTTGTGACCACAGACTTAGTTGCTCCATGGCATGTGGGATCTTCCTGGACCAGGGATCGAACCCATGTCTCCTGTGTTGGCAGGCAGATTCTTTACCACGGAGCCACCAAAAAGCCCAAGGAAGAGACTTCAAAGCTGAGACCTAAAGGCTAATGTTTAGAATTCAGAAATGCAATGTTACAAAAAAGTGGCATGGTTAGACTTACTGTTTTAGAATGTGGTGAGCAAAATTGATTAGATGGGTTGGAGGGGTGGATTTGAAGGCAGAGATCGGTTAGAACATTTCTGTGTTCTAGGTAAGTAAAGATAGGGACCTCAACCACAGAAGTGGCAGTTTAAAAGGGCAGGGTAGGGGCTTCCCTGGTGGTCCAGTGGGTAAGGACACCGCCTGGCAATACAAGGGGCGCCGGTTCGATCCCTGGCCTGGGAAAATCCCACGTACCGCGGAGCGGCTGGACGGATGTGTCCAACTGCCCAGCCGGAGCTCTGGAGCGCATGTGCTCAGAGCTGGCGCTCTGCAGCAAGAGGGGCCACTGCGATGGGAGGGCCGCATAGACCAAAAGAACAAAGATGGAAATAAATGAAAGACCAATAGAAGTGGCCAAAAAATAAAATAAAATAAAAGGGTAGGGTAAGAGGCTTGAGAGTTATCAAGAAGATACACCTGATGGGACCTGTGATGGCCTGGAATGTAGGGGCTGTTGGAATATAGGCCCAAGGCATTTTCTGTAATGACAGAGATGATCACTGACATCAGTGAATTATTTTCTTATATATACCAATCACACACATAGCATATTACCTAAGATTTCCAGTTTGAGTTTCTTTAAGTGGAACAATATCTTAAAACACACCCATAAAACGATCTGAGTACAGAACCTCTGTAGATTTCTATGCATCCTCCCCACCCCTCCAACTGAAGCTTGCTCATACTTATCTCAATACCAGTTTGTCTTGTACTCAAACAAAATAACTTTGTGGAGACTGCTGAAGAAAGAAGCAATGCTCTGTGGGCTAAGAAGGATTGAAAATCAGTTAACGCCCCCATAACCTCGGGGTATAGTAAAGGAAATGACAAACATATGTAACTAATTATAGAAAAACACAACATTGTATGTAATAAAGTGAAAGTGAAAGAGAGTCATGTCCGACTCTTTGTGAGATAATTCTACCCTAAACTAATACTTTGAGCATTTGTATATGAATGTGAAGACTTGCAGATACACCATGCTTGCTAAAGCAATTATATAATGTAATGAAATACTAAGAAAATAATGACAAATGAGTTAAAAATAAAAAGTGGGAGAAAGAGAATTGCTATGGCTATAAAACTATGTCAAAAATCAAATATACTTCTTGAGAATGAGCAGCTAAGATACATTGCTACTGAGTCAATTATGAACAAGACAATGGTCTACAGGAGAAAGTCATAGAAATCTAAAGACTCTGTCCCTAGATTATTCTACAAGCACATTCAAGATATTTTCCACTTTAAAGAATCCAAACCCGGACATCTTAGACAATACACTATGTGATGGCTGGTCCATGTAACAAAATGATGGACATGTTTTCTTTTCTCCTGGGTAAAAGCCTGTAAGTTGAAAGGCTCAATCACCTGCTATTTGGGCATTTGGGTTGTTTCCAATTTGATGCTGAAAAAAGTGAAAAGTTAGTCACTCAGCCACGTTCTATTCAATAAATAAAATAAAAGGGTAGGGTAAGAGGCTTGAGAGTTATCAAGAAGATACACCTGATGGGACCTGTGATGGCCTGGAATGTAGGGGCTGTTGGAATATAGGCCCAAGGCATTTTCTGTAATGACAGAGATGATCACTGACATCAGTGAATTATTTTCTTATATATACCAATCACACACATAGCATATTACCTAAGATTTCCAGTTTGAGTTTCTTTAAGTGGAACAATATCTTAAAACACACCCATAAACGATCTGAGTACAGAACCTCTGTAGATTTCTATGCATCCTCCCCACCCCTCCAACTGAAGCTTGCTCATACTTATCTCAATACCAGTTTGTCTTGTACTCAAACAAAATAACTTTGTGGAGACTGCTGAAGAAAGAAGCAATGCTCTGTGGGCTAAGAAGGATTGAAAATCAGTTAACGCCCCCATAACCTCGGGGTATAGTAAAGGAAATGACAAACATATGTAACTAATTATAGAAAAACACAACATTGTATGTAATAAAGTGAAAGTGAAAGAGAGTCATGTCCGACTCTTTGTGAGATAATTCTACCCTAAACTAATACTTTGAGCATTTGTATATGAATGTGAAGACTTGCAGATACACCATGCTTGCTAAAGCAATTATATAATGTAATGAAATACTAAGAAAATAATGACAAATGAGTTAAAAATAAAAAGTGGGAGAAAGAGAATTGCTATGGCTATAAAACTATGTCAAAAATCAAATATACTTCTTGAGAATGAGCAGCTAAGATACATTGCTACTGAGTCAATTATGAACAAGACAATGGTCTACAGGAGAAAGTCATAGAAATCTAAAGACTCTGTCCCTAGATTATTCTACAAGCACATTCAAGATATTTTCCACTTTAAAGAATCCAAACCCGGACATCTTAGACAATACACTATGTGATGGCTGGTCCATGTAACAAAATGATGGACATGTTTTCTTTTCTCCTGGGTAAAAGCCTGTAAGTTGAAAGGCTCAATCACCTGCTATTTGGGCATTTGGGTTGTTTCCAATTTGATGCTGAAAAAAGTGAAAAAGTTAGTCACTCAGCCACGTTCTATTCTTTGAAATGCCATGAACTGCAGCCTGTCAGGCTCCTCTGTCTATGGAATTCTCCAGACAAGAGTACCGGAGTGGGTTGCCAGTTCCTTCTCCACAGGATCTTCTCAACCCTGGGACTGAACCCAAGTCTCTTGCATTGTAGGCAGATTCTTTGACCCTTTGTGCCACCAGGGAAGCCCAATTCAATGCTACTTTGGATAAATACATATGAACACATACAAGTTTTTCTGTGAACATATATCTTCATTTCTCTCGAGTGAATTCTCAGGGTATAATGGATGGGTTTCTCTTAGCAGACAGACAGCGTACACATACAAATAAAGCTTGCTGGTGTGAAAAGCCATCAAATAATCCTATTCATGAAACCAGTCAGAGGATGATGAGAGGGAAACTATCACAAAGGAGAAAGCTAACCTAAAAAACAGAAAACCAAAAACGTCAGAAAAGAATGAATCTGTGGGGCTTCCCTGGTGAGCCAGGGGGCGGGGAGGGGCGGGGTGGGGGGCGGGGTGGGGTGCGCGCCGGTTCGATCCCTAGCCTGGGAGGATCTCACCTGCTTAGGAGCTGCTGGGCCGTAATTACGAGCCAGCGCTCTGGAGCGCGTGCGCCCAGAGCCCGTGCTCTGCAACAAGAGAGGCCACAGCAATGGGAGGCCCACACAGGCCGAAGAATAAAAATGGGTGAAAAATAAATAAATAAAAAATGAATAAAAAGAGGCCAAAATTAAAAAAAAAAAAAAAAAGGAATGAATCTTTGGACATAAGATGCAGAACAGTCTTGGTAGGGGCGGGAGAACGGCTTCCCTGGTGGCTAAGTGATTAAGAATCTGCCTTGCAATGCAGCGGAGGCCAGCGAGATTCCTGATCTGGAAGGATCCCACGATCCCACATGCCCGCGGGGCAACTAAGCCCCTGCGCCACAACTACGGAGCCCACGCGCGGTTCAGCCTGTGCTCCGCAACAAGAGAGTGGCCCGTCACTTGTGCCAACTAGAGAAAAATCCCAGTGCAGCTCTAAGATCCGGTGCAGAAATAAAGTCTGAAAAAGATCTGGGGTGCTGAAGGACAAATCACGCCGATTATAGGAGCCAAAAGGGACAGATCTTCACTAGACACAACTCTAAGAAACAAATGAGGAGCTCAATAGGCCCGTTATCTCATCCGTCTCCTAGGGCAATGTATATTTTAAAGCACCGATTCCTATCTTTTCGTTTCTTCCCCACCCCACTCCTCTCCACTAATAGACCAGCTAATCCTATCCAGACTACACACCCCAGAATGCAACGCGCGCCCTCCGCGAACTAGTTCTTCTCTACCCCACCAGTCGCGGACTACAATTTCCAGGATGCAATGCAACACCCCCCCCCCACCGCACCCCGGCCATGGAAGACAAGAGTCCCAGGGTACACATACAAATAAAGCTTGCTGGTGTGAAAAGCCATCAAATAATCCTATTCATGAAACCAGTCAGAGGATGATGAGAGGGAAACTATCACAAAGGAGAAAGCTAACCTAAAAAACAGAAAACCAAAAACGTCAGAAAAGAATGAATCTGTGGGGCTTCCCTGGTGAGCCAGGGGGCGGGGAGGGGCGGGTGGGGGCGGGGTGGGGTGCGCGCCGGTTCGATCCCTAGCCTGGGAGGATCTCACCTGCTTAGGAGCTGCTGGGCCGTAATTACGAGCCAGCGCTCTGGAGCGCGTGCGCCCAGAGCCCGTGCTCTGCAACAAGAGAGGCCACAGCAATGGGAGGCCCACACAGGCCGAAGAATAAAAATGGGTGAAAAATAAATAAATAAAAAATGAATAAAAAGAGGCCAAAATTAAAAAAAAAAAAAAAAAGGAATGAATCTTTGGACATAAGATGCAGAACAGTCTTGGTAGGGGCGGGAGAACGGCTTCCCTGGTGGCTAAGTGATTAAGAATCTGCCTTGCAATGCAGCGGAGGCCAGCGAGATTCCTGATCTGGAAGGATCCCACGATCCCACATGCCCGCGGGGCAACTAAGCCCCTGCGCCACAACTACGGAGCCCACGCGCGGTTCAGCCTGTGCTCCGCAACAAGAGAGTGGCCCGTCACTTGTGCCAACTAGAGAAAAATCCCAGTGCAGCTCTAAGATCCGGTGCAGAAATAAAGTCTGAAAAAGATCTGGGGTGCTGAAGGACAAATCACGCCGATTATAGGAGCCAAAAGGGACAGATCTTCACTAGACACAACTCTAAGAAACAAATGAGGAGCTCAATAGGCCCGTTATCTCATCCGTCTCCTAGGGCAATGTATATTTTAAAGCACCGATTCCTATCTTTTCGTTTCTTCCCCACCCCACTCCTCTCCACTAATAGACCAGCTAATCCTATCCAGACTACACACCCCAGAATGCAACGCGCGCCCTCCGCGAACTAGTTCTTCTCTACCCCACCAGTCGCGGACTACAATTTCCAGGATGCAATGCAACACCCCCCCCCCCACCGCACCCCCACCCCCCGGCCATGGAAGACAAGAGTCCCAGGGTATTAAGCCCGGAGAGTCCACACCCAGCTCACCTCGGAGCTCCGGGAGCCCTTCAGCACCTGCTTGGTTAGAGCGATCACATCAGTACCGCACGTGTTCACCTTCTCCGTCAGAAGCCCCTTCACGGACTGACCGAATCGCGCTTGCGAATCTGGGGTCCCGGTCGCCATCACTTCGCCCAGTGAACGCCCTGCCACGGGCGATGGCGAGTCGCCGGGGCCAAAAGATGGGCAAAGCGGAAGGAGAGACGGTGGTATCTTTTTTTCCTACCGTGGGAAAAGGCAGGGGCGCATGCGCTTAGCGAAGGTTACGCTTTGCTAACTTTAAATTCCTTTAAAATAATCCGTTGATATCCTGAAGAAGACGAGGCCCAGGAATACATCAGTGGAGGGATGAAGGACAATTTCAGTAAACCTATGGTTTAAAATCAGGCGGTCTGGATTACAGTTCCAATTCTGCCGGTTAGTTGTGTGACTGCAGATTCTTCAGTCTCTGCATCTTGTGTTCCTCATCCTGTAAAACAGGAGTAATAGAATTAAACGTCTCCGAAGCGTTCTGAGAATGAACTATGATCGTCCAATTAAATTTTAACAAACATTTCGTGAACGAAATAACAAACACTGTGTTGGGCTGAGAATAGAAAAATGAGATGCGACCCTTGTCTTTAATGAACTCCAGGACTGAGGAGGCGTGTAAACAAACAGAAAAACCAGGAGAAACAAGCTAACAGAAAAAAATTGGTAAAGTTCACAAAACAATTAAAAAAATAAATAAGATAGCCAATAGGTATGAAAAATGCTTAACCTCTCTAGTAATTTTTAATGATAAAGGACCCCTTTAGCATTCTATTCTATGCTTCTACTAAAGCAAACTGATTATCGCCTTGACAATAATATCAAAAGTGCTTTGTGTAGTTCTGTTTCTTTTTTAGCTAATGCTCCTGAGAGAGATGATAATGAATGGTACATTGGCAAATTTTCTTTAAAATTATCTGTACCTAGTATCAACATTACTTTTTTTTCCAAGTGTCTAGATTCATATATCTCTGATTGTTTCATTTAATTCTAGGTCTGAATCAACTTTATTAAGGCATGATTTATGTTCAATAACTACATTATTTTAAACTGTACAATTTGGGTATTTCTCTGGTGGATCTGTGGTTAAGACTCTGAGCTAATGCAGGGGTGCACTTTTAATCCCTTGTCAGTGAACAAAGATTCCACAGGCCGCACAGGATGGCCAGAAAAAAAATTTTTTTTAAATGTACAGTTTGATGAGTGTGACAGTTGTGTACACCTGTGAATTACCACTGCTAACTCCCACACATATCCAAGTACCCCTTGGTAGTCCATCTGTCCCTCACTCCAGGCAACAACAGATCTGTTTTCTAGCACTATAGACTAGTTTGGATTTCTAGAATTTTGTGTAAATGGAACCATACAAGAAATACTTTTTTTTGGCTTCTTTCTCTCAGCATAACAATTTTGAGAGTCATTCAGTTAGTTGTGTGTATTCACTAGTCTGTTTGTTTTTATTGCTGAGAAATAGTCCATTATATCAATAGGTCTATTTTGTTGGTCCACTCACTGACTGATAGACATTGGGCTGCTTCCATGTGGGGTTTATTATGAATAAAGTTGCTGTGAACATTCATATACAAGTTTTTATGTGAGTTTGCTTTCATTTATCTTGGGTAATATCTGGGAATGGAATGGTTGGATTCATATGGTAAGTCTAACTTTTCAAAATACTGCCAGACCATGTCCCAAGGTTGTTGACCACTGCATTCCTAACAGCAGTATAGGAGACTTCAGTTGCTGCACATCCACAAGCTTAGGGAAAGAGTGGCTGGTCTAGAGCCATGGTAACAAGTAGCCGCCTGTGGTAGATAGACTGGCCACTGACAGTTGACTTCCATGATCCCTATCTCCTAGTGTTCATGCCCTATATACTCTCCCTCTCTTACTTGCAGGCAGGACATGTGACCTGCTTCTAAATAACAGTATAGGCATAGGTGATGGGAAACATGTGATGATATATATGTGATTATGTGACTCCATTACATGAGGCTCATCTTGCTGGAATCTGTCCCTCTCTAGCTATGAGGAAGCAAGTGGCCATGTTGGAGAACTCTATGCAGCAAGGAACTGCAACTATCATCTGGCTGAGCTCCAGATGATACCCAGCCAAAAAATCAAAAGCAACTGAATGCTACTAACAACCAGGCACATAGAGATGCAGCTCC
Organism: Tragulus kanchil; assembly: GCA_022376925.1. Taxonomy (NCBI): domain Eukaryota; kingdom Metazoa; phylum Chordata; class Mammalia; order Artiodactyla; family Tragulidae; genus Tragulus; species Tragulus kanchil. Next base: position 139,392,288 of record JAIOJX010000005.1, read on the forward strand.
TTCTGTTGAGCCTCTCAATGAAAACCTGGCTACAACTTTAACCGCAGTCTTCTGAGACTCTGCAGGACCCAGAAAGGTTGTTCTTAGATTGCTGACCACAGAAATGATAAGATAGTAAATGTGAAATGTTCCAATATGGCCAGAAAAAAAATTTTTTTTAAATGTACAGTTTGATGAGTGTGACAGTTGTGTACACCTGTGAATTACCACTGCTAACTCCCACACATATCCAAGTACCCCTTGGTAGTCCATCTGTCCCTCACTCCAGGCAACAACAGATCTGTTTTCTAGCACTATAGACTAGTTTGGATTTCTAGAATTTTGTGTAAATGGAACCATACAAGAAATACTTTTTTTTGGCTTCTTTCTCTCAGCATAACAATTTTGAGAGTCATTCAGTTAGTTGTGTGTATTCACTAGTCTGTTTGTTTTTATTGCTGAGAAATAGTCCATTATATCAATAGGTCTATTTTGTTGGTCCACTCACTGACTGATAGACATTGGGCTGCTTCCATGTGGGGTTTATTATGAATAAAGTTGCTGTGAACATTCATATACAAGTTTTTATGTGAGTTTGCTTTCATTTATCTTGGGTAATATCTGGGAATGGAATGGTTGGATTCATATGGTAAGTCTAACTTTTCAAAATACTGCCAGACCATGTCCCAAGGTTGTTGACCACTGCATTCCTAACAGCAGTATAGGAGACTTCAGTTGCTGCACATCCACAAGCTTAGGGAAAGAGTGGCTGGTCTAGAGCCATGGTAACAAGTAGCCGCCTGTGGTAGATAGACTGGCCACTGACAGTTGACTTCCATGATCCCTATCTCCTAGTGTTCATGCCCTATATACTCTCCCTCTCTTACTTGCAGGCAGGACATGTGACCTGCTTCTAAATAACAGTATAGGCATAGGTGATGGGAAACATGTGATGATATATATGTGATTATGTGACTCCATTACATGAGGCTCATCTTGCTGGAATCTGTCCCTCTCTAGCTATGAGGAAGCAAGTGGCCATGTTGGAGAACTCTATGCAGCAAGGAACTGCAACTATCATCTGGCTGAGCTCCAGATGATACCCAGCCAAAAAATCAAAAGCAACTGAATGCTACTAACAACCAGGCACATAGAGATGCAGCTCCTTCTGTTGAGCCTCTCAATGAAAACCTGGCTACAACTTTAACCGCAGTCTTCTGAGACTCTGCAGGACCCAGAAAGGTTGTTCTTAGATTGCTGACCACAGAAATGATAAGATAGTAAATGTGTTGTTTCAAGCTACTAAGTCTGTGTAATATTGTTATGCAGCAACAGAAAACTAATATACCGTCAGAACTTGTTTGAAATATGTTCCATCAGTGACAGCTTACCTTGGTGAATCTTTTTTGCAAACCAGGAGATCAGGATCTGTCCATTGTCCTACCTTCAAGTTCACTGAGTCTTTTGTCTGTTTCAATCTCCTTTGAATCTCTCTAATGAATTTTTCATTTCAATTATTATACTTTTTAGCTCCAGAATTTTTCTTTGGTTCTTTCTAAGTTTTCTGTCTCATTATTGATATTTCCATTTTGTTCACACGTTGTTTTCTTGACTTTTCATATCTCCCTTTAGTCCTTTGGACACCTTTATGACCATTCTTTTGAAATCTTTGTCTGATATATCAGACATTAGGTTTTATTCAGGGACAGTTTCTATTGATTTGTTTTAGTCCTTTGAGTATGCCATACTTTGCTGTTCTTTTGTATGCCTTGTGATTTTTTTTTTTTTTTTTTAGTGAACACTGGACTTTTGAATTTAATAGTGTGATAACTCTGGAAATCAGAGTTTTAAGAAGGCAATCGTAGAAGACCATAGAGTGTATGACCCCTATCATACAAAATCTCTAGAATAGTTAAATCCATGGAGATAGAAAGTAGATCGGTGGTTGGGGGATGGTGGAAAATAGGAAGTGACTGCTGGTGGGTGTGGGTTTCATTTTAGGGGATGGTGGATTAAATAACAGTGCATAGGGATGAACATGTGATGATATATATGTGATTATGTGACTCCATTACATGAGGCTCATCTTGCTGGAATCTGTCCCTCTCTAGCTATGAGGAAGCAAGTGGCCATGTTGGAGAACTCTATGCAGCAAGGAACTGCAACTATCATCTGGCTGAGCTCCAGATGATACCCAGCCAAAAAATCAAAAGCAACTGAATGCTACTAACAACCAGGCACATAGAGATGCAGCTCCTTCTGTTGAGCCTCTCAATGAAAACCTGGCTACAACTTTAACCGCAGTCTTCTGAGACTCTGCAGGACCCAGAAAGGTTGTTCTTAGATTGCTGACCACAGAAATGATAAGATAGTAAATGTGTTGTTTCAAGCTACTAAGTCTGTGTAATATTGTTATGCAGCAACAGAAAACTAATATACCGTCAGAACTTGTTTGAAATATGTTCCATCAGTGACAGCTTACCTTGGTGAATCTTTTTTGCAAACCAGGAGATCAGGATCTGTCCATTGTCCTACCTTCAAGTTCACTGAGTCTTTTGTCTGTTTCAATCTCCTTTGAATCTCTCTAATGAATTTTTCATTTCAATTATTATACTTTTTAGCTCCAGAATTTTTCTTTGGTTCTTTCTAAGTTTTCTGTCTCATTATTGATATTTCCATTTTGTTCACACGTTGTTTTCTTGACTTTTCATATCTCCCTTTAGTCCTTTGGACACCTTTATGACCATTCTTTTGAAATCTTTGTCTGATATATCAGACATTAGGTTTTATTCAGGGACAGTTTCTATTGATTTGTTTTAGTCCTTTGAGTATGCCATACTTTGCTGTTCTTTTGTATGCCTTGTGATTTTTTTTTTTTTTTTTTAGTGAACACTGGACTTTTGAATTTAATAGTGTGATAACTCTGGAAATCAGAGTTTTAAGAAGGCAATCGTAGAAGACCATAGAGTGTATGACCCCTATCATACAAAATCTCTAGAATAGTTAAATCCATGGAGATAGAAAGTAGATCGGTGGTTGGGGGATGGTGGAAAATAGGAAGTGACTGCTGGTGGGTGTGGGGTTTCATTTTAGGGGGGGTGATGAAAAGATTTTAAAATTATATTCTTTGATGGTTACTTGAACCCCTTAAACTACACACTTTACATGGGTGAACTATACAGTATGTAAATTTTATCCCAATAAAGCTGTTTAAAAAAATAAAAAACAGAAAACATTCCCTTGTCAGATCTTGACTGGTTGTTTCCTTTTTCCCTAACTGTAATAGATATAATGAAGACCTAGAAACATGTAGAGGATACCACCGCTGACTCTGGCTAAGAACTCTTGTCTTGTTAAGGCAGGATCTCAGTTATTCTATTGCTGCCTAAAAACCACCCTCAACTTTAGTGGCTTTAAACCACCACCCCTTTATTGGTTGTGATGCTGTAGTTCAGAAGTTCATCACAGGCTGTGGTCTCTGCTCAGTGGTGTCTGTTGGGCTCACTCAAGGGGCTGCATTCCCCTGGGGGCTGGAAGGTAGGAGGTGACCTCACTCACATGTCAGTGACCTTGGTGCTGGCTGTCACCCAGGGTACCACGGTTCTCATCGTTGGAGGCTTTCTCTCCACACAGCCTTCTCTCTAGTGGGGTAGGCCCAGCTTTGTCATGTGATGCCTGGTTTCCTGGATGGTGGAAGCTCTTGGGCCTACCTCTCTGATGGGACTGAGCAAGGTGAGTGTGACTGAAACTGAGCTGAAGACACTACTAAAAAATGATGGACAGTGGGTGAGAGGCGTAAAGGAAGTGGCATGAAGGCCTGTACTATCATAAGTGAAGAAAATAGCTATAGTCATTGCTCTGTGAGAAAAGGGGATCCTTCAGGGGTGCTGTGTGATGGTCGGGAGGGGAGGGAAGGGGGGGATATACATGTGACTAATCTGAGAACATGCATGTCTGTGAACAACAAAACTCTGTAAAAGTTAAAAGTAAAATAAAGGTTTAAAAAAAAAAAAAAATGATGGGTATGGGGTGTGAGTATGGCTGAGAAAGTCCAGAGGCTTGAAGATAGTCATTTTCAGGATGTATTAACCAGATACATGAGAAGGATCTCCCCCTCTAAGTCCTTCAACATGTGAGCTATGTGATGAAAACTAGATTTGAGACAGGTTCTGATCATTTGGTGCAAAAATTTTTGCATCCGCGACAAGGAGAGTATCAAAGAAGGCCATTCATTATTAGTATTGATGAGTTAATTGACAGTGGTTTTATAATTGATTGTAGTTTTATAATACTTTAGAAGTTTGCAAAGATCATCGCTAAATACATGTGCCTGGGTGAAAAGCAAAAATAAATTATTACTATGTAGTAGTTTCTTCCTCCTCTTCCTCATTCTGCCCAGGGAAATGATCTTGGCCCTGGTTCATGGTGAGTGGACCAGGAGAGGAGGTGGATAAAGGAGTGAGATGAGTGATTTCCTCTAGGAGAACAAAGGCAGACAGAGAGAGGGCGAGGCAGGTCCATTGGGGTAGAACTGAAGGTGGTTCTGTCCTAGATAGGTGGAACATCATGGGATGGTAGTAGAGGAAGGGCATTTCTAGGTACAATGTCCTGAGTTGTTATAAGAATCTTCTTAGAAGAAATACAAGGGTTGTTTGTTATTTAAGTTTTGTTTTTGAGGGACAAATGTTGACAGTGTTATTAACTGCTGTGCTGAAGCCAGCATCAAGATGGCCCAGTCCATTTGGGAACATTAGCTTCTTTGGTTCAACACTGGTTCAACTTCCAAGAATTATATGAAATGGTTGGTGTCAGTATTATCATTGTTTTCCCTAAATTAGAGGACACTGAGGCTCCAGAGAGACTAAGAACGGGAGTCAAAGGTCAGAGTCCATGGGCTTCTCTGTGAGCCCTCAGTGTGAAGGCCTGAACTATGACTAGAGATAATTCTGCATGCCTGTTGTTAGGAACCCACTGTATCTACTGGATTACTTGATTTGGAAAATTGGAAAGGGTTGAACGAACACCCTCAAACCCTTACTGTAGTCAGCAGTATTAATACTTTTGGAGAGAAACCTGTGGGTGATCAAAAGCACAAATGAAAGCTAATGACACACTTTCTGTGAGAGTGCTTTTGTTTGACCACAAAGGATACCTCTAGGCCTGCAGTTCTTTAAAAAGTTTTGTTTATGTCTCTGTCTGAGGATGCTGTCAAAAGTGTGGCCCTGGGGCCTCCCTGGTGGTCCAGTGGGTAAGGACACCGCCTTGCAGTACAAGGGGCGCCGGTTGGACCCCTGGCCTGGGAAGATCCCACGTGCCGCAGAGCGGCTGGACCGATGTGTCCAATTACCGAGCCGGAGCTCTGGGGCGCATGCGCCCAGAGCCGGTGCTCTGCGACAACAGAGGCCACCGCGATGGGAGGCCCACACGGGCCAAGGAACAGAGATGGATGAAAATAGATAAATGAAAGACCAATAGAAGTGGTCCGCCCGTCCCCCTCTCTCCCCACCCCACCGCCCAAAAAATAAATAAAATAAATATTAAAAAAAAAAAAAATTGTGGCCCTTTTCCCAGAAGAATGCACATACATAGACATACAATGTGACATACAATGGCAGGGAGGGTCTTGGTTCTGCAACCAACTGACAGCATCCAGTGAATTCAACTCACTATTTGCTGACTTGCCCAAGGTTGCTTGAATAAACTGAAATTATCTTCCATCATAAAATTCTCTGGATCTTTCAGGCAGCTTTGAGCTCTACCTAAAAATAACATGAAAAAAAGTAATCATTCCGTCTATAATCAGAAACAAAACTCTTGAGTCCAGCATGGAAAGCATGATGGTGCTTTGATGGTGAGATTGTTCATCATGGAGGGAGGCTTTAATGACTTGGGACTGATTCACTTCTCCTCAGTTGCTCCAGGAGTCACCTCCAAATGAGTCCTTTCAAAGGGGATGATAATACCAGACAGGCCCAATTTTAATTCTGAACATGGAGTTCTATTAGGTAAACAGGAGAGTTTTTAAAGTCCTCTCCCCTGAGTCACTTCTGTCCATGCAGAGGAGCAAAGCACCATTGCTGAGGCCCTGGCCACATGTTGGGACAGGCAGGAGAGAAACTTCCACTCTCTTTGTGGTCATCTTGAACAGCTCCTGAAGAAAATTACCTTTAGTGAATAACTTTTGTCTTATCTAAAAACTTAGCTGTGGTCTTTTTTCTTCTATTTTTCTCCTGAGGCAATGTCAGGGGAAAAAAAGAATTAATTGAGATTTGTCTGTTATGCCAGGGAAGAAAAAGTATTTGTTTTATGTGGGTTCTTATTTGAAGTGAGTCATGCCTAACTACAATAAAGAGATGAAACACTAAAGATATTTCGGGGGGGAGGAGGTTTATGTCGTCTTCATTTGTTAAACTCTAGGACCACTTGTTCTTGAAGGTGATTAGTGATGGTAGGAACCATGTCATTTATAAAAACAGTCATCCCAGCCCCTTCCATTTCAAATCCATTGGGCTTTCAGGGGGCCAGGGCACAAGGCCAGTGAAGGGGGTGAGGAGGGAACAAGCCCAATTTCCAAACACATTTCACCAACCCTTCGTACTGGGTTTTGTGATGTAGAGAAGCAATCTTTAGTGTAATCTTGAACCCCTCTCCCCGTTTAGATTGGTGAGGTGTGAGGGGGGATGTCTTAGACCCCTCCTTAGAAGGAAGTACCTTGAATGGTTGTTGAGGATGTGGAACTTTACAAGTCACTGAAATGTACCTTCTCATTTCTTTTATCTTGTCCTCCAACCAAATGGAGAATTTGCATTATTGTTGGAGATTAGGACTCAGAGCTCTCCAGGGCTGGGCCTCATCAGGATGGAAGAACACTTTCCTCTGCCCTTCTAGATTTTTCTGACTGGTCTAAGAATTAAATGAGACAGATTACCAGGAGAAAGAAGAGAAGCAGAAGGCGAAGGAGAAAAGGAAAGATACATCCATCTGAATGCAGAGTTCCAGAGAGTAACGAGGAGAGATAAGAAAGCCTTTTTAAAGGAACAATGCCAAGAAATAGAGGAAAACAACAGAATGGGGATATTAGAGATCTCTTCAAGAAAATCAGAGATACCAAGGGAATATTTCATGCAAAGATGGGCACAATGAAGAACAGAAATGATAAGGACCTAACAGAAGAAGATAATAAGAAAAGGTGGCAAGAATACACAGAAGAACTATACAAAAAAGGTTTTAATGACCTGGATAACTATGATGATGTGATCACTCACCTAGAGCCAGACATCCTGGAATGTGAAGTCAAGTAGGCCTTAGGAAACATCACTACAAACAAAGCTAGTGGAGGTGATGGCATTTCAGCTGAACTATTTCAAATCCTAAAAGATGATGCTGTGAAAGTGCTGCATTCACTATGCCAGCAAATTTGGAAAACTCAGCAGTGGCCACAGGACTGGAAAAAATCAATTTTCATTCCAATTCCAAGGAAGGGTAATACCAAAGAATGTTCAAACTACCTCACAATTGCACTCATTTCACATGCTAGCAAGGTAATGGCTCAAAATTCTCCAAGCTAGGCTTAAACACTATGTGAACCAAGAACTTCCAGATGTGCAAGCTGGATTTAGAAAAGACAGAGGAAGCAGGTATCCAACTGCCAGCAGCCGGTGGATTATAGATAAAGCAAGAGAATTCCAGAAAAACATCTATTTGTGCTTCATTGACTATGCTAAAGCCTTTGTGTGGATCACAACAAACTGTGGAAAATTCTGAAAGAGATGGGAATACAAGACCACCTTACTTGCTACCTTACTTGTATGCAGGTCAAGAAGCAACAGTTAGAACCAGACATGGAATAATGGGCTTGTTCCAAATTGGGAAAGGAGTCCGTCAAGGCTGTATATTGTAACCTTGCTTATTTAACTTCTGTGCAGAGTACATCATGTGAAATGCCAGGCTGGATGAAGCACAATCTGGAATCAAGACTGCCATGAAAAATAATAATAATAATAAATAAAATTTGTTTGGAATTAAAAAAAAAGACTGCCAAGAGAAACATCAATAACTTCAGATATGCAAATAACACTACCCTAATGGCACAAAACAAAGAGGAATTAAAGAGCCTCTTAATGAATGTGAAAGAGAAGAGTGAAAAAGCTGGCCTAAAACTCACCATTCAAAAAACAAAGATGTTGGGCTTCCCTGGTGGTCCAGTGTGTAAAGACACCGCCTTGCAGTGCAAGGGGCGCCAGTTTGATCCCTGGCCTGGGAGGATCCCACGTGCCGCGGAGCGGCTGTACCCATGTGTCCAGTTACCAAGGTGGAGCTCTGGAGCGCATATGCTGCACTGAGAGGCCACTGCGATGGGAGGCCCACACAGGCCAAAGAGCAAAGATGGAAGAAAATGAATAAATGAAAGACCAATAGAAGTGGCCCCCTAAAAAAAAAAATTAAGAAAAAAAAAACACAAAGATGATAGATACATCAGGTCCCATCACTTCATAGCAAATAAATGGGGAAAGAATGGAAACAGTGACAGACTTTGTTTTCTTGGGCCCCAAAATCACTACAGATGGTGACTGCAGCCATAAAATTAAGAATGGCTTGCTCCCTGGAAGAAAAGGAATGACAAACCTAGACAGCCTATTAAAAAGCAGAGACATCACTTTGCCTACAAAGGTTCACCTAGTCAAAGCTATGGTTTTTCCAGTAGTCATGTACAGATCTGAGAGCTGGACCATAAACAAGGCTGATTGCCAAAGGCTGGTCCATGGGATCATAAAAAGTCAGACATGACTAAGCGTCTGAACAGCAACAACCAGGAGAAAGTCAAATTTAACTTCATCTATATGGGAATCTACACACATAAAAGGTCAGCGACCCCACATACATGAGACTGAAAGGTAAAATGAGGTACTTACGCCGTCCTGAGCTAAGGAATGGGAGTCTGGGTCTTCCAAGGACAGGAGGGTCATTCTCAGGGCACTAAGAAGAGCAGATATTTGATAATTGGGTGTTTGTTCTGCCTTAAAGATGGGGCCACTAAGATAAATTTTACCTCTGGGAAATACTTTTTCTAGGAAAACCTCCAATTTAAATTCTTCCAGGTAGTTAAGAGAGAAACAGTGAATTTCTCCTGAACCCGCAGGGTCTTGATTGCATTTAGGTCAAAATGAGCCTTATGTAAGAGTAGCCCTTTCAGGAAGGTTTGTTCTGAACCCTCACAGAGACAATTTTTAGCTTTCACTGTGGTCCTAGGATATTTATAATTTTTAAAGAGTGGTCCCTTTTCGTCACTATGTCTCCCTTGTGAAATACTAGCTAAAATGGTACAGAAATAATTAACAGAAGAAAGTAAGACCCTGATTAAAACTGATATTTGTTTTTGTTATTTCTTTTGGATTACTTCCACATTTCCTATTTAAATTGTGGTATACTATCCTAGAATTTGAGTTGTGACAACTAATTTTTTCCATTATGCTGATCTTCCATTTTTCATCACTTAGCTCTTAGAATTTTGATTACTTTCTTAAATTTCATCATGTGTCATAAAGCCATACTCACGTGCAATATTTGAAGGAGTAGAGAGAAGCCACGTCTAAATTAACTATCTTAAAATCGGAGGCACATGGGATCTTCCTGGGCCAAGGATCGAACTGGTGCTCCTTGACTGCAAGGCGGATTCTTTACCCACTGGACCACCAGGGAAGCCCAATTATATTCTTTTTTTTTTTTTTTTTGCCACTTCTATTGATCTTTCATTTATTTATTTCCATCCATCTTTGTTTTTGGCCTGTGTGGGCCTCCCATCGCAGTGGCCTCTCTCGTCTCAGAGCACCAGCTTCAGGCGCATGCACTCCAGAGCTCTGGCTCCGTAGTTGGACACATCAGTCTAGCCGCTCCGCGGGACGTGGGTCTTCCCAGGCCAGGGATCAAACCGGCGCCCCTTGCCCTGCAAGGCAGTGTCCTTACCCACTGGACCACCAGGGAAGCCCGGGTTGTATTCTTTTCAGTAAATCTTTTTTTCCTCATAGGTAAGGTGAGAGTCCATGTATTTCATCTGTATGAAGCATTACATAATTAATAAGCAGAATGACACTGCTAGGACTTTGAAAGACTCCACAGTGCTCTCCATACATGTGTGCACTTACATGATCATCACATCTGCTACACACACTGACTGTATGTGCATATGTATTATAATCCCTGAGCACACCGTGTATCTGGGGACACTTTGGGGACATGATATTTGGGTATAAACTAGACCAAGCTTTCTGAGGGCAGGGCTTGTGGCCCTTGGCATTCTTCTTCCAAAGTAAACATATCTGCCAAAGACTTTGCTCCGGTGTCCACCTTAGTTGGGGGCAATCTTTATGAGGAGGAACAGCTCCAATTCCTTTCTACCTTTCCATCAGAAAGTGCTAATGAATGGGAGGGGAAGGCTGGGAGGCTGAGCCATGCACAGCCTGCCTTCTTGTGAGCAGGAATGTGACTCTCCGTCTTCTCCTGGTCCTCTTGTTGCTACATCGTAAGCCCAGTAGTTCAGCACAGGCTTTGGTGTCGGCCCTGGATTTGAACCTTGGCACTCTCATTTTCCAGCTGTGAGATCTGTCTTGAACAGATCTAGTTAATCTCTCCCGGCTTCAGTTTTCTGATCTAGAAAATGGGGATCATAATTACACCCCCACCAGGTAAATGCACTCTTGGAAGGAATTCTTATACTGGCAAATAGGTGATTTTTGTCCTGTTACTAGGGAGACCAATTTATCATCTACCTTACCCAATCAGCCTTTCTCAAAAAGGTCTTTCTGGACTAAAAGTACAATGGGTCCTCTGGAACCATAGGTTCCACAGCCACAGATTCAACCAACCTCATATAGAAAATACTTGTGGGAAAAAAAATTCCAGAAAGTTCTAAAATCCCAAACTTGAATTTGCTGTAGGCAAGTAACTATTTATGTAGCATTTACATTGTATTAGGTATTATAGTAATCTAGAGATATTTTAAAGTACACAGGAGGATGTGAGTAGATTCTACGCATATACTGTGCCATTTTACGTAAGTGATTTGAGTATCCATGAATTTTGGTATCCATGTGGGTCCTGGAACTGACACCCTATGGATACTGAGAGACCACTGTTTGGAGGGATTTTTGTTTTAATTTTGAAATGGTAGCTTTATTTTTCACAAATTAATTAAAATGTGTGATATAAATAGATACATAAATACATACACACGATGGAATACAATTCAGCTATAAAAAAGAATGAAATTCTGCCATTTGCAACAAGATGGATTGACTTGGATGGTATTATAGTAAGTCAAGTAAGTCAGAGAAAGACAAATACTGTATGATATCACTTATATGTGGGAATTAAAGAATTTATAAAACAAGACCAAGCTTTCTGAGGGCAGGGCTTGTGGCCCTTGGCATTCTTCTTCCAAAGTAAACATATCTGCCAAAGACTTTGCTCCGGTGTCCACCTTAGTTGGGGGCAATCTTTATGAGGAGGAACAGCTCCAATTCCTTTCTACCTTTCCATCAGAAAGTGCTAATGAATGGGAGGGGAAGGCTGGGAGGCTGAGCCATGCACAGCCTGCCTTCTTGTGAGCAGGAATGTGACTCTCCGTCTTCTCCTGGTCCTCTTGTTGCTACATCGTAAGCCCAGTAGTTCAGCACAGGCTTTGGTGTCGGCCCTGGATTTGAACCTTGGCACTCTCATTTTCCAGCTGTGAGATCTGTCTTGAACAGATCTAGTTAATCTCTCCAGGCTTCAGTTTTCTGATCTAGAAAATGGGGATCATAATTACACCCCCACCAGGTAAATGCACTCTTGGAAGGAATTCTTATACTGGCAAATAGGTGATTTTTGTCCTGTTACTAGGGAGACCAATTTATCATCTACCTTACCCAATCAGCCTTTCTCAAAAAGGTCTTTCTGGACTAAAAGTACAATGGGTCCTCTGGAACCATAGGTTCCACAGCCACAGATTCAACCAACCTCATATAGAAAATACTTGTGGGAAAAAAAATTCCAGAAAGTTCTAAAATCCCAAACTTGAATTTGCTGTAGGCAAGTAACTATTTATGTAGCATTTACATTGTATTAGGTATTATAGTAATCTAGAGATATTTTAAAGTACACAGGAGGATGTGAGTAGATTCTACGCATATACTGTGCCATTTTACGTAAGTGATTTGAGTATCCATGAATTTTGGTATCCATGTGGGTCCTGGAACTGACACCCTATGGATACTGAGAGACCACTGTTTGGAGGGATTTTTGTTTTAATTTTGAAATGGTAGCTTTATTTTTCACAAATTAATTAAAATGTGTGATATAAATAGATACATAAATACATACACACGATGGAATACAATTCAGCTATAAAAAAGAATGAAATTCTGCCATTTGCAACAAGATGGATTGACTTGGATGGTATTATAGTAAGTCAAGTAAGTCAGAGAAAGACAAATACTGTATGATATCACTTATATGTGGTATCTAAAGAATTTTATAAAACAAATTAGTGAATATAATAGAAAATAAACAGATTCATGTGTATAGAGAACATACTAGTAGTTACCAATGGGGAGGGAAAATTGTGGAGGGGCAACATGGGGTAAGGGATTGAGAGGTAAAAACTACCATGTATAAAAAGAGCTATGGGGCTTCCCTGGTGGTCCAGTGGGTAAGGACACCACCTTGCAGTGCAAGGGGCGCCGGTTTGATCCCTGGCCTGGGAAGATCCCACGTGCCGCGGAACGGCTGGACTGATGTGTCCAATTACCGAGCCAGAGCTCTGGAGCGCATGCGCCCAGAGCCGGCGCTCTGCGACAACAGAGGCCGCCACGATGGGAGGCCCGCACAGGCCAAAGAACAAAGATGGATGAAAACAGAGAAATGAAAGACCAATAGAAGTGGCCCGCCTGCCCCCCTCCCCAACCTGTCCCCCCCATCAAAAAAAAAAAAAAATCAGAAGAAAAAGAAAAAAAAAGAGCTAGGGCCTCCCTGGTGGTCCAGTGGGTAAGGATACCGCCTTGCAGTGCAAGGGACGCCAGTTCGATACCTGGCCTGGGAACATCCCCCATGCTGTGGAGCAGCTGGACTGATGTGTCCAACTACCAAGCCAGAGCTCTGGAGCGCATGCGCCCAGAGCCGGTGCTCTGCAGCGAGAAGGGCTGCTGAGATTGGAGGCCCACACAGACCAAAGAACAGAAATGGATGAAAATGGATAAATGAAAGACCAATAGATGTGGCCAAAAAAAAAAAGAGCTACAAAGAGACTTCCCTGGTGGGCCAGTGGCTAAGACTCCATATTGTAAATTCAGGGGCCCCAGGTTCAATTCCTGGTCAGGGAACTAGATCCCACATGCTGCAACTAAGACCTAGCACAGTCAAAGAAATAAATAAAATTAAAGAATTTTAAATTAAAGAGCTTTATTTTTCACAAATTAATTAAAATGTGTGATATAAATAGATACATAAATACATACACACGATGGAATACAATTCAGCTATAAAAAAGAATGAAATTCTGCCATTTGCAACAAGATGGATTGACTTGGATGGTATTATAGTAAGTCAAGTAAGTCAGAGAAAGACAAATACTGTATGATATCACTTATATGTGGTATCTAAAGAATTTTATAAAACAAATTAGTGAATATAATAGAAAATAAACAGATTCATGTGTATAGAGAACATACTAGTAGTTACCAATGGGGAGGGAAAATTGTGGAGGGGCAACATGGGGTAAGGGATTGAGAGGTAAAAACTACCATGTATAAAAAGAGCTATGGGGCTTCCCTGGTGGTCCAGTGGGTAAGGACACCACCTTGCAGTGCAAGGGGCGCCGGTTTGATCCCTGGCCTGGGAGGATCCCACGTGCTGCGGAACGGCTGGACTGATGTGTCCAATTACCGAGCCGGAGCTCTTGAGTGCATGTGCCCAGAGCCGGTGCTCCGCGACAGCAGAGGCCACTGCCATGGGAGGCCCGCACAGGCCAAAGAACAAAGATGGATGAAAATAGATAAATGAAAGACCAATAGAAGTGGCCCTCCCACCCCCCTCCCTCCCCAACCTGTCCCCCCCATCAAAAAAAAAAAAAAATCAGAAGAAAAAGAAAAAAAAAGAGCTAGGGCCTCCCTGGTGGTCCAGTGGGTAAGGATACCGCCTTGCAGTGCAAGGGACGCCAGTTCGATACCTGGCCTGGGAACATCCCCCATGCTGTGGAGCAGCTGGACTGATGTGTCCAACTACCAAGCCAGAGCTCTGGAGTGCATGCGCCCACAGCCGTTGCTCTGCAGCGAGAAGGGCTGCTGAGATTGGAGGCCCACACAGACCAAAGAACAGAAATGGATGAAAATGGATAAATGAAAGACCAATAGATGTGGCCAAAAAAAAAAAAAAAGAGCTACAAAGAGACTTCCCTGGTGGGCCAGTGGCTAAGACTCCATATTGTAAATTCAGGGGCCCCAGGTTCAATTCCTGGTCAGGGAACTAGATCCCACATGCTGCAACTAAGACCTAGCACAGTCAAAGAAATAAATAAAATTAAAGAATTTTAAATTAAAAGAGTTATAAGGATATATTATACAGCACAGGTAATTTAGTTAATATTTCATAATTATTAATCAAATATAGCCTTTACATTTTTTCTTAATTTTGGTCTCTTTTATTGGTTATTTATTGATTTATTTCTCATCCATCTTTATTCTTCAGTCTGTGTGGGCTTCCCATTGCAGTGGCCTCTCTTGTTGCAGAGCACCAGCTCTGGGTGCATGCACTCCAGAGCACTGGCTTGTAATTAGACACGCCAGTCCAGCCAGTCCACAGCACGTGTGATCTTCCTGGGCCAGAGATTGAACCAGTGCCCCTTGCACTGCAAGGTGGACGTTTTACGCACTGGACTACCAGGGAAGTCCCCTACAATTTTTGAATCATGTTATACACCTGAAACTATTATAATATCAATGATATCTCAATAATTAATTGATAGATGGATAGAAGATCTGAAAGACAATCAATGGATCTGGCAATATAGTGGGTCAAAGGCTAAACTACAAGTGTACAATGAATGGGAAATAAGATTGAAACACAAATGTTCATCATATTATTCTACCAAGAAGGCTGGTTGCAAATGGGAAGAGAGAAATTAAATATACTAGTAAAAACATATCATATATCCCCTTTTTTACACAATTGGGATAATTTAATACACATCATTCTTTTTATTTTTTTATATCAGGGTTTTTTGGGGTTTTTTTTGCCTCTAAGTCATCATTTATTTTCATACATCTTTATTCTTTAGCATGTGTGGGCCTCCTATTGAAGTGGCCTCTCTCTCTGCAGAGCACTGGCTCTGGGTACATATGCGCTCCTGAGCACCAGTTCGTACTTGGACACACTGGCCCAGTCGTTCCACAGCAAGTGTGATCTTCCCGGGCCAGGGATCAAACTGGTGCCCCTTGCACTGCAAGGCAGACTCTTTACCCACTGGACCACCAGGGAAGCCCCATTTTTTTTTTCCTAACCTAACAATACATTTGGGAAATAGCTCCATAATAAGCATATAAAGGATTTCCTCCTTTTTCTGACTGCATTTTATTTCAGTTTCCAATTGATGGAGGCTTAAATAATTTGTTTTTGTACATTGAACTATCAGATACCTACAGTATAAATTCCTAGAACTGGAATAAGGTTCAAAAGGTATGTACACAGAAAATTTAGATCTATATCACGAGGGTGTAGTCACTTACCTAGAGCCAGACATCCTGGAATGTGAAGTTAAGTAGGCCTTAGGAAGCATCACTACAAACAAAGCTAGTGGAGGTGATGGCATTTCAGCTGAACTATTTCAAATCCTAAAAGATGATGCTGTGAAAGTGCTGCATTCACTATGCCAGCAAATTTGGAAAACTCAGCAGTGGCCACAGGACTGGAATAGGTCAATTTTCATTTCAATCCCAAGGAAGGGTAATGTCAAAGAATGTTCAAATTATTGCACAATTGTGCTTATTTCATATGATAGCAAGGTAATGCTCAAAATCCTTCAAGCTAGACTTCAACAGTATGTGAACCAACAACTTCCCGATGTGCAGCTGGATTTACAACAGGCAGAGGAACCAATCTTGGGCTCCAAAATCACTACGCATGGTGACTGCAGCCATGAAATTAAAAGCCGCTTGTTTCTTGGAAGAAAAGCTATGGCAAACTTAGACAGTGTATTAAAAATCAGAGACCTCACTTTGCCTACAAAGGTCCATCTATCTAGTCAAAGCTATGTTTTCAATAGTTATGAACAGATCTGAGAGTTGGGCCATAAAGAGGGCTGAGTGCTGAAGAACTGATGCTTTCAAACTGTGGTGCTGGGGAAGACTCTTGAGAATCCCTTGAACTGCAAGGACATCAAACCAGTCAATCCTAAAGGAAATTATACATACTGGAAGGTCTGATGCTGAAGCTGAAGCTCCAATACTTTGGACACCTAATGGGAAGAGCTAACTTACTGGAAAAGACCGTGATGCAGGGGAAGACTGAAGGCAGGAGGAAAAGGGGGCGACAGAGGATGAGATAGTTGGACAGCATCATCAATTGAGTGGACATGAATCTGAGCAAGCTCCAGGAGATAGTGAGGAACAGGGAATTCTGGCCATTTTTAAAGGAATTTTCCTAACCTAATACATTTGGGAAATAGCTCATGATAAAGGATTTCCTCCTTTCTGACTGCATTTTATTTCAGTTTCCAATTGATGGAGGCTTAAATAATTTGTTTTTGTACATTGAACTATCAGATACCTACAGTATAAATTCCTAGAACTGGAATAAGGTTCAAAAGGTATGTACACAGAAAATTTAGATCTATATCACGATGGTGTGATCACTCACCTAGAGCCAGACATCCTGGAATGTGAAGTCAAGTGGGCCTTAGGAAGCATCACTACAAACAAAGCTAGTGGAGGTGATGGAATTCCAGCTGAACTATTTCAAATCCTAAAAGATGATGCTGTGAAAGTGCTGCACTCAATATGCCAGCAAATTTGGAAAACTCAGCAGTGGCCACAGGACTGGAAAAGGTCAGTTTTCATTTCAATCCCAAAGAAGGGCAATGCCAAAGAATGTTTAAACTACTGCACAATTGTGCTTATTTCATATGATAGCAAGGTAATGCTCAAAATCCTTCAAGCTAGACTTCAACAGTATGTGAACCAACAACTTCCCGATGTGCAGCTGGATTTACAACAGGCAGAGGAACCAATCTTGGGCTCCAAAATCACTACGCATGGTGACTGCAGCCATGAAATTAAAAGCCGCTTGTTTCTTGGAAGAAAAGCTATGGCAAACTTAG
Source organism: Tragulus kanchil (assembly GCA_022376925.1). Classification (NCBI taxonomy): domain Eukaryota; kingdom Metazoa; phylum Chordata; class Mammalia; order Artiodactyla; family Tragulidae; genus Tragulus; species Tragulus kanchil. The sequence goes on from JAIOJX010000005.1 coordinate 139,409,611, forward strand.
ACAGTGTATTAAAATCAGAGACCTCACTTTGCCTACAAAGGTCCATCTATCTAGTCAAAGCTATGTTTTCAATAGTTATGAACAGATCTGAGAGTTGGGCCATAAAGAGGGCTGAGTGCTGAAGAACTGATGCTTTCAAACTGTGGTGCTGGGGAAGACTCTTGAGAATCCCTTGAACTGCAAGGACATCAAACCAGTCAATCCTAAAGGAAATTATACATACTGGAAGGTCTGATGCTGAAGCTGAAGCTCCAATACTTTGGACACCTAATGGGAAGAGCTAACTTACTGGAAAAGACCGTGATGCAGGGGAAGACTGAAGGCAGGAGGAAAAGGGGGCGACAGAGGATGAGATAGTTGGACAGCATCATCAATTGAGTGGACATGAATCTGAGCAAGCTCCAGGAGATAGTGAGGAACAGGGAATTCTGGAATTTGAAGTCCATGGGGTTGCAGAGTTGGACATGACTGAGCGACTGAAAAACAAAAGATAGTATCATAAGAAGCAAAACAGCACTGCAGTTAAAGGCTAAGAGTTTTAGACTGCTTGAATTCCAGCTTCACTGCTGACTAGTTATTTGGCCTTGAGCAGTCCTTACCTCTGTTCCCTCATCTGTAAGATAGAGATATTGATAATAATAGCACCTACCGGGCTTCCCCTGGTGGTCCAGTGGGTAAGGACACCGCCTTGCAGTGCAGGGGGCGCTGGTTCGATCCCTGGCCTGGGAAGATCCCATGTGCCGCGGAGTGGCTGGACCGATGTGTCCAATCACCAAGCCGGAGCTCTGGCGCGCATGCGCCCAGAGTCAGCACTCTGCAACGACAGATGCCACCACAATGGGAGGCCCACAGGAGCCAAAGAACAAGATGGATGAAAATAGAGAAATGAAAGACCAATAGAAGTGGCCTGCCCACTCCCCTCCCTCCCCAACCCGAACCCCGCCCTAAATAAATAAATAAATAAATCTTAAAAAAAAAATAATAGCACCTAACTTAATAAGGACTAAACGAGACAGTATATTTTTTTAACTTTTATTTTACTTTTAACTTTTACAGAGTTTTGTTGTTTACAGATATGTATGTTCCCAAACTAGTCATATGTATATCCCACCCCTCCCGACCATCACACAGCACCCTTGAAGGATCTCCTTTTCTTACAGAGCAACGACTATAGCTATTTTCTTCACTTATGATAGTACGGGCCTTCATGCTACTTCCTTTACGCCTCCCACCCTCTGTTCCTTCCCCACAATGTCCATATGTCCACTGTCCTTGTCTGTCTTTCGGTTGCTTCACTGCATGTGCCATCATCACCATCCTACTAGATTCCATATATATGTGTTAATATATTGTATTTATCCTTCTCTTTCTGACTTCACTTTTTATGATACGTTCTAGATCCAGCCACCTCATTAGGGCTGATTTCTGCACTTCACTTTTATCAGAGAAGATGAGATAGTTGGACAGCATCATCAATTGAGTGGACATGAATCTGAGCAAGCTCCAGGAGATAGTGAGGAACAGGGAATTCTGGAATTTGAAGTCCATGGGGTTGCAGAGTTGGACATGACTGAGCGACTGAAAAACAAAAGATAGTATCATAAGAAGCAAAACAGCACTGCAGTTAAAGGCTAAGAGTTTTAGACTGCTTGAATTCCAGCTTCACTGCTGACTAGTTATTTGGCCTTGAGCAGTCCTTACCTCTGTTCCCTCATCTGTAAGATAGAGATATTGATAATAATAGCACCTACCGGGCTTCCCCTGGTGGTCCAGTGGGTAAGGACACCGCCTTGCAGTGCAGGGGGCGCTGGTTCGATCCCTGGCCTGGGAAGATCCCATGTGCCGCGGAGTGGCTGGACCGATGTGTCCAATCACCAAGCCGGAGCTCTGGCGCGCATGCGCCCAGAGTCAGCACTCTGCAACGACAGATGCCACCACAATGGGAGGCCCACAGGAGCCAAAGAACAAGATGGATGAAAATAGAGAAATGAAAGACCAATAGAAGTGGCCTGCCCACTCCCCTCCCTCCCCAACCCGAACCCCGCCCTAAATAAATAAATAAATAAATCTTAAAAAAAAAATAATAGCACCTAACTTAATAAGGACTAAACGAGACAGTATATTTTTTTAACTTTTATTTTACTTTTAACTTTTACAGAGTTTTGTTGTTTACAGATATGTATGTTCCCAAACTAGTCATATGTATATCCCACCCCTCCCGACCATCACACAGCACCCTTGAAGGATCTCCTTTTCTTACAGAGCAACGACTATAGCTATTTTCTTCACTTATGATAGTACGGGCCTTCATGCTACTTCCTTTACGCCTCCCACCCTCTGTTCCTTCCCCACAATGTCCATATGTCCACTGTCCTTGTCTGTCTTTCGGTTGCTTCACTGCATGTGCCATCATCACCATCCTACTAGATTCCATATATATGTGTTAATATATTGTATTTATCCTTCTCTTTCTGACTTCACTTTTTATGATACGTTCTAGATCCAGCCACCTCATTAGGGCTGATTCTTCTGCATTTCTCTTTACAGCTGTGTAGTATTCCATTGTATATATGTACCAGAGCGTTTGTATCCATTCATTCGTCGATGGGCATCTATGTTGCTTCCATGTTCTAGCTATTGTATAGAGAGCTGCAATGAACATTGGGGTACAGATGCTTCTTTCAGATTTGATTTCATCAGGGTATAAGCCTAAGAGTGGGATTGCTGGGTCATATGGTGCTTCTATTTTTAGTTTTTTAAGGAATCTCCAGACTGTCTTCCATAGAGACTGTATCAATTTACATTCCCACCAGCAATGCAGGAGTGTTCCCTTTTCTCCGCACCCTCTCCAGCATTTATTGTCTGTTGACTTGTGGATGATGGCCATTCTGACAGGTGTGAGGTGATATCTCATTGTAGTTTTCATTTGCATTTCTCTAATTATAAGTGAAGTTGAGCATCGTTTCATGTGTTTTGGGGCCATCATGAGACAGCATATGTTATACACAGCAAATGCTCAGTGAAATTATTTTACCAAACTGCTAGAGATATAGATTAGCAACAGGAGTAGCAATTCTTTAAGGTGGAAGGAAAGGAAGTGATAAAGTGAAAATTAAGAGATAGAACTTAATGGTCTCCAATTCCTTAAGTAAAAAGAAAGATTATTTGCTGAGCATGAAAGGAACAGGGTGGAGAATGGGGCTTGAAATTCAGAGGAGTAATGAAAGGAAGGGTGACAATCCTTGGATGTGAGGTGAAGGAACTGTGAGGATGGGAAGTTGAATGATCATCCTCCGAGGTCAGTGAAGTCCTCTATGATGACAGCAAGAAGAGAGGAATGATGTCAGCTTTGTGCCCCAGCTCTTAATATGAATCTCCAATGAAAATGAGCAACATGAGGTCAGTAAGTCATTGGAATAACAAAGCTGGAAACTGCAAAGGAGCAAGAATTTAAACTCAGAGGTGGCGGTGGGGTGATCTGGAGTCTTGGGGAGTGAAGAGTGTCAATTCCATTGCCTTACCTAGGCACTGGGAGACGGTGAAGGACAGGGAAACCTGGTGCGTGCTGCAGTCCATGGGACAAAGAGTTGGACACAATTTAGCTACCGAACAACCAACAACAACCTGGACATTAGGGGGTTGTCGTTCAAAATGACAGCAGGGGTATCAACTCAACCAGAATGGCTGTTATCAAAAAGACAACAAATAACTAATGCTAAAAAAATAAATAAATAACAAATGTTAGTGGAGAAAAAGAAATGCCTGTGCATGAAAATCGGTGCCACTGCTATAGAAAACTGTATAGAGGTTCCTCAAAAAATTAAGAGTATAACTACCATATGACCCAGCAATTTCACTCCTGGGAATTTATCTGAAAAAAACAAAATCACTAATTAGAAAAGATATATTCCTTATGTTCATTGCAGCATTATTTATAATAGCCAAGATATGGAAACAATTGAAGTGCCCATCAATAGATGAATGTACAAAGAAGTTATGGTATATACGCATAATATATGCGTGTGTGTGTGTCTCTCTCTACATATATATACATATATATATAAGGAATACTACTCATCCATTTAAAATGAATGAAATCTTGCTATGTGCAATGAAATGGATAATGGATGGACCCAGTGGGTATTATGACAAGTGAAATAATCAGGCAGAGAATGACAAATTTGGTACTATTATTACTTATCTGTGGAACCTAAAACACAAAACAAATGAACAAACATAACAAAATAGAAACAGATTTACAGATACAGAGAAGAAGCAGAGGGCACGGGGTTAGGGAGAGGGAAGAGATAGACAAGGGAGATTAAGACGTACAAACTTCTAGTTGCAAAATATGTGAGTCACAGCAGGTATGAAATGTAGAGCGTGAGAAATTTAAGCAATAACTATCTATTATCTTTGTATGGTGGTAGATCGTAATGAGACATGATGGTGATCATTTTGAAACGTATAGAAATACTGAGTCACTAAATAAAGAAAATAAGGAAGCATGTTTGTTCTAGAAAGAATACCAGAGTGGTCGGGGGAAAGGAGAGGAGGCAGAGGAGATTGGAGTCTTGGGAGTGAAGAGTGTCAATTCCATTGCCTTACCTAGGCACTGGGAGACGGTGAAGGACAGGGAAACCTGGTGCGTGCTGCAGTCCATGGGACAAAGAGTTGGACACAATTTAGCTACCGAACAACCAACAACAACCTGGACATTAGGGGGTTGTCGTTCAAAATGACAGCAGGGGTATCAACTCAACCAGAATGGCTGTTATCAAAAAGACAACAAATAACTAATGCTAAAAAAATAAATAAATAACAAATGTTAGTGGAGAAAAAGAAATGCCTGTGCATGAAAATCGGTGCCACTGCTATAGAAAACTGTATAGAGGTTCCTCAAAAAATTAAGAGTATAACTACCATATGACCCAGCAATTTCACTCCTGGGAATTTATCTGAAAAAAACAAAATCACTAATTAGAAAAGATATATTCCTTATGTTCATTGCAGCATTATTTATAATAGTCAAAATATGGAAGCAATCTAAGTGCCCATCAATAGATGAATGTACAAAGAAGTTATGGTATATACGCATAATATATGCGTGTGTGTGTGTCTCTCTCTACATATATATACATATATATATAAGGAATACTACTCATCCATTTAAAATGAATGAAATCTTGCTATGTGCAATGAAATGGATAATGGATGGACCCAGTGGGTATTATGACAAGTGAAATAATCAGGCAGAGAATGACAAATTTGGTACTATTATTACTTATCTGTGGAACCTAAAACACAAAACAAATGAACAAACATAACAAAATAGAAACAGATTTACAGATACAGAGAAGAAGCAGAGGGCACGGGGTTAGGGAGAGGGAAGAGATAGACAAGGGAGATTAAGACGTACAAACTTCTAGTTGCAAAATATGTGAGTCACAGCAGGTATGAAATGTAGAGCGTGAGAAATTTAAGCAATAACTATCTATTATCTTTGTATGGTGGTAGATCGTAATGAGACATGATGGTGATCATTTTGAAACGTATAGAAATACTGAGTCACTAAATAAAGAAAATAAGGAAGCATGTTTGTTCTAGAAAGAATACCAGAGTGGTCGGGGGAAAGGTTTCAGAGCGAGGCAGAGGAGATTGGAGGGTGGGTGGAGGAGAATCTCAAAGCAAGACTGGGGTAGGACTAAGTGAGGATACAGGAAACCCTGAGTCAGTGGTGGAGTCACTGTCATAAGAAATTGATGCAAACTATGGATCCTCTCTCCAGAAAACTATATCTTCATATGTACATGCAAATGTTGCATGCAATCTCAGGAGGTCACAAACTCCATAGACACCTCAACTTTTTAAAGTTTTTCTTCATGTATATTTTATTACTTTAAAAATTTTAAATTCTATATTGGAGCATAGTGGGTTTACAGTACATTGTTTTTAAAGTAAACTTTTCATTGAGGTATAACATACATATGAATAATCAGTATCCCACTTGAAGTGAACTTCCCTGTGTTACCAGAAACCAGATCAAGCAGCAGCAGAGCATTAGCTGCCCCTCTGAATCTCCACCTGGAGTCCTCTTTCCGTCACTAACTACCCTGCAAAGGGTACCACTATTCTGACTCCTATAGTTGTGAAGTCATGTCTGACTTTTTGTGACCCATGGACTTCGCCAGGCAAGAATCCTGGAGTGGGTAGCCTAAACCTTCTCCAGAGGACCTTCCCTGACTGAACGGGGGTCTCCTGCCTTGCAGGTGGATTCTTTACCAGCTGAGCTATAATGGAATCCCTTGACTCCTACAACCATAGACTGTTTTTGAATTTTATATAAGTAAAATCATACAGGATGCATTCTTATAAGCCTGTTTCTTTATTCAGTATTATGTTGGGTAGTTCATCCACATTAGTGCATAGAATTGTACCTCTTTTGCTCTCATGTCTATATTATACCCCAACTCATGAAGTATCACAGTTCATCCATTCTACAATCCATAAATATTTGGGTTTTTCCTAGTTCGGGAGTATTACATATAGTGCTGCTATGAGCACTCTTGGACATGCCTTTTGGTGAGTGTATGTATGAACATTCTGTTGGCTATAAACCTAAGGTTAGAGCTCCCAGGTCAGACATTAAGTTCAAGTATATAATGGGTCTCATGTTTTTGACAAGAACAGGGAAACAGATGCAGAAGAAGTGGAATTCATACAAGCTTTCAGCCTGAATACTAGTATCAAGTTATACAAGATGTTTTGCACTGATCACTTATCAACACTGAGAATGAAATATGGCCATAACAGTCAAAGACTTGATGAAGAAACCCAAGGAGAGATGCACTGAAAACATTAATACAAATTCTGACAAGTCAAGAAAAAAATAGAAAACAAAATTCTAAGAAATATTAATTGCCAAATGGACTCAGGAATACTCAAAAGAGTTGAGGAGACCAATAATTACTGAAGAAATGGGAAAATTATATTACAGGATTATCTCTCCAAAAGCGTGCCAGGACCTGACATTTCTCATGGTCACCTTTCTTTAGAGAGCCAAAGAATAGACAATTCCCATGCTGTTTGATCTGCTTTAGGACATAATATAAAATTAAAAATTTCTCTAATATCTTTACCTAACTAGTGAAATCACAATACTAAAACTTGACAATGCATAAACAAGAAAACTACAACCCATTTTTTCATATGATTGTTCCTTCTCATATTTGTTGTTCCTTGTATCAACAAACAATGACAAAAATAGAAACAACCTAAAATGTCCAATACTACAATACAGGATCAGTTAAGTGATGCTCTTCATATAAAATACATATGACAGTGAAATAATATGTAGCCATTAAAAATAATGCTGTAGAAAAAATTTTAATAACAGAGAAATATCCATGCCAAAAAAAAGTAGTATAGCCTCATGGAAGCTAAAATATATGTTTAAAATCTATTTTTAGCTATCTGAATTCTCAGATTTTTGTAGTTCATCCACATTAGTGCATAGAATTGTACCTCTTTTGCTCTCATGTCTATATTATACCCCAACTCATGAAGTATCACAGTTCATCCATTCTACAATCCATAAATATTTGGGTTTTTCCTAGTTCGGGAGTATTACATATAGTGCTGCTATGAGCACTCTTGGACATGCCTTTTGGTGAGTGTATGTATGAACATTCTGTTGGCTATAAACCTAAGGTTAGAGCTCCCAGGTCAGACATTAAGTTCAAGTATATAATGGGTCTCATGTTTTTGACAAGAACAGGGAAACAGATGCAGAAGAAGTGGAATTCATACAAGCTTTCAGCCTGAATACTAGTATCAAGTTATACAAGATGTTTTGCACTGATCACTTATCAACACTGAGAATGAAATATGGCCATAACAGTCAAAGACTTGATGAAGAAACCCAAGGAGAGATGCACTGAAAACATTAATACAAATTCTGACAAGTCAAGAAAAAAATAGAAAACAAAATTCTAAGAAATATTAATTGCCAAATGGACTCAGGAATACTCAAAAGAGTTGAGGAGACCAATAATTACTGAAGAAATGGGAAAATTATATTACAGGATTATCTCTCCAAAAGCGTGCCAGGACCTGACATTTCTCATGGTCACCTTTCTTTAGAGAGCCAAAGAATAGACAATTCCCATGCTGTTTGATCTGCTTTAGGACATAATATAAAATTAAAATTTCTCTAATATCTTTACCTAACTAGTGAAATCACAATACTAAAACTTGACAATGCATAAACAAGAAAACTACAACCCATTTTTTCATATGATTGTTCCTTCTCATATTTGTTGTTCCTTGTATCAACAAACAATGACAAAAATAGAAACAACCTAAAATGTCCAATACTACAATACAGGATCAGTTAAGTGATGCTCTTCATATAAAATACATATGACAGTGAAATAATATGTAGCCATTAAAAATAATGCTGTAGAAAAAATTTTAATAACAGAGAAATATCCATGCCAAAAAAAAGTAGTATAGCCTCATGGAAGCTAAAATATATGTTTAAAAATCTATTTTTTAGCTATCTGAATTCTCCAGATTTTTTGTAGTTATCATGTATAACTTCATAGCAATAAGGATATGAAGTAACAACTTTAAAAAATTCTTGTTTCTTATTTGTGATTTGGGGTGGAATGTCACCTTGGCATTCACTTTAGGAACAGAAAGTGCTTGTTCATTTTTCTCTACCAGCTGGTTGACTCCACTGAGGGCCCTGCCTGAATCACACCAGCTAGCCACTGGTGGAGCTATCACTCTGCTTCCCCCCAGCTATCAAACTTTATATAAGATTTCATCCAGTCTACCTGGCACTGCAAGGAGATCAAACCAGTCAACCCTAAAGCAAATAAACTCTAAATATTCATTGGAAGGACTGATGCTGAACCTCAAGCTCCAATACTTTAGCCACCTTATATGAAGAGACAGTTTGCTGCAAAAGACCCTGATGTTGGGAAAAATAGAAGGCAGAAGAAGAAGGGAATGACAGAGGATGACGAGATAGTTGGATGACATCACTGAGTCAATGGACATGAGTTTGCGCAAGCTCCAGGAGATGGTGAAGGACAGGGAAGTCTGATGTGTTGCAGTCTATGGGGTCATAAAGAGTTGGACACAACTGAGTGACTGAACTGAACTGAACCTGGCACTGAAGCCAGATTCACCCTCTACTGTGCCCTTGTTACTTTCCTGCTACAGAACGTTCAAAAGCTCCCCACCTAGCTTTCCAATTCAGGGCACCAGAGCCTGAGTCAATGTACCTATCAGACTGTATTTCTCAGGGACTGCCCCTAGCACATCTGCTTCGTGTTTGCAATCAGGACCATCTCACACACGGTGTCCCTTCTAGCCTCCACTAGAAGTGTTTGACTCTGCTGCTCTCCTTTCCAGCAGCACCCCTCCTCCCCTCTCTCCATGCCTCTGCCTTATAAGCTGTCCTAAACTCTCCTTTAGGACTTAGCTCAAATCCCCTTGTTTTCATGAAGACTGCACTAGCACATACCTCTGACCAAAAATAGCCCTAAAAGTCTGAACAATATTTGAACTGCTGAAGTAGTGGGTAACCAGTCTGCTTGATAAGGCCTGTGGATTCACCTTCATCCTGAGGTACTCCCCAGCCTTGCTGACTTCCTGCTTAATTCTAGCAGCCCTTCTACCAGCCCATGCTCCTCAAAGTATGGACACTGCTCCCCTAAGAAGGGCAGATATTCCATCTCTCACCTTCATGAGTCTCACTCAGTGGGTCGTGGTTACTTGCCTGAGGACCCCTCCTCTATGAAGACAGACACCAGGAGTCACCCTGGTGATAACTGACACTCCCTTGTGACTGTGACTTTACCTGGTATTATCAAATCAATGATAAATACTGACTGCGGCACTGAAAGCGTGCAGCAGCACATGAGGATTCTGTCTGTCAGGAAGACATACTAAGAACGCAGAAAAACTAGGAAGGTAATTTTGACATAATGATGATACTGGTAAATACTGAATGAGCACTTACTTCGTGTCAGGTATTATGCATTTACATGCATTATCTCACTGAGTCACGACAGCCTTAAGAAGTATATTCCAGGAGGGCTTCCCTGGTGACTCAGTGGTGAAGAATCCATCTGCCAATGCAGAGACAGATTTGATTCCTGATCTAGAACTTTAAACAGATAAGTAACCATAAAATTACTACATGACTCAGCGATTCTACTTCTAGGTGTTTACCCCCCAAAATTAAAAACAGGGACCCAAACAGACACTTCTATGCCCACATCCATAGCAGCATTATTCACAGTAGCCAAAAGAGAAAACAACACAAGTGCCCATCAACTGATGAACGAACAAACAAAAGGTGGTATACCCACATAACAGAATACTGTCCAGTCGTAAAAAGGAATGAAGGGGACTTCCTCTGTGGTCCAGTGGCTGAGACTCTATACTCCCAATGCAGGGGGCCCAAGCTCAATTCTTGGTCAGGGAACTAGAACCCACATGCCCAATGAAGATTAAAGATCCTGAGTACTGCAACAAAGACCTGGTGCAACCAAGTAAAGAAATATTTAGAAAAGGAATGAAGTTCTGACATATGCTACAAATTAGATGAACCTTGAACACATTAAGCCTAGTGAAATAAGCCAGTCAGAAAAGACCAAATGTTACATGATTCCACTTATACAAAATAGGCCTATTCATAGAGACGAATTAGATTAGAGGTTACCAGGGACTGAGGAGAGGAGGAGAAGGGGAGTTATTTCTTCCTGGATACACTTTCTGTTTGGGGATGAAAACAGTTTTGGAGGTAGACAGTGGTGATGGCTGTACGACACTGTGCATATAGTCAATGCTACTGAATTGTACACTCAAAACGGCAAATTTTATGTTGTGTATACTTTAACATACTAAAACTTTTTAAGCTGTATAGCTAGAAAGTGGTCAAGCTAGAATTTGAGCCCAAATCTCTCTGACTCTAGGGTCCATGCTCTCAATCCAAGGGTTTCACTCCACCTAGCAAAAGAAGCAAGCCAGGGATGAGGATTCTTGTCGTCACTATCTGTGTGACCTTAAACAAGCCCGAACCTAGAAGGCCTCACTTTCCTCAGCTGTTAAATGATAAAATTGGACATCTGTCTGTTGATTGTGACTTTATAACACAGAGAGTCCCAAGCCTTGATTCCTGACCCAGTTATCATTTGCTTCTGGCCCACACTGGAGACGTTGATGGACAGGGAGTGAAGGACAGGGACCAGCTGTCCGCCCCCTTACCTAGCCCCTCCCCTAGAGGTTTGCCCCGGTGTCAGCTCTTGAAAGAAGCCTCCAAACCCCTCCCCATTCTGGGAGAGGACTTGGATCTGGCTGCACTCCAAGATAAACTTCCACAAGGCGAGTGATATCATAAAGTCAAGGGGAAGGTCAGGACAGCCCTTAAAAAGGCCTCCTTGCCCCCTAAATTGGCTGAAGCTACTCCACAGCTGTTCATCCTGCCTGCCACCACCCAACTACCATGTGGGTGCTCGTGGCTGTCTTGCTGCTCACCCTCGCCTATTTATTTTGGCCCAAGACCAAGCACTCTGGTGCCAAGTACCCTAGGAGCCTTCCATCCCTGCCCCTGGTGGGCAGCCTGCCGTTCCTCCCCAGACACGGCCAGCCACATGAGAACTTCTTCAAGCTGCAGGAAAAATATGGCCCCATCTACTCCTTTCGTCAGGGTTCCAAGACTATTGTGATGATTGGCCACCACCAGCTGGCCAGGGAGATGCTTCTCAAGAAGGGCAAGGAATTCTCCGGGCGTCCCAAAGTGGTAAGCAGTGCCTCTCATACCCGCCCTGGGCATGTTGAGCTCTTAAGCCAAGGCCATGCCTGCAGTGCCCCTTTCAGTTCCTGCAACCTGTGATTCTTCCAAACATAGACTGGCGGGGCTGTGGGTGGGGAGTGACCCCTTGGGTCCCACCCAGCTTCTAAGCTAAGCAGGACGAATTAAAAGAAGACTTCATTTTCTGGGTTCTGGATGGGGCAGGAGTGGTGGTCAGGGAGCCCTTACTACTGCATCTCTCCCCTGAGCTGAATGGTGGTGATCCTTCTGAGACTAGACTGCCATGATTCACAGAGAGAGTGCACGTAAAGCACTTAGCCCGGTGCCCAGTCCTGGAAGTGCTCAATATATAGCCTTGATGAATGGTGTTCACGCAGAAAACGGGGAGTTTTGCTGAAAGATGTGAGGGAGAAGTACTCTGACTCTTAAAGGGCTGTGGTCCCTATTGCCCTGGAGCTTTCTCAAGCTGCTCCAGCCCCAGGGAGCTAACCTAGGGGAGCATTTTGAGGGAGGGTGCTGATGATCCCACCTGCTGAGGTTTCTGTTTGCTCCTGGGGGCAGAGTGGAGTGCTTGCAGCACCTGGCGGCTGAGTACTCCCGGGAACGTTCCTGGTAAGGCTCCCTGGCCGCTCATCTTTGATCAGACCAAGGGTTGACTTGTCTTTCCTTTGGACCAATCAGCCTGGTCCATGGGACAGCTCCCCATTCCAACTCTGCTGAGCTTCTTTTCTCCAGGGCAAAGAGGAAGAAGGAGGCCAGCAGATGGGGCCTGCAGATCAGGGAAGAGAAGAGAGGAGGTTTGGGGGGAACTGTATTGTCTGGGGGTGGGGGGCGGTCCTCTGGGAAGAAGCAGCCTGGCCAAAGTCCAGGCCTGGTGGATAACACGTGCGGATTCTCCCAGTGTGGCCCTGTGGTGGGCACTTGACTGGCAATGGAAGGGGGAACAATAGGGGATTCGACTGCTGTGTCTTTGGCAGCCCCCACCCCTGGAGAGCTCAGGGAAGGGCAGGGGCCTGGCATGTCCTCCATATCTGCTCCTTGGACAGGCACAGTTTGGAGTCCATCCCACCACAGCTGCCTCACCCTGTCACTGACATCAGCCTCAAGGCCCCTGAATTCTAATTTAGGGTTCTTTCTTTCTCCTCACTGTCTCTCTAATGGAGCTGGGAGTGTGGGATGGCAGGTTCTGTCCTACCCTGGCCATGCAGTCAGGGTGGAGTGAAACAGGGAGCTCCATAAGGAGGCTGGCATGACAGGTACCAACCTTCTTCCCCAGGGTGAGGGCAAGCGGATGGTGTCTGATTCTGTGTCCTTTCTTGCTTCCCAAAGGCAAGTCTGGATGTCCTCTCAGACAACCAAAAGGGCATCGCCTTTGCCGACTACGGTGCCCCATGGCAGCTGCATCGGAAGCTGGCACTGAATGCCTTTGGCTTATTTAAGGATGGAAACCTGAAGTTAGAGAAGATCAGTGAGTGTCCAGCTGGCCACAGACTGCTGGAGGGCAAAGAGGGCTGGGGAGTGGGGGAGGTTCTGGAGGCCTCCATCTCACATTCTCTTGGCTACCACTGCCATCTACTGGGCGTTGCTCTCTAAGATGTAACTGGTCCAGAGGGGAGTGAGGGGAGGGCTCAGATCCCCTGCTCACAGCCCTCTCTCCCTTCAGTTAATCAGGAAGCCAGTGTGCTGTGTGGTTCTCTGGCCACCCAGCATGGAAAGTCCATAGACCTGTCCGAGCCTCTCTCTCGGGCGGTGACCAACATAATCTCCGTTTACTGCTTCAACCTCTCCTTCAAGAATGAAGACCCTAACCTGAAGGCCTTAATAGGTATCAATGACGGCATCCTGAAGGGTATGAGACAGAATGCTTTGCCAGACATATTCCCTGGACTGAAGGTAAGGACGCGGCCAGGCCCTCAACATACCCTGACAGTATCTACCATTCTTCTTATAGTTCACTCCAAACCTACCTTTTTTTCTGACTACCTCAGTGACAGTGAACCTCTGCCTCCTTAGACTCAAAATCCTTGCTGCTTCTCTACAGAAACAGGTTTAGCTTGTCAATTAATCATTTTAATACTCATGATAATCTTGTTGGTGGTGTTGTTTAGTCACTCAGTCATGTCTGACCAAATTTATCTGCTCCTTGGACAGGCACAGTTTGGAGTCCATCCCACCACAGCTGCCTCACCCTGTCACTGACATCAGCCTCAAGGCCCCTGAATTCTAATTTAGGGTTCTTTCTTTCTCCTCACTGTCTCTCTAATGGAGCTGGGAGTGTGGGATGGCAGGTTCTGTCCTACCCTGGCCATGCAGTCAGGGTGGAGTGAAACAGGGAGCTCCATAAGGAGGCTGGCATGACAGGTACCAACCTTCTTCCCCAGGGTGAGGGCAAGCGGATGGTGTCTGATTCTGTGTCCTTTCTTGCTTCCCAAAGGCAAGTCTGGATGTCCTCTCAGACAACCAAAAGGGCATCGCCTTTGCCGACTACGGTGCCCCATGGCAGCTGCATCGGAAGCTGGCACTGAATGCCTTTGGCTTATTTAAGGATGGAAACCTGAAGTTAGAGAAGATCAGTGAGTGTCCAGCTGGCCACAGACTGCTGGAGGGCAAAGAGGGCTGGGGAGTGGGGGAGGTTCTGGAGGCCTCCATCTCACATTCTCTTGGCTACCACTGCCATCTACTGGGCGTTGCTCTCTAAGATGTAACTGGTCCAGAGGGGAGTGAGGGGAGGGCTCAGATCCCCTGCTCACAGCCCTCTCTCCCTTCAGTTAATCAGGAAGCCAGTGTGCTGTGTGGTTCTCTGGCCACCCAGCATGGAAAGTCCATAGACCTGTCCGAGCCTCTCTCTCGGGCGGTGACCAACATAATCTCCGTTTACTGCTTCAACCTCTCCTTCAAGAATGAAGACCCTAACCTGAAGGCCTTAATAGGTATCAATGACGGCATCCTGAAGGGTATGAGACAGAATGCTTTGCCAGACATATTCCCTGGACTGAAGGTAAGGACGCGGCCAGGCCCTCAACATACCCTGACAGTATCTACCATTCTTCTTATAGTTCACTCCAAACCTACCTTTTTTTCTGACTACCTCAGTGACAGTGAACCTCTGCCTCCTTAGACTCAAAATCCTTGCTGCTTCTCTACAGAAACAGGTTTAGCTTGTCAATTAATCATTTTAATACTCATGATAATCTTGTTGGTGGTGTTGTTTAGTCACTCAGTCATGTCTGGCTCTGTAACCCCACAAACTGTAACCTGCCAGGCTCCTCTGTCCATGGGATTTCCCAGTCAAGAATACTGGAGTGGGTTGCCATTTCCTTCTCCAGGAGATCCTCCTGACCCAGGGATTGAACCAGGGTCTCCTGCATTGCAGGCTGAGTCTCTACCCACTGGGCCACCTGGGAAGCTCACTCGTGATAATGGTTCTCATTTGATCACCAACTGCCATGTGCCAGCACCAGCATTCCACATGCATGATCATGCGTTCCCCTTGGAGGTGGGCCTATTGTCCCCATGCAGATGAGAAAACAGGCTTCAGGAAGTTAAGGAACTTAACCAAGGCTTGAGATTCAAGTCTGTGTTACCACTGAGTAGAAAGTCAGTCAGTGCTGGATGTTTGATTGAAGGTGGAAGGGGAAGTGGAGGTGACTCCTCCCTCCTTGCTCGGAATTGTCCCAGTTGTCACCGATGGTCCTAATCTAGCTCCATATTCTGCCTTCCATTCTGGCTGAAGGTTGGGATTAGAGCAGGAACTCATCAGAGACAGACAAGTAGAATCTGACATTTCCATTTTGCAGATTTTCCCCAGCAAAACCCTGAAAAACATTCAGAGTTGGGTTCAAATGCGAAATGAACTGCTGAATGGAATCCTTGAAAAATGTCAGGTAGGTGATGAAGCAGAAGAGAGGACGAGCTGGTTGGGAAGTGGCACGAGAGTGGGGCTGGGCCCATGTCAGACAGTGCAGAATCTCAGCGCCTAGCAGAGAGCTTGGCACACAGTCGGTGCTCAATAAAAGCTGGCTTAACTCATGAGTAGGAGTTGGGAAGTGAGAAATTGAAGAGGACCCTAGAAGGAACCCGAACATCCCCCAAATTTCAAGAGGGCTCCGTGCTCCCTCCGACTTCCACAAGATCAGGGGTCCTGACGAGCCTCCCTCTACTCCCTCATTTCCAAGTGGGAGAAGCCTTTGTATCTACAGTCCAGGTGAAAGTATGGCACGGGCTGCAGATGGGGCTTCTTCCTCGTCACTGCTCCAATCTTCCCCAACCAGGAGAACTTCAGCAGCGACTCCATCACCAGCTTCCTGGACACACTGATGCAAGCCAAGGTTAATGCAGACAATAACAATGCTGGTCCAGACCAGGATTCAAAGCTGCTTTCAAACAGGCACATGGTCTCCACCATAGGGGACATCTTCGGGGCTGGTGTGGAGACTTCTGCCTCTGTGATCAACTGGATCGTAGCCTACCTGCCCCTACCCCCCTCATCCCTCTGGTGAGATAATGGTTCTCATTTGATCACCAACTGCCATGTGCCAGCACCAGCATTCCACATGCATGATCATGCGTTCCCCTTGGAGGTGGGCCTATTGTCCCCATGCAGATGAGAAAACAGGCTTCAGGAAGTTAAGGAACTTAACCAAGGCTTGAGATTCAAGTCTGTGTTACCACTGAGTAGAAAGTCAGTCAGTGCTGGATGTTTGATTGAAGGTGGAAGGGGAAGTGGAGGTGACTCCTCCCTCCTTGCTCGGAATTGTCCCAGTTGTCACCGATGGTCCTAATCTAGCTCCATATTCTGCCTTCCATTCTGGCTGAAGGTTGGGATTAGAGCAGGAACTCATCAGAGACAGACAAGTAGAATCTGACATTTCCATTTTGCAGATTTTCCCCAGCAAAACCCTGAAAAACATTCAGAGTTGGGTTCAAATGCGAAATGAACTGCTGAATGGAATCCTTGAAAAATGTCAGGTAGGTGATGAAGCAGAAGAGAGGACGAGCTGGTTGGGAAGTGGCACGAGAGTGGGGCTGGGCCCATGTCAGACAGTGCAGAATCTCAGCGCCTAGCAGAGAGCTTGGCACACAGTCGGTGCTCAATAAAAGCTGGCTTAACTCATGAGTAGGAGTTGGGAAGTGAGAAATTGAAGAGGACCCTAGAAGGAACCCGAACATCCCCCAAATTTCAAGAGGGCTCCGTGCTCCCTCCGACTTCCACAAGATCAGGGGTCCTGACGAGCCTCCCTCTACTCCCTCATTTCCAAGTGGGAGAAGCCTTTGTATCTACAGTCCAGGTGAAAGTATGGCACGGGCTGCAGATGGGGCTTCTTCCTCGTCACTGCTCCAATCTTCCCCAACCAGGAGAACTTCAGCAGCGACTCCATCACCAGCTTCCTGGACACACTGATGCAAGCCAAGGTTAATGCAGACAATAACAATGCTGGTCCAGACCAGGATTCAAAGCTGCTTTCAAACAGGCACATGGTCTCCACCATAGGGGACATCTTCGGGGCTGGTGTGGAGACTTCTGCCTCTGTGATCAACTGGATCGTAGCCTACCTGCTACATCATCCTCTGGTGAGCTTCTCCCTACCCTAGCATTCCCAGCCACTCTTGACCCCAGGCAGACTCACCTCTGCTTCAGAGAGAGGGAGAGGTAATACCCTCAGGACTTCTTTGCAGGATGCCTGGGCTGCGGCACCCTTTGCCCAAGCGGCGGCTGGCTCTGGTCCTTGGGTGGAGCTGCCCCATTTTCTGGAAGCAAAGCCAGGGCTGCAGGGTCACCTCTGGGAAGGGTCCGGGTCAGCTCTTCTGGATGTGACTGCAGGATTCTTCTAAGCCCTTGCTTCTCCAGGGCTGATCCACCCTGGTAACATCTACCTTGTTCTGGCCCACAGTTGAAGAAGAGGATCCAGGATGACATTGACCAGAATATAGGTTTCAATCGCACCCCAACTATCAGTGACCGGAACCGCCTTGTACTGCTGGAGGCGACCATCCGTGAGGTGCTTCGAATCCGGCCTGTGTCCCCTACGCTCATCCCCCACAGGGCTATCACTGACTCCAGGTGTGCCTTCCCTCCCAGGAACAGCCAGCCCACCTGGTCCCTCCTCCAAGGCTCCACCCCTCCAACTGGCTGGTTAACCTACAGTCAACCACTGATTACAGATCATCCTACCCCTAACCCTACTGATCAATGTCTACTACCCACTGATACCCACTGACCCATCAACCTAACCTCTCTCAGAAGCTGCCTGTGGCCCAGGAGACAGGTGCACCTACCCAGTCCAATAGCCACTACACACACACACACACACACATGCACGCATGCACCAGCTCAATACACACTCCCACAGGCCCTAACAGAGTCACAAATTTGATTCTAAGGTTTTGCCACTTTTCATGCAAACAACAACAAACTGACACGGACCCAATCTTCCCCAACCAGGAGAACTTCAGCAGCGACTCCATCACCAGCTTCCTGGACACACTGATGCAAGCCAAGGTTAATGCAGACAATAACAATGCTGGTCCAGACCAGGATTCAAAGCTGCTTTCAAACAGGCACATGGTCTCCACCATAGGGGACATCTTCGGGGCTGGTGTGGAGACTTCTGCCTCTGTGATCAACTGGATCGTAGCCTACCTGCTACATCATCCTCTGGTGAGCTTCTCCCTACCCTAGCATTCCCAGCCACTCTTGACCCCAGGCAGACTCACCTCTGCTTCAGAGAGAGGGAGAGGTAATACCCTCAGGACTTCTTTGCAGGATGCCTGGGCTGCGGCACCCTTTGCCCAAGCGGCGGCTGGCTCTGGTCCTTGGGTGGAGCTGCCCCATTTTCTGGAAGCAAAGCCAGGGCTGCAGGGTCACCTCTGGGAAGGGTCCGGGTCAGCTCTTCTGGATGTGACTGCAGGATTCTTCTAAGCCCTTGCTTCTCCAGGGCTGATCCACCCTGGTAACATCTACCTTGTTCTGGCCCACAGTTGAAGAAGAGGATCCAGGATGACATTGACCAGAATATAGGTTTCAATCGCACCCCAACTATCAGTGACCGGAACCGCCTTGTACTGCTGGAGGCGACCATCCGTGAGGTGCTTCGAATCCGGCCTGTGTCCCCTACGCTCATCCCCCACAGGGCTATCACTGACTCCAGGTGTGCCTTCCCTCCCAGGAACAGCCAGCCCACCTGGTCCCTCCTCCAAGGCTCCACCCCTCCAACTGGCTGGTTAACCTACAGTCAACCACTGATTACAGATCATCCTACCCCTAACCCTACTGATCAATGTCTACTACCCACTGATACCCACTGACCCATCAACCTAACCTCTCTCAGAAGCTGCCTGTGGCCCAGGAGACAGGTGCACCTACCCAGTCCAATAGCCACTACACACACACACACACACACATGCACGCATGCACCAGCTCAATACACACTCCCACAGGCCCTAACAGAGTCACAAATTTGATTCTAAGTGCTTGCTAGGACGAAAGGGCTGGACATATATTTGATCTGGTAGATGCTGAGGAGAAGATGCAGGAATGGGCTCAGGAGAGCAAAGGACTCTTTTCCCTGGATAGGGACCACGGAGGCTTGGGGCGCAGCAGATTGGGAAGGGCAATACTCCAGACCCTCTTTTCCTCTCCTTCCCTGGGGCAGCATTGGCAATCTTACCATTGACAAGGACACAGATGTTGTGGTCAACCTGTGGGCACTACATCACAATGAAAAGGAGTGGCACCGGCCTGACCTGTTCATGCCTGGTAAGTCCAGCCCCCTCTGGGCCCACCTCTCCAGCACTGTTTCCCCTCAGTTGAGCTGCCTCCTAGAAAGTGCCTGACTCCAACTACATGGACCCATTGACACCCTCATCCTACCCTATGCTTAGCCAGAGTCTTCACAGCTGGGTTTCCCACTCTCTCCTTCCACCAACTGCAAGTCTCCTCCTCTAAGAAGCCCTCTAGGCATATGTCTCCCAGGAAGTCAGACCCTTGCTTCTGATGGTGGCATTTTCATCTGTTAATACACCTGTTCATCCTTGCTGAATATTCCATCTTTTCTGTGTGATGAAGGAAGGGCTACCTGAGAGCACGGCACATATCTCTCCTAAGACTGGGCCTCCCTCCCCCAAGTAAGGCTGTGCACCTTCTTAGACTGGAGGCTCTCTGGGCAGGGCCATGTTCTCCCCCTACGCCTCAGCTGACACCTGTCCTAGCCCATGATGGATGCCTCCCCATGCCCACAGAGCGCTTCTTGGACCCCACGGGAACGCAACTCATCTCGCCGACGTTAAGCTACCTGCCCTTTGGAATGGGACCCCGCTCCTGCATAGGTGAGATGCTAGCCCGCCAGGAGCTCTTCCTCTTCACGTGCTGGCTGCTGCAGAGGTTCGACCTGGAGATCCCGGATGACGGCAAGCTCCCAACTCTGGAGGGCCACGCTGGTCTGGTTTTGCAGATCGAACCTTTCAAGGTGAAGGTCAAGGAGCGCCAGGCCTGGAAGGAAGCCCAGGCTGAGCACAACACCTCGAGACTCCACCCTATGTGATAACCCCCAGCACAGAATTAGAGGAGCTCTGCCACCCTCCCTCCCCCATTCTACCCTCCTCCCCACCCACTCTGCCTTCTTTTCCAGCCTGCAGCCCTGGCAGTGATGTGCATGAACAGTTGTTTTTTTGTTCTGCTTTGTTTTGTTTTTCAAAAAGTCCCTGAGCAGCTCACTCGTTCTTTCAATAAGTATTTTATTGAACACCTGCTGTGTGCCACTCACTCACTGTCCTTGGACCCTCAGGCTCCCTGGCCTCATGAAACTTAAGATTCTAGTGAGGGCTGACAAATGAACTTCAGTTTCAGAGACTCGTAAGAGTTTTGGAGTCAATTATACGGGGTACTGGTGATGTAAGGGGCATGGCAGAGGTGGGTGTGGCCATGGGGAAGGCTAGGGGAAGGTGCTGCAGGCTGAGGGAGCAGCAGGTGAGAGGCTGCCAAGGGAGGAGCGGTCATTCGGTCTAGAGCAGAGCCAATAAGAGGAAGAATGGTCCCTCATGAAGTTAGACTGCAGGCAGGGCCAGGTCCCATGGAGCCTTACTAAGTAACAGGAAGGAGTTCAGGTTTCTAGTCCAAGTATGGGGAGAAGTCACAGGAGGGTTTACACCTTTAAGTGGAAATGTCTGGTTCATATTTTCAAAAATTCAGATGGAAAGTGGTCTGTAGAGGGATGAGAGAAGGGGCTAAGGGAGGAGGCTGTGCAGGTCCGGGAGATGATGATGGTGGCTTAGACCCTGGGGACGGCAGTAGAGATGGCAGGAAGTGGTGGGATTGAGTTTACACTTGGAAATTAGAACAGCAGATCATGTTTGCTTTGATCCAGTCATCGCTGGGAGTACCTCAACAGTTTGGCTTTGGGGGAGGTATCTGTGATCCACAAACTCAGTCCACCACTACCCATCCCTCTTGTCTTGGTCCCTAAAGACTGGTAGGTCCCATTTCCCTTGTTCTGTGCTGGCATAAACACCACCAGGGAAGGGCTTCCACAGCAGTCTTCTGCTGAAACGCCCAGGCTCTGTCCCCACTCTCCACCCTCAACCCCCAGGAAGTCTGTAAATGCCTCACTAGAAAACAGAGCCTTCTTCAAACATTAAACCCAGCAACTTTAAACCTTGGCCACTGGCCAGTCCACAAGCGAAATATGTCCTGAGATGCCCTGGGAGAAACCGGCCCCCGCCCTTTAGCCTAGAGAGGGGCCCCACCCCCAGCTTCCTGGCGCCAGCCAGACCAGAGTCAGATCATCAGCAACCCAGTCTTTCTGACTGGAGGAAGGCTCTGGACACGCCAGCAGGGCAAGATTATGACCCTCCTGGCCAAGTTCCAGGAGAAATCAAGGGAGCCCCAACAAAGAGGGAAGGCCAAGGTTATCCCATTTTTAACCAAGGGGGGCATTTGAACTTCAGTTTCAGAGACTCGTAAGAGTTTTGGAGTCAATTATACGGGGTACTGGTGATGTAAGGGGCATGGCAGAGGTGGGTGTGGCCATGGGGAAGGCTAGGGGAAGGTGCTGCAGGCTGAGGGAGCAGCAGGTGAGAGGCTGCCAAGGGAGGAGCGGTCATTCGGTCTAGAGCAGAGCCAATAAGAGGAAGAATGGTCCCTCATGAAGTTAGACTGCAGGCAGGGCCAGGTCCCATGGAGCCTTACTAAGTAACAGGAAGGAGTTCAGGTTTCTAGTCCAAGTATGGGGAGAAGTCACAGGAGGGTTTACACCTTTAAGTGGAAATGTCTGGTTCATATTTTCAAAAATTCAGATGGAAAGTGGTCTGTAGAGGGATGAGAGAAGGGGCTAAGGGAGGAGGCTGTGCAGGTCCGGGAGATGATGATGGTGGCTTAGACCCTGGGGACGGCAGTAGAGATGGCAGGAAGTGGTGGGATTGAGTTTACACTTGGAAATTAGAACAGCAGATCATGTTTGCTTTGATCCAGTCATCGCTGGGAGTACCTCAACAGTTTGGCTTTGGGGGAGGTATCTGTGATCCACAAACTCAGTCCACCACTACCCATCCCTCTTGTCTTGGTCCCTAAAGACTGGTAGGTCCCATTTCCCTTGTTCTGTGCTGGCATAAACACCACCAGGGAAGGGCTTCCACAGCAGTCTTCTGCTGAAACGCCCAGGCTCTGTCCCCACTCTCCACCCTCAACCCCCAGGAAGTCTGTAAATGCCTCACTAGAAAACAGAGCCTTCTTCAAACATTAAACCCAGCAACTTTAAACCTTGGCCACTGGCCAGTCCACAAGCGAAATATGTCCTGAGATGCCCTGGGAGAAACTGGCCCCTGCCCTTTAGCCTAGAGAGAGGCCCCAACCCCAGCTTCCTGGCGCCAGCCAGACCAGAGTCAGATCATCAGCAACCCAGTCTTTCTGACTGGAGGAAGGCTCTGGACACGCCAGCAGGGCAAGATTATGACCCTCCTGGCCAAGTTCCAGGAGAAATCAAGGGAGCCCCAACAAAGAGGGAAGGCCAAGGTTATCCATCACAAGAGCACCTTCTTTCTTCAAAGAGCTCTGCTAATCCAGCGGTGGTGGGCCACTCTCTGCGTGTCCCCCAACCCAGTCCTGGCCTTCACTGGCCCATGACTCTGAGGCCTTGCTAAAGACCCATAGGAGCCATGGGCAGCTGTGGCTGACCCAGTCCCCAGCACAGGCAGCCGACGAGAAAGGGATGAAATGAGGTGGCCCCTTTTTTCTGCTGGGTTCCTCTGTTCCCACTGGCTGGTTGCTGTTCCAGAGCCAAGGGGAGCGAACCAGCTGGAGGAGGGAAGTGCTGCCATCTACTCAGACTCTGAAAGGCATTCTGTGGACAAGTGAGGGGAAGATAAGCAACATCCCCTGTAGAAGAGGTGCATGCATACTAAGTCACTTCAGTCATGTCCAGCTCTTTGAGATTCTATGGACTGTAGCCCGCCAGGCTCCAGCATCAATGAGATTCTCCAGGCAAGAATACTGGAGTAGGTTGCCATGACCTCCTCCAGAGGATCTTCCTGACCCAGGGATCGAACCTGCATCTCTTAGGACTCCTGCATTGGCAAGAGGGTTCTTTACAACTAGCGCCACCTGGGAAGTCCTGTAGATGAGGTGGGTATGTGTAACTAGGATGGAATCATCTGCCCGCCAACTACTGATTCAGCTCACTGACCGGCCGTGAAACAAGAGGTTAACTCTTCAATCTGAAGAGGAGAAACCTGAGGGCTTCCACAGCAGTCTTCTGCTGAAACGCCCAGGCTCTGTCCCCACTCTCCACCCTCAACCCCCAGGAAGTCTGTAAATGCCTCACTAGAAAACAGAGCCTTCTTCAAACATTAAACCCAGCAACTTTAAACCTTGGCCACTGGCCAGTCCACAAGCGAAATATGTCCTGAGATGCCCTGGGAGAAACTGGCCCCTGCCCTTTAGCCTAGAGAGAGGCCCCAACCCCAGCTTCCTGGCGCCAGCCAGACCAGAGTCAGATCATCAGCAACCCAGTCTTTCTGACTGGAGGAAGGCTCTGGACACGCCAGCAGGGCAAGATTATGACCCTCCTGGCCAAGTTCCAGGAGAAATCAAGGGAGCCCCAACAAAGAGGGAAGGCCAAGGTTATCCATCACAAGAGCACCTTCTTTCTTCAAAGAGCTCTGCTAATCCAGCGGTGGTGGGCCACTCTCTGCGTGTCCCCCAACCCAGTCCTGGCCTTCACTGGCCCATGACTCTGAGGCCTTGCTAAAGACCCATAGGAGCCATGGGCAGCTGTGGCTGACCCAGTCCCCAGCACAGGCAGCCGACGAGAAAGGGATGAAATGAGGTGGCCCCTTTTTTCTGCTGGGTTCCTCTGTTCCCACTGGCTGGTTGCTGTTCCAGAGCCAAGGGGAGCGAACCAGCTGGAGGAGGGAAGTGCTGCCATCTACTCAGACTCTGAAAGGCATTCTGTGGACAAGTGAGGGGAAGATAAGCAACATCCCCTGTAGAAGAGGTGCATGCATACTAAGTCACTTCAGTCATGTCCAGCTCTTTGAGATTCTATGGACTGTAGCCCGCCAGGCTCCAGCATCAATGAGATTCTCCAGGCAAGAATACTGGAGTAGGTTGCCATGACCTCCTCCAGAGGATCTTCCTGACCCAGGGATCGAACCTGCATCTCTTAGGACTCCTGCATTGGCAAGAGGGTTCTTTACAACTAGCGCCACCTGGGAAGTCCTGTAGATGAGGTGGGTATGTGTAACTAGGATGGAATCATCTGCCCTCCAACTACTGATTCAGCCCACTGACCGGCCGTGAAACAAGAGGTTAACTCTTCAATCTGAAGATGAGAAACCTGAGGGCCAAGGTGGGAGCAGGTGTGGGGGAGGAACAACTTGCTTAAGTCACGTAGTGACCTAGCAGCAGGGCTGGGGCAAGCGCCCAGGATATTTCACTGATGCAGGGTCAGGAGTCAGCACCCTCTTCCCACAGGTCTCTGCCTCTGTGCAGAAGGGCTCAGGCGTCTGGCTGGGGAGAGTACAAAGTTGAGTGTCCCTTTAGGAAGTGACCTCTGACAGCTGCCCAAACTGCTATTCCTCTGCCTGAGGCCTTTTCCTGCTTCCGTTCCTTGGTGTGGAGTCACAGGCACGTTGGAGCATGCCTGTGTTGCAGATGGGTGTGGTGACCTCCAGGGACACCGTCTTGTCCCAGCATCTCTGGAATTCAGGACTGAGCCCTCGTGTGTCCTTTTGGCTGCTGGTCATTCGACACATGGGAGGAATGGCATTCTAAATCACTTGGCTAATCGGTCTAGTGATAAAAGAAGTGTAACGCCTTATGCAGAAGGAAATCCAGATCTTGGGCAAAGCTGGAAGGTCTTCATCAAGACTTCAAGAGCCACCTTTTCAGCCTCAGACTGCCCTTAACCAGGGTAGTGGTGTCATGGTATATAAACACAGAACAAGTTCTCTGGTGCTAGTGGTACGGAACAGCCCTGATTTGCAGTGTTTGCTGATCACTGTTGTGAACTTTCCCACCATGACCAACTTCAAGCCACCAATATAATGTCACACAGGAGTTGGGAGCCCATGATTATTGCAAGTGTTTGCTGATCACTGTTGTGAACTTTCCCCCATGACCAATTACAGTCATGTCCAGCTCTTTGAGATTCTATGGACTGTAGCCCGCCAGGCTCCAGCATCAATGAGATTCTCCAGGCAAGAATACTGGAGTAGGTTGCCATGACCTCCTCCAGAGGATCTTCCTGACCCAGGGATCGAACCTGCATCTCTTAGGACTCCTGCATTGGCAAGAGGGTTCTTTACAACTAGCGCCACCTGGGAAGTCCTGTAGATGAGGTGGGTATGTGTAACTAGGATGGAATCATCTGCCCTCCAACTACTGATTCAGCCCACTGACCGGCCGTGAAACAAGAGGTTAACTCTTCAATCTGAAGATGAGAAACCTGAGGGCCAAGGTGGGAGCAGGTGTGGGGGAGGAACAACTTGCTTAAGTCACGTAGTGACCTAGCAGCAGGGCTGGGGCAAGCGCCCAGGATATTTCACTGATGCAGGGGCAGGAGTCAGCACCCTCTTCCCACAGGTCTCTGCCTCTGTGCAGAAGGGCTCAGGCGTCTGGCTGGGGAGAGTACAAAGTTGAGTGTCCCTTTAGGAAGTGACCTCTGACAGCTGCCCAAACTGCTATTCCTCTGCCTGAGGCCTTTTCCTGCTTCCGTTCCTTGGTGTGGAGTCACAGGCACGTTGGAGCATGCCTGTGTTGCAGATGGGTGTGGTGACCTCCAGGGACACCGTCTTGTCCCAGCATCTCTGGAATTCAGGACTGAGCCCTCGTGTGTCCTTTTGGCTGCTGGTCATTCGACACATGGGAGGAATGGCATTCTAAATCACTTGGCTAATCGGTCTAGTGATAAAAGAAGTGTAACGCCTTATGCAGAAGGAAATCCAGATCTTGGGCAAAGCTGGAAGGTCTTCATCAAGACTTCAAGAGCCACCTTTTCAGCCTCAGACTGCCCTTAACCAGGGTAGTGGTGTCATGGTATATAAACACAGAACAAGTTCTCTGGTGCTAGTGGTACGGAACAGCCCTGATTTGCAGTGTTTGCTGATCACTGTTGTGAACTTTCCCACCATGACCAACTTCAAGCCACCAATATAATGTCACACAGGAGTTGGGGAGAGACGCACAGCAGGGTAGTGGCTATTTGCCATTACGTTACATAGTAAATACCATTATGCACTATTCTCACCATACACAGACACAAAGCCCAGGGCATAGATAGCAGCAATGTAGTAAAATAATTAGGAAATGATCACTTGTGTACTTATCACCTTTGTTTTTAGTATGGTTTACTCAATTATAAGTTTATATAGATTACTTTCATGATTAAATAGCCCATACATTCCTAAAAAATTTAATGATCAGTTCTTATGAGCTATAAGAGCTGGCCTTCTCGGGAGAAATAGGTCGTCCCTGTCCTTCAGAAGAGTGGTTCCCCAGAGTCCCCATTCTGAGGGGAGGAGAGTCCCTAGCTGCTCACCTAGCTGCGGGATGTGGGTGAGTGTGTGGATGTTCTAGTCAGCCTCTGGCGGCCACTAAATCCACAACTAGAGCCCTCTCTCCAGTCACACATGGGGACAAACACCCATCTCAGGACAGGAATCCAGTCACAGAGGCTCAAGGCGGGTGGGGAGCAGCCTGCAGGAAGGGTTCTGGTCCCTAGCCATCTCAGGCTCAATCTCAGGCTCACTGCTAGCATCTCGTTTGAAAAGCGGGGTAACTTACCACCTGGGCTGCCATTATCTGAGGCTCTGGTGAGGATGGCAAGCAGGAAGGGCTTGTGAGCAGGAGAGGTCTACACTGCTGGGAGTTACAGATCAGAGGTCAGGCTGTGAGAGAAGGTTCTCTCAGTGTTGTCATTTACAGAGCCAATGAGTAAAGACCACTGACTAGACCTTCCTTTACTTGTTTTCTCACCTATAATATGGGCAGCTGAGGCTTGCGGGGAAATAGCGCCACCCACCTCAGAGGGTTGCTGAGGACAGAATATGAACACCCGTCTCGGGTTCAGTGCCTTGACAGATACTGGCCTTATCATCGTTGCCTAAATTCAGACCCACCAAATAAGTCCTTCTCTAAGGGTTTACACGAACCTCCCAAAGGCCACCAGCTTGGTCAGGTAGGGGAGCAGGTGTGTCCAGACAGGTCCAGCCACAGGACAGGACCAACAGGAGGCCCCCTTGTGGCTCCAGATGGCCCTGCCCGCTAACCCCTCTTCCCTCTGAAGCCAGGGCAGGCTGGCAGCTGGGAAGTGCGTGGAGACCCCGAAAGACAACTTTTCATGGTTCCAATACCAGAGTGTTTTGTAACTTTCCAGTGGAATTACGCTTCTTGAGACTCCTTAGTGAGAAGATGCACAATGGAAGGTTAAACCCTGGTGAGGAGCAGATTTATACAGAGAGGAGAAATTTTAGCTTAAACAAAAATCCTCTTCTTTCCCTCAAATGCCACAAAAGCTTTTTTTAAATTTTTTAATCTTCTGTGAGGAACAGCAAAACATTCTTGCAAGGAAAAGATACAAAGAAGGTCCAAATAACTCCTGAATATTTTACAGCGTTTCCAAGGAGTTATCACCTCCCTGTGGAACTTCACATTGATCTGAAGCAGGTACCAGTCTGCCATTTCAGTACTGAGGGGCTCTGAGAGGTGAAAGCTGGCTGGGTGTGGGGACTTCTAGGGGGGCTTATGAAGAGGCAAAGAGAGAGAGGAAGAGGGAATAAAGCAGCTCCTGAGGAAACGGTATCTGGTCCGCCTGCCACCAGGTTACTCCCCTGCTCAACACACCCTTCTCTGCTTTCTCTCACCTTTGAAAAGGTTCTTCTCGTCGCTTGTGAGCACCAAGGATACAACTCTTCACTCTCTGGCCAACTAGTTAGGCAATAGTTTTGCAGTCAGCAGATGTGAGTTTTAATCCCGGCTCTACCACAGCTTCACCCGCTGTGTGATCTTGGACCAGTTAATTAATTCCTCTGAATGCTTCCTCCCCACTAATAAAGTGGGAATAATTACACTCCATACCGTACTCTTACTTTTTCACTATAATATGGGTTTGCGGAAATAGCGCCACCCACCTCAGAGGGTTGCTGAGGACAGAATATGAACACCCGCTCGGGTTCAGTGCCTTGACAGATAATGGCCTTATCATCGTTGCCTAAATTCAGACCCACCAAATAAGTCCTTCTCTAAGGGTTTACACGAACCTCCCAAAGGCCACCAGCTTGGTCAGGTAGGGGAGCAGGTGTGTCCAGACAGGTCCAGCCACAGGACAGGACCAACAGGAGGCCCCCTTGTGGCTCCAGATGGCCCTGCCCGCTAACCCCTCTTCCCTCTGAAGCCAGGGCAGGCTGGCAGCTGGGAAGTGCGTGGAGACCCCGAAAGACAACTTTTCATGGTTCCAATACCAGAGTGTTTTGTAACTTTCCAGTGGAATTACGCTTCTTGAGACTCCTTAGTGAGAAGATGCACAATGGAAGGTTAAACCCTGGTGAGGAGCAGATTTATACAGAGAGGAGAAATTTTAGCTTAAACAAAAATCCTCTTCTTTCCCTCAAATGCCACAAAAGCTTTTTTTAAATTTTTTAATCTTCTGTGAGGAACAGCAAAACATTCTTGCAAGGAAAAGATACAAAGAAGGTCCAAATAACTCCTGAATATTTTACAGCGTTTCCAAGGAGTTATCACCTCCCTGTGGAACTTCACATTGATCTGAAGCAGGTACCAGTCTGCCATTTCAGTACTGAGGGGCTCTGAGAGGTGAAAGCTGGCTGGGTGTGGGGACTTCTAGGGGGGCTTATGAAGAGGCAAAGAGAGAGGAAGAGGGAATAAAGCAGCTCCTGAGGAAACGGTATCTGGTCCGCCTGCCACCAGGTTACTCCCCTGCTCAACACACCCTTCTCTGCTTTCTCTCACCTTTGAAAAGGTTCTTCTCGTCGCTTGTGAGCACCAAGGATACAACTCTTCACTCTCTGGCCAACTAGTTAGGCAATAGTTTTGCAGTCAGCAGATGTGAGTTTTAATCCCGGCTCTACCACAGCTTCACCCGCTGTGTGATCTTGGACCAGTTAATTAATTCCTCTGAATGCTTCCTCCCCACTAATAAAGTGGGAATAATTACACTCCATACTTCAGAGAGTTACCTTGAGGCTAAAATAAGAAAATGTAGGTAAGATGCTTATACAAGACCTGGTGTTACATAAACAGTCAGTAAATAAGGACACATTAAAATCTTTTTATTACTAGCTTACCTCTCC
Source organism: Tragulus kanchil (assembly GCA_022376925.1). Taxonomy (NCBI): domain Eukaryota; kingdom Metazoa; phylum Chordata; class Mammalia; order Artiodactyla; family Tragulidae; genus Tragulus; species Tragulus kanchil. The sequence goes on from JAIOJX010000005.1 coordinate 139,439,240, forward strand.
AGCTTCCTCTCCTGTCACTTTCCAGGATGAAATCACCTAGAGGGATTAAACTGCTCAGTTTTAGACATGACACCACACTCTCCCGTTTTAGGCTTTCCACTTTTTTGTGCTTTTTAGCACCTGGCATACAGTAGGCACTCAATAATCTGCAGACTGAATGTTTGCATGGAATTGCCTTTACACGTTTCTTCACCTGGCAAGCTCAGTTTAGAGGTCCCTGCTCCAGGATGGTTCCCCTCAACTCCCAGGGGTTTACACTCTCCTTGACATCCTGTGCACACATGCCTCATGGTACCTACCACGTGCTACTAAAACTGTTCATGCTCCTTTCTCCCTTGCTAGACTATTATTAGCTCTTCTAAAGAGGGTCCAGGTCTAAGGCACCCTTGCATCCTCAATGCCTGGCACATGCTAGGTGCTCGTAAGTGCTCAGCTCTTGAGCAAGGGCAGTTACTTGTCCCAGCAGCAAACTGCATCTCACCCATCTCCCTAGACCCGCTGCCCTCCCCAGTGAGAAGCAGGTTTCCAGCAGGGTCATTCAAGTCTGCCAAATCCTCTTCCTGCTCCTTCTCCTGAGCTGAGCTAAGCCTTGATTTTTTGCTCCCTGGCTGAAAAGAGAGGAAACTGGAGGATGGGGAGTTTCCTGAAATTCCTGTTTGTGAAATCTACTGTTTTGTGCTTTCAAGGCACTGGTACTGTCTCCACCTGAAATTGGTCACCTGGGGCAGTAGCAACAGCAAATGCTGTACCTCATTAGAGAAATCAGGAATTCAATGAGCCAGGAGCCTAGGGAGCCCTAACAACCTGGGCAGTAGGGTACACACACGGCCTCTGGTCCGCAGCCCGTAAGAGCTGTCCCATTTTTGTAGACCTTAGCTTAAGAAAGTAAGAAATGTAAGCTCCTTTTGAACTATCTCTATATCTTGGACCATAATAACCTGAATGCTTCCTCCCCACTAATAAAGTGGGAATAATTACACTCCATACTTCAGAGAGTTACCTTGAGGCTAAAATAAGAAAATGTAGGTAAGATGCTTATACAAGACCTGGTGTTACATAAACAGTCAGTAAATAAGGACACATTAAAATCTTTTTATTACTAGCTTACCTCTCCAGCTTCCTCTCCTGTCACTTTCCAGGATGAAATCACCTAGAGGGATTAAACTGCTCAGTTTTAGACATGACACCACACTCTCCCGTTTTAGGCTTTCCACTTTTTTGTGCTTTTTAGCACCTGGCATACAGTAGGCACTCAATAATCTGCAGACTGAATGTTTGCATGGAATTGCCTTTACACGTTTCTTCACCTGGCAAGCTCAGTTTAGAGGTCCCTGCTCCAGGATGGTTCCCCTCAACTCCCAGGGGTTTACACTCTCCTTGACATCCTGTGCACACATGCCTCATGGTACCTACCACGTGCTACTAAAACTGTTCATGCTCCTTTCTCCCTTGCTAGACTATTATTAGCTCTTCTAAAGAGGGTCCAGGTCTAAGGCACCCTTGCATCCTCAATGCCTGGCACATGCTAGGTGCTCGTAAGTGCTCAGCTCTTGAGCAAGGGCAGTTACTTGTCCCAGCAGCAAACTGCATCTCACCCATCTCCCTAGACCCGCTGCCCTCCCCAGTGAGAAGCAGGTTTCCAGCAGGGTCATTCAAGTCTGCCAAATCCTCTTCCTGCTCCTTCTCCTGAGCTGAGCTAAGCCTTGATTTTTTGCTCCCTGGCTGAAAAGAGAGGAAACTGGAGGATGGGGAGTTTCCTGAAATTCCTGTTTGTGAAATCTACTGTTTTGTGCTTTCAAGGCACTGGTACTGTCTCCACCTGAAATTGGTCACCTGGGGCAGTAGCAACAGCAAATGCTGTACCTCATTAGAGAAATCAGGAATTCAATGAGCCAGGAGCCTAGGGAGCCCTAACAACCTGGGCAGTAGGGTACACACACGGCCTCTGGTCCGCAGCCCGTAAGAGCTGTCCCATTTTTTGTGCCACTCAGACCTTAGCTTAAGAAAGTAAGAATGATGTACTCTGCCAGTTCCTTCCTATGGTTTCAGAACTATCTCTATATGCTAATACGGCTTCCCTGGGGTGAAGCTAGAGGAGTCCAACAATTTACAAGGAACTAAGCAGCAATCATCTTACTGGAGTCACAGAAGGACCGGGGCAGTGTCCTCTGGCCCAGGGTCAGATGAGGCCGGGAAGCATGTCTGGGTTTTATACTGGACTCTCAGAAACCATAGGGCAAACCCAGGGGCTAGAGAGGACAATGCTCTCTGCCAGTATACCCTGCTGGCCCATCAGTGAGCACTCCACCTGGGGAGGCAAGATCTCCTCTTGGGAGGGTTCTAGGGGTACTCATCATCCTGCTTTGTGTACCTGCAAGTGGCCCAAAGAGAAGTCTTGCTGGGTGGGGGTGTTCCCCTTCCTAGGAAGAGGCAGAAGACTGCTGTTCTTTCTAGTCATGGAGCAAGGACTCAGTACCTGATTCAAAGTGCTGGAAGAACAAATCTTAAGCAGAGGGTAAAATGAGAATATGTCTGAGGAAAGGCGCATGGCCCCACAATGGCACATGTTGGCACATGGGTAGCTCCCACCTGCCTGAAAATCAGTTCTGCAATCCCTGCCTGGAATGCAAGCCCTAAACCAACCGCTCCCCCAACTCCTTGAGCTTTTTTGAATCAGTATGTCTTACTTCATCTCAATCTCCCTCACATTGCTGGTTAGCCATTTCATGTGAGTTTGCTTTGTCCTCTCCCCTGTAGCTGAACTTCTGCAGGGAGTGGCCTTGTCTCACACATCACTTTCACATTCTCCTTGGGATCCAGCACAGTGCTGAAGACTCCATACCCCATTTTGTGTTAAATTCTGAGGCCAAGCACTCACCCACAACTCTACCATGTCAATAAGAGACCTCCAGAAGGGCTTGCTTCCTCTTAATGTCATGTCTTAGCTTTTGACAACATATGTTTTTGCTTTGCGGGCGGGTTGGGGGGCGTGTCTGCTTCTAAACTGTTTGTGGGCGCCTGTCCCTGATGGCTGCCACATCTTTCAGCCTCTGTGTGGAGAAGGGAAGGGCATGGGCAGTGAGGAATCTCAAGAGACAACTCCCTCCCTGAAGTCTGAGGAGGAGGAAAAAGGAACAAGTCTTGCAGAAAAAAAAAGCACAGTCAGGTTCTGGGGATCGATTTTATTTGGGCTTCTCACAGTGGTTAGAGCCACTCTGTCTTCAGAACAATCACAGCACAGGAAATGCGTCACCAAGACTGCCCAGAAAAGTCTGACCAGCTGAATCTTATTGCTTAAAATACACATATTCACAATAACTGACAAAGGGTGCTGTGCCTCACACGGGAATGTGTTAGCAATTGCAAATCTTCCGACTGAAGCACCAAACCCTCAGCCAACCCCGTTCTTCTCAGTCTCCTGAACACCAGGTCCCTCCAATCTCCCCATCCCCTCACGGGTCCTTCGGCTCCCTGCTTCGGTCCTTCCTTGTGTGGGGCAGCCTCATGTAGTGGCGGCCAGGCTGTGACGCTGGACTGGAGTCCAACTACACCCACTGTGTTGTCTTCTCGTGCCTTCAGGGTCGGACGCTGCAGTGAACCCAGCAGTGAACGTGTGGATCAGTTCCCCACTCTGACTGAAGAAGGAATCTTGAGAGAGCCAGAATCCATCCTTTGGACCAGTTAACTCAAGCAGGGTTCATTTTGGTAAAACTTGATCACCTTTGAGACACTTCAGTGAGTTGTTTGGGATAAAAAATTTAAAAAAAAGGCGGCAGGAAAGGCATCTGAGGGCTGCAGGCACACTCCTGCCCGCTCTGGCCACACGCTGGCCATGTGCTGGACCGCGGGAGGGGGAGGAGGCAAGCCCTATGGCACTGTGGTGGCTGCCAAACCCTCCTGGAAATTCTGGGCAAGACCAACATCTGGGCCACAGCCAGTCTGAGCCTGACCCTGAATATCCAGAGTCTGGCTTCTGTCTGAGGTTCCACCTTGGCCTTCTGTCCCCAGCAGGGGTGGACACCCCTGGGGGATGATGCCGAGGACCAGGAGCAGCCGGAGGGGTAGGCGGACAGGCTCAGAGCACGTTTCTGCTTACAGGGGACAGGACACAGGCCTCCTCGTGTCCACGAAGCAATGTGCAAATTGCAGTGATGGGTAGAGTAAAACCTCTACTTGGAGCACAGTATCTCTGGCAAACGTGGGGACTGCTGTCGACAGCGCTGCTGAGTACACCCGAGTGCACAGTCAGACATTTGCTCAGTAAACAGTAAATGCGTAAAATAAATTACCTTGAGAGGGCGCACCTGCTCCGAACACGCAGGTAATGGGAGCAGAGTGGCTGCTGTTCAAAGTATATTCACAGGAACACAGGGCTGGGGGCTCACACATGACAGATAGACACACACAAGTTACTGAAAAGGTCATCGTATACGGACTGCACTTTGTTCAACATAGATTTTGGTTTTGTGGACTCCAAACACACTCGTTCACCTCACAGCCTCGGATTTGTCTGTTTTGTGTGTATGTGTGCATATACAGACATATACACATATACACATAGGTACGTGTATATTCATATATATACAGGTATATACCTTCCTTTCTTACTATAATGTCAACACCTAGTCTGAATATCATCATTCAAGAGTGGAGGAAGAACCAGGTTCTTCATGTGAACAGGGCTGGGCAGGGAATGTTAGTTTCGGCAGTTTGCTTTCTCCATTCAGATTATATCTATCAAAGCTCACCTAGTTTCTGAAGCCGAACTACAGGAATAAGGATCCTGTGGTCCTTTGGAAGGGCTGCCTCCACCCTCCTATCTGGGCCACTGAGACTCTTTACATAGGCTACAAAAATTAGTTACCCCACTCAAGGGGTGGTGCGGAGCAGGGAAAGGGCACGAAAACCACAGATAACCAAGGCATTTTTCCAAGTGGTCAGTTTGCAGTAACAAACAAATAAACAAAACAACTTATTCAGAATTAAGAGAAAACACTGTGTGAGAGCCAAGGCTCAGGACCCACAGGCTCCTCCCTGGCCAGGAGCGGCAGGGGGGCAGCCTATGGCACTGTGGGTAAACCCTCCTGGAAATTCTGGGCAAGACCAACATCTGGGCCACAGCCAGTCTGAGCCTGACCCTGAATATCCAGAGTCTGGCTTCTGTCTGAGGTTCCACCTTGGCCTTCTGTCCCCAGCAGGGGTGGACACCCCTGGGGGATGATGCCGAGGACCAGGAGCAGCCGGAGGGGTAGGCGGACAGGCTCAGAGCACGTTTCTGCTTACAGGGGACAGGACACAGGCCTCCTCGTGTCCACGAAGCAATGTGCAAATTGCAGTGATGGGTAGAGTAAAACCTCTACTTGGAGCACAGTATCTCTGGCAAACGTGGGGACTGCTGTCGACAGCGCTGCTGAGTACACCCGAGTGCACAGTCAGACATTTGCTCAGTAAACAGTAAATGCGTAAAATAAATTACCTTGAGAGGGCGCACCTGCTCCGAACACGCAGGTAATGGGAGCAGAGTGGCTGCTGTTCAAAGTATATTCACAGGAACACAGGGCAGGGGGCTCACACATGACAGATAGACACACACAAGTTACTGAAAAGGTCATCGTATACGGACTGCACTTTGTTCAACATAGATTTTGGTTTTGTGGACTCCAAACACACTCGTTCACCTCACAGCCTCGGATTTGTCTGTTTTGTGTGTATGTGTGCATATACAGACATATACACATATACACATAGGTACGTGTATATTCATATATATACAGGTATATACCTTCCTTTCTTACTATAATGTCAACACCTAGTCTGAATATCATCATTCAAGAGTGGAGGAAGAACCAGGTTCTTCATGTGAACAGGGCTGGGCAGGGAATGTTAGTTTCGGCAGTTTGCTTTCTCCATTCAGATTATATCTATCAAAGCTCACCTAGTTTCTGAAGCCGAACTACAGGAATAAGGATCCTGTGGTCCTTTGGAAGGGCTGCCTCCACCCTCCTATCTGGGCCACTGAGACTCTTTACATAGGCTACAAAAATTAGTTACCCCACTCAAGGGGTGGTGCGGAGCAGGGAAAGGGCACGAAAACCACAGATAACCAAGGCATTTTTCCAAGTGGTCAGTTTGCAGTAACAAACAAATAAACAAAACAACTTATTCAGAATTAAGAGAAAACACTGTGTGAGAGCCAAGCTGCAGGCCCGCCCTTTCTCAGGACCCACAGGCTCCTCATTTGTTCGTAGAGAACAGTGAGACATGAAGGCCAGCAGACACGTGCCTGGGACGGGGGAGGGCACTGGTCACCTGTGGGCGCAGGTGAAAGGGCAAAGATGCAGAAAGCTGCACCTCCGTCTGCTGCCACGGTGCAGGGCTCACCCACAGGAGCTCCAGAGATAGCCCCCACCTCGGCCTGCACACAATGTACCTGCCAGCTCAACTACAGCCAGGCTCTTTGAAGGCCAAGTTGGGAAAAAGACACAAACTTCCCTTTTCCAAAACAAAATTCTTGCCTGCCCACTGGTCAAGTTCTTGTTTTTCAGCTTGCTTCTGTTGTTTTTTTTTCTTTTTTAAAAATCAAAAGCAGGTATAATCTTCCACCCTGGAATCAGTCTGACGCCAGCCAGAATCTGCTGGGAAGGGGGAGGCCCCTCCAGGACACACCATTTCACTGGGAGCTCATCACCTGGAATCTGAGAGCACAAGTCCCCTAGCGACCCACTGCACAACCGCCAGTCAGCTCTCGCCCTCCCACAGCAGAGCCCACTTCTGGCTCTGCAGACACTGGCAGCGAGGGGTGACAATCCCTGGGCCTCTGTGAGCTTCTTCTTCATCCAGGGCTGAGACCAGCCAGCTCAGTTCTCATAAACTAACACCAGAACGCACATCAATTCCACCACCAAGAGTCACCTCAGGGCACAGTCTCATTCCCTCCTTGGGGGCTTCTGAACACACAAATCTCTGACCCAAGCAGGTAGTGAGACCTGCCTTTAAAAGAGGTAAAGGGAGAAGGGGTGGGGTGTGAGGAATGAGTCACAGGACAACGTCTCAGCTCTCCACGGCACTGTGCTTCTGTGGGTAGTAAGCCACCCACACTCCAAACGGTACCTGGAGATGCAGAAAAATGCAGGAGCAGAGGATGGGGAGAAAAAGGAACAGTCACTTAATGCTTCTCACGTGGTTCTCCCCTACCCTGGTTGCATCGCCAAGTTCTCAGGTGCAGGCAGGACCTGCTCTAGCTGGGGGAGCTGCTGCTCTGGGAGTTTGGGGAGTCCTGCTCGTTGATGGTGTTCAGCAGCAGGCAGGCCGGCAGCCGCGGCAGGTGGGGGTGGCTGGGCTCCCGGGCCTGCTCCTCGGAGGGCTGGCAGAGCCCTTCCTCCTCGTCGCCGGGGGGCTGCACGTGGCAGCTGTCGCAGAAGTCCAGGGGCCCATCCAGGGCATCATCGATGAGTGCACTGAACTCTTTGAGGTCGTCATCATGGTGGCCCTGGCTGCACACACACACCTCGATGCCCGAGTCACCCGTGAAGCGGCGGTGTCTGCCGGGTGTCTTGTCTTTGTTGTCAGGGAGGGCGCTGCCCTGCTCGGGGCTGTGCTCTTTCTCTTTCAGCAGCTCCTCCTTACATTCGGAATCCTTGTCCAGGAAGGCCACGGGGTCCACTTCCCCCAGGCCGGCCACAGAGCCGCTGGGCTCCATCCCCGGGGTTTTGGTGGCTGCTGGGTCTGCTGGCACGTCGGAGGGCTCAGGGTCAGCGATGCTCGGGGGTCGGGTGCTACTCCTGCTGGGCCCAGACAAGGGGCTGCTCTGCATCCCCTGGGAGCCCCTGGTGGGATCAGGGGCTGGGGGGCTGCCGCCAGCAGGGCCACACTGTGCGGGCAGCTGCTGCTGCTGCTGCTGTTGCTGCTGGAGCTGGAAGGCACTGTATGGTGGGGGAGGAGTTGGAGGTCGGTTCACCACTTCCTCATAAGGAGGTAGTAAATAGTTTGGCAAAAACCCTAAAACAGGGAGGTAGGGAGGAGAAATTACTGCACTGGCAATTGCTCTAGGGCAGACTGCAGGCTCACATTAAACATGTGTCTCGTCCCACCTCCAACAAACCCACAAAGTGATAGCTACGGCTCTTGGGTGTGGGCAGGGCATAGGCCATGAGCGAGTTTGTAGAGAAAGAAGGACAGACTAGGAATAACCCATGCTAGCTTCTTGAAATCTGAGAGCTCCTAAAGGTGTTTCACAGGCAAGGACTTCTGCTCATCTGGAGTTAAGGAAGCGAGTTCAGCAAATGTGGCAAATGGCCAAGAGAGTTCTGTTCCAGAAGGGACCTGTTTCCACATGCACCCAAGTCTCACATTTCTTGCTCAGATTGCTGTTTCCTCCACCTGTATCCCATAGGCCTGGGGGTCAGGGGCTGTTAAGACTTTCTGACCACTTCTTTCTCCCATCCTGCACCCACTTTCTGGACTTGCCAGATGTATACCATGAAGAGGGCTTTTCTCTGAGAGGTTGGAAATCTGTGTTGCCACTCACTCTAGTATGGCTAGGAAGACACACCAAACCTCATTCAGATTCAGACCAAGGGCAGGTGGCTTACCAGTAGAGGGTAAGGGGTCATCATCAAGGCTTATTAGGAGCAATATGGCAGGGGAGTTATCTTTTGACTTGAGGAACAGATGCTCTAACAGTGAAAGTGAAAGTAAAGTCACTCAGTCGTCTCTGACTCTTTGTGACCCATGGAAGAACCATGGAAATCTCCAGGCAAGAATACTGGAGTGGATAGCCTTTCCCTTCTCCAAGGGATGTTCCCAACCCAGGGATAGAACCTAGGTTTCCTGCATTGCAGGCGGAGTCTTTATTGTCTAAGCCACCAGGGAAGCCCAAGAATCCTGGAGTGGGTAGCCTATCCCTTCTCCTGGGGATCTTCCAGACCCAGGGATTGAATCGGGGTCTCCTGCATTGTAGGAGGATTCTTTACCAGCTGAGCTACAAGGGAATCCAATTGCTAGCATTTACTGAGCACTTACTCTACCATGTGCTAAGCACTAAACTCTTCTAGGTGTGGGATTCCAAGTTTATGACCACTTTATTCAGTAGGACACACTGCAGAATGGCTCTGGACAGGCTGCACCGCTGGGCCTCCATCAACCCTTTGAGAGACAGTGGGAGGAACCCCAGGGAAGTCAGGTGAGTGTGCCCTTCAGTGAGTCACCAAGTTGCTTGGTTCTCAGGAAGTCCCAGTATCACCTCCCACCCCTGCCCTTTTCGTGGCAGCCTCTGCTCAAACATATTACATGGCAGGAAGCAAAATGGAGAGATTCAACACCACTGACCTCTAAATCTCGATTCATCCACATCATACAACATTCAACGACCCACGTATGAAAATCTGCCTAAAGGAACTGAGATGCAAGGAGAATCCACTGGTATGTACTGGTTCCTCAACATTCAAGGTGCATGTTCCTTCTCGTTCCTGTACGTGTGAGACCCTGTTCTGGGCGGGGCAAGGAGGCCAATCCCCTTAGGCCATAGTCTATGAGTCCTGCTCCCTGCCACTACCCCCAAGAGTGGGTTTGGTGGCTTCTGGAGTACGTACTGAAATAAAATGGCAGCGCTGAGTAATTGTGGGCTTCCCCGGGGGCGATCAGGTTGATTTCATGCTGCCGCTGCTGGGCTTGAAGGCGGTGCTTGGCTCGGCGGTGGTGGCAGACACAGCAGCAGCTCAGGATGATGATGATGGTCCACACAAGCCAGAACCCTGGTAGGGTAGGCAAGACAGAAAGGTCAGGCACACTGTGAACACCAGCAGAACACCAGCAGGAGGGGCTGCTCGCAGCACCAAGAGTCTCCAGGACGGTGCTGGCACTGCTGAGCCTTGCCCAGTGAAGCTAGAATCTGTGAACATTCAGAATCTGTGTTCAATTTTCATAAATGTCTGTACCAGAAAGACACATGGGGTGGAAGAGGGCAAGAAGGTAAGAGGGGAGTCTTTATTGTCTAAGCCACCAGGAAGCCCAAGAATCCTGGAGTGGGTAGCCTATCCCTTCTCCTGGGGATCTTCCAGACCCAGGGATTGAATCGGGTCTCCTGCATTGTAGGAGGATTCTTTACCAGCTGAGCTACAAGGGAATCCAATTGCTAGCATTTACTGAGCACTTACTCTACCATGTGCTAAGCACTAAACTCTTCTAGGTGTGGGATTCCAAGTTTATGACCACTTTATTCAGTAGGACACACTGCAGAATGGCTCTGGACAGGCTGCACCGCTGGGCCTCCATCAACCCTTTGAGAGACAGTGGGAGGAACCCCAGGGAAGTCAGGTGAGTGTGCCCTTCAGTGAGTCACCAAGTTGCTTGGTTCTCAGGAAGTCCCAGTATCACCTCCCACCCCTGCCCTTTTCGTGGCAGCCTCTGCTCAAACATATTACATGGCAGGAAGCAAAATGGAGAGATTCAACACCACTGACCTCTAAATCTCGATTCATCCACATCATACAACATTCAACGACCCACGTATGAAAATCTGCCTAAAGGAACTGAGATGCAAGGAGAATCCACTGGTATGTACTGGTTCCTCAACATTCAAGGTGCATGTTCCTTCTCGTTCCTGTACGTGTGAGACCCTGTTCTGGGCGGGGCAAGGAGGCCAATCCCCTTAGGCCATAGTCTATGAGTCCTGCTCCCTGCCACTACCCCCAAGAGTGGGTTTGGTGGCTTCTGGAGTACGTACTGAAATAAAATGGCAGCGCTGAGTAATTGTGGGCTTCCCGGTAGGCGATCAGGTTGATTTCATGCTGCCGCTGCTGGGCTTGAAGGCGGTGCTTGGCTCGGCGGTGGTGGCAGACACAGCAGCAGCTCAGGATGATGATGATGGTCCACACAAGCCAGAACCCTGGTAGGGTAGGCAAGACAGAAAGGTCAGGCACACTGTGAACACCAGCAGAACACCAGCAGGAGGGGCTGCTCGCAGCACCAAGAGTCTCCAGGACGGTGCTGGCACTGCTGAGCCTTGCCCAGTGAAGCTAGAATCTGTGAACATTCAGAATCTGTGTTCAATTTTCATAAATGTCTGTACCAGAAAGACACATGGGGTGGAAGAGGGCAAGAAGGTAAGAGTGGTGACCCTGAAAGAGGTCACTCACTCCTGAAGGCCTCCAGGGCTCTTAGGGGAGGCAAGGAGGGCAGAGGCAAGGGTCTAGCACCCCAGATCCTCCCATACTTTAGGTCTGGTGGGCATTAAATCTGCCTACCTTTTAGGACAATGTGCCCTTCTCTCCTAAGACATCTTGGAGAAAATGCTTCAGCCCCTCTTAGTGCCCACCTCCCAATCCCAGCCCTGGCCCACAAAGACAGCTCCCAGGCTCCCCAACAAGAATGAAGAGGCCCTCAAATTCCCACAACTCAGCAGATGAGGTTGCAGAAGACTTTGGAGGGGCTGTCTTGAGAATTTTTTTCTCTACCATTTTGCCTCCATCATACAGGAGTCACTGAAGTTAAAGGTGGAAAAATTCTAATTGCCTCAGCCCATTTCTTCCCTGGAGAGTGTAAACAACACCCTCTGCTCTTGACAGAAGCTGGTACAATTCCATCTCCCATCCACACAACAGTCCACTTCCACCTTGCTTTGCCTGCAGCTGCAGTACATTGGGGAGCATCAGGGGCCTCCCCTTCTTCCTCCCAGCTCCAGAAAGGAGTAGAGGATCAGGGTAGAAGTCACAGCCCTCTTGACCCCAAGTGGACTGATTCTCAATTTCCCACTGTGTTCTCTTTGATTATGCTCAGAGAATCCTGGCAAACTCCAAGATGCGACCCCCTCTCCAACCTTCACATGTATACAGAAAATGCTTCTAGTTTTTAATGAATAAGCAATTTAGCTTTAAAAGGCAGAGACAGATATAGACAGAGGAAAAAAAAAGATTGGAAGGAATAAGACAAAAATAGTGAAGTATCTTTAGGTTGTGGGGTTCTGAGAAGAAATTTAAATTTTCTTCTCCCAATTTTTTCCTTTTTTCAAATTATAAAACTGAAAATAAAATAAGTTAAAACTTAAAAATATCTATGACTAATTTTTGTTTTTACTGGCTTTAAAAAAATTATCATATTTCTGAATAGATTTTAAAATTCCTCTGGGAATGTCTTCATACAATGAAATGATATGAATCATTAAAAAATTACCCACATAAAAGAAGTCTATAAAGCAAAAAAAAAAAAAAAAAAAAAAACCAAAAATGTTATCCACAGAATAGTATTTTTGACATATAAAGATGTTTTAGATACTAAATGGAACAAAAGCAGTTATGAAATAGTATAAAATATGACCCCAATTTTTGCTTACAAAAAGGTAAATATCCAGAGGGATGATCAGCAAGTTAATCATGAGGTTATTCCTAGAAACAGGATTTTCTGGTACTAGTTCTTGTTTACTGCTTATTTACAATTCCTGATTTTTCTAAGATGAACACATACTTCTTTGAAATAAAAAAATATATATATTTTTTGCTCTCAATAAAAAATAATCTGAGGACTATTTTATTTCTTTTTAATTGAAGAATAATAGCTTTACAGAGTTTTGTTATTTACTTTCAAACACCAACATGAATCAGCTGTAGGTACACATATGTTTCCTCCCTCGGAGGAATAATTTTAAGGCTTTTTTTTTTTTTTTGCCTCTAAGTCATCATTCATTTATTTTCATCTATCTTTTTTTATTCTTTAGCCTGCGTGGGCCTCCCATTGTAGTGGTCTCGCTGGTTCCAGAGCACCAGCTCTAGGCTCATGCGCTCCAGAGCGCTGGTTCCTAATTAGACACACCGGTCCAGCTGCTCTGAGGCATGTGGCATCTTCCTGGGCCAGGGATCGAACCAGTGCCCCTTGCACTGCAAGGCGGATTCTTTACCCACTGGACCACCAAGGAAGACCTAAGGTGAATTTTTTCTTTTTTTTGGTCACTTCTAGTTTTTAATGAATAAGCAATTTAGCTTTAAAAGGCAGAGACAGATATAGACAGAGGAAAATAAGATTGGAAGGAATAAGACAAAAATAGTGAAGTATCTTTAGGTTGTGGGGTTCTGAGAAGAAATTTAAATTTTCTTCTCCCAATTTTTTCCTTTTTTCAAATTATAAAACTGAAAATAAAATAAGTTAAAACTTAAAAATATCTATGACTAATTTTTGTTTTTACTGGCTTTAAAAAAATTATCATATTTCTGAATAGATTTTAAAATTCCTCTGGGAATGTCTTCATACAATGAAATGATATGAATCATTAAAAAATTACCCACATAAAAGAAGTCTATAAAGCAAAAAAAAAAAAAAAAAAAAAAACCAAAAATGTTATCCACAGAATAGTATTTTTGACATATAAAGATGTTTTAGATACTAAATGGAACAAAAGCAGTTATGAAATAGTATAAAATATGACCCCAATTTTTGCTTACAAAAAGGTAAATATCCAGAGGGATGATCAGCAAGTTAATCATGAGGTTATTCCTAGAAACAGGATTTTCTGGTACTAGTTCTTGTTTACTGCTTATTTACAATTCCTGATTTTTCTAAGATGAACACATACTTCTTTGAAATAAAAAAATATATATATTTTTTGCTCTCAATAAAAAATAATCTGAGGACTATTTTATTTCTTTTTAATTGAAGAATAATAGCTTTACAGAGTTTTGTTATTTACTTTCAAACACCAACATGAATCAGCTGTAGGTACACATATGTTTCCTCCCTCGGAGGAATAATTTTAAGGCTTTTTTTTTTTTTTTGCCTCTAAGTCATCATTCATTTATTTTCATCTATCTTTTTTTATTCTTTAGCCTGCGTGGGCCTCCCATTGTAGTGGTCTCGCTGGTTCCAGAGCACCAGCTCTAGGCTCATGCGCTCCAGAGCGCTGGTTCCTAATTAGACACACCGGTCCAGCTGCTCTGAGGCATGTGGCATCTTCCTGGGCCAGGGATCGAACCAGTGCCCCTTGCACTGCAAGGCGGATTCTTTACCCACTGGACCACCAAGGAAGACCTAAGGTGAATTTTTTCTTTTTTTTGGTCACTTCTATCAGTCTGTCATTTATTTCCATCTTTTGATCTTTGGCCTGCGTGGGCCTCCCATCGTGGTGGCCTCTGCCACTGCAGAGCACCAGCTCTGGGCACATGCGCTCCAGAGCTCCTGCTCGGTAATTGGACACACCAGTCCAGCCGCTCTGCAGCACATGGGATCTTCCCAGGCCAGGGATCAAACCGGTGCCCCTTGCCCTGCAAGGCGGACTCTCTACCCACTAGGCCAACAGGAAAGCCCTATATATATTTTTTATTGTCTGCTTTTTAATTGTAACTCTGTGTCTAGAATGTGTTAATTATTTCTATATCCCTTATCAGAATGAATCTTAAAAAAAAAAAAAAAAAGGCTCACCTCTCCTAGCAAACAGACTTATAAATGAGTAAACCCCTGAATCTTTTCTCATGTTGTGTCAGAACACAGTATTCTAAAAGAGCCCACTGACATTTAGGGTGTGGTCTCCGGCAACATTCAGGGTGTTTCTTTCTGTCCCCTAGGGATGTCCTGGCTGAATCTACCCAGACTCACCCCTATGGGGTAAGACGGGACAGCAGTACAGCCTTCCAGCCCTGGCAGGCTGGCCACATCAACATGCAACACCTTGCAGCTTATAGCATGTGTCAGAGCTCAGTGAAACCTTCTGCTGAGGTCCGGCAACAGGAGAATAGGCGGAGGACAATGAGGAGAGGATCTTTTCCCCTTCTTCCATCAGCAGACTGAAAACCCTATTCTTTTTTTTTTTTTTTTAAAGATTTGTTTATTTATTTTGGGGCGGGGGTCGGGTTGGAGGGAGGGGAGCGGGCGGGCCCCTTCTATTGGTCTTTCATTTCTCTATTTTCATCCGTCTTTGTTCTTTGGCTCCTATGGGCCTCCCATCGCGGTGGCGTCTGTTGTCGCAGAGCGCCGGCTCTGGGCGCATGCGCTCCAGAGCTCCGGCTCGGTAATTGGACACATCAGTCCAGCCGCTCCACGGCACGTGGGATCTTCCCAGGCCAGGGATGGAACCGGCGCCCCTTGCACTGCAAGGCGGTGTCCTTATCCACTGGACCACCAGGGGAAGCCCTGAAAGCCCCATTCTTAAGCAGAGTATATAAACATAAGCTGAAGCCAGACATCTCCCTTATGGTCCTTCCCAGAGTCACTGCTGACAATGCTTCCTTTAACTCACGCCTCCCTTCTTTTACTGACTCACTGGAGGCTCCTAGAGGAGCTTGCAGGGAATGGTTCTGAAGCCTTAAGGAGCTCCGGGAGTGGACTGGCTTCTCACTGCTGTCCTGTAATATCTTCTGCCCCGCGGTCCAGTCAGCTCCCAGCCTTGTAGGGTGTTGGGTCGCACCCAAGGGAGGCAGCATAAGAAAGGACAATGCATTCTGCTGAAGAGCCTGGCTCCTGGAATATTTTAGAGTCAAGTATAAAAGATTCTGGGCTAACCACTTTTTAAATATTGCCTACATTGACTTGCCTAGTATTATCTCACAATCCTTTACGCTTCTGTGTTACTTCATAATTTTAAAAGGGCACTCTCCCATGAGATAATCAGCACCTAACTCTATTTCTAAGGCAAAACTCCTCAGCTATTGTAACAGGCTTTTAATAAGAAAAGTCCCGGGAGGGCATTTTTATTTCATAGTTTTCATGTTGGCCAAATATATCTGGTTCTCCCCATTCCCAGCATGTGGATAGGCTTGAACTTCCTGGCCCCCTGATGATGGGGTGATACTTCAGCGCTGCTTCAAACTAATAAAGAGATTAGAAGTGACATATCACTAAGAGGCCAGATTTCTTGCTGATGTGAGACTCTCTGTTAACAGATTCCCTTCTGCTATGGCAAGTTCTAACATTCCAGACGAACTTCAGGGTCAGTCTGGCCCCCAGAGGATAAAGAAGAACAAAGCTCCCATCCAACCTGTGATGGACATACAAGTGTGAGCAATAAACCTGTTGTTTACGGGCCTATAAGAGTTCAGACTTGTTTACTACCGAGCATAGCCTCTAGCCTATCCAGACTGATGCAGTATCTTTATAGGCTTTTCTGGAAGAGAAGATTTCAAGGGATCAGCAGATTCTTAAGAGAATTCTTGTTTCAGAAAAGGCCTAAGTTCCACTGAACTAATAGTAGAAAAGAGTTTTGTTTTTTTCTTTTTAAAGGAAAAATGAGTCAGGGTAGGAGGAGACTGGGGAAGAAATGAGACAACTAGAAGGCACAACTTCGGCAGGGTTACTGCAGTCATATCTAACAGCCCTAGAAAACTCACGTTCACTACAATTCCATTAGCTGCTTCCCTTTAGAGTCACTGTGACTCCTTTAACTCACGCCTCCCTTCTTTTACTGACTCACTGGAGGCTCCTAGAGGAGCTTGCAGGAATGGTTCTGAAGCCTTAAGGAGCTCCGGGAGTGGACTGGCTTCTCACTGCTGTCCTGTAATATCTTCTGCCCGGTCCAGTCAGCTCCCAGCCTTGTAGGGTGTTGGGTCGCACCCAAGGGAGGCAGCATAAGAAAGGACAATGCATTCTGCTGAAGAGCCTGGCTCCTGGAATATTTTAGAGTCAAGTATAAAAGATTCTGGGCTAACCACTTTTTAAATATTGCCTACATTGACTTGCCTAGTATTATCTCACAATCCTTTACGCTTCTGTGTTACTTCATAATTTTAAAAGGGCACTCTCCCATGAGATAATCAGCACCTAACTCTATTTCTAAGGCAAAACTCCTCAGCTATTGTAACAGGCTTTTAATAAGAAAAGTCCCGGGAGGGCATTTTTATTTCATAGTTTTCATGTTGGCCAAATATATCTGGTTCTCCCCATTCCCAGCATGTGGATAGGCTTGAACTTCCTGGCCCCCTGATGATGGGGTGATACTTCAGCGCTGCTTCAAACTAATAAAGAGATTAGAAGTGACATATCACTAAGAGGCCAGATTTCTTGCTGATGTGAGACTCTCTGTTAACAGATTCCCTTCTGCTATGGCAAGTTCTAACATTCCAGACGAACTTCAGGGTCAGTCTGGCCCCCAGAGGATAAAGAAGAACAAAGCTCCCATCCAACCTGTGATGGACATACAAGTGTGAGCAATAAACCTGTTGTTTACGGGCCTATAAGAGTTCAGACTTGTTTACTACCGAGCATAGCCTCTAGCCTATCCAGACTGATGCAGTATCTTTATAGGCTTTTCTGGAAGAGAAGATTTCAAGGGATCAGCAGATTCTTAAGAGAATTCTTGTTTCAGAAAAGGCCTAAGTTCCACTGAACTAATAGTAGAAAAAGAGTTTTGTTTTTTTCTTTTTAAAGGAAAAATGAGTCAGGGTAGGAGGAGACTGGGGAAGAAATGAGACAACTAGAAGGCACAACTTCGGCAGGGTTACTGCAGTCATATCTAACAGCCCTAGAAAACTCACGTTCACTACAATTCCATTAGCTGCTTCTTTTCATGTGGTAGCATGGGTAAAAACTCTCCCTACTCTGCACCACTTGTATGGTGTTATATAAAGTCTCAAACTGAGTTCTAATTTCTAATATAGTATCACAAAGTGATGGTGTGGATCAAACGTAGGCATAAACTGACTTGGGAGTAGAAGGGGCCAAGTGGGATAATGGGGCATTAGCACAGGTCCAGAAAAACCCCCCATTTGATGGAACCAATGCGGGAAGATGGGAGGCATTCTTGTCTGGCCCTCACACAACAGATCTTATTGGCAGCTCTTCCAGTCAAAGCCAAGTCCCCACAGCTTTAAAAGGACAACCATCTAGACAAGTCCCTATGGAGCTGTACAAACTTTTGATCTTTTCACTAGTTTTCTCAAACAAAGATGAAAGTTTTTAAAAGGAAAACCTAATGAAAGAGTCACACACAGAAAGATAGAAGCATGCCCTCCTCCCCAAACACACATCTATCTCCCCACAGATTACATTCCCCAGTGACTTTTGAAAGCTGTGACCTCACTGTGGGGTGTGCTTGTCATGCTAAGCAAAATGGAAAACATGTTTTTTAAAAATAATCGCAGTCCAATGTAGGAACTGAGTCATGTGCCCCAGAGTTCACTATAAACTTGGGAAAACACCACTCCCCAACTGGCAGGAAATTCCTCATTAGGAACCCAAAGTATACTGCCCACTAGATCCCCTCCTACCCCACAGGATGGTGGGTGTCCTCCTCAGCCCTTGACAACTCTGAGCAGGAGCTCTTGACACCACCACTGTGGAAAAGGCCTGCATTTGGGAAATGAAGGCTTCAGAGGAGTTAGAACCTCATCAGAAAGATTGGACAAGTTTCATTTCCTAGCTTTGTGACCCTGGTGGTCATTTTGTCTTTACTTTCCTCATCTGTAAAATGGAGAAAGTAGCAGTTTCTACCTACCTACATGATCACTGTGAAGATAACTGAGTTAATGTCCATATGCAGAGTTCTCAAACCTGCACATTCGAGATGCTCCATGACGTGGGCCCACCTCCTTCCAGCCTGGCACTTAAGAGTTCTGGAAGGGGGTGGCTTTGTGTGAGGCACAGTGACTTCACCACTCAGCTGCAACTGACTGATGGGTTACTTAATGCTCCGAGTCCTGAGAAATGGGCTATGTGTACCCGGCAGGTTTGTCCTTAGAAAGCAGACTGAGCTGATGCATGTGCAGAATTAACTGAGCACCGGGCCCATGGCAGAGTTCTATGCACATAAGCACCCTAGACTCCCCTGAGCAAACCCCATGGCCCCAGAGGAAAGGCTAATGTAATGCATGCTCTCTTCTTTCCCATGGAACCCTGACCTGTGGTGTTCAGCATTCCTCTGCTTGTGAAGTCATTCTACCCATCTTCATGTGTTTAAATTCTATCCACCATTTAGGGCCGACCTCAAATGCCACCACCTCCATGCAGCCTTCCTGAATCCTGTCCAGTGAAAGCAAACTCTGCTGGCACATACACAGCAGTCCCGGCACATACACTCCACTTTCTACTTTGCATTACTAGTGAAGCACGTTGTATCATCTCTTCTCTTTGCTAAGAGGCTCCCTTCTTGATGGCAAGGACTCTGTCTCCCCACACACTCTAACACAGAAGAGGCCACAGCATCCAGTAGGAACCTGGTTAGAATTGTAAACTCAGGTCCACCTCAGATCTACTGAATCAAAAACTCTGGGACTGGGGCCCAGAAATCCATGCTTTAATAAACCCTCCAGGAAATGCAGATGCTTGCCAAAGTCTGAAACCACTGGAATAAGGGTTTGCTGAATAAATGACTGAATGACGGCTGAAAGTACAAGTGCCATAAAAACACAGGGGGTGACAGTTTGGCCAGGTCCTATGGCCTTAACCACAGCAGTGGTGAAGCAGAACCTTCATCCCTGAACTGATGCAGACCCAGTAAAGACTATGGCCTACATTACAAGGGACTAAAAAGACACAGGGGCTGGCTGAAGTTTAAGGTCTGTGTGTGTATGTGTGAAGCAGGCTCTATATGTGTGTGTGCATTTCTGCAGGTGTGTATGCATAACTAAACCTTTGATTTGCACATTCGAGATGCTCCATGACTGGGCCCACCTCCTTCCAGCCTGGCACTTAAGAGTTCTGGAAGGGGGTGGCTTTGTGTGAGGCACAGTGACTTCACCACTCAGCTGCAACTGACTGATGGGTTACTTAATGCTCCGAGTCCTGAGAAATGGGCTATGTGTACCCGGCAGGTTTGTCCTTAGAAAGCAGACTGAGCTGATGCATGTGCAGAATTAACTGAGCACCGGGCCCATGGCAGAGTTCTATGCACATAAGCACCCTAGACTCCCCTGAGCAAACCCCATGGCCCCAGAGGAAAGGCTAATGTAATGCATGCTCTCTTCTTTCCCATGGAACCCTGACCTGTGGTGTTCAGCATTCCTCTGCTTGTGAAGTCATTCTACCCATCTTCATGTGTTTAAATTCTATCCACCATTTAGGGCCGACCTCAAATGCCACCACCTCCATGCAGCCTTCCTGAATCCTGTCCAGTGAAAGCAAACTCTGCTGGCACATACACAGCAGTCCCGGCACATACACTCCACTTTCTACTTTGCATTACTAGTGAAGCACGTTGTATCATCTCTTCTCTTTGCTAAGAGGCTCCCTTCTTGATGGCAAGGACTCTGTCTCCCCACACACTCTAACACAGAAGAGGCCACAGCATCCAGTAGGAACCTGGTTAGAATTGTAAACTCAGGTCCACCTCAGATCTACTGAATCAAAAACTCTGGGACTGGGGCCCAGAAATCCATGCTTTAATAAACCCTCCAGGAAATGCAGATGCTTGCCAAAGTCTGAAACCACTGGAATAAGGGTTTGCTGAATAAATGACTGAATGACGGCTGAAAGTACAAGTGCCATAAAAACACAGGGGGTGACAGTTTGGCCAGGTCCTATGGCCTTAACCACAGCAGTGGTGAAGCAGAACCTTCATCCCTGAACTGATGCAGACCCAGTAAAGACTATGGCCTACATTACAAGGGACTAAAAAGACACAGGGGCTGGCTGAAGTTTAAGGTCTGTGTGTGTATGTGTGAAGCAGGCTCTATATGTGTGTGTGCATTTCTGCAGGTGTGTATGCATGCCAGTCCTCAGCACAAGGAAAATTTAGCTTAGCAGTGGTGTGAGGGCTGGTGGAAATGGCATTTATTTTTCCCTGAGGCTTTCCCTGCAGGCAACTATGCTTAAAGAGGTACTTTGTCTGACAAAAACTCTGCCAAGGATTTCCTGGCTGAGATTTTTTTTTCCCTTCCAAAGGAAAGAGACAAAAAGAATAACCCAAAGCCCATTACTTTCACATTTCAGGCAAAGTTCAGAGGCAATTAGAGGCAACAGGGTTTGAAGCGACCAAAAGCACAGTTCCGATGAGAACTAAAAGGGCTCATTCCCACACTTGACCCTCCTCCTCTCCACATCAGGCCCGGCCCTCGAGGAGGAAAACCAAAGAATTCTGAGAGAGGCGGAACACTCACTGGGCATCTTCTAACCAAAAAGCGATTTCTGGGCTCAAACAAAGAGGAAGTTGGGCTTGTAGTCTCTGTCCCTCGAGAACTTGGAAGACAGGTCAACCTGCATAGGGGTGAGTCTTTCTGCCCCGGCCAGACTCTGGTCTGTCTGGCCTCCTCCTCTCCCCAGCTGACCAGGGCTGGAGAGGTGACTCGCCACCGTGCAGCTCTTCCCTGTTTCTCTTTAGGCCCGTGGGGTGAAAGGCCTGGTTCCCAGACTGCCTGCCTCCCCACCACCTGCGTCTCCCTGTGCTGCCACCCCACCTCCGGCCCTGGCGCTGGTGACCCAATTCTGGTAGCTACTGAGCCTGCTCTGCCAACCGCCCAGGAGGCTCTGTCAATCTGAGACAGGGGCCATCAGCAACTCCATCCTTTCCACAACTGACGCTGCCTGGGCTGGGCCCCAGACAAATAAACCAGGGCTCTGTGCCTTTTTGGCAGCCCAGCTTTGACTTTTGTTTTAACAAGGGGTGGGAGGGAGAATTTGAGCCCTCTGGTTATCTGCATTTTAAAACATTTAAACACAGTCTGTCCACCTGCCTGGTACTTTGTGTTTCACCAGTGAGTCCCTCAGCCCCACCCCTTCTAAAATAGCACCAGCAACTCCAGGCCTGCCTCTGCTGCTGCCTATGTACTTGGAGGACTGGTGGGGACATCTTGAACCCTGTTATTTCCTTGGGGAGAAGTCTGCCTTTAATCACCCCTGGGATTCCTCAGAGAGGCAGACAAGCCAGACCTCAAAGAAGGACAAGGGTGAGGAGAGGTCTTGTTTGTAGGAACCACTCCCACTGACTACAAGATCTGTTTGCATTTAGAGGGAGAGGCTTTCCAGCCAAGTCTAATTTCCTTTCCATTTCAAGCAACAGCCCTTCTAGCTGGTTTCTGACATATCCCTGACGTGGGGGAAATGGGGAGATCAGAAAGGAGAAGGGAGAAAAGGGCAGAGGTGGTGGTAACGGCAAGGATATGAAGCAAGCGCAGAGGCTATCTCAGCATGAAGGGAGGGATGGCGGCTTAGAATTCTCTGGGAAAACAGTCTATTGCTTCCTCTACTTACAGACAGTGTGAGAACCACTGCGGTGCTGGTCACCTGGCAAAAAGCGTTTCTAACTTTGTAGTCTCTGTCCCTCGAGAACTTGGAAGACAGGTCAACCTGCATAGGGTGAGTCTTTCTGCCCGGCCAGACTCTGGTCTGTCTGGCCTCCTCCTCTCCCAGCTGACCAGGGCTGGAGAGGTGACTCGCCACCGTGCAGCTCTTCCCTGTTTCTCTTTAGGCCCGTGGGGTGAAAGGCCTGGTTCCCAGACTGCCTGCCTCCCCACCACCTGCGTCTCCCTGTGCTGCCACCCCACCTCCGGCCCTGGCGCTGGTGACCCAATTCTGGTAGCTACTGAGCCTGCTCTGCCAACCGCCCAGGAGGCTCTGTCAATCTGAGACAGGGGCCATCAGCAACTCCATCCTTTCCACAACTGACGCTGCCTGGGCTGGGCCCCAGACAAATAAACCAGGGCTCTGTGCCTTTTTGGCAGCCCAGCTTTGACTTTTGTTTTAACAAGGGGTGGGAGGGAGAATTTGAGCCCTCTGGTTATCTGCATTTTAAAACATTTAAACACAGTCTGTCCACCTGCCTGGTACTTTGTGTTTCACCAGTGAGTCCCTCAGCCCCACCCCTTCTAAAATAGCACCAGCAACTCCAGGCCTGCCTCTGCTGCTGCCTATGTACTTGGAGGACTGGTGGGGACATCTTGAACCCTGTTATTTCCTTGGGGAGAAGTCTGCCTTTAATCACCCCTGGGATTCCTCAGAGAGGCAGACAAGCCAGACCTCAAAGAAGGACAAGGGTGAGGAGAGGTCTTGTTTGTAGGAACCACTCCCACTGACTACAAGATCTGTTTGCATTTAGAGGGAGAGGCTTTCCAGCCAAGTCTAATTTCCTTTCCATTTCAAGCAACAGCCCTTCTAGCTGGTTTCTGACATATCCCTGACGTGGGGGAAATGGGGAGATCAGAAAGGAGAAGGGAGAAAAGGGCAGAGGTGGTGGTAACGGCAAGGATATGAAGCAAGCGCAGAGGCTATCTCAGCATGAAGGGAGGGATGGCGGCTTAGAATTCTCTGGGAAAACAGTCTATTGCTTCCTCTACTTACAGACAGTGTGAGAACCACTGCGGTGCTGGTCACCTGGCAACGCTCTGCCCTCAGGACTCTCCCATCCTCCCCTTCTTTGTTCAGTATCCCCAGTGTCTCGTCTGAGTTCCAAGAAGATCAGAGTACAAAGTGCTTCAGTGAACTCTCTAAGCATGGGTCACCCCCTGAAGCCCAGGGCAATGTTCCCATCCTTGTACAGCTCAGGAAGGTGCAAGTGGTCCCAGCCTCCATCCAGTCAGTGGCAAGACAATGACTCTCTCAAAGTGGCTTTGAGCTGACAGTAACAGGTGAGGTGGACTGAGATGCCTCCAGATCAGAACTTCAGTCTGTGGTCTGGGGAAGGAACAAAGGGGGCTCAACCTCTAGACTCCTTTTCTCCAGGAGGGCTCTGTCAGCCAGGACCTAAGGAAAGATGACCCCACTAAGAAGGACTCTCAGAAACAAGAGGCAGCTCCTCAATGATCGATGGGGAATTTGACAACCCTGGTGGTTCTTACAAGAAAATGGCATTATAGCCATCCAGAAAGCCGCCTGGCATTCACAGCAGGTTGGCTCCTGAAAACCTCTGTTTGCAAAGATGGGGGTCTGGGCATCTGGGCTGGCCCATGAGAGGGTGTAAATTGTTGTCATTGCTCAGCATATCCTGGAGAGGACAGCCAAGAGAATGGACCCCATCCAGGAGCTTCTGCAGCAGATCTGCAAACCACGGCCTCTTAGGAGGGCTCAGTCTTTAGTCCATGGTGTCCAAAGAGCACTGGAGTGCTCCTCCTCTACAGAGGGTTGCTTCTAGAACCTAGAAGCAGACTCAACTGGTTCTCATCAAAACATAATCCCACTCCCGACTACAAGATCTGTTTGCATTTAGAGGAGAGGCTTTCCAGCCAAGTCTAATTTCCTTTCCATTTCAAGCAACAGCCCTTCTAGCTGGTTTCTGACATATCCCTGACGTGGGGGAAATGGGGAGATCAGAAAGGAGAAGGGAGAAAAGGGCAGAGGTGGTGGTAACGGCAAGGATATGAAGCAAGCGCAGAGGCTATCTCAGCATGAAGGGAGGGATGGCGGCTTAGAATTCTCTGGGAAAACAGTCTATTGCTTCCTCTACTTACAGACAGTGTGAGAACCACTGCGGTGCTGGTCACCTGGCAACGCTCTGCCCTCAGGACTCTCCCATCCTCCCCTTCTTTGTTCAGTATCCCCAGTGTCTCGTCTGAGTTCCAAGAAGATCAGAGTACAAAGTGCTTCAGTGAACTCTCTAAGCATGGGTCACCCCCTGAAGCCCAGGGCAATGTTCCCATCCTTGTACAGCTCAGGAAGGTGCAAGTGGTCCCAGCCTCCATCCAGTCAGTGGCAAGACAATGACTCTCTCAAAGTGGCTTTGAGCTGACAGTAACAGGTGAGGTGGACTGAGATGCCTCCAGATCAGAACTTCAGTCTGTGGTCTGGGGAAGGAACAAAGGGGGCTCAACCTCTAGACTCCTTTTCTCCAGGAGGGCTCTGTCAGCCAGGACCTAAGGAAAGATGACCCCACTAAGAAGGACTCTCAGAAACAAGAGGCAGCTCCTCAATGATCGATGGGGAATTTGACAACCCTGGTGGTTCTTACAAGAAAATGGCATTATAGCCATCCAGAAAGCCGCCTGGCATTCACAGCAGGTTGGCTCCTGAAAACCTCTGTTTGCAAAGATGGGGGTCTGGGCATCTGGGCTGGCCCATGAGAGGGTGTAAATTGTTGTCATTGCTCAGCATATCCTGGAGAGGACAGCCAAGAGAATGGACCCCATCCAGGAGCTTCTGCAGCAGATCTGCAAACCACGGCCTCTTAGGAGGGCTCAGTCTTTAGTCCATGGTGTCCAAAGAGCACTGGAGTGCTCCTCCTCTACAGACGGGTTGCTTCTAGAACCCAGAATCAGATTCTGCTCACCAGCACTGCAACTGAGAGAGTAAGAAAAGGGCTGACCAGCTTTCAGTTTCCCAATGAGCAGAAGCGGTAAACTGAGACCCTGGGATGCCAAGAAACCCCTGGGTGAGGACTTACACCAGAGTTCATAGTAGTAGTTGCAGCACTGAGACTGTCCACAGCAGTGTCCTGTGTCACAGATGTAGCTTTGATTGTTGGTACCCACACAGGTTTCCTTATCCTAAAAAAAAAAAAATTAGTACATTAAATTACAGCTTTTAAACACCACTGTTCTTTTCATAGGGTTTCCCTGGTGGCTCTGTGGGTAAAGAATCTGCCTACAATGCAGGAGACCTGGGTTTGATCCTTGGATCAAGAAGATCCCCTGGAGAATGAAATGGCAACCCACTCCAGTATTCTTGTCTGAAGAATTCAATAGACAGAGGAGCCTGGCAGGCTACTGTTCATAGAGTCGCAAAGAGTTGGACACAACCAAGTAACTAACAACTTTCTTCTCATCCCCCTCTTTCTGGTCATCTGTCCATCCTCCACTAAAAAGGTTTGTGGCAATATTTATTTCACTAAGGAAAAAAAAGGGACTTCCCTGGTGGTCCACTGGGTAAGGACACCGCCTTGCAGGGCAAGGGACGCTGATTCGATCCCTGGCCTGGGAAGATCCAATGTGCTGCGGAGCGGCTGGACCAGTGTGTCCAACTACTGAGCTGGAGCTCTGAAGTGCATGCATCCAGAGTGCCCCCTGGCCAAAAGGGCTTAAACGGGGGAACAACCCTGGTGGTTCTTACAAGAAAATGGCATTATAGCCATCCAGAAAGCCGCCTGGCATTCACAGCAGGTTGGCTCCTGAAAACCTCTGTTTGCAAAGATGGGGGTCTGGGCATCTGGGCTGGCCCATGAGAGGGTGTAAATTGTTGTCATTGCTCAGCATATCCTGGAGAGGACAGCCAAGAGAATGGACCCCATCCAGGAGCTTCTGCAGCAGATCTGCAAACCACGGCCTCTTAGGAGGGCTCAGTCTTTAGTCCATGGTGTCCAAAGAGCACTGGAGTGCTCCTCCTCTACAGAGGGGTTGCTTCTAGAACCTAGAAGCAGAGTCTGCTCACCAGCACTGCAACTGAGAGAGTAAGAAAAGGGCTGACCAGCTTTCAGTTTCCCAATGAGCAGAAGCGGTAAACTGAGACCCTGGGATGCCAAGAAACCCCTGGGTGAGGACTTACACCAGAGTTCATAGTAGTAGTTGCAGCACTGAGACTGTCCACAGCAGTGTCCTGTGTCACAGATGTAGCTTTGATTGTTGGTACCCACACAGGTTTCCTTATCCTAAAAAAAAAAAAATTAGTACATTAAATTACAGCTTTTAAACACCACTGTTCTTTTCATAGGGTTTCCCTGGTGGCTCTGTGGGTAAAGAATCTGCCTACAATGCAGGAGACCTGGGTTTGATCCTTGGATCAAGAAGATCCCCTGGAGAATGAAATGGCAACCCACTCCAGTATTCTTGTCTGAAGAATTCAATAGACAGAGGAGCCTGGCAGGCTACTGTTCATAGAGTCGCAAAGAGTTGGACACAACCAAGTAACTAACAACTTTCTTCTCATCCCCCTCTTTCTGGTCATCTGTCCATCCTCCACTAAAAAGGTTTGTGGCAATATTTATTTCACTAAGGAAAAAAAAGGGACTTCCCTGGTGGTCCACTGGGTAAGGACACCGCCTTGCAGGGCAAGGGACGCTGATTCGATCCCTGGCCTGGGAAGATCCAATGTGCTGCGGAGCGGCTGGACCAGTGTGTCCAACTACTGAGCTGGAGCTCTGAAGTGCATGCATCCAGAGCCAGTGCTCTGTGACAAGAGAAGCCACTGCAATGGGAGGCCCACATGGGCCAAAGAACAATGATGGATGAAAATGGATAAATGAAATACCAACAGAAGTGGCCAAAAAAAAAAAAGAATAAAAATAATTATTAAAAAAAAAAAAGGAAAGAAAGAACCACACAACAGCAGATTTAAGAAAAATAACATAGTTTATTAAAGGGGGAAGAAGACTCAGTACACAAAGTCAAGTGGTAAAGAGAGGAGTTCACCTCAGACAGAAAATAACAGAGCAGAGTTCTCCCCCTCACTTTCTTTATGTCCAAGCAGAAGCACTTCTCATTCTGATGCTAAGCTCAGCCCAGAAGAAGGTCATGATTCTCCTGTAACTGGGTGGACATTTTAAATAAAACCAGTTTCTCTGTGAAAGTTCCTGGAATAATTAGGCAGTGTGTCTTCTAGGATTAGCATCTGGTCAGTCAGTCCACCCTCCCTTCAAAACAAATGACCACTAAGGTCAATCACAGTGTGATTCAAAAGAAATCTTAAAAAGGTGCTACTGAAAGTCTCCAGTTTCAAGAAAAGCGGTGGCTTGCTCAGGTGACCTTATACAATTTCAATTTGCTAGATCTTTTTTGCTTATCAGATGATCTCTTAATAATCTTGACTGGACCTAGGATTCACACTGTCCCTTGTCAGGGACAGCTACAGAAAGGGCACTGCTGAGTAACCATCTAGCATTTTGCCAAATTCTATTCACAGCACTGGTGGATGGGGATAGAGACAGAAAGGTTTTCTTTCATATTTTGTAGTTGGCAGGCTACTGTTCATAGAGTCGCAAAGAGTTGGACACAACCAAGTAACTAACAACTTTCTTCTCATCCCCCTCTTTCTGGTCATCTGTCCATCCTCCACTAAAAAGGTTTGTGGCAATATTTATTTCACTAAGGAAAAAAAAGGGACTTCCCTGGTGGTCCACTGGGTAAGGACACCGCCTTGCAGGGCAAGGGACGCTGATTCGATCCCTGGCCTGGGAAGATCCAATGTGCTGCGGAGCGGCTGGACCAGTGTGTCCAACTACTGAGCTGGAGCTCTGAAGTGCATGCATCCAGAGCCAGTGCTCTGTGACAAGAGAAGCCACTGCAATGGGAGGCCCACATGGGCCAAAGAACAATGATGGATGAAAATGGATAAATGAAATACCAACAGAAGTGGCCAAAAAAAAAAAAGAATAAAAATAATTATTAAAAAAAAAAAAGGAAAGAAAGAACCACACAACAGCAGATTTAAGAAAAATAACATAGTTTATTAAAGGGGGAAGAAGACTCAGTACACAAAGTCAAGTGGTAAAGAGAGGAGTTCACCTCAGACAGAAAATAACAGAGCAGAGTTCTCCCCCTCACTTTCTTTATGTCCAAGCAGAAGCACTTCTCATTCTGATGCTAAGCTCAGCCCAGAAGAAGGTCATGATTCTCCTGTAACTGGGTGGACATTTTAAATAAAACCAGTTTCTCTGTGAAAGTTCCTGGAATAATTAGGCAGTGTGTCTTCTAGGATTAGCATCTGGTCAGTCAGTCCACCCTCCCTTCAAAACAAATGACCACTAAGGTCAATCACAGTGTGATTCAAAAGAAATCTTAAAAAGGTGCTACTGAAAGTCTCCAGTTTCAAGAAAAGCGGTGGCTTGCTCAGG
The DNA here is from genome assembly GCA_022376925.1 of Tragulus kanchil. Lineage (NCBI taxonomy): Eukaryota > Metazoa > Chordata > Mammalia > Artiodactyla > Tragulidae > Tragulus > Tragulus kanchil. Next base: position 139,467,837 of record JAIOJX010000005.1, read on the forward strand.
TGACCTTATACAATTTCAATTTGCTAGATCTTTTTTGCTTATCAGATGATCTCTTAATAATCTTGACTGGACCTAGGATTCACACTGTCCCTTGTCAGGGACAGCTACAGAAAGGGCACTGCTGAGTAACCATCTAGCATTTTGCCAAATTCTATTCACAGCACTGGTGGATGGGGATAGAGACAGAAAGGTTTTCTTTCATATTTTGTAGTTAAGATATGAAATATGCCCCCAGCCAACCAAAACTTCAGCCTCAAATATTCTCTGGGCTACAATGCATGAGGCCTGTTAAGACCTGGCTTCCAACATTTCTTTATTCTAAAGAAGTAACACATATACTGACTGGACACTGTGTGCCAAGCACTGGGCTGTGCATAAGAAACACAAGATGAATAACACATTGTCCCTAAACGTCAAGAAGTACAGAGTGAGGAAGGGGAAAAAAAAGAAAAAACAAACCTGCTCAGCAAAGAAACTAAAACCACAGTATTGTATTGCTGCTATTCAGGCTGACCCTGCCCACAGTGTGCATCCGGGCGGATGCCTGCCAGTGGAAACTCAAGTCACATAGTTGGTTCCTGTTCTCTGGGCTTTGCTCTACTACGCTGTCTACTTGGCCAAGGGGATAAACAAAGCACTCCAGCGACTGTTGACAGGGCCAGAAGCCGGGCACCTGATGCTACAGGAGAGGACAAGAGAAACGGCATGGCGAAAACCCAGATCCCCAACTCAGAGCACATTTCTACTACATCCTCAGGTGTTTCCTGGTCTTTCAGAGTCTTACACCCTGCTGTAAAGCGATTCAGGAAGAAGATATTTGTTGACTCTGATGAGGACAGTTTCATAACAGTGCTGTGCACAGGGTTCTCCTATCGCTGCCTCCTCGTGTCCCCCAGAAGTAAAATGGCGCACCTAGCAGGTGGCTGTCCATGAGGATGTCTCCTAGGATTAGCATCTGGTCAGTCAGTCCACCCTCCCTTCAAAACAAATGACCACTAAGGTCAATCACAGTGTGATTCAAAAGAAATCTTAAAAAGGTGCTACTGAAAGTCTCCAGTTTCAAGAAAAGCGGTGGCTTGCTCAGGTGACCTTATACAATTTCAATTTGCTAGATCTTTTTTGCTTATCAGATGATCTCTTAATAATCTTGACTGGACCTGGGATTCACACTGTCCCTTGTCAGGGACAGCTACAGAAAGGGCACTGCTGAGTAACCATCTAGCATTTTGCCAAATTCTATTCACAGCACTGGTGGATGGGGATAGAGACAGAAAGGTTTTCTTTCATATTTTGTAGTTAAGATATGAAATATGCCCCCAGCCAACCAAAACTTCAGCCTCAAATATTCTCTGGGCTACAATGCATGAGGCCTGTTAAGACCTGGCTTCCAACATTTCTTTATTCTAAAGAAGTAACACATATACTGACTGGACACTGTGTGCCAAGCACTGGGCTGTGCATAAGAAACACAAGATGAATAACACATTGTCCCTAAACGTCAAGAAGTACAGAGTGAGGAAGGGGAAAAAAAAGAAAAAAAAAAAAACCTGCTCAGCAAAGAAACTAAAACCACAGTATTGTATTGCTGCTATTCAGGCTGACCCTGCCCACAGTGTGCATCCGGGCGGATGCCTGCCAGTGGAAACTCAAGTCACATAGTTGGTTCCTGTTCTCTGGGCTTTGCTCTACTACGCTGTCTACTTGGCCAAGGGGATAAACAAAGCACTCCAGCGACTGTTGACAGGGCCAGAAGCCGGGCACCTGATGCTACAGGAGAGGACAAGAGAAACGGCATGGCGAAAACCCAGATCCCCAACTCAGAGCACATTTCTACTACATCCTCAGGTGTTTCCTGGTCTTTCAGAGTCTTACACCCTGCTGTAAAGCGATTCAGGAAGAAGATATTTGTTGACTCTGATGAGGACAGTTTCATAACAGTGCTGTGCACAGGGTTCTCCTATCGCTGCCTCCTCGTGTCCCCCAGAAGTAAAATGGCGCACCTAGCAGGTGGCTGTCCATGAGGATGTCTCCTCCAAGGCCTGATGCACCTGGAGAAAGCAGATCTGTGTGCAATGCTTTTGCTAGAACATACTCCTTCTGATTTCAGAGCAAAATACTGCTTTCCTAAGGACATGAAAAGGTTTCTCGCAAGTTTACCAAGCCCTGAAATGCCATTCTTCTGGTCTGGCTCACAAGCGCACAGGTCAAACTGTCCACACAGTTTTGAAAAGAGTCTGTGCTGCCTACACCTTGACACATGAAATAATCCAGTGACACTTCTGCCTTAAGAAAATTCACCAGATGAGGTCCAGGCTTGGAACACAGGGCGGTCACCTGGTCCTCTCAAGGCATGAAATGGAATGTATTTGAAATCTAAACAAGTGGCATCCTAATGACCTACTGGTGTCAGCTTTTCCCCTGGCTCTCCCATTCCCTGAGGCAGGAAGCCTTGTACAAACAGAATCTTACTCTTTTCCCTGTTCTGCCTCTGCTTTCCCAAGGGCAGCAGACTATGGCAGCATCATTTAACTCAGTTTCCCAAATACTTTTTTTTTCCTTTGGCCACTTCCATTGGTCTTTCATCCATCTTTGTTCCTTGGCCCGTGTGTGCCTCCCATCACAGTGGTGCCCCCTGTTGCAGAGCACCAGCTCTGGGCACACGAACCCCAGAGCTCCGGCTCCGCAGTTGGACACATCGGTCCAGTCGCTCCGCAGCACACGGGATCCTCCTAGGCTAAAGATCGAACCAGCGCCCCCTGCACTGCAAGGCGGTGTCCCCACCCACTGGACCACCAGAGAAGTCCCACAAATACTTTTTACCCATTACATCTCATCCCCTTCTCTCCTCTCCCCAAATAGAGGATGTTGTCTAGGATGGTCTTGATTATAGGAACTGTCATCTTCTGCTACAGGAGGAAGAAAAGTAGGTGGGCAGTGAAAGAAGCTGAGATGTGGGCTCATGGACCTTCACAAGGAAGAAATAAAGGATTAAGAGGGTAGCAAGATGTGAGTGTGATGAGCTACTCCAGAGAAAGACTTACTGGCATGAGAGCAAAATCCAGAAGCCTTGGGTTTGGTCCTAGCTCTGCCATTACAGAGGAACAGGACTCTGGGCAAGTCACTCAATAGCCCAAGAGCTAGTTAAGATGCCCACTCATGTCTCCTTGACCCTGAAGAGTTTATTAGCCTACTCACTTCCCATTCCTTTCAATGCAAGAGCACTTGTAACCTGTATCTCCTCTCAGTCTAAGAGCAGAGATGTGCAAATGTTGCTTCATGCTCCTCTGTCCTTCCCTGTAGGAAGAAGTCACACAGAGGACTTTCAAGGATCTCCAGGCAGCTCAAGATCCAAATGGTTAAGATTCAGTCAGATCTGGGTTCAAAGTTTGGCTCTCACACTATGCTTTTTAACTATGTTAACTTTGGTAAGTGACTAGACTTTTCGGAACTTTTAATATCAATGTTATTTTCTGAGGCATTATTACTAGGCATGAAAGACTAGTCAATAATGAGCATCTTGCATTCACTTAGAATTATGTCTCAGCAGAGCAAAGTTCACTGGCAATGTGGGCTGCTCCAGACACATAAAGAACAGAAAAAGGAACCGGAGAAAATGCGATGCAAAGTTCAAATATGAAAAATCCTCAGCACTCTTTATGAGTATCCTTTGCTTTTCTTCCTTGCCCTTTTTTGGTGTGCCTCCCATCACAGTGGTGCCCCCTGTTGCAGAGCACCAGCTCTGGGCACACGAACCCCAGAGCTCCGGCTCCGCAGTTGGACACATCGGTCCAGTCGCTCCGCAGCACACGGGATCCTCCTAGGCTAAAGATCGAACCAGCGCCCCCTGCACTGCAAGGCGGTGTCCCCACCCACTGGACCACCAGAGAAGTCCCACAAATACTTTTTACCCATTACATCTCATCCCCTTCTCTCCTCTCCCCAAATAGAGGATGTTGTCTAGGATGGTCTTGATTATAGGAACTGTCATCTTCTGCTACAGGAGGAAGAAAAGTAGGTGGGCAGTGAAAGAAGCTGAGATGTGGGCTCATGGACCTTCACAAGGAAGAAATAAAGGATTAAGAGGGTAGCAAGATGTGAGTGTGATGAGCTACTCCAGAGAAAGACTTACTGGCATGAGAGCAAAATCCAGAAGCCTTGGGTTTGGTCCTAGCTCTGCCATTACAGAGGAACAGGACTCTGGGCAAGTCACTCAATAGCCCAAGAGCTAGTTAAGATGCCCACTCATGTCTCCTTGACCCTGAAGAGTTTATTAGCCTACTCACTTCCCATTCCTTTCAATGCAAGAGCACTTGTAACCTGTATCTCCTCTCAGTCTAAGAGCAGAGATGTGCAAATGTTGCTTCATGCTCCTCTGTCCTTCCCTGTAGGAAGAAGTCACACAGAGGACTTTCAAGGATCTCCAGGCAGCTCAAGATCCAAATGGTTAAGATTCAGTCAGATCTGGGTTCAAAGTTTGGCTCTCACACTATGCTTTTTAACTATGTTAACTTTGGTAAGTGACTAGACTTTTCGGAACTTTTAATATCAATGTTATTTTCTGAGGCATTATTACTAGGCATGAAAGACTAGTCAATAATGAGCATCTTGCATTCACTTAGAATTATGTCTCAGCAGAGCAAAGTTCACTGGCAATGTGGGCTGCTCCAGACACATAAAGAACAGAAAAAGGAACCGGAGAAAATGCGATGCAAAGTTCAAATATGAAAAATCCTCAGCACTCTTTATGAGTATCCTTTGCTTTTCTTCCAAGTATCTTCAAGCACTATACACATAGTAGGTTGTTTAAGCTAAGTCTTAAAGAGTGGGATATTAATATCCCACCCTTACTCTCCCCTTCTCAAGAGTGAACAAGAGAATAAACTGTGCTCTTCCTATGAGCAAGTGCTGTCTCCTTAATCCCCCACTCCCCAATCCCAAGAATGAGCGTATTGTTGGGCATTTGCTGAATGAAACAATGGTTATGCAGCCTCCGTGAAGGTAGAATGAGGTGGCGTGAATAATAATGAGTACCTGCTTTGTGCCAGACACTGTCTTAAACACCTTACAAGATGATGAAGTGAGCACTATAAGAGAACTGGGGTAAAAAAAATATCAATAACCTCAGGTATGCAGATAACACTACCCTTATGGCAAAAAGCTAAGAGGAACTAAAGAGCCTCTTGATGAAAGTGAAAGAGGAGAGTGAAAAACCTGGCCTAAAACTCAACATTCAAAAAATGAAGATCATGGCATCTGGTCCCATCACTGCATGGCAAATAGATGGGCAAACAATGGAAACAGTGACAGATTTTATTTTCTTGGACTCCAAAATCACCACAGATGGTGACTGCAGCCATGAAATTAAAACACAATTGCTCCTTGGAAGAAAAGTTATGACAAACCTAGACAGTGTATTCAAAAGCAGAGACATCTGGGACTTCCCAGGTGGTCCAGTGGTTGAGAGTCTGCCTGCCACTGCAGGGGACACGGGTCTGATCCCTGGTCTGGGAAGATGACACATGCCATACAGCAACTGAGCCTGTGTACCACAACTACTGAGCCCACACACCTAGAGCTTGTGCTCAACAAGAGAAGCCACCACAATGAGAAGCCCAAGCACCACAAACAAGAGTAGCCCCGGCTTACCACAACTAGAGAAATTCCACACGCAGCAACAAAGACACAGCACTGCCTGAATTATTGTCTTTCAGCAGAGCAAAGTTCACTGGCAATGTGGGCTGCTCCAGACACATAAAGAACAGAAAAAGGAACCGGAGAAAATGCGATGCAAAGTTCAAATATGAAAAATCCTCAGCACTCTTTATGAGTATCCTTTGCTTTTCTTCCAAGTATCTTCAAGCACTATACACATAGTAGGTTGTTTAAGCTAAGTCTTAAAGAGTGGGATATTAATATCCCACCCTTACTCTCCCCTTCTCAAGAGTGAACAAGAGAATAAACTGTGCTCTTCCTATGAGCAAGTGCTGTCTCCTTAATCCCCCACTCCCCAATCCCAAGAATGAGCGTATTGTTGGGCATTTGCTGAATGAAACAATGGTTATGCAGCCTCCGTGAAGGTAGAATGAGGTGGCGTGAATAATAATGAGTACCTGCTTTGTGCCAGACACTGTCTTAAACACCTTACAAGATGATGAAGTGAGCACTATAAGAGAACTGGGGTAAAAAAAATATCAATAACCTCAGGTATGCAGATAACACTACCCTTATGGCAAAAAGCTAAGAGGAACTAAAGAGCCTCTTGATGAAAGTGAAAGAGGAGAGTGAAAAACCTGGCCTAAAACTCAACATTCAAAAAATGAAGATCATGGCATCTGGTCCCATCACTGCATGGCAAATAGATGGGCAAACAATGGAAACAGTGACAGATTTTATTTTCTTGGACTCCAAAATCACCACAGATGGTGACTGCAGCCATGAAATTAAAACACAATTGCTCCTTGGAAGAAAAGTTATGACAAACCTAGACAGTGTATTCAAAAGCAGAGACATCTGGGACTTCCCAGGTGGTCCAGTGGTTGAGAGTCTGCCTGCCACTGCAGGGGACACGGGTCTGATCCCTGGTCTGGGAAGATGACACATGCCATACAGCAACTGAGCCTGTGTACCACAACTACTGAGCCCACACACCTAGAGCTTGTGCTCAACAAGAGAAGCCACCACAATGAGAAGCCCAAGCACCACAAACAAGAGTAGCCCCGGCTTACCACAACTAGAGAAATTCCACACGCAGCAACAAAGACACAGCACAGCCAAAATAAACTCTGCTGACGAAAGTCTGTACAGTCAAAGCTAGTTTTTCCCAGCAGTCAAATATGGATGTGAGAGTTGGACCATAAAGAAGGCTGAGTACTGAAGAATTGATGCCTTTGAACTGTGCTGTTTGAGAAGACTCTTAAGAGTCCCTTGGAGTGCAAGGAGATTAAACCAGTCAATCCTAAAGGAAATCAACCCTGATTATTCATTGGAAGGACTGATGATGAAGCTGAAGCTCGAATATTTTGGCTACTTAATGCAAAGAGACGACCCATTGGAAAAGACCCTGATATTGGGGAAAATAGAAGGCAAAAGGAAAAGGGGACAAGAGAAGATGAGATGGTTGAATGGCATCACTGAGTCAATGGACATGAGTGTGAGCAAGCTCCAGGAGATGGGGAAAGACAGGGAAGCCTGGCATGCTGCAGTCCATGGGGTCGCAAAGAGTCAGTCACGACTGAATGACTGACCTGAAATGAGAATAAGTAACTTGCCTGAGGTCACACAGCTAGCTAATTCATCTGCCTTCAGAGACTGAATCTTTAACTAATAAATGAGAATCTCCTTGGTTTAAGTTATACTTCTTTATTTGCTTTTTACACTTCAGATGTTTAAATAAATTCACTAAAAGCTGCAAACAGAATCAACATTTTGTCTTTGGTGGAAAAGATAAGGACCCGCCCCTTATGGAGCTCTCTGGGAACATTTCCTACTTGGCAGCAAGGAGGGGCAACATGCCTGGGGTTCCTCCTTTCTTTGCTTGAAAGGTCATTATTTTCACACACTAATAATCTGAAAAGTAAAATGCTGTTTAATCCCATTGTGGAACATGGGCCCTTCACTCCCTCCTTCAACATTTACTGAGTACCTACCCTGCACCTGCACTGAACTAGCAGTGGGGAACACAATGGGCAAACAAAAGGTCAAAACAGGAACTTCCCTGGTGGACAAATGGTTAAGAATCCACCTCCCAATGCAGGAGACATGGGTTTAGTCCCTGGCCCAAGAAGATTCCACATGCCCTGGGACAACTGAGCCCATGTACTACAACTGTTGAGCCTGCACTCTAAAGCCTGAGAGTTGCAACTACTGAGTCCGCTTGCTGAAGTCAGCACCCTAGAGTCCATGCTCCAAAACAAGAGAAGCCATCACAATGAGAAGCCCACGCACCACAACTAAAGAGTAGCCCCAATTCACTGCAACCAGAGAAAGCCTGCATGTAACAACGAAGACCCAGCATAGCCAAAAATAAATAAATAAATAAATAAATGTAAGGCCAGAACAGCCATGGTCTTTACCCTCATGGAACTTAAAGTCTAACAAAAGGTGACAAAGTAATCATACAGATAAAATTGCAAGAAGGAAGGAAAAACATGTCATTTGGTAAGAGCTTACAACAGAAAGAATTAGGAACTAGTCAAGGAAGCTGTGAGGAAGGTCCAGGAGATGGGGAAAGACAGGGAAGCCTGGCATGCTGCAGTCCATGGGGTCGCAAAGAGTCAGTCACGACTGAATGACTGACCTGAAATGAGAATAAGTAACTTGCCTGAGGTCACACAGCTAGCTAATTCATCTGCCTTCAGAGACTGAATCTTTAACTAATAAATGAGAATCTCCTTGGTTTAAGTTATACTTCTTTATTTGCTTTTTACACTTCAGATGTTTAAATAAATTCACTAAAAGCTGCAAACAGAATCAACATTTTGTCTTTGGTGGAAAAGATAAGGACCCGCCCCTTATGGAGCTCTCTGGGAACATTTCCTACTTGGCAGCAAGGAGGGGCAACATGCCTGGGGTTCCTCCTTTCTTTGCTTGAAAGGTCATTATTTTCACACACTAATAATCTGAAAAGTAAAATGCTGTTTAATCCCATTGTGGAACATGGGCCCTTCACTCCCTCCTTCAACATTTACTGAGTACCTACCCTGCACCTGCACTGAACTAGCAGTGGGGAACACAATGGGCAAACAAAAGGTCAAAACAGGAACTTCCCTGGTGGACAAATGGTTAAGAATCCACCTCCCAATGCAGGAGACATGGGTTTAGTCCCTGGCCCAAGAAGATTCCACATGCCCTGGGACAACTGAGCCCATGTACTACAACTGTTGAGCCTGCACTCTAAAGCCTGAGAGTTGCAACTACTGAGTCCGCTTGCTGAAGTCAGCACCCTAGAGTCCATGCTCCAAAACAAGAGAAGCCATCACAATGAGAAGCCCACGCACCACAACTAAAGAGTAGCCCCAATTCACTGCAACCAGAGAAAGCCTGCATGTAACAACGAAGACCCAGCATAGCCAAAAATAAATAAATAAATAAATAAATGTAAGGCCAGAACAGCCATGGTCTTTACCCTCATGGAACTTAAAGTCTAACAAAAGGTGACAAAGTAATCATACAGATAAAATTGCAAGAAGGAAGGAAAAACATGTCATTTGGTAAGAGCTTACAACAGAAAGAATTAGGAACTAGTCAAGGAGGTCCAGACAGCTGTGAGGAAGGTAAGCTTGAGTGGAGATTGCCAGGATGGTTAGGAAGTTGGTAACTAGCAAAGAGTGGTGGGAAGAACATTCCAGGTAAAGGAAACCATACAGGTCAAGCCCTTTAGCTAGGAGATGGTTGAAAAAGAAGGTAGGGAGTTGAGTGGGGATAAAATGAGATTTGCACTTTAAAGATATTTCTCATCAATGCTTCCACTTGGACAAACTTTTGGCTCCAAAATACTAGAAATGTAGACTTGTCAGAAAGCAACTTTGGTGAATAATAATACATGATCTTATACTGAGGTACTGAGGTCCTTCACCACAATGACTGTGGGGCTGACCCTCAAAATCCTTATTTGTTATAGATGTGCCTTCAGCCCTGGTAGCACAGTGACCAGCTGCTCGAAGAAATGGGGCACATATGGTCACCAAACAAAAAGAACAGGCAGGAAGAACCAGCAAGCAAGACCAGCATGGAACTGGAAAGAACATTTTTTACAATGGAAAAGGATGAATAGTACGTCTTTCGCACATATGCAAAAAATTATCTCATCTCTTTGACAGCAGCATAAACTATGGGACTAACATCATTTTCCTTAAGAGTTTCCATGTCTTAGAGTTGCTATTCTTAGCTGAGCCACTGTAAAGGTCAATTTAATCAGTGTAAGAACTTTCAAAATGCCAGCATAAGAGGAGACACTGGGCAAAATAATTCCCCATGGAGCCACTGGCTTTAATGAATCTAAAGCCTGAGAGTTGCAACTACTGAGTCCTTGCTGAAGTCAGCACCCTAGAGTCCATGCTCCAAAACAAGAGAAGCCATCACAATGAGAAGCCCACGCACCACAACTAAAGAGTAGCCCCAATTCACTGCAACCAGAGAAAGCCTGCATGTAACAACGAAGACCCAGCATAGCCAAAAATAAATAAATAAATAAATAAATGTAAGGCCAGAACAGCCATGGTCTTTACCCTCATGGAACTTAAAGTCTAACAAAAGGTGACAAAGTAATCATACAGATAAAATTGCAAGAAGGAAGGAAAAACATGTCATTTGGTAAGAGCTTACAACAGAAAGAATTAGGAACTAGTCAAGGAGGTCCAGACAGCTGTGAGGAAGGTAAGCTTGAGTGGAGATTGCCAGGATGGTTAGGAAGTTGGTAACTAGCAAAGAGTGGTGGGAAGAACATTCCAGGTAAAGGAAACCATACAGGTCAAGCCCTTTAGCTAGGAGATGGTTGAAAAAGAAGGTAGGGAGTTGAGTGGGGATAAAATGAGATTTGCACTTTAAAGATATTTCTCATCAATGCTTCCACTTGGACAAACTTTTGGCTCCAAAATACTAGAAATGTAGACTTGTCAGAAAGCAACTTTGGTGAATAATAATACATGATCTTATACTGAGGTACTGAGGTCCTTCACCACAATGACTGTGGGGCTGACCCTCAAAATCCTTATTTGTTATAGATGTGCCTTCAGCCCTGGTAGCACAGTGACCAGCTGCTCGAAGAAATGGGGCACATATGGTCACCAAACAAAAAGAACAGGCAGGAAGAACCAGCAAGCAAGACCAGCATGGAACTGGAAAGAACATTTTTTACAATGGAAAAGGATGAATAGTACGTCTTTCGCACATATGCAAAAAATTATCTCATCTCTTTGACAGCAGCATAAACTATGGGACTAACATCATTTTCCTTAAGAGTTTCCATGTCTTAGAGTTGCTATTCTTAGCTGAGCCACTGTAAAGGTCAATTTAATCAGTGTAAGAACTTTCAAAATGCCAGCATAAGAGGAGACACTGGGCAAAAATAATTCCCCAGGGATGGCTTTAATTTGCCAATATATGGGGCTGGAAAACCCTGCTAGCAACTGGCAACAGCATCTTCATGCTCTTAGGAAAGCACTGAAGTTTTAAAAGTGAAAAAAATAGGAAAATTGAAATCCTTCACATATTGCTAAAGCACAAATGCTAAATCTCTTGGCTGCTGGATTATGACTGAAATGGAGCACCATCTCCAGCCTTCTCTACAGGGAAAAGAAATGGTTTCCTAACGGAAACATCCATTTCTACAAATCAAATAAAAAATATGTACTGATACCACTTTCTCCACAAGCCAGGCATTGTGTTGGATACTAGAGTCACCACACTTAGCAAGAGATTCTAGAGGGAAAGATCTGCTTCTGGCAATATAGCTGAGTAGGTAACTTTAAGAATATAATAATATTCTTTTAATTATAGAACTGAGCTTGCAAGAAAGAAAGGAGGAGTCCCAGGGCCAAAAATGTTGGGGTTGGGGAACTAAAAACTATACAGTGGTAAATGAGATCAGGCCTTTACCAATGTCCTGGAAAGAAGAGCTGTTCTATCTTCTTGGGTCTACCTAAATCAGGGAACTGGAACTGAGTCCTGATATAAGGTAAAGACCCTCAAAGAGAGACAGTAGACTAGAGGAAAATGAGCCCTCTGGCATATAGCAACAATAAGAAAGGTCTGAATTGAGAAGGAAAAAGTGTCTCTTCTAATAATCTGTAACTTCAGGTCTTTCCAAAGGCTACTGAAGTCTGAACTGTATTACTATACAGTCTGAGAATCCCCAAGCCAAAGTTTAATACAAAAGGAGTCTCAGAGAGGGCCACTGCATTGGGAGGCCCACACAGGCCCCCATGGAACTGGAAAGAACATTTTTACAATGGAAAAGGATGAATAGTTCTTTCGCACATATGCAAAAATTATCTCATCTCTTTGACAGCAGCATAAACTATGGGACTAACATCATTTTCCTTAAGAGTTTCCATGTCTTAGAGTTGCTATTCTTAGCTGAGCCACTGTAAAGGTCAATTTAATCAGTGTAAGAACTTTCAAAATGCCAGCATAAGAGGAGACACTGGGCAAAATAATTCCCCAGGGATGGCTTTAATTTGCCAATATATGGGGCTGGAAAACCCTGCTAGCAACTGGCAACAGCATCTTCATGCTCTTAGGAAAGCACTGAAGTTTTAAAAGTGAAAAAAATAGGAAAATTGAAATCCTTCACATATTGCTAAAGCACAAATGCTAAATCTCTTGGCTGCTGGATTATGACTGAAATGGAGCACCATCTCCAGCCTTCTCTACAGGGAAAAGAAATGGTTTCCTAACGGAAACATCCATTTCTACAAATCAAATAAAAAATATGTACTGATACCACTTTCTCCACAAGCCAGGCATTGTGTTGGATACTAGAGTCACCACACTTAGCAAGAGATTCTAGAGGGAAAGATCTGCTTCTGGCAATATAGCTGAGTAGGTAACTTTAAGAATATAATAATATTCTTTTAATTATAGAACTGAGCTTGCAAGAAAGAAAGGAGGAGTCCCAGGGCCAAAAATGTTGGGGTTGGGGAACTAAAAACTATACAGTGGTAAATGAGATCAGGCCTTTACCAATGTCCTGGAAAGAAGAGCTGTTCTATCTTCTTGGGTCTACCTAAATCAGGGAACTGGAACTGAGTCCTGATATAAGGTAAAGACCCTCAAAGAGAGACAGTAGACTAGAGGAAAATGAGCCCTCTGGCATATAGCAACAATAAGAAAGGTCTGAATTGAGAAGGAAAAAGTGTCTCTTCTAATAATCTGTAACTTCAGGTCTTTCCAAAGGCTACTGAAGTCTGAACTGTATTACTATACAGTCTGAGAATCCCCAAGCCAAAAGTTTAATACAAAAAGGAGTCTCAGAGAGGGGCCACTGCATTGGGAGGCCCACACAGGCCAAAAGAGCAAAGATGGATGAAAAGAAATAAATGAAAGACCAATAAAAGTGGCCAAAAATTAAAAAAAAAAAGGGGGGGGGGACAAACAGTGACTAAATGGATCGCAGAAAAACAATAAAACTTGCAGAAAAATACTTATTAACATTAAAAATTCAACAGGTGGTTTGCATAGAAATTAAACCATGTTAAAGTGAGAGTCAGTAAATTGGAACACAGATCTGAGAAAATTATCCAGCATCCAGCTTCTACCAATTAAGAGAAAATACAGAAATAGAAAATGAGAAATAAGAAGCTCAAGAAGGAAAGAGGAAACATTAAAAGAGATAACTGAAAAATTTTCAGAACTGATTAAAGACAAGGAATTTTCAGACAATAATAAACTCACACCTGAGCATATTGTGTGAAACTGGAGAACAACCAAAACAAAAAGATTTTAAATATATTCCAGTGGGGGAACACTGAAAATTAGCAAGTGAAATGAGAATTTAAAATAGTAATCAGCTTCATAAGGATAATAAAACAGGATAACTGGACAAAGGGTTTCAGATGGGACAGCCAGGAGAGGCCTCCCTGAGAAGGTGATGTCTTGAGTTGAGCCCTGAATGATGAGAAGGAGCCAGCTTAAGCAGACCTGTTCTAGGCAGAGGGAATGTCCAGTGCATGCCAAGACACCAATTGAAGAATGAACCTGTGTACTCTAGGGAAAGAAGGCAAGCAGGGCTAAGCACCGTGAATCTAAGCAATAGTGTGAAAGGAAGAACTGAGAATTCAGAATGAGACCAGACCTTATAAGCCTTGTACAATAGGCAAGCAACTTCAACTCAGAATCAGTTATTTTTGTTCTATCCTAGACAGAATCTTGGAGGGCATGTCAACCTACTCTAGTATTCTTGCCTAGAGAATCTCATGGACAGAGCCTGTCAGGCTACAGTCCATGGGGTCACAAAGTTAGATATGACTGAAGTGACTGAGCACACTCAGGTGCAGAGAGAATCTTTAAACTCTAAAAATGTAACACTTTCAGGTTCTTTCAAAATGATTTGCAAGTAGTCATAAAATATACTCTTTAGGGGCTTCCCTGGTAGCTCAGTGGTGAAGATGCAGGAGACATGGATTTGATCCCTGGTCCGAGAAGATCCCACATGCTGCGGAGCAGCTAAGCCCATGAGCCACAACTATGGAGCCTGTGCTCTAGAGCCTCAGAGCCGCAACTATGGAGCCCATGTCCTGCAACTACTGAAGCCCATGTGCCCTACAGCCCGAGTTCTGCAACAAGAGAAGTCACCACAACAAGAGGCCTGCTCACCTCTACTAGAGAGTAGCCCCCACTCCCTGCAACTAGAGAAGAGCCTGCGGCAGCAGTGAACACCCAGAATAGCCAAAAATAAATAAATTAATTAATTTAAAAAATATATGTATATATACTCTTTAAAATTTTGTGGATTTACCTTTATGTTTACAATAAGGAAGTTAGTATCACTTTTCCCCTACTAATAGTTTTAAGGCTGTTTGAAGAACTGAAGGAAATAAGACTTGCTCAAGTGCATACTCTGCTCCACGCCCCCAACCCTGGGCTGTAGTGTACAGCATATAGGATCTTAGTTCCCCAACCAGGGATGGAACCCAGGCCCCATGAAGTGGAAGTGTGGAGTCTTACCACTGGACTGCCAGGGAAGTCCAAAGGGTGGGAGGACATTACAGAAGAGCTGTGGATGAAGGAAAGCAAACTGAGGCAGAGGAGTCCTGGCCCACTGTTTCCTATGTCTTACTCTAATCTCCTGTTTTTTGATGGTAGGGACTGTCACATTCCCTTTTGTAGTCTTCCCAGTGTGTACTATATAGGACAATCACTCCTTTAAGTTTTACTAGCTATGGTTTCTTCCTTTCTGATAAAGGGCAAGCCCCTGCTGAAACCTGAACCAAGATTCTGTTTTGTATGCACTGCGGCACTAGGAATGAATTTTTACACTGTTTCATTCAGTTCAGTAATTTTCCAAAAGGAGAAATAGCCTGAGCATGTTTCTCTAACCAAGCCAATAAATCTAATCTGATAAGGTTCAGCCTTACCCCTCAGATTTGACCATGTGCTCTACCCCTTAAGGGCTCAAGGCTCCAGCTCCCTGACTCAGGAGTACCCAGTCTCCTACATGCCAGCTGTAAAATACTTTAAAGGGTAAAGTCAAATCCTGGAGCTAGTGACACCCTTGAAAAAACCCTAGAACCAATGGGGGGAGCTGCTTCCAGACTGACTGCTGTGTGCACTACTGAAGGAGAGTTCCTAGGACCCCTGCTACAGTAGGGACTCAGTCCCTCTAGTTCAACCTGTGAGAGTCTTCTGCAACAATTCTCTCTAGGACTCCCAAAGACTGACACTCTCCAAGAATCTGAGGAAGGGCAACACAGTAAACAGAACAAACTAGGGCATCTCACAAATGAGTGAATCATGCTCTCAAGGGACAATGAACACACTTAAGACAACAAAGGCAACAAAATAGAGATGCATTTCCCAAAATATGGTCCATGGGCCCCAAGTCACTGGAGTGTTTGTTAAGAATGTAGTCTGAGACCCTTTGGGAGCAGAGACTCAAGATTTGCCTTTGCCTTTTTGGGTAGGATGGCGGGGGCAGGGATGGGATATACATCTGACTAATCTGGGATTATACGTATCTGTAAACAACAAAACTCTGTAAAAGCAAAAAAGCAAAATTAAAAAACAAATAATGGGGTTTCCCTGGTGGTCCAGTAGGTAAGGACACCACCTTGCAGTGCAAGGGGCGCCAGTTCGATCCCTGGACTGGGAAGATCCCGCGTGCCGCAGAGCGGCTGGACCGGTGTGTCCAATTATCAAGCCAGAGCTCTGGAGCGCATGCGCCCAGAGCCGGTGCTCTGCGACAACGGAGGCCACTGCGATCGGAGGGCCACAAGGGCCAAAGAACAAAGATGGATGAAAATAGATAAATGAAAGACCAATAGAAGTGGCCTACCTGCTCCCCTCCCTCCCCAACCTGCCCCCCCCGTCCCTCCAAAAAAGTATCTAAGATTTACTTAAAAAAAAAAAACAAAAAACAAATAATGGCAAGAAAAAGATTTGCCTTTTAAAACCCACCCTGTGAATGGATACGTTCTTATGTATGGCTTTGTGACCACCTTAAAACTATCATAACACTGTTAATCAGTTACACTCCAATACAAAATAAAAATTTAACAAAAAAGCACATTCCCCTGGCTATGTTCATATATATTTAAATTGGACAGTCATTGCCCTAGATTTATGACACATATACAGTATACACAGTTCCTGCCCTCTGAAAGTGGAACAGTCTAATATTCTCTTTCTATAATGTCGAACACATCCCAACAGTTACCCTCAAGAATTACCACTTAGAACCAATGGGGAGCTGCTTCCAGACTGACTGCTGTGTGCACTACTGAAGGAGAGTTCCTAGGACCCCTGCTACAGTAGGGACTCAGTCCCTCTAGTTCAACCTGTGAGAGTCTTCTGCAACAATTCTCTCTAGGACTCCCAAAGACTGACACTCTCCAAGAATCTGAGGAAGGGCAACACAGTAAACAGAACAAACTAGGGCATCTCACAAATGAGTGAATCATGCTCTCAAGGGACAATGAACACACTTAAGACAACAAAGGCAACAAAATAGAGATGCATTTCCCAAAATATGGTCCATGGGCCCCAAGTCACTGGAGTGTTTGTTAAGAATGTAGTCTGAGACCCTTTGGGAGCAGAGACTCAAGATTTGCCTTTGCCTTTTTGGGTAGGATGGCGGGGGCAGGGATGGGATATACATCTGACTAATCTGGGATTATACGTATCTGTAAACAACAAAACTCTGTAAAAGCAAAAAAGCAAAATTAAAAAACAAATAATGGGGTTTCCCTGGTGGTCCAGTAGGTAAGGACACCACCTTGCAGTGCAAGGGGCGCCAGTTCGATCCCTGGACTGGGAAGATCCCAGCGTGCCGCAGCGCGGCTGGACCGGTGTGTCCAATTATCAAGCCAGAGCTCTGGAGCGCATGCGCCCAGAGCCGGTGCTCTGCGACAACGGAGGCCACTGCGATCGGAGGGCCACAAGGGCCAAAGAACAAAGATGGATGAAAATAGATAAATGAAAGACCAATAGAAGTGGCCTACCTGCTCCCCTCCCTCCCCAACCTTCCCCCCCCCTCCCTCCAAAAAAGTATCTAAGATTTACTAAAAAAAAAAAAACCAAAAAACAAATAATGGCAAGAAAAAGATTTGCCTTTTAAAACCCACCCTGTGAATGGATACGTTCTTATGTATGGCTTTGTGACCACCTTAAAACTATCATAACACTGTTAATCAGTTACACTCCAATACAAAATAAAAATTTAACAAAAAAGCACATTCCCCTGGCTATGTTCATATATATTTAAATTGGACAGTCATTGCCCTAGATTTATGACACATATACAGTATACACAGTTCCTGCCCTCTGAAAGTGGAACAGTCTAATATTCTCTTTCTATAATGTCGAACACATCCCAACAGTTACCCTCAAGAATTACCACTTAGAACCATAGCACTTAAAATTATTTATGCTCTCCTGCCTCATTCTATTAAAAAAAAAAATACAAACAACAGATCAGAAACATAATTTTTTTTTTTAATGTGAAACATCAGTTAGGTATGCTCCTATCCACACCAGTCCTGCTACAGCCAAAGCCGCACTGCAACTAGATCCTCATTAAACAGCCCCAAACAGAGCAGCCAACAAAGAAATTAAAATCCATTTCCTGTGTTGCTATTAGGAACCTGAATAATAAACTCAGAAAAAGCCATTTGATCCTGGTAGGAAAATCCCAGAGCAAAGATCGGAAGTTGCAACATATCCCATGGTTTTACTGAAGGCTATTTGTTGACGGCCCAGCGCATGCAGATCCCTGTGGGATCTGGCCAGTGGCAGCGACTCAGGACATTGGGTTAACCTGCCACTCTTTCATCCCTGGACACTTACGAGGAAAAACAGTTCTACCTTGAGGTATCCTGGCAATCCCCCATCACTGGCTTCTTCTGCCACGGAATAAATGCACCGAGAAGCATGGCATCTTCAGCAAGGGCTGGTGCAAAGCTGAGGGATAAAACAGCAGGTCGCATGTAACAAAGCAAGTGGCACTCAGACAGAGAAGAAAGGCAGTTCTGCTATGGTGTCTCCACAGCAGGTCACGAGGGCAAGTCCCTTCCCTCGTATTAGCTGTATCACTGTCCCTCTTGCTTGAAAGCAGCGATTGCAAATGGTTGGCCCGTGGGCCACAAAGGGCCCACTACTGAGTTCTGTGTCCACATGATACCTTAGTTTTACAACTTTTTTTTAACGGAACTGTCAACATCTTAAAATGAGAAGGATTCATACGGAAATTCAGATTTCTAGCTTCTGAAAATCATAACACTGTTAATCAGTTACACTCCAATACAAAATAAAAATTTAACAAAAAAGCACATTCCCCTGGCTATGTTCATATATATTTAAATTGGACAGTCATTGCCCTAGATTTATGACACATATACAGTATACACAGTTCCTGCCCTCTGAAAGTGGAACAGTCTAATATTCTCTTTCTATAATGTCGAACACATCCCAACAGTTACCCTCAAGAATTACCACTTAGAACCATAGCACTTAAAATTATTTATGCTCTCCTGCCTCATTCTATTAAAAAAAAAAATACAAACAACAGATCAGAAACATAATTTTTTTTTTTAATGTGAAACATCAGTTAGGTATGCTCCTATCCACACCAGTCCTGCTACAGCCAAAGCCGCACTGCAACTAGATCCTCATTAAACAGCCCCAAACAGAGCAGCCAACAAAGAAATTAAAATCCATTTCCTGTGTTGCTATTAGGAACCTGAATAATAAACTCAGAAAAAGCCATTTGATCCTGGTAGGAAAATCCCAGAGCAAAGATCGGAAGTTGCAACATATCCCATGGTTTTACTGAAGGCTATTTGTTGACGGCCCAGCGCATGCAGATCCCTGTGGGATCTGGCCAGTGGCAGCGACTCAGGACATTGGGTTAACCTGCCACTCTTTCATCCCTGGACACTTACGAGGAAAAACAGTTCTACCTTGAGGTATCCTGGCAATCCCCCATCACTGGCTTCTTCTGCCACGGAATAAATGCACCGAGAAGCATGGCATCTTCAGCAAGGGCTGGTGCAAAGCTGAGGGATAAAACAGCAGGTCGCATGTAACAAAGCAAGTGGCACTCAGACAGAGAAGAAAGGCAGTTCTGCTATGGTGTCTCCACAGCAGGTCACGAGGGCAAGTCCCTTCCCTCGTATTAGCTGTATCACTGTCCCTCTTGCTTGAAAGCAGCGATTGCAAATGGTTGGCCCGTGGGCCACAAAGGGCCCACTACTGAGTTCTGTGTCCACATGATACCTTAGTTTTACAACTTTTTTTTAACGGAACTGTCAACATCTTAAAATGAGAAGGATTCATACGGAAATTCAGATTTCTAGCTTCTGAAAATCTGGGGCCCACATTCCCGGGGGCATATGAGGCAGGCTCATAGAGGTGCATGGACTCTGTCTCCGCCTCAGCCTCCCGGTAAACTCCTCCTGTTCAATAACCCCATCTGCTTGACTCAGGCATGCCACTGCCTGGCGCTGGGGGCATCTGATAAGCTCCTCCTGCTCTCAAGTTCAGTAATATACCATCCATCCTCTCACTCTGAGGTTAAGGTTTGCTGCAGAGGCCCAAATATAAACGACAGAAGTCTGAACTCCCTACACCGAGGCTCTAGCAACACCTGACACGTGCCATACAAAACCAGTACCTAGACAAAGAGGAGGGGCCCTCTTCACTGATGGAGGAGAATACCTCTAGCAAATCAGGAAAACCCCCAGCCACAACACTCAGATTTGACAGAGAACCGACTTCTGCCTACTCCCTGTGTTTATCAAGCATCTGCTTGGGTGTATTTACCCATGTTACATACTCTTCTCTTTTTACAGGAAACCAGGAAACTGAGGTTCAGAGTGATCACACAGCGAGAACAAGCTTTCTGGCTCTAAACCTGAATTTTAGTGGTACAAAACTGAATGCTTAGTGGTTATCCTAAACTTTCATGCTAGATGCTGACAGGCACAAAATGATAGATAAAACATGGACTTTGCCTTAGAGCAACTTTGTAATTACTAAACTGTTAGGTTAAAAAAAAAAAAAAAAGTTTGTGTTTCAGTTCTTGTTGCTGAAAACCTTCCTGAAATATTCAGGTTCATTTTGTGCCTTAATTAGTAAGTCCAATCCAATCAACAGAATTTATTCCCTTTTTCATATATATATATATATATATATATATATATATATATAATGTGGCAAAGCCTTAGAGTCATAATTTAAAGCAATGATGGTTATATATACAACATCCACATATATCTAATCAGTTTATATAATATACATCTATATAGGACATTAAAGCTTTTCAAACTTCTTTAACAGTCAGCCTCACATTTGAGCCTACCAGCCAGCACCCGACAAGAGATCAGAAGGGCTACCACCCTTATCTTACAAACAAGGAACTGACACTAAGCCTAAGGCTGCAGATGACAGAATTGAGACTGTCAAAACTCTGGTTTTCGGACTTTTGGTTCAGTATTCTTTCTATGACTAGGTTCTGCATGGACTCTGTCTCCGCCTCAGCCTCCCGGTAAACTCCTCCTGTTCAATAACCCCATCTGCTTGACTCAGGCATGCCACTGCCTGGCGCTGGGGGCATCTGATAAGCTCCTCCTGCTCTCAAGTTCAGTAATATACCATCCATCCTCTCACTCTGAGGTTAAGGTTTGCTGCAGAGGCCCAAATATAAACGACAGAAGTCTGAACTCCCTACACCGAGGCTCTAGCAACACCTGACACGTGCCATACAAAACCAGTACCTAGACAAAGAGGAGGGGCCCTCTTCACTGATGGAGGAGAATACCTCTAGCAAATCAGGAAAACCCCCAGCCACAACACTCAGATTTGACAGAGAACCGACTTCTGCCTACTCCCTGTGTTTATCAAGCATCTGCTTGGGTGTATTTACCCATGTTACATACTCTTCTCTTTTTACAGGAAACCAGGAAACTGAGGTTCAGAGTGATCACACAGCGAGAACAAGCTTTCTGGCTCTAAACCTGAATTTTAGTGGTACAAAACTGAATGCTTAGTGGTTATCCTAAACTTTCATGCTAGATGCTGACAGGCACAAAATGATAGATAAAACATGGACTTTGCCTTAGAGCAACTTTGTAATTACTAAACTGTTAGGTTAAAAAAAATAAAGTTTGTGTTTCAGTTCTTGTTGCTGAAAACCTTCCTGAAATATTCAGGTTCATTTTGTGCCTTAATTAGTAAGTCCAATCCAATCAACAGAATTTATTCCCTTTTTCATATATATATATATATATATATATATATATATATAATGTGGCAAAGCCTTAGAGTCATAATTTAAAGCAATGATGGTTATATATACAACATCCACATATATCTAATCAGTTTATATAATATACATCTATATAGGACATTAAAGCTTTTCAAACTTCTTTAACAGTCAGCCTCACATTTGAGCCTACCAGCCAGCACCCGACAAGAGATCAGAAGGGCTACCACCCTTATCTTACAAACAAGGAACTGACACTAAGCCTAAGGCTGCAGATGACAGAATTGAGACTGTCAAAACTCTGGTTTTCGGACTTTTGGTTCAGTATTCTTTCTATGACTAGGTTCTAGCTCATCAAAGTCTTCATAAACCTTGAAAATGGCTCTTGATCAAATTAATAATTACTTCTTTGTCCAGAAAGAGGTGTAGTTTTCCAAGGGATCTGAAATATTGAAGGTACATGTTAACCTGTTGCCGATGTGCTTTAGAAGAGATTCACCACAGTTTCACTGGACAGTGAAGAACACAGGGATCTCAGAGCCCTTCCTCACTTTAAGCAAAGCTGTAAATTTAACCTCATTTTTTTCCTCAGTAGTTCCACCCCACTGCAGCAGGCTTTTGTTGGGAACTAAAGAAATATTAATAATAATGGGACCTGTCTCATGTGCCTGTGTGTCTAAAGACCAGTTCTCAGTCATTCAGTCATGCCCAACTCTTTGTGATCATATGAACTATAACCCGTCAGGCTCCTCTGTACATGGGATTTTCCCATCAAGAGTACTGGAATGGGTTGCCATTTCCTCCTCCACTAGAGACCAGTATCAGAGATTTACTGCCAGTAAAAAGTTTAAGGAAACCACTGGTTTCTACCTCAACAAAGTGTTATATTTAAAATGTTCCCCCTGCATGAACATATATAAGATTTTGAAAAATCTCCAGAATCCAAAGGCTCTCTCCAAAAGATTGAATAACCTTATAAAACTTTCTGAATTTTAAAACCTTACATCTAAAGATTAAAAGAGACACCAGATGATTTAGAAGAGGGGGAATTTATAGCTCCTTTTTCTATATGTTATCAGAAACAGATTACAATAAAACTGACCACAGTAACACGCATCTGGCTTGAAATATGGCCTGTTAATAAAATAACTGTAGCCTAATTGTTTTTTAGGTCTTGCCAGGTGGCTCAATCGTAAAGAATTTGCCTGCCAAGCAGGAGATGAAAGTTCCATCCTTGGGGCAGGAAGATCCTCTGGAGAAGGAAATAGCAACCCACTCTAGTACTCTTGCCTAGGAAATCTCATGGACAGGGGAGCCTGGCGGGTTATAGTAGTGGGATAGCAAGAGTTGGACATGGGGCTTCCCTGGTGGCTCTATCACAGGTTCTATCCCTGATCCGGGAAGATTCCACATGCTACGGAGCAACTAAGCCCGTAAGCCACAACTACAGAACCTGTGCTCTAGAGCCTCAGAGCCGCAACTATTGAGCCCATGTGACTCAACTATTGAAGCCCGTGTGCCCCAGAGCCCGAGTTCCGCAACAAGAGAAGTCACCACAACAAGAAGCCTGCTCACCCCAACCAGAGAGAAGCTCCCACTCCCTGCAACGAGAAGAGCCTGTAGCATCAGTGAAAACCCAGAAATCAATCAATAAATAAAAATTTTAAAAGATTGTCTTTAAAAAAAAAAAAAGAGTCAGACATGACTGAATGACTAAACAACAACAAAACAATTGTTCTTTAAGCTGTATAAAGTTATAGATATTTGGGCAATTCTGAGATTCTACCCTTCTGGAGGATGGTTATTCAGATTTTTCAGAGTAAGAGATACAATGTCAATTCCAGAAGGGTTTGAACTTACCTCCCAGCCATAAAATATTAACTCTACACCTATCCTTGAAAAGACATAGCTCCTGATGAAGAGGGGCAACCAAAATGTCAAGATTCTAACCTTCTGGGCAGATAACACATATTGCTTAGAAAGCAGCAGAAAAAAGTACACTTCCTTCCTTCCCCCTTTATTAAAACATCTCAGTTCACCCTCCCTGAGGCCTGTGGCTTGTGACTGCCTCCTGAGCACAGGGCCGTGCACTCTGCAGCAGTAGTTTTCGGCTCAGCCTGTCTTCACCTAAGCATGAGAGTCAGACCTTGTTCATCCACACGGTCAACCCTGGACAATCAGCAGATGTAGAACCCAGAGACGCATGAGAGTCAAGTGTACCTGTCATTTTACATAAGAGACTTGAGCAGCCTTGGATCTGTGGGAACCAAGTCCCTGTGAATACTGAGGGACAACTGTACTGACATTTACAGTCGGGGACTCTTCTGTGCCTTATAGGATGTTTAGCAGCATCTCTGGCCACTACTCACTAGATGCCAGTACCAACATCCCACTCTACCCCTAGCTGGTTGTTGCGACAGTCAACAATGCCCGAACATTGCTAAATGTCCCTTGGGGAGGAGGGTCAATTGGCCGGAGTTTAGAAGCACCATTCCAGCCAAACTGAACCACACAGAGCTCAGCATAGAATCATGTTTCATCCAGTCTGGTCAGCTAATTGTCCCTTGGGCTCCCCAACCACTCTGTAAATTCCCTAAGAGAAGGATGAAGTCAATCTCACAAGTGCGCCTCCTCTAGCAAAGGATCAGACACACAAAAGCCTTCAGAAAATACTCATCCTAGTGACTGGACAATGAAGTAATCCCACAGCCTGGTCCTGCGCCATACTTCCCACGCCTCTTAGCTATGCTGTACAAGAAGCAGCATGAAGAGATCCTCCAAAGGCTAGGCCAAGGCTGTGGCGATGTGACTTCACATGATGACTCGAGACCTGCCCACAGCTCTCTAGCTTAACAGGTTTACAGTAATCCAGTGCAGTCTGAGTCTGGCCCATCAACCCAGAATCTTACAAGGCAGGGAAGTGATTGCACATCCTATTTTTGTTGGCAGCCCATCCCCAGCCTATCCAGGACCTCCCCATCACACTCCAGAACCACACCTCGAGAAGTGGGAGGTAATAGGTATTCACACCACTGCCTGGGGGAACCAGGGATTTCCAAATCCTTGAAGAAAACCACAGGATAGGCTGCGCAGTATCTTAAACCAAGAACAAGACCATGCATCACAGTTCGGTGGAAGCTCCTGAGAGCATGTGTGTTAAGCAAGAGAACCAAAGAATACTCTGGCACCCTTGATGCAACGCCCAAGGGAACCAACATCTTCTATGCAACAGTCCCCAGCAAACCGTACACCACTGGCAGGAAGAGAAATCACTGTGTCATACTCCAGCTAGCAGTTCTCAAAGCCTGTCTCCCTCTCGCCTGAGATGTACACTTTCTGCCATGACCTCTCCTCTCTCTTCCAGTTAAAAGAAGAAGACAGGTCAAGCAAGTCATATAGGATTGAATCTCTGAGGTAGATCCAGGTTCAAGTTCCAGTTGAGGCCTGCCCAGAGGAGCAATGGCTACAGAGCGAGCATGGAAGTGGTCAAACCAGGTCAAATGCAGGGCTGTTTCAACTCACTGTCACCACAAATCAACAACAACTAAGAGTCAAAAAGTGCCAGGGAGGAACTGTTATCCAGTCGCTAGAGTGTCAGGGCAGGGGAAGAAATTTTACAGCACAGTTTGGTTACCCCTCTCAACCCCCCACCCAACCCAAGTAGTCCCCAGTTACTCTTTTCCTGGACTAAAATTTACCTTTTCAAGGAAAAGGGGTGGGAGGGGGTGGATCAAGCTCATGGGATATTACTGGAGGAAGTGAATGTTTTCTTTGGCTCCATTGTGGATAAAAGTTTCAAAATCAGCACATACAGTCTTCTTTTCCATTAAGTTACTGTCCCGTCCACTGGTTTCTCTTTGCTTTGATAACAGGAATGTGATGAAAAACAAGCACATATTCCTCTAAAAAAGCAGCTTCTTGCAACAGAGATGGTTGGGGGTGTTTAAAGTCATCTGAAAGGCTTGGATGAGAACGACCCTTTCTGTTAGGTGACAGGAGGGAGCTGAAGTGTTCTACGCGGCTGCTGCTGGTAGTTTTCACAAATTTTGACACATCACTTCCAATTCGGGTTTTAGCTTCTACCTTTGGTAGTACAAACAAGTGCTACCTTGGTGGCACTGCATTATATACAGCCAGCTCCCATCCAATAGGGTTTCACTTACTTTGTCCTAAACCTGGAAGCGAGGCTAAAGAAGCCCACACAGGAGGGTAATGGTGCCTGGGACGCTCAGTTCCAGGCAGAGAACAGGGCAGTGGGGAGGTGGTCTGGCAGCAGACGTGGTGTAGGGACCACACCTGTTGACATGTAAGAGCAGGACAACTCTTGAGGACATATCTACCTCAAAAGCCTCCATGGCCACACAGAAGCTGTGTGATCTCAAAGTGGTAACTTGTTAGTTTCGGTTGCCTCATAGGAGAAAGGAGATAAGAACTCTACCTCACGGGTGGCTGTAGTGATGAAATAAAAGTATCATGTCCATGTCAGCTGATGTTTGGCAGAGTAGCAGTTAAATTAGAAGTTAGCACATTCCCTCTGCCCTCTCCCTGGGCATGGCCTCCCCCACCTGCAGCTCTTCCACAGCACTTTCAGTGTTGTCCTTGGGAGCCCCAAAGATCTCCTATTGTGTCTGGGGAGTGGATTCAACACTCTGGTCCCTCTGTCACATTCAGCATCAATCCAAATGAAGGCCTGTCAGTGCCAGCTCCCCTTTCAAGAATACAAACAGGGGCTTCCTTGGTCGTCTGGTGGTTAAAAATCTACCAGCCAATGCAGGAAACGTGGGTGTGATCCCTGGTCCAGGAAGATCCCACATGCCACAGGGCAACCAAGTCTGTGAGCCACAACTACTAAAACCTGAGTGCCTAGAATCCATGTTCAACAACAAGAGAAGCCACTGCAATGAGAAAGCTGAATACCACCCTGCTAACCACAAGGAGACAAAGCCTACAAAACAATGAAGACCCAGGGCAGCTAAGAAATAAATCTTAAAAAAAAGAATTCAGTAAACAGCCCCCTGTAGCTCTACCCAT
The DNA here is from genome assembly GCA_022376925.1 of Tragulus kanchil. Lineage (NCBI taxonomy): Eukaryota > Metazoa > Chordata > Mammalia > Artiodactyla > Tragulidae > Tragulus > Tragulus kanchil. The sequence continues at coordinate 139,494,283 of JAIOJX010000005.1, forward strand.
ACATTCCAACCCAGGAAAGGTACACTGCCTGAGAAGGTCCCAGACTGGGGATGACTCGTGTCACTGTCAGGGATCACTGTACTTCATCAGCAAGGACAACCTGGGGAATAATTTTCCTAGAGAGAAAGGCAACATTCAAGGTGCAGGATCTACATTATTGTCTTGATGGATCCAGCCTGTCTTCCAGCAACCAGAACTTGCACTGGTCCTTCCACAATACCACAGTGCAACAACTGAGACCACTGGACTGTGGAAAGGGCCACTTGCAAAAGTCACCTCTCCACACTTCTGACCTGTACCACTCCGTTCCTAATGTCACCCGCCTGATGTTCCATCCCCTGAACACTCGCTCTATGCCCTGTCTGATTGTGAGGACAGGGATAAAGTTCTTACCCCTTTGTATCCACAACACGCTGAACAGGACAGGTGCTCATTTCTTTTCAGACATAGATGTTGGTCATAAGAATTTTCCAGCATTATAAAATCAATGCCTTCTGAGTTAAGTATGAAATAGAATTCATTCAAATCAGCAGATGAAGAATATCCGTTGCAATCCTGTTTTCTGAAAATCAGTAATTCATCTCTTAGGTATACAGAATGGATTCCCTCTTAACCAGAAAACTTGCTTTCTGATCTTGCCAGATAATGATGGGATGGCATGCTATACCTAAAATTTCGCACATGGTGCCATAACCCAAAAGCTCAGCAGGTGATTCTTCGGAACTCCAGCCCCGTTAAACACAAGAAGACTATTCTCTAGTCAACACTGTAGCTTCCAGGGTACTGTTTAAATTGTCCTTTACCTGGAAAACTAAATAGCCTAAGGCCTCCCTGGTGGGTCAGTGATAAAGAATCCAGCTGCCAATGCAGGAGACCCAGGTTCGATCCCTGGGTCAGGAAGATTCCCTGGAGAAGCGAATGGCTATCCACTCCAGTATTCTTGCCTGGAGACAGACAAGAAGAGCCTGGCGGGCTATAGTACACAGGGTCGCAAAGAGTTAGACACAACTGAGCGACTCACACTTTCCAATATTCTTGCCTGGGAAATCCCATGGACAGAGGACCCTAGTAGATTGAATTCCATGGGGCTGCAAAAAGTCAGATATGACTTAGCAACTAAACAACAAGACCGAGCTGCCCTTTACAGACACTAAATTCATGCCACACTGATTATTATAGATTGAGGCCCCTCATGCTCTCCTTCCTTCTCTATGTTATAAAAGACACCAATACTTGGTGAACCAAGGTCCTTGTCTTATCCCAGGCATGCTTAATACCAAGACTCACAGATGACAGTTTCACTTGTCGTCTGCAGGAGAAAAGAAATATAACACTCCAGGGTTTCTCTGGTGGTCCAGTGGGTAAGGACACCATTTGGCAGTGCAAGAGGTGCCCGTTCGATCCCTGGCCTGGGAAGATTCCACGTGCCGCAGAGCAGGACCGATGTGGAGACGGTGCTCTGCAGCAACAGGGGCTGCTGTGATGGGAGGCCCACACAGGCCAAAGAACAAAGAAAATGGATAAATGAAAGACCAATAGAAGTGGCAAAAAAAATTAAACAAAAAACACTCCCGACCTGATCTGTCTGGAATGCTCCTTCCCCAACTCATGTGTCCAGTAAACTCCTGTTCATCCTTCGAGACTCAGATCAGATACCACCTTGGAAGGCATGGAAAGCCTTCCATGTCCACCCAGCTCCTCAAGCTTGATTTAGATGTTTTCCCACCCTCTGCTGTTCTAGTGCCTGGGAAGCCTCTGTTTCAGGCTTGGTGTATTGCCGTGTAATTATTTCCAAGTAACTAAAGTGCAGGGGAGCAGGGAGCGGGGCAGGTTGGGACAGAATCTCTCAAAGTATGCCAGCTACTACTTGGGTCTGAACCACCTGGGGAACTTAACAGAAATGCAGATTCCTAGGCCCTGATCCCACATCCACTGAATCTACATTTTCATTTCCCCACTCCTAGGTGATTTTTATGCATTTGAGAACTACTGCATTACAGTGCGTTCTTGGAGGTAAGCCTAGTGCTCTATTTATTCTTTCTGCCAGGTCCACATTCATTAAGTGCAGTGGGTACCGCGTGCATGAGACTCTTCCACAGAGTAAAACACAGAAGGACACTCAGATCAGTGTCTCATTTGGTACCTGGGCCACCTAGAAACAACCTTCAGAAAATATGCCCCAGCTGGCCAACTCCACTTTCACAGACACTGACAGTGAGAAAAAAAACCAACTTTGGAAACAAAAGACTTGGGTTAAATTTTTAAAAATAAAACAAAACCAACCAACCAACTGAAAAAAAAAAGAACCTTCAATAACGTTTCCCTATCTAGCTGAGCAACTTTGGACAAGTGGCTTACCTTCTGTAAGCCTCAGCACACACTTCCAGAGAAACAGAATCACACTACACAAAAGACAGAGATGTTATGTGGACTAGGAAATAATATATGAAAGCACACACACATAGACATATACATATAATGTATGATAAAGACTAATGGCATACATGTTCTGTGTCATTTTCTTAAAAAAAAAAACAGAATTATCACCAAGTAATTTTTAGAAGACTGGCTTTTACATAGCTCCATTGAAGAACACAGCTACACCGTCAGACAAAGAAATGCTAGAAATATACAAAATTATGTTACCAAAAATACTCAGGGGTTTTATAGGCAAAGTTTGAATCACTGAAGCCTAGGGTAGGAAGGGCCTCAAGAAGTCCTCTAGTTCATCCTTCTACCAGGAACTCGTTCAGAAACAAGAACATAGATTCAACCCTGCTGCGGGTCCTCTGAGATGCTCCCACAACCACTGCAGTCCTTCATTCCACCCAGCTCTGCATCCTCTCACTTAACTGAGTGAAGGTTACTGGACACAAGCATAACTTATAGTACAGTCAGCAATGGCCTCAAGCTTCAGTCAATACACAACGACCAAATCCCAGGGCAAGAGCTCCTGCCACTACATCATCCCCCTCTGTCAAGAAACCAGTCCTCTACCTTCTAGTTTCCTTACCTTTTCACTAAATGCCTATTCTCAGTCAGCCAAAGTGCTAATGTTTTAAACACATTCCTTTGTCAAATTCTCCCAATAACTCTTCCAATAGGTTTTCTTATTTCCAAGATGAGGTTCAGAGTAGTTAAGGAGCCCCGGAGATCCTGAGGGGGAGCCAGGATACAGACGCAGGTCTTTCTGGCTCCCCAGTCCTGCTCTTTCCACTGTATCAGGCAGTTTCAAGCCGCTGCCCTCCAGCCTGCTGACACAGCATGGGATGCTGCCTATTTCCAACACTGCTCAAAATCCTCACCAGGGCTTACTCTGCCCACAAGTCACAAGGACAGCCTTTCCTGAGGGACAGAGGAGGTGCTCCAATAAGGCCTCCACTCTATTTCTGCATCAAAGGAACTCTGAACTTTAACAAGAGCAGTAATGGAACGAGTGGAGTTCTTCAGAAAAGCTTACTTTTAAAAGAATTTCAGGCAACCCCAGGGAGACTCTAGCCCTTTGCTAAGAGTGAAGTTAAACCTGCAGTCCCTAGCAGCGACTTTCGTTTCTAAGACTTCTGGTTTGCTCACATCTGTGGCTTTTTCTCACCCAGGAACAGGCAGCCGAGGGTGTGTGTCTATCCCAACCCCCACTTACAGCCCCGGCTGGTTACAGTTACACATTCCAATACAGACATGCCTCTTAGACCAAAGAGGGGGTGGGGTGACCAGCTCTCAGAAGCTCTGGAACAAATAGTTGGCAACAGCTGTGTTCTCAGAAGACCGCAGTTGGTCGCTACTGTTTTCTCATTCCACACTAGGTTACTGACTATAATTCAAGTGCCCCTGCTTCAAACAGACGCTTGCAAAGAAATCAAGTCTCTATCACAGGAGTCTGCTGGCTTTGAAAAACTGATCAGAAAGCCCAAAATGTGTTCAGTCCCACCCCCATCCCTCTGAGGTATTCAAGGCCGTCCCTCAGCCCCACAGCCCTGGACCACAGGCTTAAAAGGAGAAAGCCTCTATGAGTCCTTCCCTTTAAAAGAAGGCCCCCTACCCCAACTCGGAATCTCTCAGAACCAGAGAACTGTGAAGAAATCTCTGCTAACTAACCCAATCAAAATGGAGAATAAAAGGGGTTTTGATCAGGAATCCCGCTCTGCCTCTCCCCGTCCATGGCCTCACCCCTCAACTGTTTCCTCCCTAGGGCTTTGGCAATGGTTTTACACTGTCTAATGGAAAATCAGAATGGACAGCCCCAGCAAGACCTCGGGGAGGTAGGGGGTTAAGAACCCGGTGGCTCAGGGAGTCAGGAGCAACTAGCAAGCAGGAAGAAAAGACTGGAGAATTCTGCAGGGGAGCTGGCCTGCTGTAACTGCGAGACGTTTTCTAAAAGGTTCCCTCCACCCAAAGCAGTAGTGCAATAAATAAGCTCCCACCCTGTTCCCTTCCCGAGCCCAATCCCCGGACCACCCATTCCATCGTTACCTGTCTAAGACCCAAAGGAAAGGCATCCTGCAAGAGCATCGTCCACACTAACGTTGGGAACAAAGGGCTCTTTAAAAGTTAAGGTCTTGGAAACCGGTGGGCTGCAGAAAAGCCTTTTAAAAGAATTTCAGGCAACCCCAGGGAGACTCTAGCCCTTTGCTAAGAGTGAAGTTAAACCTGCAGTCCCTAGCAGCGACTTTCGTTTCTAAGACTTCTGGTTTGCTCACATCTGTGGCTTTTTCTCACCCAGGAACAGGCAGCCGAGGGTGTGTGTCTATCCCAACCCCCACTTACAGCCCCGGCTGGTTACAGTTACACATTCCAATACAGACATGCCTCTTAGACCAAAGAGGGGGTGGGGTGACCAGCTCTCAGAAGCTCTGGAACAAATAGTTGGCAACAGCTGTGTTCTCAGAAGACCGCAGTTGGTCGCTACTGTTTTCTCATTCCACACTAGGTTACTGACTATAATTCAAGTGCCCCTGCTTCAAACAGACGCTTGCAAAGAAATCAAGTCTCTATCACAGGAGTCTGCTGGCTTTGAAAAACTGATCAGAAAGCCCAAAATGTGTTCAGTCCCACCCCCATCCCTCTGAGGTATTCAAGGCCGTCCCTCAGCCCCACAGCCCTGGACCACAGGCTTAAAAGGAGAAAGCCTCTATGAGTCCTTCCCTTTAAAAGAAGGCCCCCTACCCCAACTCGGAATCTCTCAGAACCAGAGAACTGTGAAGAAATCTCTGCTAACTAACCCAATCAAAATGGAGAATAAAAGGGGTTTTGATCAGGAATCCCGCTCTGCCTCTCCCCGTCCATGGCCTCACCCCTCAACTGTTTCCTCCCTAGGGCTTTGGCAATGGTTTTACACTGTCTAATGGAAAATCAGAATGGACAGCCCCAGCAAGACCTCGGGGAGGTAGGGGGTTAAGAACCCGGTGGCTCAGGGAGTCAGGAGCAACTAGCAAGCAGGAAGAAAAGACTGGAGAATTCTGCAGGGGAGCTGGCCTGCTGTAACTGCGAGACGTTTTCTAAAAGGTTCCCTCCACCCAAAGCAGTAGTGCAATAAATAAGCTCCCACCCTGTTCCCTTCCCGAGCCCAATCCCCGGACCACCCATTCCATCGTTACCTGTCTAAGACCCAAAAGGAAAGGCATCCTGCAAGAGCATCGTCCACACTAACGTTGGGAACAAAGGGCTCTTTAAAAGTTAAGGTCTTGGAAGGTGCATTTCCACCGGTGGCTGGTGCTCAGCGTTCCCCGTTCCCTGGCCTTTCTCAGCAAACAAGAGAAAGTAAACAGAGTCCTGGGACCAAGCAGGCACTCTACCTCCTGCTCTCCTTGCTACTCCCCCTGCCTGGCTCCGACCCACCCCCACCTTCTCGTGACATATCTCAGACGCAAAGCTGAAGCTGTCTGCCAAGGGGGAAATGACATCAGTTCAGGGACGGCAGAAAAAACTCCAGACAGCTGCTGTGGAATACTGAGAAGGATGTGCTGCAAACATACGAAGGCCAGCGCTGGACCCAACCAGGGCTGGAGCCGGCAGCGGGTGGAGGACAGGGCCGCTGCCTGCTGCCAGCTGCCCACTCCCCCTAGCTCTCCTCAATCCAAGCAGGCTGGGCTATACATAAATCAAGGCTCTAAGGCTGCAAAGAGCTACATTTCTCTAACTGGATTCTAAGATTTCTCTAATGACTGGATTCTAAGATTTTCCAGGGTATTGTTTCTCCTCCTTGGTTAAGGAAAGGGAGCCAAGGATCTGTCGGTGTCACAGAAATTTTCCCACCCCACCTCTGCCAGAGCAGGTGCTCAACAAATAAGGTGCGCCCCATCCGGCTGTTCCAACATTTCTCTAGGGATGGATGCAGTTCAGAGATGAGAGAAGTACTTCTTCCTCAACGAAGTACCTTGGGTGCTGACCTCTTGAGCCCTCGCTCCTACAGGAGAGTTTATATTTCATAAATAGACTGTGTGTACAGGTGCCAACATCTTTCCTCACTTGTCTTACAAAAGGTACAACAAGTCCCACCGCAGCCTCCAAGTTGCCAGTGAAGCAGATGGTCTATATTTAACCCAACTCTTGCTTCTGAAAAGTTCACCACCTTAGGTGTATCGGGCCTTCTTCTCTAAGCTCAGTTCATGCACAATTGGCTCTCTAAAGGCAAATTTTTGCACAGGAAACCAAAGACCTGGGCTTGGCGTCCTCACCTGACTTTTCCCAGTCAGCAGTGTAAGCCAGCTCTTGTTTGGCCAGCATTCACTTAACAGCAGGTCACAGTTGCTCCCTCCAGCCCAGAATTCTCTACCAAAGACAAGAATAGCAAGGGTCTGTGTTTGGATTTAGACTTGCAGAAATGACTCTCAAAGAGAACAATCTTCAGAGGAACTTTGTAAACCCAAAGTTACTTTCTAATAACTTCCTAGGCTGCAGATTAATTATATTTCCATCATTCAAAGCACGTATATCTCATCTTTCTATTTGCTGCAACAGTTTTCTTTCAGTGATATATAGCAAAGACCCTGTGGGCCTGGCACTGTGTTGGGCAGAGTTCAGAAATTAGATTTCAGTTCAGGGACGGCAGAAAAACTCCAGACAGCTGCTGTGGAATACTGAGAAGGATGTGCTGCAAACATACGAAGGCCAGCGCTGGACCCAACCAGGGCTGGAGCCGGCAGCGGGTGGAGGACAGGGCCGCTGCCTGCTGCCAGCTGCCCACTCCCCCTAGCTCTCCTCAATCCAAGCAGGCTGGGCTATACATAAATCAAGGCTCTAAGGCTGCAAAGAGCTACATTTCTCTAACTGGATTCTAAGATTTCTCTAATGACTGGATTCTAAGATTTTCCAGGGTATTGTTTCTCCTCCTTGGTTAAGGAAAGGGAGCCAAGGATCTGTCGGTGTCACAGAAATTTTCCCACCCCACCTCTGCCAGAGCAGGTGCTCAACAAATAAGGTGCGCCCCATCCGGCTGTTCCAACATTTCTCTAGGGATGGATGCAGTTCAGAGATGAGAGAAGTACTTCTTCCTCAACGAAGTACCTTGGGTGCTGACCTCTTGAGCCCTCGCTCCTACAGGAGAGTTTATATTTCATAAATAGACTGTGTGTACAGGTGCCAACATCTTTCCTCACTTGTCTTACAAAAGGTACAACAAGTCCCACCGCAGCCTCCAAGTTGCCAGTGAAGCAGATGGTCTATATTTAACCCAACTCTTGCTTCTGAAAAGTTCACCACCTTAGGTGTATCGGGCCTTCTTCTCTAAGCTCAGTTCATGCACAATTGGCTCTCTAAAGGCAAATTTTTGCACAGGAAACCAAAGACCTGGGCTTGGCGTCCTCACCTGACTTTTCCCAGTCAGCAGTGTAAGCCAGCTCTTGTTTGGCCAGCATTCACTTAACAGCAGGTCACAGTTGCTCCCTCCAGCCCAGAATTCTCTACCAAAGACAAGAATAGCAAGGGTCTGTGTTTGGATTTAGACTTGCAGAAATGACTCTCAAAGAGAACAATCTTCAGAGGAACTTTGTAAACCCAAAGTTACTTTCTAATAACTTCCTAGGCTGCAGATTAATTATATTTCCATCATTCAAAGCACGTATATCTCATCTTTCTATTTGCTGCAACAGTTTTCTTTCAGTGATATATAGCAAAGACCCCTGTGGGCCTGGCACTGTGTTGGGCAGACCCAGGTAAATCAGAAATGATTCCTGGAAATTAGTATCTTTCACCTCCACTGAGGACAATACATCTGCAGTACATAACACTTACAGCAAGGTGACTTGCCAAAAGTACTCTTCAATCATTAGTGAATCTGGCCAGACACACAATATATTTGCTACAGGTCTCCCACCGACGGTCAAGGTCACATCGACTTTCCTGACAAGGAAATGAATGAGCCAAGCCAGTTGGGCCATTTCCTGGAGGCTCACACAAAAAATGACGTGCAGTCTCACTGCTGTGAAGAAGGGAAGAAGGGTGAAGTGGCTTCTGCTGCTGCAGGTGTGAGGGGACTGGGAAGCCATTCTTCAGCAAATACATCCTCAAGACACGTCATCCAGTCCAGCCTGTGTCTTGCTTATACCCTCACATACATGCCGAACTGCCAGCCAGCCAGGCCTGGACACTGAGGCATAGACCTCCAGGGAAGAGACAAGAGGCAACTTTCAACACCCTCCTTTCATTTCCTCAAATGCAAAAATTCCCCAAACGCATGCAGCATTATTAACCTTGACAATCAAACTGAAGAGAAAGGCACCCTCAAGCCCTCCTGGGCAACTCTTGTTCTGAGCCCACCTGACACGACGGCCTGACACCCACAGCTCTACAGGCAGGATGGCCTGACACCCACAGCTCTACAGGCAGGGTACATGGTGTAAGTGGATTTGTTCATTCACTCATTCCACACCTGCTCAACGCCCACAGTGTGCCTGGCACTGGTCTGGGTGCTGGAGGTACCTCCGTGGGCAAGACAGTCAAGAATCCCTTGTTCTATTGGGCAAAAGAAACCTTCCACATTTCTAAATAATAGTCATCAGCAGTCACCTCTGAATAAGTGGAACTGGAATAAGATTACTAGAAATCCAAAAATAATTTTGTGAAAGTTCAATCTTAAATGATCAAAATTGTAAGGCAGGCTTCTGGGTTTCCTGGCAACCTAATATATCATCCTTTCATGGATGCTACTCAAGACTGTTTCTAATCAGCATTTTGTGTACTTCTATCTTCTTGCAAGATTCCAAGTTCCTGTGTGCAAGACAGCATTAAACCTCAAACATCATATATTCTGACAAAGTGATCACTGAGAATGGTGTCTTTCTCACTGATCTACTTTTTCCTTGCCCCTAAGCCCTGACCAACCCTCAATGAGCACTAAAATTTGAGGGGTGAGGAGAAAAAGCAGCTGAAATGGCAAATGCTGGCATTCCTAGGAAGGCAAGCTCACTTTTCCCCATACCTTACAAAAATCACCACAACCCAGAGACAAAGTTTGGGGATTTAAGAGGCAAAATGATACTCACAATTTCTAGTAGTCTGAAAAAAAAGGATTCTTTTATGTAAGCAATCCACGTTCATACATGGTGGACCAAAGCTAAGTCAAATCCATCTTCAAACCATTTTGATCATCTGTCTGATACAATGTAGAATTTAATTCAGTGCTGAGTCACCCATTTAAAAAGGCTTGATGGGAGGCTGGGGGGATTCTCTGGTGGTCCAGTGAAGGACTCTGGGCTTCCATTGCAGGGGGCTAGGGTTCTACCCCTGGTCCAGGGACCAAGATCCTGCATGCTGCTAGTCACACTAAAACAGAACTGAGCAGGATTAAATCATCAAAATGTTCCAGTTTAGTAAATGCTTATGGTCCCAGGCTGAAATCCTTTGGATTAATTTATTAAAGAAAGCATATTGCAACAGAATATATGTTCGTAGCTAGTGGAATTCATTCCCTTACTGGAGCTGATTTAAGAATCTTTGGGCAACATTTTTCTAGGCAGCCTATGTATTTATAATCTTTAAATTCTGGGAAGGGGCCTCCCTGGTAGCTCAGTGGTAAAGAATCCACTAGCCAAAGCTGGAGATGCAAATTCAATCACTGATCCAGGAAGATTCCACATGCCAAGAGGCAACCCATGCACCACAACTATTGAGCCGGTGCTCTCGTGCCCAGGAGCCACAAATACTGAGCCCATGAGCTGCAACTACTGAGGTCTGCATAGCTAGAGCCTGAGAGAAGTCACTGTCACAAGAAGTCACAAGAGAAGTCATCTCAATGAGAAACTCATTCACTACAACTTAAGAGCAGCCCCTGCTCGCTGCTAGTTGAGAATGCCTGCACAACAGCTAAGACCTAGCATAGCAAAAAATAAATAAACAAAAATTTTAAAATAAACATTAAAAAAATTCTGGGAAAAAGGCAGAGTACTCAATGCTCAGTACTGACAATGAAGTTAGCCCCTGTGCTAAGAACTTCCATTTAACCAACATCTCAAGATCCCAAGAAGTATTATTATCCTTATTGTTCAGTTGCAGAAACTGAGGCATATGGAAACCTTGTCCGAGGTCACACAGCAGGAAAAGGAAGAGCAAGGATTTGAATGAAGTCTCCAGCTCCAAAGACTCTATCCTTTACAGTAAAACAGGAGTCATGACATTAGACCAGAAGTTAGCAATAAGGCAAAACCTAGAATTGAGGGTCAGCTGAAAGCTGAGCAAACATGCATGTTCCTGGTCAGCGCTCTGGAAACCTTCTGTAAACCCATCATTTATGCTAGAACTGAGAGTGGTGTTCCCAAGGGTGGGGTCATGCTCAGGGGCCCCAGGACTCCCATTCTGATCAATTTTGGGGCCTGAGCTTTGTGAGGTAAATGACTGGGATAGTTCTAAAGTTCTCCTAAGTTCCCAACACACAACTGGTCCCCAGACAAGGAGCAAGCTGGTAATGGAAGATCGTCCATGCCTTGATCCGGGTAACATGGTGAAGTGCTCACGATCTGACCGGCAGAGGCTAAAGGAGACTAGGGCTGAGGGCCCTGAGTTTCTCATTTCACAACCAAGGAATCTGAAGAAAGAAGTTTTGTCAGAACAGCATAGCAGGGCTTTCCCTGGTGGCCAAGTGGGTAAGGACACCGCCTTGCAGTGCAAGGGGCGCCGGTTCGATCCCTGGCCTGGGAAGATCCCACGTGTCCCGGAGCGGCTGGACCCATGTGTCCAATCACCAAGCCGGAGCTCTGGAGCGCATGCGCCCAGAGCCGGCGCTCTGCAACGACAGACGCCACCGCGATGGGAGGCCCACAGGAGCCAAAGAACAAAGACGGATGAAAACAGAGAAACGAAAGACCAATAGAAGTGGCCCGCCCGCTCCCCTCCCTCCCCAACCCGACCCCCACCCAAAATAAATAAATAAATCTTTTTTTTTTTAAATATTTACTTATTTATCTATTTTGGGCCAGGGATCAAACCGGCGCCCCTTGCACTGCAAGGCGGTGTCCCTATCCACTGGACCACCAGGGGAAGCCCTAAATAAATCTTTAAAAAAAAAAAAAAAGGAACAGCATAGCAACTGCCAGACATCTAGGCCAGGAGGTAATCTCCAGACCTAAAGTCTTTATTTCCAGGCGCTTTGAGTAGAGGCTGTGAGGCAAACACAGACATCTAAGATAAAAATAAAAACCCTTTCTTATCTTTCTCCAGGCTGTACACAAGCACATTTAAATGTCTTCGAGTTGTGACTCAAAAAATCCAGAAACACTAACCCAAACCCCAGGTTGATGGGAGTCCCACAATCAAAGTCAAACCAAGATGCCATCATGTCATGAATGCAAGGCTGGGCATGAACACAAGGATCCTGAAGTAATTATTTTGGGGAATGCCATGGGAAGAATTCCAAGCCCAGAACAAAGATTTGCAGAACCTTGCCAAGTAGAAATGTTAAGGACTGTTCAGCTGCCAGAAATCAAGAATACTAACTTATCTGTGTCCTGCGGCTAGACAAAGGCAGACAAGAAGCAAGTCTGCAAGGCAAGGAAACACACCTCTCTAGGGTCCTGAGCAGGACAAGGAGTTCTACAAGGCACAGGGCTTGTTTCTTCTACAAGGCCTCTGTGAAAACTCAGGGATGCTCTCCTACTATTTTTCTGAGTTTTCCCAGAAGCTGGCTGGGTAAACAGCCCTTAAGAACAGTACTTGATCACTTGCTAAACATCTGATGATACATTTCAGAGGAGGATCCGAACCTATGTTGACATGTCATGTATTTTACGACGAAAAACGCATGCCTCAGTGTAGTTAGGTAACTCATCCAAAAACACACACCTAGTAGGCAGTTCAACCAGACCCATGTGGTCAGAAAAAATGGCTTGAACATGCATGGAGACAGTGTTTTGATAGTATACCTGTCACTTTCCCCTCTTCCATGACACGACGGTCAGTCACATCCAGCCACCCAGGATACAATAGGGATGATGAGAAAGATGCACTACTGGATGAACTAGTCTTGTCCTGAAGGACTGCCTTACTCAATCACACAGTGAGGGAGAAAAGATCTCAGACACAGAAACCAACGTACGCACCTTACAATAAATGTGAAGGAAGGAGTAGAGCCGGAAGTGCGAGAAGAGTTTAAAGAAGGGAAGCTGTTGAGGGACAGAATGGCCAAAGAAGTGTCACCTTGAGATGGCCAACTAAAAAACAGATAGGGTTTGGGGGAGAAAGTGAACACGCTAAGCAGAGTCAAGCATGACAAAAAAACATGGAAACAAGAGCACACAGGGCATTTGAGAAAGGCTGCAGATGAAGCAAAGATCAGCTGGCAGTACAATGCAGAGGCTCACACATATGTGTATATTTACTGAGTACCTGTAACTGGCACATTTTTTCCTTCTGATGACTATGATAGCACCATGAATGTCAAGGGTAGGCACTTCTATTTCGTTAGGTATCTTAGGTTCTCTTGCTGTTAAATTATATTTACTCCTAAAATATGATAAACCTTGAAGCTGATTTTGTGGGGGGATGTTTGAGGTACAAGGAAGATACCCATGCAATGGTACAGCCTTAATCATTTTTTTTTTAATTAGGGGGGATGGGGGTGGGGGCGGATGGGCCACTTCTACTGGTCTTTCATTTGTCTATTTTCATTCATCTTTGCTCTTTTGGCCCGTGTGGGCCTCCCATCACGGTGGCCTCTGTTGTCACAGAGCACTGGCTCTGGGCACATGCGCTCCAGAACTCCGGCTTGGTAATTGGACACATCAGTCCAGCCGCTCCGCGGCATGTGGGATCTTCCCAGGCCAGGGATCGAACCAGCGCCCCTTGCACTGCAAGGCGGTGTCCTTATCCACTGGACCACCAGGGAAGCCCCAGCCTTAATCATTAAGAGAGAGAAGTCAAAGGAGCAGAAGCTGAAATCAGTTTACAACAGCTTCCTAAGCTTCCTACAACAGCCTCCTGCTTCTCTGCCCTTTAACAAAAAAAGCCTTTTCTGTTGATAATCAATCATTCTGCCAATATTTATTACCTTTGTGGATAAACACTTACTGCCCTCTCTGGAGAGTTCAGGGGTCTCTGAAACTCACCACTGATAGGGCGCTGTCACTAATGGTTAATGGGCTGTTGCTGGAGCTACAGTTTCAGCTTTAGTAAGTACGACAGCAGTCTTGTTTGTTTTTATACCAAAATACTAGGCTCATTTTTTCCGCCCTGAAAACAGTTCAACTTCAACCAAACTGGCAAGTAGCCAAGAACTATATGACAATCAACAAGCTACAACTCAAGGTTGTCCCCAGAAAGATTTCATGACTCCTCACAAGCTGCTCTCTAAACCAAAAATCAGTCACACCAACTATATGATACATACACACATGTGACCTGGAAAGAGAACTCCATTTAGGAAAATTAGTCTTCAAGACCTCCACTAAATCTCACTTCAGCTTTCACTTTTATTTAAATTTGGGGCAGGACAAAGACAGACTGGATCCACTTTTGCTGAAATGGTGGCAGGCCCATGGAAAGGGCCAACATCATGTCATTTTATTAAAGCTACTTCAACTCCGAGTCCCTGGAAGCAGCTCTGGGCCCTCTGGGTGCAAAGTTGTAAGAGCAGGTGTGCACACTCCCCAGTGTGAGATCATCTTGGTTGTGCTTCATAGGAAGATCCACTCACTCTTACGTGTCAGCAAAGTAATTTATTCTCAGGCCTATCTCCCCTTCTGTAGTATAAGCAACTTAAAGGGCAAGGTGCATCACTTTCATTTCTGTGTCCCTTAAGTACCAATGCCAAGACAAGCCTTCAAGAAAAGACATTTACATGGATGAGAGAATTGACAACTACAGTGAAGATGGCAAAAATGAAGCTAATACAGCTAAATCCCCAAACATTAGAATGGGTGACTTTTTCCTGGTCACAGAAGCCTGGAAAACAGCTAAGAGATAAGGATGATACTCTGAGCTCATGAGGCCTGATGAAGGGATTGGGAAACCCTCTGGTTATCTGCCTCCAATATTCTCAGCTGAGGAATTTAAACAACTTAAGCCATCTCAAAAGCAAAACTCCTTTCTTTAAGAAAGAGCTGGGATATGATTGAACGCCCCAGTAACAGTTTTTCATTTACAGGGAATGGGATGAAATGGGTCCTGGTTTTGTCTTTGGTTCACAAGCAACTCCATTAGCAACACCTGGAAGTCACCTTTTTTGCTTAAAGAACTGTGAAACTTAATAAGTTCGATCTGGAAACACAGCTCCCGGCACGAAGCCTTTTCTCATTTCCTGGATCTTACGTAAATCAAATACCACCTCCTCCTTCCTCAGGCTATTTGGTAACCAAACCTACTCCAGGTCTAAGATTTCATGGTCAAAAACACCATTAAGACAACCTATCCTTCCCAGAAGTTGTGAGGAATGGGGAAACTTCTGGAACACACACGTCTACACCCCAAGTAAAATGGTGAAGGTGGCGAAACTGGAGAGGGAATCACACCTGATGCAGGAGGTGCTGGACCTTTCGTCACATTACACCCAACCATGGGCCACACCTAAACCCTGGATTCCCGGGCCACAGAGAATGAGGCAATGCAGGATGACAGCAGTAAGTAAACTGACTTCAAAAATAGAGAGCACAAGAGCAAAGCAGAGGTGGGCAAGACAACCCTACTCTATCAAGTCTAACGTTTAGGGAGGAAATGTTGGAAGGGCCTTTGGGAATGCACCCCCATCACAATAAGAAGTCGGTGCAAGCTACTGTCTCTCCCTGAAAAAAAACAGAGTAGCAGGTGCCAATATCTTAGTTTATATTCACCGTGCCAAAATCCTTCACTTGGCTTAAGATGCACATCCTTAGCAAGGTGTGCTCAGTATTATAGAAAAGGAGGAACTGACTGGTGAGAGACACAATGAAGCATCATCCTCGCAAAGAATTCAAGGTTTATAAACTACTTTCACATTTCCTTTCAAGGTTCCTTACATCAGCTGGTGATGGGGCCAGGCCATTATTACCACTCCCACTTGCCAGACAGTACACTGAAGGTCTGAAAATGCGAAGTGACCTAGGGTTAGACCTAGGGTTTGTGACTAAAGGGCCAGAGGTCTTCCCATGGAATCCCAGCGATTGACTGCCTAGGGGCAGACTCTCCTGTAAGCTAGACTCTTGCACTCTCCCACTCTACCACCCATTCTCATGACCCTGGGCCAGTTAATTCACCTCTCTGAGCCTTCATTACTTCTATCAGCATCAGCCACAGACTGCTCCGAGGCAGTCATTTCTGCCATAAGAGGCTCACATGGTTAAACAAGTTTATGGTCTCTTTTTGGAGAATCATGATGCATGTGCTTTACAGTTAAGTATCTGATGGGTCCCACAGTTAAGAAGCTTGTTCAACCCTAAACCTCCAACACTTCAAACAGCACAGCCTCTCTTACTGAACATCTGTTCATAACATCATTATCTTAATGGTGTCTTTCAGCCTCCAAATTCTATTTTCCAACTCTGCTCATCAGTCATGAACAACCCCCATACTGTATCCGGAGGGTGGATGGGGATCCTATGCCCTGGAGAGCTGAAAGACAAGATATGCAGGTTGGGGCTCCTCAAACAGGATTTTTCCAAAACTTCACTCTACTAGAAATTGAGAGCAAAAGTCGCTAAGTTAATCTTTCACTTTATATACTGGACCTAGGCTAGAAATGGATATATATGTTCCCCACCCCCTAAAAAAAAAAAAGACAAAGTTTTGAGGGAGATAAAGGAGAGGATTGCCATGAATAAAACTTTACCACCAGAGTTCTCCAAGTGGAAAAGAAAAACCTGTAGTTGGGAGAGCAATTTTGATACTCAGCATTGAAGGGTGTCTCTGGGGAGTAACCTTTCTAAAACAGTGTAACTCTCTGGATCATTACTTATGAAAACTGAAGAACTGTCATAATTAGGTGAATTGTATTTTTACGCCTAGATCCAAATTAAATTTTCACATGCAAGATCCTCTCCTGTAATGTTAAAGAATTATTGTCAAGTTTTTAGGATGTGATATGGGAAGGTGGTTATGTCCGGAACAAAGTCCTTTTATCTTTTAGAGATTCAAACAGAACTATTTATGGCTGAGATGATAGAAGGTCTGCAACTTTCCTCAAAATAATTTCAGAAGAGATGAATGGAAGTGAAAGTAGATACAGATAAAACAAGACTGGAAAAAGAAAAAAAAAAAACAAGACTGGCCAAGATGGCCAAGATGCTAAATTGCTGAAGTTGGGAGGTGGGTACACGGGCTTCATTACACCATTCTCTTTAGCGTTATTTCTGTAAATGTTTAAAATGCTCCATAGTAAAATAAATAAATAAAGGATCTTATTCTGAATAATGTCCATTTTTTAACCCTAAATAATATTGGGCTTTACAGAGCCCTAAAAGAACTAGGCAACACCAAAAGCTCCAGCAACCAAAGAACATAAACTGAAATTGATCAAAAATGAAAACAGCTGTACTTTAAAGACACCATTAACAAAGTGGGGAAAATAGAGAATGGGAAAAGATATTTGCAAATCATGTATCTGACAAGAGATTCATATAGGCTTCTTAACCGTGAGATTCTTCAGAGGCTTAACTGTAGAGCACACACATCGTGAATCTATACAAGAGATGGTAGAGTCTGTGACCACGTGGGTCTCTTTAGAGCAGAAATGACTGCCTTGGAGCCATCTCTGAGGGATGCAAACAGAATTAATGAAGGTTCAGAGAGCTAAAGTAATTGGCCCGGGGTCATGAGAATCAGTGGTAGCATTGCTAGGTGTAGAGTGCCAGAACCCTGACAAAGTCTGGTTTTAAAGGAAAACCTCTCCCTGAGTGACTGAAACCCTTCCTCAGTCACTTACTGAGATTCCACTGGAAGACAGCTTTCCCTTCAGTCAGGTAAGAGTCTTTAAAAATAAGCAAAGGATTGAATAGTCATTTCCCCAAAGAATACATGCAAAAGGGCAATAAGAATACAAAGAAATGTTCAACATCACTAGTTATTAGGGAAACGCAAATCAGAACCACAATGGGATACACCCACCAGGATGGTTATGATAAAAAGACAACAACAATATTGAAGAGTATGTGGAGAAGCTGAAATCCTCACACGTTGCTAGCAGGTATATATAATGGTGCAGATGCTATGAAAAACAGGCAGTTCCTCAAAAGTTAAACACAGAGCAACTGTATGACCTAGAAATTCCACTTCTAGGTATATACCCTAGAGAATGAAAACATATGACCACTCAAAAACGTGTATATTCATGTTCAAAGCAGCATTATTCATAATAGCCCCTAAGTAGAGAGCCCAAATGTCCAGCAATTAAAGACTAAGTGTATTATATACATACAATGGAATATTAATGTCATAAAAAGGAATGACATATGCAGCAACGTGGATGGATCTAGAGACTGTCTTGAGTAAGTCAAAGACAAATATCATTTACCACTTGTGGAATCTAAAAACGTTTTACAAATGATCTTATTTACAAAACAGAAATAGAGTCACAGATACAGAAAACAAACTTACGGTTACCAGGAGGGAATACGCTGGCATATCAGGACTGACATATACACACTACTATATATAAAGCAGATAACTAATGAGGACAGGGAAATCTTTTCTATACTCTGTAATGACCTATATGGGAAAAGAATCTAAAAATAGGAGTGGATATAGGTATATGCATAACTTATTTGCTTTGCCGTACAGCAGAAACAAACATGAACTTCCCTGATGGCTCAGCAGTAAAGAATCCATCTGCAATACAGGAGACACGGGTTTGATCCCTGGATCGGGAAGCTCCCCTGGAGGAGGAAATGGCAACTCACTTCAGTATTCTTGCCTGGAAAAAAATTCCATGGACAGAGGAGTCTGGCAGGTTACAGTCCATGGGTCAGATCACTAAGAGTCAGACACAACTGAGCATCTAAGTGCGTGCGCACACACACACACTAGCACAACATCACAAATCAATTATACTCCAATTAAAAAATTTTTAGGGCTTCCCTGGTGGTCCAGTGGGTAAGGACACCGCCTTGCAGTGCAAGGGGCGCCGGTTCGAGCCCTGGCCTGGGAAGATCCCACGTGCCACGGAGCGGCTGGACCGATGTGTCCAATTACTGAGTCAGAGCTCCGGGGCGCATGTGCCCAGAGCTGGTGCTCTGCGACGACAGAGGCCGCCACGATGGGAGGCCCACACAGGTGGAAGAACAAAGACGGATGAAAATAGATAAATGAAAGACCAATAGAAGCGGCCTGCCCACCCCTTCCCTCCCCAACCCGCCCCCCCCCCAACCCCCAAAAAAATTTTTTTAAAAAGGAGTGACTTACTGCCACATGTTATAACATGGATGAACCTTGAAAATACTATGCTAACTGAAAGAAACCACTCACAATAGCACAGGTACATGATTCCATTTACATGAACTGTTCAGAATGATCAAGTCCACAGAGATAGAAAGTCAATGAGTGGTTGCCAGGGATTTGGGGGAACTCGAAAAAGGTGGGGGGAGTGACTGCTGATAATAGCACTTTTTTTTGAAGTTGATGAAAATGTTCTGAAATTAGATAGCGGTAATGGCGGCCCAACCTTGTAAATATACTAGAACTCACTGAATTGTATATTCTAAAAAAGTGAATTTTATAGTATATGAATTATTATCTCTATAAAGCTGTGTTAAGGAAAAAAAAAAAGCAAGCCTCAGAAAGCATCCCCAACTCAGAACAGAAAGTACTAAATGGAAGTTGGGGACAGGTGTCAAGAAGCCCCAGGGAGCCCCTCAGCTCAGAACAGTAAGTACACTGTGTGCTGAGAGCAGGCAGGCCTGCATGTGGCAGTGCTGTGGACAGAATGAACCATAACCCACAACCCCGCCCCCACTCTTTTCTTCATGTAAGAGGGTACAATGGTGTGCATATCAGAACAGCATATATCGTAATCACCTGTTCTAAGAATAAATGATATCATAATTTATTATTAGAAAATAATTGCGTTTGCAGTCAATTAAGCCAACCATGGCCTTTTCCCCGTGGGGACCAGGTGTGCAATGGCTGCAAAAAGCACCCTCCTCAGTGGTGTATGCAGCCCGTCGCCTGTGTGTGTTGCCCTAAGAGACCTTGGAGACAGTCCTTTTTTGGACCTTCACGACTGGCATGCTGTCCCCAATCTAGGTTCCAGACAGGTATGCGTGGTTCATTTTGGAAGGCCCCAGGGCACAGTGCCCAGGGTCCACACTGGCCAAGTCATAAATGTCCATCCGCAGGAAGCTGCAGAACAAGGAATGTGTGACTGAGACCCTCCTCGCGGCCAAGTTCAAGCTCCCTGGCCATTAGAAGACCCACATTTCAAAGAAGTGGAGATTTACTATGTTAATGAGGATGAATTTGAAAACACAGTGGCAGAAAACTGGCTCACCCCATGGCTGTGGGGTCAAATACAACCCTAATTGTGGGGGGGCCCTGCACGCATGAGAGCAATGGTGCTGTCCCCTCCTTACTCATACCTGTTAGCAAAGCCTACTTTCCTGTCCAAAATAAAATTGCTGTAAACACACCTCCCATCTGATCACCAGGGTGGACGACATGGAAAGTGATTCTCATGTATTTTGGACAAGGAATGAACCAAAATATATTCTTAAATTCCTCCACTGAAAACAAATCTTGGGTCAGTAAGGAAGTGGGGAAGCCTTGACTTCCCCAGAGCTCCCCTGTTCCCCAGAGCTAAAATAATTAATAACAACCACCATTTGTTGTTAACAAAGGCTACCATTTGCCAAGTAATTACTATGTGGCAGGCACTGTTCTAAATGCTTTATAAGTATTAGCTCAGTTAACCCTCACAATAACCCTATAGGCTTTTACCATGCCCCAGGGAGCCCCTCAGCTCAGAACAGTAAGTACACTGTGTGCTGAGAGCAGGCAGGCCTGCATGTGGCAGTGCTGTGGACAGAATGAACCATAACCCACAACCCCGCCCCCACTCTTTTCTTCATGTAAGAGGGTACAATGGTGTGCATATCAGAACAGCATATATCGTAATCACCTGTTCTAAGAATAAATGATATCATAATTTATTATTAGAAAATAATTGCGTTTGCAGTCAATTAAGCCAACCATGGCCTTTTCCCCGTGGGGACCAGGTGTGCAATGGCTGCAAAAAGCACCCTCCTCAGTGGTGTATGCAGCCCGTCGCCTGTGTGTGTTGCCCTAAGAGACCTTGGAGACAGTCCTTTTTTGGACCTTCACGACTGGCATGCTGTCCCCAATCTAGGTTCCAGACAGGTATGCGTGGTTCATTTTGGAAGGCCCCAGGGCACAGTGCCCAGGGTCCACACTGGCCAAGTCATAAATGTCCATCCGCAGGAAGCTGCAGAACAAGGAATGTGTGACTGAGACCCTCCTCGCGGCCAAGTTCAAGCTCCCTGGCCATTAGAAGACCCACATTTCAAAGAAGTGGAGATTTACTATGTTAATGAGGATGAATTTGAAAACACAGTGGCAGAAAACTGGCTCACCCCATGGCTGTGGGGTCAAATACAACCCTAATTGTGGGGGGGCCCTGCACGCATGAGAGCAATGGTGCTGTCCCCTCCTTACTCATACCTGTTAGCAAAGCCTACTTTCCTGTCCAAAATAAAATTGCTGTAAACACACCTCCCATCTGATCACCAGGGTGGACGACATGGAAAGTGATTCTCATGTATTTTGGACAAGGAATGAACCAAAATATATTCTTAAATTCCTCCACTGAAAACAAATCTTGGGTCAGTAAGGAAGTGGGGAAGCCTTGACTTCCCCAGAGCTCCCCTGTTCCCCAGAGCTAAAATAATTAATAACAACCACCATTTGTTGTTAACAAAGGCTACCATTTGCCAAGTAATTACTATGTGGCAGGCACTGTTCTAAATGCTTTATAAGTATTAGCTCAGTTAACCCTCACAATAACCCTATAGGCTAGATGCTATTATCCCATTTTACAGATAAGGATACTGAGTTAACTAACTAGCCCAAGGTTATATGTAAGCAGTCTGGTTCCAGAGTCTGCACTTCTTCAGCAATGCCAGTTTTAAGCATTTCTTCTTCTTCTGGCATGACCACCATGAAGAGTGGTAATTTGGGCATGAAATTAGACTTGTGTGCCTCACAACACCCGCCTAACAGCTCCAGGCCACTGGCCTGACATCCTCCAGGGAACCACAAACCACTTCCTTTAG
Source organism: Tragulus kanchil (assembly GCA_022376925.1). Classification (NCBI taxonomy): domain Eukaryota; kingdom Metazoa; phylum Chordata; class Mammalia; order Artiodactyla; family Tragulidae; genus Tragulus; species Tragulus kanchil. Next base: position 139,515,957 of record JAIOJX010000005.1, read on the forward strand.
CAGAATGGCAGGCATGTCCACTCACCACTGGCTACCAGCTCACTGCCCTTGGGTAAATTCTGCTCCACAGCAAAGGGAGCAAGCAGTTTGCAGACAGGAAGAAGACTGGAAGCTAAGTCAATCAGACTTCTGGGCTTTTGAAAAGTAAGCCAAAATGTTCCCCAGGTGCCTGTGTTAAGGATCAGAAGGCACATCTTCAAGGATAAACAAAAGGCGCAGGTGAAGAAACAATGCTCACATAAGTGTAGGGAAGTGAGCCCTATGGATGGGAACGTGAACTGATACAACCATGCCGGGGAGCAACCTGGTACTCTTGGTCCCAAATTCCAAACATCCACACCTCATAACCCCACAGCCCCCAGTTTCACTTCTAGGAATCTACCAAACTGCAGACAGAAATAAGTGCAACAATGTTCACTGGAGCACAGCGTGAAAAGGCAACACCACAAACACAATGCATGTTCATTAGTGGAGGGTGAGGAAGTAACTTATGGTCTAAAGCAGTAACATACAGGCATTAAAAAAAATCAGAGGCATATATGCCATACGAAAAGAAGTCTACAATATATGAAGGTTTGAAAAAACATGTATTGTTAAAGTTCTACATGTAAAGTATCCCATTTTTACTTCAAAGACAAATGAAAGAAACTCTACTCAGTACTCTGTAATGGCTCATATGGGAAAAGAATCTAAAAAATAGTCGATATATCTACAACTGATTCACTCTGCCGTACACGTGAGACTAACACAGCATTGTAAATCCAGTAAGATTACATACTCTAATAAAATTTTTAAGAAAACAAAGAATGCTACCCATACCAAGAATTTCACATATTTCGAGTATAAGTTTACACCTAGAAGTTACATTACTATATCTATAAATATGCAGCATAAACAGAACCACCACCAAAAATACACACCAAACCACAAACTTTCCACTTTTCCCTCTAGGTAATTTTTGTATTTCTCTATTACTTAACCATTGTTATGAGCACGTACTATTTTTGTGTAATTAAAAACTGATGTGAGGCGGCTTCCCTGGTGGTCCAGTGGGTAAGGACACCGCCTTGCAGTGCAAGGGGCGCCGGTTCGATCCCTGGCCTGGGAAGATCCCACGTACCGCAGAGCGGCTGGACCAATGTGTCCAATTACCGAGCCAGAGCTCTGGAGCGCATGTGCCCAGAGTCGGTGCTCTGCGACGACAGAGGCCACCACGATGGGAGGCCCATATGGGCCAAAGAACAAAGACGGATGAAAAATAGACAAATGAAAGACCAATAGAAGCGGCCCTCCCCCCCCTTCCCACCCCCCACAACAAATAAATAAATAAATGTAAAAATTTAAAAAACTGATGTGAAAATGTAAACGGTGACTTAAAGTCCCAAAGAAAAGCAGCAATCAGGTCTAAGAAAGGAAATAGAGAGACAGTCAAAGTGGTGGTCCTTCTGTTGAATCAGGCCGGAGGAGGTTTTCTGTTCCCCACCCCCACCCACCGCAAGAGCAGTCAGGGGATTTGCATATTGAAAGACCAGCATCTCAAGAAAAGAGAAAGATGTACACAGGATGATCTCATACTGTTTAACTCTATATTCAAGTCCCGGAAGAGTTACAATGCTCCAACTGAACGTGTTCTACCTCAGATTGGGACTTAAACCCAAAACCCATTTGGGCTTATGCCATAGAAAAGAAGTCTACAAATAAAAATTGAAAGCCATACGAAAAGAAGTCTACAATATATGAAGGTTTGAAAAAACATGTATTGTTAAAGTTCTACATGTAAAGTATCCCATTTTTACTTCAAAGACAAATGAAAGAAACTCTACTCAGTACTCTGTAATGGCTCATATGGGAAAAGAATCTAAAAAATAGTCGATATATCTACAACTGATTCACTCTGCCGTACACGTGAGACTAACACAGCATTGTAAATCCAGTAAGATTACATACTCTAATAAAATTTTTAAGAAAACAAAGAATGCTACCCATACCAAGAATTTCACATATTTCGAGTATAAGTTTACACCTAGAAGTTACATTACTATATCTATAAATATGCAGCATAAACAGAACCACCACCAAAAATACACACCAAACCACAAACTTTCCACTTTTCCCTCTAGGTAATTTTTGTATTTCTCTATTACTTAACCATTGTTATGAGCACGTACTATTTTTGTGTAATTAAAAACTGATGTGAGGCGGCTTCCCTGGTGGTCCAGTGGGTAAGGACACCGCCTTGCAGTGCAAGGGGCGCCGGTTCGATCCCTGGCCTGGGAAGATCCCACGTACCGCAGAGCGGCTGGACCAATGTGTCCAATTACCGAGCCAGAGCTCTGGAGCGCATGTGCCCAGAGTCGGTGCTCTGCGACGACAGAGGCCACCACGATGGGAGGCCCATATGGGCCAAAGAACAAAGACGGATGAAAAATAGACAAATGAAAGACCAATAGAAGCGGCCCACCCGCCTGCTCCCCACCCCCCCCAACAAATAAATAAATAAATGTAAAAATTTAAAAAACTGATGTGAAAATGTAAACGGTGACTTAAAGTCCCAAAGAAAAGCAGCAATCAGGTCTAAGAAAGGAAATAGAGAGACAGTCAAAGTGGTGGTCCTTCTGTTGAATCAGGCCGGAGGAGGTTTTCTGTTCCCCACCCCCACCCACCGCAAGAGCAGTCAGGGGATTTGCATATTGAAAGACCAGCATCTCAAGAAAAGAGAAAGATGTACACAGGATGATCTCATACTGTTTAACTCTATATTCAAGTCCCGGAAGAGTTACAATGCTCCAACTGAACGTGTTCTACCTCAGATTGGGACTTAAACCCAAAACCCATTTTGGGACTTGAACCCACATGACTGGGGCTTGACACGTGGCTGGGACTCAAACCCAGGCAAAACCTACCATACCTGGTTTCAGGACCGAATGGAGCTCAGGTTCTTCATGTCTCTTCGCAAAAAAGAATTCAGTGAGAGACAAAGTGATAGGTAAGAAATGGATTTATTTGGATTCAGAGAAAAGCACACTCCACAGACAAAGCGTGAGCCATCACAGAGTGAATCCAGAACCCAGAAAACATGGCATTCTTAGCTATTATGGGCTGGGTAATTCCATATGCTAATGAGTGGAAGGATTATTCCAGCTCTTTTGGGGAAGGGGCAGCGACTGTCATGACACCTCTGGGTGTGCCATTTAGCTTGCTGAGTGAGGATCAAGGTCTAGTCTGCCATCTTGGATCCATTTGATTCTAATGGGTTTATGCTGTGTCTTTGGGCTATGTCATTCTTGCAAAAATTGTGCCCTGCCTCTTTCCCTAACTCTTACACAACATCCCAGTGTAGAAAGCCAAGTATTAACTTTCTCTCCCAAATAAACCATAAATATGTAAATCTGATCAATAAATTAAGCTATGGTGCTTTCATCCTGTGCTTGGTTTTTTAACACAATTGGAGTGAAAATGCCAGGAGGAATTTTAGTTGGGGAAGATAACATTTACACATCGAGAAAAAGGACAGTATGTACAATTTTGAAAAATATGATGATTTTTCTCCGTGAACTGCGTGTCTCTGATCTGCAAGAATGTATAATAAAACAGTGGTTACAACATAAAGTCAGTCTTGCTCCATATTTAAAAATCAAAACAGACTTGTTTTTACAACTTCACTCTAAGCGCCACCCTTCCAAGCCACAAGTATTCTTACAACATCTTACATTCACTCTCATCGCTTCCAAAACAAATCAAAGTTCTTAAAACACCTAAGATCGTGAACCAAAACCAAGCTGTGGCACTACGAGGGTGACGATGGCGCCAGGAACAGAAGATACACAGCTCATTTGCCGTCCCACAGAAGAAAGTGTGGAAAGATGAAACCAAAAGTAAATAAATCCGGCTATGGGAATGTAGCTGAGAAAGTGACGGGGATCCCCAAAATCCAATCCAAGCAAGTGTGAGAGGATGACCTAGCTTAATTCCCACACTTGGGAAAGCCCAGAATTAGATCAACACGCCACTGAATTCAATAGGATGAGATTTGGTTCCCTTTTCCTTACCTCCCAGGTTGCAGTGTTCTGGATTTATTTGTATTTCTTTGTTTGTGGTTCCCACATTACATGTGGGTTCTGGGCCAGACTTTGCTCCACCTAGTGGAACTGCAAAGGATGGGCCAAAAGGGCGGTGCCCACGGCTGTCTCTGTGTGCCACTGAGCAGACAGGCCACCCAGACCCGCTGTCACTGTTCCCTGTCACCCAGTGCCCACTGTGTGGTTAGAGTGGAATCGGTGGCCCCAGCAAGGCCCACAATGAACCCACCTCACTGTACCAGCTGGTCCTGACAGTCCCTCAAATGTCAGTCCAGCAACATAAGGCAAGAAAGAAAGGGGCCCTCAGGTGTATGGCAGGCCAGGCATTCAAACGGAGCTGGAATTCTGAGTCCAAAGCCATCTAAGTTCCCCAAAGCACCCACAGGGTAGTCAGCCTGGGCCCAGTACCAGCAGATGAGCAGTGTCCTGGGGCCTGGAAAACAACTCTCCCCCGCTGAGGGCCAAGACCATGAGCTGCCTTTGTGGCAACCTGAGAACATCTCATGGTTTCTGCAGGATGAGCGTGTGAGAACTAACATTCTAACATTCGTGAGGACAAAAATGAGAGAAGAGCCAAGACCTGGAATGAGGAAAGGAAGAAGTTCTAAGAACATGACTCAGTTCAGATTGGTTATGGGACCACAGAGGACACAGAAAAGAAAGTAACTGGCCATCAGGTTTTCAGGTGGCAAAAACAAACATGTTCTTAAAGGAAAACCACAAGGGCAGACTGAAGCGAGGGAAAGAAAGTTCAAGATGGGGTTACTGAGGGAGGCTCACCTGCTTACTGAACCACAGACTAAAAAAATGTGCTCCTGTCAAAACTGTTGATGTTGGCTGACAACGCAGAGTTGACTGGTAATACACGTCAACAAATTTGAGAATAATCAAGATTCAGGACATCAAAGCTGCATATGGTGCCACCTGAAATTTGTGGTCAGACGTTATGTCACACACAACTCTTAACCTGAGGGAGGCTCCTACCAAGAAATTAGATAAAAATCCAGCTTAATAGAAAATAAAGATTTGGTTTCCCTTTTCCTTACCTCCCAGGTTGCAGTGTTCTGGATTTATTTGTATTTCTTTGTTTGTGGTTCCCACATTACATGTGGGTTCTGGGCCAGACTTTGCTCCACCTAGTGGAACTGCAAAGGATGGGCCAAAGCGGTGCCCACGGCTGTCTCTGTGTGCCACTGAGCAGACAGGCCACCCAGACCCGCTGTCACTGTTCCCTGTCACCCAGTGCCCACTGTGTGGTTAGAGTGGAATCGGTGGCCCCAGCAAGGCCCACAATGAACCCACCTCACTGTACCAGCTGGTCCTGACAGTCCCTCAAATGTCAGTCCAGCAACATAAGGCAAGAAAGAAAGGGGCCCTCAGGTGTATGGCAGGCCAGGCATTCAAACGGAGCTGGAATTCTGAGTCCAAAGCCATCTAAGTTCCCCAAAGCACCCACAGGGTAGTCAGCCTGGGCCCAGTACCAGCAGATGAGCAGTGTCCTGGGGCCTGGAAAACAACTCTCCCCCGTTGAGGTCCAAGACCATGAGCTGCCTTTGTGGCAACCTGAGAACATCTCATGGTTTCTGCAGGATGAGCGTGTGAGAACTAACATTCTAACATTCGTGAGGACAAAAATGAGAGAAGAGCCAAGACCTGGAATGAGGAAAGGAAGAAGTTCTAAGAACATGACTCAGTTCAGATTGGTTATGGGACCACAGAGGACACAGAAAAGAAAGTAACTGGCCATCAGGTTTTCAGGTGGCAAAAACAAACATGTTCTTAAAGGAAAACCACAAGGGCAGACTGAAGCGAGGGAAAGAAAGTTCAAGATGGGGTTACTGAGGGAGGCTCACCTGCTTACTGAACCACAGACTAAAAAAATGTGCTCCTGTCAAAACTGTTGATGTTGGCTGACAACGCAGAGTTGACTGGTAATACACGTCAACAAATTTGAGAATAATCAAGATTCAGGACATCAAAGCTGCATATGGTGCCACCTGAAATTTGTGGTCAGACGTTATGTCACACACAACTCTTCACAGAAAGGCTGACCTCAAACCCCAAGAAAGTGAGCAGGAGCTGCTAAGGGGACAGCCAGTACCACACAAGGGTCTCTCCATCCTGGCACTGCTGACATTTAGGGCCAGACAATTCTTTGTTAGGGGCAGGGAGACTAGCTTGAGAACATATAGCACCACCCTTGGCCTTCATACAACAGATGCCAATAGCGCTCCTGAGCTACAACAATAACATATGTTTGCAGGGACTTCCCTAGTGGCCCAGTGGCTAAGAATCTGCCGTGCAACACAGGGGACGTGGGATCTATCCCTGGTTGAGGAACTAAGATCCCACATGGCATGGAGCAACTTAGCCTCCCACTACAACTACTAAGCCTGCATACCTCAACAAGAGACAGCCTGAGTGCCGTGGCTAGGACTCAACGCAGCCAAAAATAAATAAATGGTAAAAAAAAAGAAAAAAAAAAAATCCAGACATTGACAAATGTCCTCAGGAAGGGGCAAAATTGCTCCCAATTGAGAACCACCACTCTACACAGGTTCATCATGAAAAGTTACCTACCCAAGTAAAAGATCATGGAGTCAAACTTCAACTTAGATATAGAACAGAATCAAAGAAGTCACTTTTAAACTCCCCAAATCTCAGTTTCTGAACCTGGTTTGAGAGGTGACACTAACTTCCCAACCACAGTACACTCTGAGGACCCTCAAAAATAATAGTAGTGATGAGTATTATTATACTTAATAACCATTAAGTATATTCCAAAAGCTTTATGTATATTATGTCTTTTCACCTCCCAACAAATCTGTAAGGTATGTGCTATTACTCCCATTTTATAGACGAGAAAACTGAGGCACAAAGAAGTTAAGTAATTTGCTCAAGAACAGTAAGTGAAGAATCAAGTTTGGAACTCAGGCAATCTGCCCTCCACAGCCCATGATTCCACCACTACAGTATATTCTACCTCCACATTGGAAAACTGTTAAATCCGCATTGTCTAATAGGTAGTTGGTAGCCACTTGCAGTTATTTAATTTAAAACTGAGTATCATTTCACTTTGCAAAAGCGTGACAGTTCCTCAGAAGGTTACAAAGAGACTTATACAACCCAGAAATTCCACTATTAGGTTTATACCCAAGAGAAATGAAAACATGCCTACACAAAAACTTGTACATGCATGTAGACACAAGCATTACTCATAATAGCCCAAAAGGGGAAACAGCCCAAATGTCCACCAACTGATGAATGGACAAATAAAATGTGGTACGTTCATACAACTGAATACGAATTGGCTATAAAGAAAGGAATGGAATGCTGATACATGCAAAGATATACCGAAACATCAACATGGAAGAACTTTGAAAACATAATGCTAAGTAAAATAAGTCAGTTATAAAGGACCACATGGTATATAACTCCATTTACACAGAATGTTTACAACAGGCTAAAAAACTAAAAAAAAAAAAAAAAAAACTAAATGTCATTAAAACCTTAGTTCCTCAGTGATCCTAGTCACAGTTTAAGCGCTCATTAGCCACACATAGACAGCAGAGATACAGATGATTTCCAACAGCACCTAAGTTCTACTGGACAGCACTGCTTCAATGATGGAGAAAAGGCCTCCTTACTGTCTAACGGCAGCCCACCTTTCAAGTCTCAACCTACTCTCCTAGTTTTTGCCTCTGCCCACCACAGGCAAAGCTTCCACCACAAACTGTGTGCCCCTTTCAAAAGCTCCATTTTCACTCTTTCATATGGGAATCAACTCCCCCTTCCTGGTCCACAGCACCGTGCTTATCCTTATCAACTCTGAAAGCCCAGTCCAAACACTCTCCCTTTATGAAATGTTCCCTAAATCTCCACCCTCCTTCAGGCCTAGCCGTCTGGGACTTGCTCGCACTTCCATTACAGCACTGATTCCTAGCAATCTAAGCTTTTTTGGGGCTATTACTCCCATTTTATAGACGAGAAAACTGAGGCACAAAGAAGTTAAGTAATTTGCTCAAGAACAGTAAGTGAAGAATCAAGTTTGGAACTCAGGCAATCTGCCCTCCACAGCCCATGATTCCACCACTACAGTATATTCTACCTCCACATTGGAAAACTGTTAAATCCGCATTGTCTAATAGGTAGTTGGTAGCCACTTGCAGTTATTTAATTTAAAACTGAGTATCATTTCACTTTGCAAAAGCGTGACAGTTCCTCAGAAGGTTACAAAGAGACTTATACAACCCAGAAATTCCACTATTAGGTTTATACCCAAGAGAAATGAAAACATGCCTACACAAAAACTTGTACATGCATGTAGACACAAGCATTACTCATAATAGCCCAAAAGGGGAAACAGCCCAAATGTCCACCAACTGATGAATGGACAAATAAAATGTGGTACGTTCATACAACTGAATACGAATTGGCTATAAAGAAAGGAATGGAATGCTGATACATGCAAAGATATACCGAAACATCAACATGGAAGAACTTTGAAAACATAATGCTAAGTAAAATAAGTCAGTTATAAAGGACCACATGGTATATAACTCCATTTACACAGAATGTTTACAACAGGCTAAAAAACTAAAAAAAAAAAAAAAAAAACTAAATGTCATTAAAACCTTAGTTCCTCAGTGATCCTAGTCACAGTTTAAGCGCTCATTAGCCACACATAGACAGCAGAGATACAGATGATTTCCAACAGCACCTAAGTTCTACTGGACAGCACTGCTTCAATGATGGAGAAAAGGCCTCCTTACTGTCTAACGGCAGCCCACCTTTCAAGTCTCAACCTACTCTCCTAGTTTTTGCCTCTGCCCACCACAGGCAAAGCTTCCACCACAAACTGTGTGCCCCTTTCAAAAGCTCCATTTTCACTCTTTCATATGGGAATCAACTCCCCCTTCCTGGTCCACAGCACCGTGCTTATCCTTATCAACTCTGAAAGCCCAGTCCAAACACTCTCCCTTTATGAAATGTTCCCTAAATCTCCACCCTCCTTCAGGCCTAGCCGTCTGGGACTTTTGCTCGCACTTCCATTACAGCACTGATTCCTCTAGGTTACAAATCGGTGTTTCTTTTCTGCCTTTATCATAAGATTATTATCTCCCAGAGGACAGGGTTATTCATTTGAGAGTTGCCAGTAGCTAGGAATAGTAGCCTGCTGAAAAGAACGGACATTTCATAAATGTATGCTGGATTCCACTGAAAGAATTTACATAAGCAACTCATGGTATTGATTTTAGACCACTGCTCATTCTGGTGTATGAAACAGGCTAAGAAAGAGAAAGAAAGAGGATAGGAATCTGAAAATCTCATATCCCAGTGTTCTACAAGATATGAGGGCTTCCCCTGGTGGTCCAGTGGATAAGGACACCGCCTTGCAGTGCAAGGGGCGCCGGTTCAAGCCCTGGCCTGGGAAGATCCCACGTGCCGCGGAGCGGCTGGACCCATGTGTCCAATTACCGAGCCAGAGCTCTGGAGCACATGCGCCCAGAGCCAGAACTCTGCAACGACAGACGTCACCGCGATGGGAGGCCCACAGGAGCCAAAGAACAAAGACAGATGAAAATAGAGAAATGAAAGACCAATAGAAGTGGCCTGCCGGCTCCCCTCCCTCCCCAACCCAATCCCCGCCCAAAATAAATAAATAAATAAATCTTTAAAAAGAAAAAAAAGAAGACGAAATGAGAGTCATCGCACTGTAATGCCCATAGTTAGGAAAGAAAGTGGAGTAGGACCTTTGGACTAAGAACTGGGGCAGTAGAGAAGAGTCAAGGTGGCGGAAGGGGTATACTATTGGAGGGTGTGGTGGGAAAAAATAAACTGTACCCTTGTCCAGCTCAAAGTTTGAAACGTGTCAGAGGAAAGGTAAGCGCTGCCTCTCTACAGATTTGCACCCAACCCATTGGCTGGATCACTTTACGGAAAAAAACGATTCTACTAAAACTTTAAATACTACACTCAGATTTCTCCAGTTGAATCTAACCAACAAGAGCAAGAAAGAAACTCTGCATATCTCCATCATAATTCAGCTGGAAGAGGCAAATGTCAAGGCCTTATTGTTGAGGCTCTATTGCTTTTTTCTTCCTCATAGGTTCAAGGAATCACATCTGAGTTGCAAGGACCTCTAGGAGAATTAAGTCTAATCACAGAAGACAGTTAAACTGATGAGCTTATCTGGGCCAGGATGGCAGGAAACAACTGTTCCAGTGCTGAGCTGGAACCAGTGAAAGCAAGCTGACTAATATTATTTGATACTAAATGCATGTCTAAAAACAGACTGTATTATGAAAAAGAATATATGCGCACATATATATGTGAATGTTTATATACATGTATGTACATATGCATATACACAAGTATATACATCTGTGTATACATGTGTGTGTGTGCATGCATATATGTTTATATGTGTGTTAGTCATTCAGTCCTGTATGATTCTGCAACCTTAAGGACTGTAGCCTGCCAGTCTCCTCTGTCAAAGAATTCTCAAGGCAAGAATACCGGAGTGGGTAGCCATTTTCTTCTCCAAGGGATTTTCCTGACCCTGGGATTGAACTTGGATCTCTTGCATTGCAGGCTAATTTTTTACTGTCTGAGCCACCAGGGAACTGAGAACACACACATATATACATATATAATTGAATCATTTTGCTGTACACCAGAAGCCAACAGAATACTATGAATACATGACACTTTAATTAAAAATAAAAAAAAGATTATATCTGATAGAGCCATGTCAAGAGAAAAAAAATGCAATGAGGTACCCATACCACTCTCAATACGGAAGCAATACACAGAATCCTTTTCAGTTCAGCAGTAGCTAGAAGCCACTTGTTGAAACAAGGACAGTGAGTACCTGAAGTACATCCTATACTAAATGATCTCTAACATTTTTTTTTTCCTTTCACTGGTTTCTGTAAGCCAAAAAAAAGGCAAAACAAAAACTAGGTTGACTAAACTGGCGGGATTCAGAGTTAATAATTCCATTCCAAAGGTTAAAATTCACAAAACAATTCTCACTATATATACCAAGAAAGAGAGGTGGTGAGATGGGGTAGGAGTGTCAGGGGGAAAGGGTCAGGGGGAGAGACACTACTCATTTCAAAAACTTGCCCTTCTCTTCAGGACCTGTAACCACCTAATAGCTGCCAGCCAGTGCTAGTATCTATTTAAACGGAACAAAGCACAAAAGTGTCTCATCCCAAGTAAGTATCAGGAGATGATAAGAAAACAGGCTGCAACCCACAAACGCAATGACACGAGTCATGACATGAGGATTCCTCCCATGTCTTCTCTCCATCTCCCAGTTTTCCACAACTTGGAAGGAACCTCCATGTTCCATCCTTCATCCTACTGAAGAAATAGATCTGGTTCCCACCAGATGCCAATCACCACTCTCCACTTGGGAGATGCGGTTCACAGGCCCAGGGAACCTGGCTCCAAAGGCTGCACCACTCCAAAATCAACCCCTTAGCAACAAGAGGGGTTATCGGGAACGGCCTTTAGAGATGCTTAGGTGCAGGTGCAAAGGAAAAGCAATACTTCATTCCACATTTGACTCTCTCAACATCTATACTTCTTAGCTCTCCCAGTCCTAAGGGCTGTAACTCTGCTAACAAATGAAACTTACGTCTCCTGCCAGTCTATGATTTTAACCAAGAAAACAACTTGGTTTAACCAACTCCAACAAAACCTAAAACAGAAGCATCCCAACCCCTGAAAAGGGAATGTGCTGTGCCAGAAAATGAGCTCTATTCCTTTCACATGTTACTTCTAATATACATAAACATATTCTTTGGGGAAAAGCAGGTGATACTTCCACAGATAAATGATACAACAAATTTTGGAAGAGCCACAAAATGGGAGTATTATTGATCCATATAAAGGAATGAATGGATAAACCTCAAAAACATCATGCTAAGAGAAAAAAGCCAGATGCAAACGGTCATACATTGTAAGATTCCATTTACATGGAATATTATGAATAGATAAGTTCATACAGACAGAGTGTTTGGCAGGGGCTGGGAGGAGGGAAAAACAAGGGAGGAACTACTCAATGATAGGGGTTTTCTTCCCAGGTGATGAAAATATTTTGGAACCAGATAGAGCAGTGGTTGCTCAACACTGTGAATAAACTAAACACCACTGAATAGTTCACCTTAAAATGGTTACATGGTTTTAAACGGTTTATGCTGTATAAGTTTCATCTCACTAAAAAATATTAATATTTTAAACAGAGGATACTAATGGGCAGAACATGATGCTCACAAACTCTGAGGGAAAAGATAAGTATTTCTGCTAGCATTCTGCTTCTACTCTTGACCACAATACCAACTTCAAAGGCTAAGCTATACAAACTCTGCCATCTTGCTCTGTGTGTATGTGTCTGTGTGTGCGCGCGCGTTCTGGAAAAAAAAAACACACACAAGGGAACAGAAAATGAAGAAAAGAGAATGGTAAAGCCTTGCCAAACGCAAAGAAGGGAAGGAGGGGCAATTCCCCCTACCGCATCCCACCCAACTTGGCACCAAGAGTAACCACTCTCCACTTGGGAGATGCAGGGTGCCAAAGAAAAAGCAATACGGGCCTTTAGAGATGCTTAGGTGCAGGTGCAAAGGAAAAGCAATACTTCATTCCACATTTGACTCTCTCAACATCTATACTTCTTAGCTCTCCCAGTCCTAAGGGCTGTAACTCTGCTAACAAATGAAACTTACGTCTCCTGCCAGTCTATGATTTTAACCAAGAAAACAACTTGGTTTAACCAACTCCAACAAAACCTAAAACAGAAGCATCCCAACCCCTGAAAAGGGAATGTGCTGTGCCAGAAAATGAGCTCTATTCCTTTCACATGTTACTTCTAATATACATAAACATATTCTTTGGGGAAAAGCAGGTGATACTTCCACAGATAAATGATACAACAAATTTTGGAAGAGCCACAAAATGGGAGTATTATTGATCCATATAAAGGAATGAATGGATAAACCTCAAAAACATCATGCTAAGAGAAAAAAGCCAGATGCAAACGGTCATACATTGTAAGATTCCATTTACATGGAATATTATGAATAGATAAGTTCATACAGACAGAGTGTTTGGCAGGGGCTGGGAGGAGGGAAAAACAAGGGAGGAACTACTCAATGATAGGGGTTTTCTTCCCAGGTGATGAAAATATTTTGGAACCAGATAGAGCAGTGGTTGCTCAACACTGTGAATAAACTAAACACCACTGAATAGTTCACCTTAAAATGGTTACATGGTTTTAAACGGTTTATGCTGTATAAGTTTCATCTCACTAAAAAATATTAATATTTTAAACAGAGGATACTAATGGGCAGAACATGATGCTCACAAACTCTGAGGGAAAAGATAAGTATTTCTGCTAGCATTCTGCTTCTACTCTTGACCACAATACCAACTTCAAAGGCTAAGCTATACAAACTCTGCCATCTTGCTCTGTGTGTATGTGTCTGTGTGTGCGCGCGCGCGCCGTTCTGGAAAAAAAAAACACACACAAGGGAACAGAAAATGAAGAAAAGAGAATGGTAAAGCCTTGCCAAACGCAAAGAAGGGAAGGAGGGGCAATTCCCCCTACCGCATCCCACCCAACTTGGCACCAAGAGTAACGCTCCCATTAGAGTTTCGAAAGGCCAGCCGCGGCTGAAATCAGCACAAGCCACCCAGCAAGAAAAGCTGGGGTGCTCCATTTGTTACCGGCATCAGCACCATCCTTTGCTCAAAACTCCGAGCTGGCCCAGAACAGCATCAGTGCCTAGCTCCCCGCGGCCGGTCAGCCTCGGCAACGGCTCAGGTGCGCCCTGCCGCTGAGACGTCCCAGGCTACTTCATCCCACCTGCCTTCCAAGAGGCCTGCCTCCAGCCCCATTATAAATGGGGCAAGAGGCCCCTAGCACTTGGCCCGGTCCAGCTGGAAAGAGAGATCCTCTCAGCCCCTGCTCCCTCTCAGGCCCGCTCAGTAGCCCACGGACGCACACGCGGCACCGCTGCCTTGCAGAGCTGCTCCACTGGCGGACACGAGCGCGGCCCCCACACCCCCCGGGACACCACTATCCAGGGCCAGTCATTCCCGGACCACCCGACTGAGCGCCGGCCCAGAGGCCCCTCAACTCGCTTGGCATCATGCCTCTGCCACCTCCCCGACACCAAACCCGTCACAGGTGTCCCTCAGCTACACGCCGACGCCCCCTCAGACTCTGTCCACTCAGGACGGGTGCCCCTCTCAGGGCTCCCCCGCTCCGGGCAACCACGTTCCTTCAGCGCCCCTCCAGCCAGGCCTCGACGACCCCGAGGCCCGCAGCCTGGCCCCTCAGGCCGCCAGACGCCCCCTCCCCCTTACCTGCGGGGGCTCAGCCCTGGCTGACAGGGGGCTGGGCAGCGCCTGGAGGAGCAGGAGCGCCATGCCACCCAGGAGCCTGCTCCTCGCCATCCCCCTCCTGCTCCTGCTCCTCCACCACGGTGCCGCCACCTCCCTCCTCCTCCTCCCTCTCCTCCTCTTCCCTGTTCTCCCTTCTTTCCCTTCTTTTCCTGTTTTACTCTCCCCTCCCGTTTCCGGCTCCGCTTCACTCCGCCCCAGCCCAAACGCCCTCCCAGACACAGAGAGGGTTCTCCAGTTCCTGCGCGTCAGTTGGCGCTTTCCCCTCGACCATTGGCTAAAGCATCTGTCGATCAAAGATAAGCTCCGCCCCCTCACGAAGGCCGAAAACCGGAGTTCAGCCAACGGAAAGTAGGAGGAAGCCGGGCCATCTTGAGCGAAGACGGCGTAGGTGTGCCCCACCACGCAAAGAGTGGCGGAAGTGGCTCCAACGCGGGGCGGGGCCACCCAAAAACGTGCGCTGAGAAGTCTAATTCTGGTGTTGCCATCTAGAGTGTGGCGGAAGCGCTAGATTTCCACAGGTTAGCAAAGAGAAGGGTATGATGTTTCTAAAGGGTGTTGGAGAATAAGTTACTTTTAGGAATTAACCCAGCGCCCTTAAAGAAGGCAATCGCAGTCTAAAATCTCTTGATGTCTGTTTTCTTTAAGCACAGCCCCAGTACCAGGGTCGGTCCCTTTCCATCTCAAATTGCTCAAGCAGGAACGTTAGTCAATTTGAATTCCATGTCAGATAGTATCTTTACCTAAGGCACAGTACTCGGTGCGCCCAACTTCACGAGGGACGAAATTCTATTGACTCTGTCTCAGAAACAGCTCCACTGTTTCTATGTTCTCATTTTCTGGCTAAATACAAACGGGTTTCCTGCTGTCCTGCCAGTTGCCACTTCTTCCCTCTTGAATTCCTTTCACACCTCAGAGCTCGGGTGCTCTACTACCTAAAAGCATATATTATTGTCTCAGTGTTTACCATCTCAAAATACGTCAACTACCTACAGGATTTATCATCCAAACTTACCAGTATGGCCCTTTCTGTGTCCTGGTCCCTGCATATACCTTTATCTCAGCTACTGCCACATTTCCCACACATTCTGCTCATTCCCAACAGCTAAGAGATCCTCAGTGTACTTACTGTGCTATACAGTACACTTAACTTCATTTACACATTACACACACAATTTTCCCTTTACAAATTCTCAGTTCCCACCCCCTTGTTTTTTATTTTTTCTGCATTCACATAACACCACACAGTGTATCTAATCTATAATTTGTGCCTGCTTGACCCTTCCCACCAAATTTGTAGCTTTTTGTATGGCATGCCAGGTCTTCCTCACTGTTTTTTAAAGAAATCCCTACAACACCCTATACAGGGTTCAACCATGAGCTCAATCAATATTGGGAAAATAAATAAACAAATGAAGACTCACAGCAGAGAACCAGCTGCTCTTAGCTGCCAATTTCCTCTCAAAAGCCTGCCAAAGCATTTTAGGACCTGGCCCAGTCTAGCCCACTGCTGAGCCCAAAAAGGAGTTTGTTCTTGGCTTAAATGGTGACAAAGTGGGAAACAGGTAAGCGTGAAGAAATTAGTTCTGTCTCTCTCTTCATCCTGCTTTCCCAAGTGCTACAAAGGGTGACAAGTATTTTCACCTGTCTTTTTTTTAAATTGTAGGCTGTACTGTAATTTTCAATCTCATCCCTAGAAGGCAATCGCAGTCTAAAATCTCTTGATGTCTGTTTTCTTTAAGCACAGCCCCAGTACCAGGGTCGGTCCCTTTCCATCTCAAATTGCTCAAGCAGGAACGTTAGTCAATTTGAATTCCATGTCAGATAGTATCTTTACCTAAGGCACAGTACTCGGTGCGCCCAACTTCACGAGGGACGAAATTCTATTGACTCTGTCTCAGAAACAGCTCCACTGTTTCTATGTTCTCATTTTCTGGCTAAATACAAACGGGTTTCCTGCTGTCCTGCCAGTTGCCACTTCTTCCCTCTTGAATTCCTTTCACACCTCAGAGCTCGGGTGCTCTACTACCTAAAAGCATATATTATTGTCTCAGTGTTTACCATCTCAAAATACGTCAACTACCTACAGGATTTATCATCCAAACTTACCAGTATGGCCCTTTCTGTGTCCTGGTCCCTGCATATACCTTTATCTCAGCTACTGCCACATTTCCACACATTCTGCTCATTCCCAACAGCTAAGAGATCCTCAGTGTACTTACTGTGCTATACAGTACACTTAACTTCATTTACACATTACACACACAATTTTCCCTTTACAAATTCTCAGTTCCCACCCCCTTGTTTTTTATTTTTTCTGCATTCACATAACACCACACAGTGTATCTAATCTATAATTTGTGCCTGCTTGACCCTTCCCACCAAATTTGTAGCTTTTTGTATGGCATGCCAGGTCTTCCTCACTGTTTTTTAAAGAAATCCCTACAACACCCTATACAGGGTTCAACCATGAGCTCAATCAATATTGGGAAAATAAATAAACAAATGAAGACTCACAGCAGAGAACCAGCTGCTCTTAGCTGCCAATTTCCTCTCAAAAGCCTGCCAAAGCATTTTAGGACCTGGCCCAGTCTAGCCCACTGCTGAGCCCAAAAAGGAGTTTGTTCTTGGCTTAAATGGTGACAAAGTGGGAAACAGGTAAGCGTGAAGAAATTAGTTCTGTCTCTCTCTTCATCCTGCTTTCCCAAGTGCTACAAAGGGTGACAAGTATTTTCACCTGTCTTAAATTTCTTATTAATTCATCCATTCCACAATTAAACTCCCTAGTGGAGAAGAAAAGACTGACTACTAGGCAGGGGTCACATATTTTCTTAACAATCTCGATCCCAGTCCCAAGGAGTTATAGTCCTTCTCAGAAGTCAGTTATCACAGTTGCTCAAAAATCACATAAAAAGATCTCTAACATCACTAAATACTAGAGAAATGCAAATCAAAACTACAATGAAAGAATTATCACCTCACACCAGTCAGAAAGGCTATCAAAAAAAAAAAAAATCTGCAAACAACAGATGTTGGAGAAAAAGTGGAGAAAAGGGATCACTTCTACACTATTGGTGGAAACGCAAATTGGTACAACCATTAAGAAGAACAACGGTATGAAGGCTCCTTAAAAAACTAAAAATAAAACAACCATATGACCCAGCATTCCCATTCCTGGGCATATACCCAGAGAAAACCATAATTCAAAAAGATACATGCACCTTATTATTCATTATAGCACTATTTACAATAACCAGGACATGGAAACAACCTAAATGTCCATCGACAGAGGAAGAGATACGGAAAATGTGGTACATATATACAATAGAATATTAGTCACAAAAAAGAACAAAATGCCATTTGCAACTACTCGGATGGACCTGGAAATTGTCATATTCAGGGAAGTCAGACAAAGAAAGACAAATACCATATGATATTGCTTATAGTGAAATCTACAAAAAGGGTACAAATGAACTTATTTACAAAAAACAAAATAGTCACAGATGTAGAAAACAAATTTATAGTCAGCAGGGAATAAGTGGGAGGAAGGGACAAATCAGGAGATTGGGACTGACATATACACACTACTCTATACAAAACATAACTAGGGCTTCCCTGGTAATCCAGTGAGTAAAGAGTCCGCCTCGCAGTGCAAGGGGCACCAGTTCAATCCCTGGCCAGGGAAGACCCCACATGCCGCGGAACAGCTGGGTCAGTGTATCCAATCATGAGCCAGCGCTCCGGAGTGCATGCACCCGGAGCCAGTGCTCTGCAACAAGAGAGGCCACTGCAAATGCCAGGCCCACACAGGCCAAAGAATAAAGATGGATGAAAATAAATAAATAAATAAAAACAATAAAGGAGGCCAAAAATTTTTTAAATACTTCTTCTATATGGGAAAAGAACCTAAAAAAGAGTGGATGCATGTGTAACTGAGTCCCCCCCTCACTGTACACCTGAAACTAATACAACATTGTAAATCAACTCTACTTCAATAAAATTGTAATTGAAAAAAATACGGGGGCCAGGCATCATTATCATTAAGCAACCCCACTGGTTTCAATTTGAAAAACAGAAAGGGATTCTGTCCCAATTTCCTTTCCTCTCTTCACCTAAGAGCTTGAGCTGAGCTACCAGACAGGACAAACACTACCCGCTGCCCAGTCTAACTAGCCCTTCTCACGCCAAGGCATTTTAGTCACTCTCCTCACCTCATTCCACACCTCACAGGGGCCAACTCGGAGAAACTGGAGAGGCCTGACACGATCAAGTACTTTGAGGGAATTTTTTAATCTGCCTCTGAGCAGCAACCACTCCAAACTTTTTCAGAAGTGTAATTGCCCATGAAGAGAGGAGGAATGCCAGAAGGCTGAAGGAGCTGGGAAAGAAAGAAGGTGGTGGATTCTTGAAAGAACATGAATTCAGAATGGCTTCCGAGCTCTGGCCAGCTCTGGTCATGTTTTTCCTATTTGCCTTTGGAACTGAGCAAAGCTGAAGGCAGATCTCCTGTCCCAAAGAAATCAGCTCCAAGACACTGGTTTTTCTGCTCAGATATCAGTCAGAATTAAATTGCACATGTTACAGAATAGCTGAACGTTGAAAATATGCTCAGCGAAAGAAGTTAGACACAGAAGACCACATACTGTGTGACTCAATATATATGAAATGTCCAGAGCAGGTGAATCCACAGCGACAGTAGACGAGGGGCTGCCAGGGGCTGGGGATAAGGGTAATGAGTGACGGCTGATGAGTGGAGAGCTTCTTTCAGGGGTAATGAAATTATTCTGGAACTAGAGAAACAGTGGCACAACACTGAGTACGCTAAAAACCACCCAACTATACACATTTAAAGGATGGATTTCATGTTTCGTGAAGTATATATTAATTTTTTTTAAATGGGGGACAAAATCAAGCTGCAGCCAGTACTCTGACCTCAAAGAGGAGGCCTTTTCCCTTCAGAGCAGTGGTCCTTCAAAGTGGTCCCCAGACCAACAGAATCAACATCACAATGATCAGAAATACAAACCCACAGGCTCCATCTCAGCCGTACATAATTAGATACTCTAAGGATGGGGCCCCATCCCCCATGTTTTAAGAAGCCCTCCCGGTGAGTCTCATGTATGTTGTTAAGAACCATCAGTCCAGGCAGGGTAGGGCACACTGCGTGAAGGGCCAAACAGTACCGATTTTGTGCTCTGCATACTGTCTACATAGGGTCTCGCACATTCTTCTTTCTCACAATCTTTGAAAAATGTAAAAGCCATTCTTTGTTCCCAGACACACAAAAAATAGGTGACAGGCAGATTTGGACCCTCAAGGGGCCAACTCGGAGAAACTGGAGGCCTGACACGATCAAGTACTTTGAGGGAATTTTTAATCTGCCTCTGAGCAGCAACCACTCCAAACTTTTTCAGAAGTGTAATTGCCCATGAAGAGAGGAGGAATGCCAGAAGGCTGAAGGAGCTGGGAAAGAAAGAAGGTGGTGGATTCTTGAAAGAACATGAATTCAGAATGGCTTCCGAGCTCTGGCCAGCTCTGGTCATGTTTTTCCTATTTGCCTTTGGAACTGAGCAAAGCTGAAGGCAGATCTCCTGTCCCAAAGAAATCAGCTCCAAGACACTGGTTTTTCTGCTCAGATATCAGTCAGAATTAAATTGCACATGTTACAGAATAGCTGAACGTTGAAAATATGCTCAGCGAAAGAAGTTAGACACAGAAGACCACATACTGTGTGACTCAATATATATGAAATGTCCAGAGCAGGTGAATCCACAGCGACAGTAGACGAGGGGCTGCCAGGGGCTGGGGATAAGGGTAATGAGTGACGGCTGATGAGTGGAGAGCTTCTTTCAGGGGTAATGAAATTATTCTGGAACTAGAGAAACAGTGGCACAACACTGAGTACGCTAAAAACCACCCAACTATACACATTTAAAGGATGGATTTCATGTTTCGTGAAGTATATATTAATTTTTTTTAAATGGGGGACAAAATCAAGCTGCAGCCAGTACTCTGACCTCAAAGAGGAGGCCTTTTCCCTTCAGAGCAGTGGTCCTTCAAAGTGGTCCCCAGACCAACAGAATCAACATCACAATGATCAGAAATACAAACCCACAGGCTCCATCTCAGCCGTACATAATTAGATACTCTAAGGATGGGGCCCCATCCCCCATGTTTTAAGAAGCCCTCCCGGTGAGTCTCATGTATGTTGTTAAGAACCATCAGTCCAGGCAGGGTAGGGCACACTGCGTGAAGGGCCAAACAGTACCGATTTTGTGCTCTGCATACTGTCTACATAGGGTCTCGCACATTCTTCTTTCTCACAATCTTTGAAAAATGTAAAAGCCATTCTTTGTTCCCAGACACACAAAAAAATAGGTGACAGGCAGATTTGGACCCTCAAGCCATGGTTTGCCCAGCTTCTGCCCTGGAGCAACACATTCCAGTCCAGAGAGATCTCTAGAGCCTCCAGCAAAGGCAGGTGGATTTTTCCTCCATAATAAGGGAGACGAACAATGGCTTCTGGGCACCAGACAGGTTCCCCTTAAAGCTGTGATACTCTCCTCCACGCCAAGGCCAACGTAAGAACAGATCTCGCTTTCCATCTGGGCTTTATTAACTCAGTGTGCAGACAGTTCATTGTGGTCTTTCAAGAAAGGTATTCGATTCACAGTGATATTCTTTGATTAGTCAATACATTCCACTGGACAAAATTCATACAGACATTGGCCCCAGTGGCCCCCTCTGAGACCTCAAGGGCTTGAGAAATCACCTGCAACAACCAGGCTGGGAGGGCGAGGGGGCTGCATTTGGCTATGTGTCCTTTAAGGCTCTTTCTTTGGTCTTGGTGGATTTCCTCTCACGGGCGTCCAAATAAAACTTCCCTTTCCTATGCAGTCCACACCAGTCTTTCTTTGGTGGTTCACCCAACGGGCTGAGGAAGGGAGGCAGCCAGGAAATTA
The DNA here is from genome assembly GCA_022376925.1 of Tragulus kanchil. Lineage (NCBI taxonomy): Eukaryota > Metazoa > Chordata > Mammalia > Artiodactyla > Tragulidae > Tragulus > Tragulus kanchil. The sequence goes on from JAIOJX010000005.1 coordinate 139,537,411, forward strand.
TACCCACTAAAACATGCAGTTAATGCTTACCTACATCCTTTTTACTCACCGTCAGTGGTTTTATCTTTCAGACACAGAAGTCGACTCAGATATGATTTTAGGAGAACAAAGCCAGTGTCAACAGACGGGCTTGAAGTACCATGAAACTGATGCCTCAAACAATGTCCTTTTTTTTTTTCTTCTTTTGTTTTTGCACTAAAAACTCCTGGGTGCCTGATAAACTCTCAGGTTTAGCAAGACTCCCAAAGAAGCTTTCTGGCCAGGGGTTCCTGGGAGAAGAGCAGGAAAGAGCGAAGCAGCCCAAAGTGACCTGGCCTCTCCTCCCTCTTAACTGAGGGAGCCAGAACCCCTCCCGGTGAGTCTCATGTATGTTGTTAAGAACCATCAGTCCAGGCAGGGTAGGGCACACTGCGTGAAGGGCCAAACAGTACCGATTTTGTGCTCTGCATACTGTCTACATAGGGTCTCGCACATTCTTCTTTCTCACAATCTTTGAAAAATGTAAAAGCCATTCTTTGTTCCCAGACACACAAAAAAATAGGTGACAGGCAGATTTGGACCCTCAAGCCATGGTTTGCCCAGCTTCTGCCCTGGAGCAACACATTCCAGTCCAGAGAGATCTCTAGAGCCTCCAGCAAAGGCAGGTGGATTTTTCCTCCATAATAAGGGAGACGAACAATGGCTTCTGGGCACCAGACAGGTTCCCCTTAAAGCTGTGATACTCTCCTCCACGCCAAGGCCAACGTAAGAACAGATCTCGCTTTCCATCTGGGCTTTATTAACTCAGTGTGCAGACAGTTCATTGTGGTCTTTCAAGAAAGGTATTCGATTCACAGTGATATTCTTTGATTAGTCAATACATTCCACTGGACAAAATTCATACAGACATTGGCCCCAGTGGCCCCCTCTGAGACCTCAAGGGCTTGAGAAATCACCTGCAACAACCAGGCTGGGAGGGCGAGGGGGCTGCATTTGGCTATGTGTCCTTTAAGGCTCTTTCTTTGGTCTTGGTGGATTTCCTCTCACGGGCGTCCAAATAAAACTTCCCTTTCCTATGCAGTCCACACCAGTCTTTCTTTGGTGGTTCACCCAACGGGCTGAGGAAGGGAGGCAGCCAGGAAATTATACCCACTAAAACATGCAGTTAATGCTTACCTACATCCTTTTTACTCACCGTCAGTGGTTTTATCTTTCAGACACAGAAGTCGACTCAGATATGATTTTAGGAGAACAAAGCCAGTGTCAACAGACGGGCTTGAAGTACCATGAAACTGATGCCTCAAACAATGTCCTTTTTTTTTTTCTTCTTTTGTTTTTGCACTAAAAACTCCTGGGTGCCTGATAAACTCTCAGGTTTAGCAAGACTCCCAAAGAAGCTTTCTGGCCAGGGGTTCCTGGGAGAAGAGCAGGAAAGAGCGAAGCAGCCCAAAGTGACCTGGCCTCTCCCCTCCCTCTTAACTGAGGGAGCCAGAACCCCTCTAGGAGGAAAGGTGCCCTTGCCTCAGAGCCAATGAGGAGAAACAGAAAGAGGATCTTTCTCAACCCCGCTGGAACCAGAATCCCAGGCTTTTTAATTTTTCGAAACTGTTTGCTTGAGTGCTACCTGCAAGGACCTGGCACCTTCTCCGAGGGTCTCAGCTCCTGGACTCCAGGAGATGGAGGTTCGGGGAGAGCAGACAGAAGATTTAGCCTCTCTCCCCTTGGTCCCTTTTATCCCCTGGAGTCCAGTAAAGCCAGCTACCTGGGTAGAAGCACGAGGCACGCTCCCACAGCCACCCTTGTCCCCAGTCCACACCAGCCAGCAGGCCCTGTTGCAAAGAGCAATGAGGCACAGGAATCCACAGTCACTAAGGAGGCGCTGGTGAATAGGGATATGCACTGGTCTGTGCTGGAGCAAGGCCTTTAGAGACCCTTATTGAAGTAGACGTAAGGCACAGGTTCCCTGTACTTGGCCTTGATGGTGCCTTGCAGTTCTGGTTCCAGGTAGGAGACTGGCAATTCACTGAGAAGAGAGAAGGGAGTTATGAGTCTGCCATCTGGGCGAGCCGCAAATTACCCTGAGATAAAATTCCACTCAGTCGCCACCTCTAAGACGCCCTTGCCCATTTTCCCATTACGAATGGCCTCCCTACAGCCCAGCACGTTGCTTTTACTTCTGTCAAGCTCTGACCTCATTCTCTCTGGCGCTAAACTTCTGTCTTCTCTGAAATTACAAGCATGGTGCACAGCACACAGATGTGACTACTAAGCTGGGAGTATGAGGGGCATCTTCTCTGTATCCATGGGAGCTACACCGGGTCTCCTGGAAGCAGTCCACTCTGCCTCCCTTCCCCCCGCCTCCCCGCCTCTGATGCTTCCTCCTGCCCGCGTCTCTTCCCGCCCACCCCCTGCATCCTTCCCAGGACACACAAGGGAAGCGGAGAGGTCCAAGCCATCCACTCACCAGCAAACATCAGCCAGAGTGAGTACCTACCCTCCTGTTCAATTTCAAAGATCAGATCCAGTCAGGGGAGATGGGTCTAACAACTCAACCAGCAGGGACAGAAAGTCTTACTGTTCCCCCACCACCTTTCCAAAGCAGCCTGTGCTTCACTGGGGGTGAACAACATCCCTTTGCCCCTCGGAGCTCTGTTTTAGTTTCGTATTCATCTGGGGTCAAGAGGCCCAGTGTTGAGATAGACAGGCGCTTGTCCCTGGACAGATGCTGCCCTGCCTGCCCTTCCTCTCCTTCAGAACAGCAGGCAGGTCAGGGAGAGCAGAGATAGGTTATTCAGTAAAACCAACTGAGAAATGAACAGCTGATACCATTGCTGCGGGAACAGTCCACATGCCACTGGCACCATGAAGATGAGGCTGGAAGAAAGGAGAAACCAAAGCATTAGGGGGTGTCTGGAATCTCACAAACCACCCACACCCTGTCGCTGAGACCCCCAAAGGATAGGGGAGCTGGCCCCAAAGTTCCTTTCCCTCCAACCCTTCTCCGGGTCTCTTGGTGCCTGAAGACTCACTCCAGAACAGGATAAAGCCGGCCCTCTGCCCCCCTCACCCCCATCCACCCCACATTCAAACATATGAAGAAGGGAATGGAGTCACCAGGGAGTATGAGCAGCGGCCCTTGTGACCACAGGCGCCAACTGGTGTGCGGGGAAAGCAGGAGGGGTGTGAACTCGGAGTCAGGCTCCTGTACTCGCTGAACACCCAGGATGCTGGAGAACAGTGAGCGCAGAGCTTCTCAAACTTCACAGGACACAGAAGGAACCTGACACGCTTGCTCAAACACGATGCTAACTCAGTAGGTCCAGAAAAGGACCTGACAGTCTTTATTCACACAGGTTCTCAGAGGATGCGAGTCCAGGATCTGGGAATCTAACAGACCTGGGTTCGAGTCCCAGCTCTGCAATCTGGGGCAAGTCCCCTCTGAGCGAGCAGAGGAAGGGCAGGAGGGCCCACGCTGACGGCGACTGTCAGGATAAAATGAGATAACACGGAGTGCATCCAGCCCACGGTAACTGCTCCCACAGTAGGAAGTCAATTCTCAGAAGCCAGTCTGGCAGGTACTTCCCTGGTGGCTCAGTGGTAAAGAATCCACCTGCCAATGCAGGAGACACGAGTTCGATCCTGGATCCAGGAAGATCCCCTATGCTGCGGAGCAACCAAGCCCATGCGCCTCTAAATAGTGCATCTGTGCTCTAGAGCCTGGGAGCTGAAACTCCGGAGGCTGCTCACCCCAGAGCCCATGCTCCACAGCAAGGAAGCCACCACCACGAGAAGCCCGTGCACTGTAACCACAGAGTAACCCCTGCTCGCCTCGCCACAACTAGAGAAAACCCATGCAGGAGAGCAGAGATAGGTTATTCAGTAAAACCAACTGAGAAATGAACAGCTGATACCATTGCTGCGGGAACAGTCCACATGCCACTGGCACCATGAAGATGAGGCTGGAAGAAAGGAGAAACCAAAGCATTAGGGGGTGTCTGGAATCTCACAAACCACCCACACCCTGTCGCTGAGACCCCCAAAGGATAGGGGAGCTGGCCCCAAAGTTCCTTTCCCTCCAACCCTTCTCCGGGTCTCTTGGTGCCTGAAGACTCACTCCAGAACAGGATAAAGCCGGCCCTCTGCCCCCCTCACCCCCATCCACCCCACATTCAAACATATGAAGAAGGGAATGGAGTCACCAGGGAGTATGAGCAGCGGCCCTTGTGACCACAGGCGCCAACTGGTGTGCGGGGAAAGCAGGAGGGGTGTGAACTCGGAGTCAGGCTCCTGTACTCGCTGAACACCCAGGATGCTGGAGAACAGTGAGCGCAGAGCTTCTCAAACTTCACAGGACACAGAAGGAACCTGACACGCTTGCTCAAACACGATGCTAACTCAGTAGGTCCAGAAAAGGACCTGACAGTCTTTATTCACACAGGTTCTCAGAGGATGCGAGTCCAGGATCTGGGAATCTAACAGACCTGGGTTCGAGTCCCAGCTCTGCAATCTGGGGCAAGTCCCCTCTGAGCGAGCAGAGGAAGGGCAGGAGGGCCCACGCTGACGGCGACTGTCAGGATAAAATGAGATAACACGCGGAGTGCATCCAGCCCACGGTAACTGCTCCCACAGTAGGAAGTCAATTCTCAGAAGCCAGTCTGGCAGGTACTTCCCTGGTGGCTCAGTGGTAAAGAATCCACCTGCCAATGCAGGAGACACGAGTTCGATCCTGGATCCAGGAAGATCCCCTATGCTGCGGAGCAACCAAGCCCATGCGCCTCTAAATAGTGCATCTGTGCTCTAGAGCCTGGGAGCTGAAACTCCGGAGGCTGCTCACCCCAGAGCCCATGCTCCACAGCAAGGAAGCCACCACCACGAGAAGCCCGTGCACTGTAACCACAGAGTAACCCCTGCTCGCCTCGCCACAACTAGAGAAAAACCCATGCAGTAAACACAACAAAAAAGAAGAAGATAGTCTGGTATAATGTTAGATTTATTAAGGATCCACTTTCAGCTCCAGCAATTATCAACTAGAGACACTTGGGCAAGTTTCTTCATCTGGAAAAGGAGATGCTGATAGTATGTATACTCCAAAGGCTGAGGGAATCAGATGAAATTACAGACATGAAACATCAGCACAGTGGAGGCACACAGGAAACATCCACTACATGTTAGCTCTGGTTGTGGTCATTAGCTCATGCCTCACAAAGCATGATGAGTGCTGGAACATGTCCAGTCCAGGGCAGGCACCTGACGCTGCTGCCAGGGGTCGTGGTGGTTTCCTCCTTTGTGAAGCTGGGACACCGGATGGGCCCAAGCTGTGTCATTGTTTTTCATGTCTCACTGTGTTTGAATGTATTGAGATGTAACTGACATATGTGTGCATGCGTGTGTGCTAAGTCGCTTCAGTCATGTCCGACCCTGCCACCCCAAGGACTGCAGTCCACCAGGCTTCTCTGTCCATGGGATTCTCCAGACAAGAATACTGCAGTGGGGCTTCCCTGGCGGTCCAATGGGTAAAGAGTCCGCCTTGCACTGCAAGGGGCGCCGGTTTGATCCCTGGCACAGAAAGATTCCACGTGCCGCGGAGCAGCTGGACCGGTGTGTCCAATTACAAGCCAGCGCTCTGGAGCACATGTGCCCAGAGCAAGTGCTTGGATGGCCAGAGGCAACTGGGTCCCTGAGGGGGGCCCCTGACGGCGATCAGATGAGATAACACGGAGTGCATCCAGCCCACGGTAACTGCTCCCACAGTAGGAAGTCAATTCTCAGAAGCCAGTCTGGCAGGTACTTCCCTGGTGGCTCAGTGGTAAAGAATCCACCTGCCAATGCAGGAGACACGAGTTCGATCCTGGATCCAGGAAGATCCCCTATGCTGCGGAGCAACCAAGCCCATGCGCCTCTAAATAGTGCATCTGTGCTCTAGAGCCTGGGAGCTGAAACTCCGGAGGCTGCTCACCCCAGAGCCCATGCTCCACAGCAAGGAAGCCACCACCACGAGAAGCCCGTGCACTGTAACCACAGAGTAACCCCTGCTCGCCTCGCCACAACTAGAGAAAAACCCATGCAGTAAACACAACAAAAAAGAAGAAGATAGTCTGGTATAATGTTAGATTTATTAAGGATCCACTTTCAGCTCCAGCAATTATCAACTAGAGACACTTGGGCAAGTTTCTTCATCTGGAAAAGGAGATGCTGATAGTATGTATACTCCAAAGGCTGAGGGAATCAGATGAAATTACAGACATGAAACATCAGCACAGTGGAGGCACACAGGAAACATCCACTACATGTTAGCTCTGGTTGTGGTCATTAGCTCATGCCTCACAAAGCATGATGAGTGCTGGAACATGTCCAGTCCAGGGCAGGCACCTGACGCTGCTGCCAGGGGTCGTGGTGGTTTCCTCCTTTGTGAAGCTGGGACACCGGATGGGCCCAAGCTGTGTCATTGTTTTTCATGTCTCACTGTGTTTGAATGTATTGAGATGTAACTGACATATGTGTGCATGCGTGTGTGCTAAGTCGCTTCAGTCATGTCCGACCCTGCCACCCCAAGGACTGCAGTCCACCAGGCTTCTCTGTCCATGGGATTCTCCAGACAAGAATACTGCAGTGGGGCTTCCCTGGCGGTCCAATGGGTAAAGAGTCCGCCTTGCACTGCAAGGGGCGCCGGTTTGATCCCTGGCACAGAAAGATTCCACGTGCCGCGGAGCAGCTGGACCGGTGTGTCCAATTACAAGCCAGCGCTCTGGAGCACATGTGCCCAGAGCAGTGCTCTGGTATAGGAGAGGCCACTGCAATGGAGGCCCACACAGGCCAAAGAACAAAGATGGATGAAAATAAATTAATGAAAGACCAACAGAAGTGGCCAAAAATTAATAATAATTAAAAAAATAGAATACTGGAGTCGGTGGCCATTCTCTCCTTCAGGGGATCTTCCTGACCCAGAGATCGAACCCGCGGCTCTATGTCTATGTCTCCTGCATTAGCCGTTGGGTTCTTTACCACTACCACCACCTGGAAAGCCCAAGTGACATATAACACTGTGTAAATTCACCACTGGTTTGAGCTGACCCCTTTATCACCTCACATAATTCTCATTTCTCTTTTGTGGTGGAAAGATCTCGTCATTTTTGTCTCTTTTCTAAAACCACTTCAGACCTAAGGTCAGAGGGGAGACCTTAAGAGGATGCCTAAGGGCTCTATTTTCCACCCCGCTGTGTGCTCAGGGCCAGCCTAGCACCCCCAGAAAGTGGGGCGAGAGCGAGTCAGTGGGGCCACAGATGTTCAAGCCCAGGTGCCTTTGAAGTCAGGTAAAGGAGTCCATGTCTTCCCACATGGGTAACACAGGAAGACAGACCTCGGGCACCCCACCATCGACCCCAACTGAGAAAATACATTACTCACAAGCACCCAGACAGCAGAACCTGCAGAGGGGCGTGCAGGACCCGGACTCTCTGCAGAGAAACAAACGAAAGAGAGACCCATGTGGGACTTACATACTTCGAGGTGAACCCCATGCCGGCTAGCCAGCTAGAAACCCACGGCGAAACCCTGGCTGTGTAGCAAGGAGGAATCTCCTTGGGGGTTCCAGATCATGTCTCACTGTGTTTGAATGTATTGAGATGTAACTGACATATGTGTGCATGCGTGTGTGCTAAGTCGCTTCAGTCATGTCCGACCCTGCCACCCCAAGGACTGCAGTCCACCAGGCTTCTCTGTCCATGGGATTCTCCAGACAAGAATACTGCAGTGGGGCTTCCCTGGCGGTCCAATGGGTAAAGAGTCCGCCTTGCACTGCAAGGGGCGCCGGTTTGATCCCTGGCACAGAAAGATTCCACGTGCCGCGGAGCAGCTGGACCGGTGTGTCCAATTACAAGCCAGCGCTCTGGAGCACATGTGCCCAGAGCAGTGCTCTGGTATAGGAGAGGCCACTGCAATGGAGGCCCACACAGGCCAAAGAACAAAGATGGATGAAAATAAATTAATGAAAGACCAACAGAAGTGGCACACAATTAATAAAAATTAAAAAAATAGAATACTGGAGTCGGTGGCCATTCTCTCCTTCAGGGGATCTTCCTGACCCAGAGATCGAACCCGCGGCTCTATGTCTATGTCTCCTGCATTAGCCGTTGGGTTCTTTACCACTACCACCACCTGGAAAGCCCAAGTGACATATAACACTGTGTAAATTCACCACTGGTTTGAGCTGACCCCTTTATCACCTCACATAATTCTCATTTCTCTTTTGTGGTGGAAAGATCTCGTCATTTTTGTCTCTTTTCTAAAACCACTTCAGACCTAAGGTCAGAGGGGAGACCTTAAGAGGATGCCTAAGGGCTCTATTTTCCACCCCGCTGTGTGCTCAGGGCCAGCCTAGCACCCCCAGAAAGTGGGGCGAGAGCGAGTCAGTGGGGCCACAGATGTTCAAGCCCAGGTGCCTTTGAAGTCAGGTAAAGGAGTCCATGTCTTCCCACATGGGTAACACAGGAAGACAGACCTCGGGCACCCCACCATCGACCCCAACTGAGAAAATACATTACTCACAAGCACCCAGACAGCAGAACCTGCAGAGGGGCGTGCAGGACCCGGACTCTCTGCAGAGAAACAAACGAAAGAGAGACCCATGTGGGACTTACATACTTCGAGGTGAACCCCATGCCGGCTAGCCAGCTAGAAACCCACGGGCGGGAAACCCTGGCTGTGTAGCAAGGGAGGGAATCTCCTTGTTCTCGCAGACAACTCTGAGAATCGGGCAGCCAGGGCACTGGGAGGGGTCCTATAGAAGTGCAGCGCAGGGTGGGAAGGAGAGGGAAGGGTGAGCAGAGCCCCTAGCCCAGGTGGGGTTGGGCCATCCGGGTGGAGAAGGTGCAAAGGAGAGTCCACTCACCTGCATGAAGCGCAGCTTCTCCAGTTTTTCCATGAGGACCGGCAGCAGGACTGAAAGAGGCAAGGGAAAGGCTGAGACACCTCCCCCAAGATCCCCTTCGGAAGTCAGATCACAGCCTGAGTGTTTCCCCTTCCTTCCCCAGAATTTCCAGAAAACACTTCTCACTTGGAGAAGAATCAAAGACTACACAGGTGTGGCCACATCCACCTCTCCCCCAAGTCCCGGTAGCAGGTACTTCCCAGGGTCCTCAACCTGTTCCCTTAAAACATGAGGATGACCACCGTGGGCACAGAGCACCCTTCTCATGACCATCTCTGAAGCGAGTTTTGAATCCAGCTCTGTAACCTGCCCCTGCTGGAGGCAAAACCAGGGCAGGAAACATACTTTCTCTATCACTGTCTCCCCGGCACCCCGATCGTGTCCAGCGCATTGAAGGGATTTAAGGAATATCTGTTAAATGTAAACAACTTTCACCACAAAATCTCTGATGTTAACTGATACTCCAGGAATTACAGTGTGGCCCTCCCATGGCTCTCGACACTCAAGCAAACCAGTCTGAGAAGAATGCCTGTAGAGGCTGGGTCCCACCCCACACCCCAAATGAGGCTGAGGTCTCCATCATGGGTGCCAGGGTCCCCCAGGAGGGGAGGGCTTCCCCGTCTTACTCATGCCAGGGGCTGCCATCGTGATTCGAGAAATAACCACTTGGGTGATGCCGATGGCCGCAGCTCTCTGAGGGCAGAAGAAAGTAATTTGTCAGTTATGACTTTTTGCACTATCCACAGGCTGCACCAGAGGGGCTGGGTCAGGGTCAGAGTCATGGTCAAGTCTGAGCTGGTACTGGGAAGGGATGGACCTGTCAGGGGTTAAGTGGCCTCAGCTAACCCTCTCCCACCCAGCCACTTTCTTAACAGCTTCAGGACCAGAAATGATGGAAAAAAGACGTGAACAGAGATGTGGGTGGGAAACTAATGAAGAAGGGGGATAGAGCCAGGAAGGAGAGTCCACTCACCTGCATGAAGCGCAGCTTCTCCAGTTTTTCCATGAGGACCGGCAGCAGGACTGAAAGAGGCAAGGGAAAGGCTGAGACACCTCCCCAAGATCCCCTTCGGAAGTCAGATCACAGCCTGAGTGTTTCCCCTTCCTTCCCCAGAATTTCCAGAAAACACTTCTCACTTGGAGAAGAATCAAAGACTACACAGGTGTGGCCACATCCACCTCTCCCCCAAGTCCCGGTAGCAGGTACTTCCCAGGGTCCTCAACCTGTTCCCTTAAAACATGAGGATGACCACCGTGGGCACAGAGCACCCTTCTCATGACCATCTCTGAAGCGAGTTTTGAATCCAGCTCTGTAACCTGCCCCTGCTGGAGGCAAAACCAGGGCAGGAAACATACTTTCTCTATCACTGTCTCCCCGGCACCCCGTACCGTGTCCAGCGCATTGAAGGGATTTAAGGAATATCTGTTAAATGTAAACAACTTTCACCACAAAATCTCTGATGTTAACTGATACTCCAGGAATTACAGTGTGGCCCTCCCATGGCTCTCGACACTCAAGCAAACCAGTCTGAGAAGAATGCCTGTAGAGGCTGGGTCCCACCCCACACCCCAAATGAGGCTGAGGTCTCCATCATGGGTGCCAGGGTCCCCCAGGAGGGGAGGGCTTCCCCGTCTTACTCATGCCAGGGGCTGCCATCGTGATTCGAGAAATAACCACTTGGGTGATGCCGATGGCCGCAGCTCTCTGAGGGCAGAAGAAAGTAATTTGTCAGTTATGACTTTTTGCACTATCCACAGGCTGCACCAGAGGGGCTGGGTCAGGGTCAGAGTCATGGTCAAGTCTGAGCTGGTACTGGGAAGGGATGGACCTGTCAGGGGTTAAGTGGCCTCAGCTAACCCTCTCCCACCCAGCCACTTTCTTAACAGCTTCAGGACCAGAAATGATGGAAAAAAGACGTGAACAGAGATGTGGGTGGGAAACTAATGAAGAAGGGGGATAGAGCCAGGAAGGAGGTCTTTCAACTTAACAGTAGAGCCCAGGCCTGCTCTGAGCGCTAAGAACAGAACACGATCTCAGAGGGAACTCCCTCCTCCCACCCCAAAGGCAGGCCTCTGCTCACCCGGGAATGACCAATCTCATTGTGGTTCCTGTCCTTCACGCAGATGCCCTGGATGAGTTCCCTAAACACAGACAGGAGGTGCTAGACATGGGAAAGGGCTGCTGGCAGCCTGCGAGCAATGTAACACACCAGGGGATTGGGGCCAGGGCATTCAAACTCTAGGAAGCCACCTCCTGCAGCCTGGCCCTTGGAGCAGCCTTCTCCACTCCAGAGAGTGATACCGCAGCTGCAATCTGGGGGAGAGGCTCTTGAGCGAGTGCTGGGCCCCAACTGCCTAGGCTGGATCCGGAGACTGCAGAGCAAGCGTATCGCTTGAGCAAGTTCCCTATGGCTTCTAAAGACAGTTACCCTCAGGTGCAAAATGGGAATAATCACGGTGCCCACTTCCTAGGACTCAGTGAAGATGGTACGCGATGATGCCTGCAAAGGGCTGCGTCCAATGCCTGAAATCGTGAGCCGTCCACAAACAGGAGCTGTTCTGGCTGCTACACTCAGGCCAGGGCCTGACAACACTTCCTCCGAGGCCAGTTGGGTGGTGGGGAGTCATGCTGGAAGGAGCAACGGGAATGCAGGAGGGAAAGTGGAAGCGAGCCTTGTGTATGCACGGCTGTTCTGCAGTGTGCTCTTTCTGCAAGGGTGACTGTAATCACATTCCACTTGCTACTAGTCCTGAGGAAATGTACCTTACAGATATCAGTGGTGACCAGGAAGGCACCGGTGGCAACAGTAGTGCTATTCTGAGTGCTTTACATCTATTATTAAATGTTATAGGCTTCCCTGGTGGTCCAGTGGGTAGCCTTGCAGTGCAAGGGGTGTCAATTGGATCCCTGGTCTGGGAAGATTCCACATGCCGCGGAGCGGCTGGACCGGTGTGTCCAATTATGAGCCGGGGATCTGGGGCACATGCACCCAGAGCCGGTGCTCTGCAATGAGAGAGGAATGGGAGGCCCACACAGGCCAAAGAACAAAGATTGATGAAAATAAAAAGACCAATAAAAGAGGCCACAATTAAAAAAATTTTTTTATAACAGAGGAACAGCTAGGCTTTTCCAGTCAAGAAACAAGAGCTGTGAGACACAGTTGGTTTCTCCTTTCCCCTTTCCTGCTGTGCCACTTAGAGCCTGGCACCTGGAAAACATCTCTCTACCCCTCCAGCTTCCCCCAAACCCCCTTGGTTCCATTCGATCTTGGACACCTCGCTCAGCGGCGTTTCATTCTGTGAGCCATCCCCAGGGCTCTGGAAGAACGCCAAGTTCACAACTTAAATACAGCTGTTGTGGAAAGGACATGAGCAGGTGCCAAACCCCGCAGGTCCATGCTAACCCCCACTCCTGTGTCTCGCCATGCAGGGAATGACTCCCCCAGCACTCATCACAGATGAAACCCAGATCACCCGCCACATCCCCCGCGCCTGACCTTAGGGAGCCTTCGGACGTGCACCTCAGCCCCCAAAGCCACCCGCTGCCCTGATTTCCTGCCCTTTCCCTGCTGGCCTTGCATTTCGTATGGAAGACAAGGGGTCCCTGTACTCACTGCTGTCGCATCATGGGGATGTTGACACAGTTCGCGGCAGCCACAGCGGCAAAGGGCACCCAGCGGCCCACCAGAGGCGGAGCTCTCTGAGGGGGAAAAGGGCAACGGGAGCAGCTCAGCTCCAGGGAAGATGGGGGTGGTGGGGGCTTTAGGTCAATAAAATAAGAAATGAGATCTTGCCACTACCACGCCTCCTGACACCCAGTTGGGGAACCAAAACTCCCTCAAAGGCCTGAGAAAAACCAACGCGGGGACAGCCCTGCTGAATTTCCTACTTCCCACTACTTGGCTGGGCTCTGGCTGAACCTAAATCTAACTCTTCCAGTCAGGGAAAAGGGCCGCTGCCCGGAAAATAAAAACAAAAATTTCTCTGTGACTTTGCCGCCCCCTTGTGGCCATCATTCTCATAGCAGCCCCAGAGCGTACCTTCGTCAACATGTTCATGCTCACAGCAGTGGCCACCGCGGTGGTTGTGGCAGTGATGTAGGAAACAGCCATCTGCCTAGTGGAGGAGAGAGATGTTTGGGAGTGCGGACCCCAGGTGGATGAGGGCAGGACCAGTGTTTGACCGATAAAGGCTGGCACTGCGGTTTCATGCCTGAAAACCTCAGCCTCATCTTGTGATCTTTCCTCAGCTCATGTAGATGCTCCTTTCGGTACTTTAAACACACGAAGCCCCTTCCTGCTCAGAACCTTCACACGTTACTGCTCCCTCTCCCGGGAAGTCTTCCCTGGGCTCTTGCATGATTTAATCCTTACAATTCAAAACTCAGCTGAAAGGTCAGCTCTGGAGAAAGGACTTCCCTGACCAGCCTATCTGTAGAGATGGCCCTCTGGTGTTTTCTAGCTTGTAATCTGTTTATTTTCTTAATGGCAGTAATCACAGACTGAGATTACGATGCCTGTTTTTCTTAAAAAGACCTCAAACTCCAGAGACCACACACACCTGACTCAAATGTATCCCCAGCCCCTAGAATCCCACCCAACATCTAATACACACTCAAGACATATTTATAGCATGAATGAATGAGTGAATGTTGAATTCGTAGAGGGAGAAGATATTCTCATAGTCAGCCTATTACTTCCAAACCCTGTAGAGGGATACCTGGTCACCCGCCCTGGGCAGGCCCCACCCAGGGAGGACAGACAGCCCCAGAAGTCTTGAAGAAGGGCTATTCCCCAGAGGCAAGAAGACAGCGCCTGCTCCAGGCGCACACAGCCAGCCAGGGGTTCAGGTCTCCTACCTGACCGATGTAGGGGAAGCTGCATTCCTGTTGGTGTAATTGACTAAGGCATTGAAGGACTGGTTCACCCACTGCCAGAAGATCACAGCCGGCATCGTCCTACCGAGGGGAGGGCAGGAGAAGCAGAGAGGATGGAAGGAGGGCTTGAAGGAAAAAAAAAAAAAAATTTCCTAGGACTTTGCTGCCCCCTTGTGGCCACCACTCTCATAGCAGCCCCACTAGCTGCCCCTCCGCTGTTGGCCTGCTGTTTCCTATACCTGCGCTTCTGCACAGGCTGCCCCTCTGCCTTTCTGACCCTGCTTCCCCTGCCCTTCCTGAGACAGCCATTCTATGCCCCCTGTTCCCACCAGCCCTATTCTGCCCCTAGCCTACCACTTGGCAAGCTGGACTATAACTCTTTTCTTCTTGACCTCAAAAAACTGGGTGCTCCTTGACGGGTGGGTTTCCCCGCTGGCTCAGATGGTAAAGAATCTGCCTGCAATGCTGGAGACCTGGGTTCAATCCCTCGGTCAGGAAGATCCCCTGAAGAAGGGAATGGCTACCCACTCTGGCATTCTTGCCTTGGAGAATCCCATGGGCAGAGCAGCCTGGTGATGAGGTCCCAAGGAGCAGGACACGACTGAGTGACTAAGACTCACTTTCTATCTGGCCCAAGGCCTGGCTCAACTGGATAACTGAATGCATGGAGGAGGAAAGGAGGAGAGGGGAAACGGAACAAAAGAGAAAGTTCTCTCTCCCCAGTTGGGCTGAAAGCGTCTTCCCAATTTTTAACTTGGATATTATGTTATAAAATACACTCAAGTCATTGTTTTGTTTTGGTTTTTTTTTTTTAATTTTATTTGAGGGGAGTGAGATGGGGAGGGAGGGGAGCAGGCGGGCCACTTCTGTTGTTCTTTCATTTGTCCATTTTCATCCATCTTTGCTCTTTGGCCAGTGTGGGCCTCCCATCGCAGTGGCCTCTGTTGTCGCAGAGCACCAGCTCTGGGCGCATGCACTCCAGAGCTCCGGCTCGGTAATTGGACGCATCGGTCCAGCCGCTCCGCGGCACGTGGGATCTTCCCAGGCCAGAGATCAAACTGGCGCCCCTTGCACTGCAAGGCGGCGTCCTTACCCACTGGACCACCAGGGAAGCCCTCAAGTCATTGTTGAAAAAACACTTTAAAAAATTTTTTTTCTTCCATCTTTATTCTTTGGCATGTGTGGGCCTCGCATTGCAGTGGCCTCTCTCGTTGCAGAGCACCAGCTCTGGGCTCATGTGCTCCAGAGCACTGGTTCCTAATTGGACACACCGGTCCAGCCGATCCACAGCATGTGGGATCTTCCTGGGCCAGGGATTGAACTGGCGCCCCTTTAACTACAAGGCAGACTCTCTTTACCCACTGGACCACCAGGGAAGCCCTGAATAAGTACTTTTTAAAGGAGTTAGAATAGCTCAGCCATTGAGCATCTTAGAGGGGACTGCCTCCGTTCAGCAGCCAGGCACCTCTATGTCTTGGCTGGGTGAACTTGGACAAGTTACATAACCTCTCTAGAACCTCACCTCTTCATCTAAAAAACAGAGATGAAACCAGTATTTCTCTGTAGGCTTGCTGAGATTAAATGAGGTGATACGTGCAAAGAATTTAAAACATGGTCTGGTATCTGGTAAGAAATCAATAAAGACGACCCATTACTCTTACTCCGCTAGGCTTCCTGCCTAGCATGTTCAAGCGCTGCCCGGCACTGCCATGCTCCCCATCGCACCTGTAGAACTGGAGCATGAAGCCCGTGATGATCATGCCGCGGGACCTGGAAGGACATCCGTCCGATGATGTTCATCTTCTCCCGGAGTCAGGGTGGAAGGCCGGCAGCTGCTCCATGGTGCCGGGGCACAGTGATATTATGTTATAAAATACACTCAAGTCATTGTTTTGTTTTGGTTTTTTTTTTTTAATTTTATTTGAGGGGAGTGAGATGGGGAGGGAGGGGAGCAGGCGGGCCACTTCTGTTGTTCTTTCATTTGTCCATTTTCATCCATCTTTGCTCTTTGGCCAGTGTGGGCCTCCCATCGCAGTGGCCTCTGTTGTCGCAGAGCACCAGCTCTGGGCGCATGCACTCCAGAGCTCCGGCTCGGTAATTGGACGCATCGGTCCAGCCGCTCCGCGGCACGTGGGATCTTCCCAGGCCAGAGATCAAACTGGCGCCCCTTGCACTGCAAGGCGGCGTCCTTACCCACTGGACCACCAGGGAAGCCCTCAAGTCATTGTTGAAAAAGCACTTTAAAAAAATTTTTTTTCTTCCATCTTTATTCTTTGGCATGTGTGGGCCTCGCATTGCAGTGGCCTCTCTCGTTGCAGAGCACCAGCTCTGGGCTCATGTGCTCCAGAGCACTGGTTCCTAATTGGACACACCGGTCCAGCCGATCCACAGCATGTGGGATCTTCCTGGGCCAGGGATTGAACTGGCGCCCCTTTAACTACAAGGCAGACTCTCTTTACCCACTGGACCACCAGGGAAGCCCTGAATAAGTACTTTTTAAAGGAGTTAGAATAGCTCAGCCATTGAGCATCTTAGAGGGGACTGCCTCCGTTCAGCAGCCAGGCACCTCTATGTCTTGGCTGGGTGAACTTGGACAAGTTACATAACCTCTCTAGAACCTCACCTCTTCATCTAAAAAACAGAGATGAAACCAGTATTTCTCTGTAGGCTTGCTGAGATTAAATGAGGTGATACGTGCAAAGAATTTAAAACATGGTCTGGTATCTGGTAAGAAATCAATAAAGACGACCCATTACTCTTACTCCGCTAGGCTTCCCTGCCTAGCATGTTCAAGCGGCTGCCCCGGCACTGCCATGCTCCCCCATCGCACCTGTAGAACTGGAGCATGAAGCCCGTGATGATCATGCCGCCGGGGACCTGGAAGGACATCCGTCCGATGATGTTCATCTTCTCCCCGGAGTCAGGGTGGAAGGCCGAGTCATACAGCTTCTTGGCATAGAGCAGCTGCTCCACCTGGGTGCCCGGGGGCACAGTGCCCATCCTGCCACCCAAGGCGAACCGGCAGGCATTACCCCCTGATCTCCACCAAGACTCACCCTGCTCTCTGCTCCCCCTCCTCCCCGAGCTCTCTGTGCATCCCCTCATGCTCTGTTTCTACCTCCTCCCTAGGGCACCCCCTGAAGCAACCCCAGTACCCCCAGCCCAGCCCCCAGCAGCTCACCTGCTCTGTTCCACCATCGTTTTGGCCCAGTCCAGCTCTCGCTCTGGTACCAGGACGGTGCGGGGGTCCGTGATGTTGAAGAAGTGCTTCACTCGCCCCAGGAAAGTGCACTGGTCCCAGCGGGGGGCATCGATGTTAAAGTCAGACAGGTCAGGCTCCATTCTGCTCCCGCTCACCACTCTGGACTTCAGCAACAGAGGGAAAATGAGGACGGTCCCCCAACCAAACCCTGCCCTGGAGGCCCTGAGTACCTCCTGCTAATGGGAGAGGGACTGCGCTCTCCAGCCACTAGCATCATCCAGCTCGGCTCGCAAAGAGCCCAGTGACTAGTCTAGGCAACTGGGCACCAATGTGTGTTTCCTCAGTGCGGGCTGGTGGCCAGCCCGGTGCGTGATCATGCTTGGGGTGAGACTGGGAAAACAGACAACACAGGGTCTGTCTGACTGGGAGACAAGAGCCCACCTGTGGACCAGCAGATAATACGACAGCAACAACTAAGCACAAGATGAGAGGAAGTGGCGTTGGGGTCGCACAACAAGGGGATTCCCAGAAGTCCTGGGTGGAATTTAAAACCACCCCCCAAAAAGATGAAACCAGTATTTCTCTGTAGGCTTGCTGAGATTAAATGAGGTGATACGTGCAAAGAATTTAAAACATGGTCTGGTATCTGGTAAGAAATCAATAAAGACGACCCATTACTCTTACTCCGCTAGGCTTCCCTGCCTAGCATGTTCAAGCGGCTGCCCCGGCACTGCCATGCTCCCCCATCGCACCTGTAGAACTGGAGCATGAAGCCCGTGATGATCATGCCGCCGGGGACCTGGAAGGACATCCGTCCGATGATGTTCATCTTCTCCCCGGAGTCAGGGTGGAAGGCCGAGTCATACA
Source organism: Tragulus kanchil (assembly GCA_022376925.1). Classification (NCBI taxonomy): domain Eukaryota; kingdom Metazoa; phylum Chordata; class Mammalia; order Artiodactyla; family Tragulidae; genus Tragulus; species Tragulus kanchil. Next base: position 139,555,261 of record JAIOJX010000005.1, read on the forward strand.
GCTTCTTGGCATAGAGCAGCTGCTCCACCTGGGTGCCCGGGGGCACAGTGCCCATCCTGCCACCCAAGGCGAACCGGCAGGCATTACCCCCTGATCTCCACCAAGACTCACCCTGCTCTCTGCTCCCCCTCCTCCCCGAGCTCTCTGTGCATCCCCTCATGCTCTGTTTCTACCTCCTCCCTAGGGCACCCCCTGAAGCAACCCCAGTACCCCCAGCCCAGCCCCCAGCAGCTCACCTGCTCTGTTCCACCATCGTTTTGGCCCAGTCCAGCTCTCGCTCTGGTACCAGGACGGTGCGGGGGTCCGTGATGTTGAAGAAGTGCTTCACTCGCCCCAGGAAAGTGCACTGGTCCCAGCGGGGGGCATCGATGTTAAAGTCAGACAGGTCAGGCTCCATTCTGCTCCCGCTCACCACTCTGGACTTCAGCAACAGAGGGAAAATGAGGACGGTCCCCCAACCAAACCCTGCCCTGGAGGCCCTGAGTACCTCCTGCTAATGGGAGAGGGACTGCGCTCTCCAGCCACTAGCATCATCCAGCTCGGCTCGCAAAGAGCCCAGTGACTAGTCTAGGCAACTGGGCACCAATGTGTGTTTCCTCAGTGCGGGCTGGTGGCCAGCCCGGTGCGTGATCATGCTTGGGGTGAGACTGGGAAAACAGACAACACAGGGTCTGTCTGACTGGGAGACAAGAGCCCACCTGTGGACCAGCAGATAATACGACAGCAACAACTAAGCACAAGATGAGAGGAAGTGGCGTTGGGGTCGCACAAATCAAGGGGGGATTCCCAGAAGTGGAATGGGAGTGGAGCCCCAGAAGGCAGGGCAGATCTACCTGCAGGAGAAGAGGCAGGAAGTCACACTGAAACTAGAGTCGCTGATCAAGAAGGAAACGGGCTCTTCCTGGTGGTCCGGCAACTAAGACTTCTGGGTTCCCAGTGTAGGGGCCCGGGTTCAGTCGTTGGTCAGGAATTAGACCCCACATGCCACTACTAGGAGTTTGTATCCCACCACTAAAAATCCTGAGTGCCGCAGCTAAATATCCCAAGTGCTGCAACTAAAGATCCCACATGCCTCAACAAAGACCCCGTGCAGCCAAACATATATATATATATATTTCAAAAGTGAATGGGAGTTTTCCTGGTAGTGCAGTGATTAAGAGTCCCCCTGCCAGTGCAGGGGACATGGCTTTGATCCCTGTAAAGGGAAGATCCCACATGCTGTCGGGCAACTAAGCCCAAGTGCTGCAGCTACTGAGCCTGTGCTCCACGACAGGAGCCACCGCCACGAAGAGAGGCCAGCCCACCACGAGAGAGCAGTCCCTGCTTACCGCAACTAGAGAAAGCCGCAGGCAGCAATGAAGACCCAGTGCAGCCAAAAACAACAATAAGTAAAACGTTAATTTAAAAAAAACCCGAATGATGGGAAAAAGACCTAAACAGACATCTCTCCAAAGAAGACACACAGATGGCCACCAAACACCTGAAAAAATGCTCAACATCACTTGTCGTCAGAGAAATGCAAATCAAAGCCACAAGGAGATATCACCTCATACCAGTCAGAACGGCCATCATCAAAAAGCCTACAAACCATACATGCTGGAGAGGGTGTGGAGAAAAGGAAACCCTCTTGCACTGTCGGTGAGAATGTAAACTGACTCAGCCACTAGGGAAGACAGCATGGAGATTCCTCAAAACACTGGGAACAGAACCACCATATGACCCAGCAATCCCACTACTAGGCATATACCCTGAGGAAATCAAAACTGAAAGAGACACATGCCCCACATTGTTCACTGCAGCACTATTTACAATGGCTAGAACACGGAAGCCACCAAGATGTCTATCGACAGATTTCAGCTATGAAAAGAAATGCATCTGAATCAGTTCTACTAAGGTGGATGAATCTAGAACCTATTACACAGAGTGAAGTTATGTCAGAGAGAGAAAGATAAATACTGCATACTGACACATATATATGGAATCTAAAAAGATAGTGATAAATGAATATACAGAGCAGCAATGGAGAGGTGGACATGGAGAAGTTTTATGGGCACTGAGGTGAGAGGGGGAATATGCTGTGGGATTAGGGGATCTCAAACAGGGGCTCTGTGGTGACCTGGAGGGGTGAGAGGGGGAGAGAGTTGGGGGAGATCTGGGGGGTAACATGTGTCTACCTATGGAGGATTTGGGTCGATGTGTGGCTATAAAATGAAATGAAATGAAATTTTTTTAAAAAACTGGATGAATGACAACCATGCTATAACAGATGGGATGGAGGAGCTGGGAAGACTCTAAGGTACCAGTGACCTGGGATAGTATAATTTGAAAGTGGACTTGGATTAGTTGTAAATGTAGACTGCAAACTTTAGGGCAACCAGTGAAAATTTTATCAAATGATGTATGATGGATACGCCAAGACAGGAGAACAGATGGAGCCCTATACAAAAGTTATGGCTTTGGAACTTTTGACTGAACATGTCAGGAAGCCATTAAGATTTTAAGTGAGACAGGATGAAATGGTTATTTAGGAAGAATCTGGGCAATCATGTGAAAATAAACAGGGGGTGGCAGGACCTCAGAGAATGCACGGAGCGGCTGCAAGGGAACCCCCAATAATCCAGGCAGGAAGTGGGGCTCAGGTGAACCCAGACGCACCAGAACTTAAAGGGCCAAAAGAGAAGCGTTAGTACAGCAGAATCTAAGGCCTTGCTAAGTGGTTGGGTATAGGAGGAATATTCTATCAGGTAGATTACCTATCTTTCCACCTATTGATCTCTCTGCCTCCCTTTTGGAATCTCTAATCTCAGGTTGGAGGGCCCAGTCCTTTCTTAAAGGGATTCCATCTGATTAAGTCCAGAACCACCATATGACCCAGCAATCCCACTACTAGGCATATACCCTGAGGAAATCAAAACTGAAAGAGACACATGCCCCACATTGTTCACTGCAGCACTATTTACAATGGCTAGAACACGGAAGCCACCAAGATGTCTATCGACAGATTTCAGCTATGAAAAGAAATGCATCTGAATCAGTTCTACTAAGGTGGATGAATCTAGAACCTATTACACAGAGTGAAGTTATGTCAGAGAGAGAAAGATAAATACTGCATACTGACACATATATATGGAATCTAAAAAGATAGTGATAAATGAATATACAGAGCAGCAATGGAGAGGTGGACATGGAGAAGTTTTATGGGCACTGAGGTGAGAGGGGGAATATGCTGTGGGATTAGGGGATCTCAAACAGGGGCTCTGTGGTGACCTGGAGGGGTGAGAGGGGGAGAGAGTTGGGGGAGATCTGGGGGGTAACATGTGTCTACCTATGGAGGATTTGGGTCGATGTGTGGCTATAAAATGAAATGAAATGAAATTTTTTTAAAAAACTGGATGAATGACAACCATGCTATAACAGATGGGATGGAGGAGCTGGGAAGACTCTAAGGTACCAGTGACCTGGGATAGTATAATTTGAAAGTGGACTTGGATTAGTTGTAAATGTAGACTGCAAACTTTAGGGCAACCAGTGAAAATTTTATCAAATGATGTATGATGGATACGCCAAGACAGGAGAACAGATGGAGCCCTATACAAAAGTTATGGCTTTGGAACTTTTGACTGAACATGTCAGGAAGCCATTAAGATTTTAAGTGAGACAGGATGAAATGGTTATTTAGGAAGAATCTGGGCAATCATGTGAAAATAAACAGGGGGTGGCAGGACCTCAGAGAATGCACGGAGCGGCTGCAAGGGAACCCCCAATAATCCAGGCAGGAAGTGGGGCTCAGGTGAACCCAGACGCACCAGAACTTAAAGGGCCAAAAGAGAAGCGTTAGTACAGCAGAATCTAAGGCCTTGCTAAGTGGTTGGGTATAGGAGGAATATTCTATCAGGTAGATTACCTATCTTTCCACCTATTGATCTCTCTGCCTCCCTTTTGGAATCTCTAATCTCAGGTTGGAGGGCCCAGTCCTTTCTTAAAGGGATTCCATCTGATTAAGTCAGGCCATCCAGGATAATCTCCCTTTAGATTAACTCAAAGCCAACCAATTAGGGTCTTTAATTACATTTGCAAAATCTCCTCACCCCAGGACCTGAATCAGTGTTTGGTCTAATAACCAAAAGAAGGTGTGTGCACATGACAAAGTGGCCGCTTCTCCCTCAGAGGCCCCTCCAACTGGACACGGAGCAGAGAGGGAGTCCTGGTGAGTTTCTCTAGCCATCCCAAATACCTAGGGTGATAACAGGGTTTCTGACTGGGCAGTAACATGCTGAGAATACAGAAAAACACTCTTTAAGAGAGAGAACAGAGTTGGAGTTTCCTCGTGTTGAGTTTCAAGGGCTATGAGACTTCCTCAAACTCAAGAGGCTACCATCTGTCTCAAGCCCTTTGCAAATGCCGGTCCAGGATGCTCTTCATTACCCTCGTCACTAAAAAACACTTGCTCATCCTTTCTTAAGGAATACTTTAGAGACTTACTTCTATATCTTCTACTACTATGTCATTTGTCTTTTTTCTTTTATTTATTTATTGGCCACTTGTATTGGTCTTTCCTTTATTTCCATCTTTGTTCTTTGGCCTGTGTGGGTCTCCCATCGCAGCAGCTCCTCTTGCTGCAGAGCACCAGCTCTGGGCGCATGCGCTCCAGAGCTCCAGCTCCGTAGTTGAACACATCGGTTCAGCCGCTCCACAGCACACAGGATCTTCCCAGGCCAGGGATCAAACCGGCGCCTCTTGCATTGCAAGGCAGTGTCCTTACCCACTGGACCACCAGGGAAGCCCTGTCTTGTTTCTTGGAAAAAAAAATCACCTGAGGATTTTCCATATATATTGAATTACAAGTTCACAGGCACACTTTGAGCAAGATTTAAAATTGGTTCCCGGAGGAATGGAGCGGCTGCAAGGAACCCCAATAATCCAGGCAGGAAGTGGGGCTCAGGTGAACCCAGACGCCAGAACTTAAAGGGCCAAGAGAAGCGTTAGTAGTTGGTTGGGTTATAGGAGGAATATTCTATCAGGTAGATTACCTATCTTTCCAGCTATTGATCACCCTGCCTCCCTTTTCGACTCCCTAATCTCAAGTTGGAGGGCCCAGCCCATTCTTAAAGGGATCCCATCTGATTAAGTCAAGGCAACCAGGATAATCACCCGTTAAATTAACTCAAAGCCAACCAATTAGGGTCTTTAATTACATTTGCAAAATCTCCTCACCCCAGGACCTGAATCAGTGTTTGGTCTAATAACCAAAAGAAGGTGTGTGCACATGACAAAGGGGCCCGCTTCTCCCTCAGAGGCCCCTCCAACTGGACACGGAGCAGAGGGAGTCCTGGTGAGTTTCTCTAGCCATCCCAAATACCTAGGGTGATAACAGGGTTTCTGACTGGGCAGTAACATGCTGAGAATACAGAAAAACACTCTTTAAGAGAGAGAACAGAGTTGGAGTTTCCTCGTGTTGAGTTTCAAGGGCTATGAGACTTCCTCAAACTCAAGAGGCTACCATCTGTCTCAAGCCCTTTGCAAATGCCGGTCCAGGATGCTCTTCATTACCCTCGTCACTAAAAAACACTTGCTCATCCTTTCTTAAGGAATACTTTAGAGACTTACTTCTATATCTTCTACTACTATGTCATTTGTCTTTTTTCTTTTATTTATTTATTGGCCACTTGTATTGGTCTTTCCTTTATTTCCATCTTTGTTCTTTGGCCTGTGTGGGTCTCCCATCGCAGCAGCTCCTCTTGCTGCAGAGCACCAGCTCTGGGCGCATGCGCTCCAGAGCTCCAGCTCCGTAGTTGAACACATCGGTTCAGCCGCTCCACAGCACACAGGATCTTCCCAGGCCAGGGATCAAACCGGCGCCTCTTGCATTGCAAGGCAGTGTCCTTACCCACTGGACCACCAGGGAAGCCCTGTCTTGTTTCTTGGAAAAAAAAATCACCTGAGGATTTTCCATATATATTGAATTACAAGTTCACAGGCACACTTTGAGCAAGATTTAAAAAGTTGTCTGGGGCTTCCCCGGAGGAATGGCTGAACCAGCGTGTCCAATTACAAGCCAGCGCTCTGGAGCGCATGTGCCCAGAGCTGGTGCTCTGCAATGAGAGATGCCACTGAGATGTGAGGCCCACACAGGCCAAAGAATTAGGATGGATGAAAATAAATAAATGAAGGACCAAAAAAAGAGGCCAAAATTAAAATACAACAACAACAACAACAACAACTGTCTTCTTCAAGTTTGCTGAGGTGCTGCCCATTGAAGGGCTGGCAAGCAGAAAACTGGATGTTCAGGAATGCTGAGTTGGAGGGCTGATGAAATTCACCAGGAAGCCACTGAACTTCTGGAGTGCTACTCACACAGATGCGTAGAGAACTCAACAGGAAGCTGCCAGGTGGGGTACTGTTGAAGGTAGGCAAGAACCCAGGCACTGGGAAGACTACCCCTTCCTGATTGGTGGTCCTCCAGCGCCCTCTACTGGTAGATCCTAAAATGATACCAGAGGGTAAAAGAAAAATGTGTACAATGTTCAGCGTCACAAGACAGGACAAAGAAGAGTAGATTGGGAGCTAAGGAGCAATAAATTAATTGGCAGTGATACAAAATTTACTTTTCTCACTTAACATCTTAGAGAATTTTCCATTTTATATATACAGCTCTATCTTACCCTTTTTAATGATTATATAATATCCCATGTGCCTTAATTTCATTCCTTGGTAGACATTTGGGTTATTTTCAGTTTTTCACTGTTATGAAGAACATCCGGGCTTCCCTGGTGGTCCAGTGGGTAAAGACACCGACTTGCAGTGCAAGGGGCGCCGGTTCGATCCCTGGCCTGGGAGGATCCCACGTGCCGCGGAGCGGCTGGACCCATGTGTCCAATTACCGAGCCAGAGCTCTGGATCGCATGCGCCCAGAGCCGGTGCTCTGCAACAACAGAGGCCACTGCGGTGGGAGGCCCATATGGGCCAAAGAACAAAGATGGATGAAAATAGATAAATGAAAGACCAATAGAAATGGCCTGCCCACCCCCCTCCCCAGCCCGTCTCCCCCTAAACAAATATAGTAAAAATAATAATAATAATAAAAAAGAACATCCTTATACACATCACTTTGTGTATATGGCAACTACATCTTTTTTTTTTTTTCCGCACTACACACCACGTGTGATCTTCCCTGATCAGGGATCAAATCTGTACCCCCTGCACTGGAAGCATAGTCTTAACCACTGGACCATCAGGGAAGTCTCAAAACTATACCTCTAGAAGTGGAATTGCCAAATCAAAGGATGTACATGTCTTTTTTTTTTTTTTTAAAGAGTTATTTATTTATTTACTTTTGGGCGGGGGTCGGGTTGGGGAGGGAGGGGAGCGGGCGGGCCACTTCTATTGGTCTTTCATTTCTCTATTTTCATCCATCTTTGTTCTTTGGTTCCTGTGGGCCTCTCATCGCGGTGGCGTCTGTCTCGTTTCAGAGCACCGGCTCTGGGCGCATGCGCTCCAGAGCTCCGGCTCGGTGACTGGACACATCAGTCCAGCCGCTCCGCGGCACGTGGGATCTTCCCAGGCCAGGGATGGAACCGGCGCCCCTTGCACTGCAAGGTGGTGTCCTTACCCACTGGACCACCAGGGGAAGCCCCAGCTGTACATGTCTTAAATTGAATCTTTATAAATATAACTCAAGTTGATTTTTCCACCAGTTGTGTATAATGCTGTTTTAGTCAACCTTTTATTAAAATGGATATTATAAATGCTTTTTTTTTGTCCAACGTGATAGGCAGAAACAATACTGTTATTTTAGTTTGTATTTATTTTTAAAATTTCTTCTTCTTCTTATTTTCACAGCACTGTGCAGTATGTGGGGTCTCAGTTTCCCAACCAGGGATTGAACTCATGCCCCCTGCAGTAGAAGTGCAGATTCTTAACCGCTGCGCCGCCAGAGAAGTCCTTAAATTGTATTTTCTTGATTCTTAATGGGATTAAGTATCTCTTCACATGCATTCAGCCATTTCTTTTTCTCATTCTGAAAATGTTTTTTAAGTTACAGAAGTAGTTTTTGTACTAATTCAGTGCAAAAGTATGTAAAATGAAAATGATAGTAGTTAACATGTTTTATTTTTTAAAGCTATCTTCCTGAGTTATACAGCCATCTAAATCCAAAAGCACTCACAGACTTGAGCAAGCAAAGCCAGCATTTCATATTACAGAAAGGAAACATATTGCTGATGGAAGCCACGGATCTAGTAAAAAGGAAATGTTTCATATTATGAAGCAGAATGAAAGGGAACTTCTACCCAAGACAACTACCTCATTAAAACCCCTGGGTTAGGGCTTCCCCTGGTGGTCCAGTGGGTAAGGACACCGCCTTGCAGTGCAAGGGGCGCCAGTTTGAGCCCTGGCCTGGGAAGATCCCACGTGCCGCGGAGCGGCTGGACTGATGTGTCCAATTACCGAGCCAAAGCTCTGGAGCGCATGCGCCCAGAGCCGGTGCTCTGCAACGACAGACGCCACCGCAATGGGAGGCCCACAGGAGCCAAAGAACAAAGACGGATGAAAATAGAGAAACGAAAGACCAATAGAAGTGGCCTGCCTGCTCCCCTCCCTCCCCAACCCGACCCCCGCCCAAAATAAATAAATAAATAAATCTTTAAAGAAAGAAAAACCCTGGGTTATTACAGCTGCAAGAGAAGTTACAGCAAAGCCACCTCAGAGTAAACAGTCGCCTTAAAAGTAGGTACATGGGCTTCCCTTGTGGCTCAGTGGATAAGAACCCGTCTGACAATGCAGGAGACACAGATTCGATCCCTGATCTGGGAAGATCCCACATACCACAGAGCAGCTAAACCCCCACAACAACAAAGACCCAGCACAGCCAAAAATAAATAAAAGTTAAAAAAAACAAGTAGGTACATTCACAAATAATTTCAAGGGCTTCTCCCATCCCCCCCAAAAGTAGCCTTTTGCTCTGCAGAGACTGTTTGAATGACCTGCAAGGAAGCACCTACTCATCCTTCAGATCTTAGTTTAAACCTCCCTTCCCTGGAGAAGCCTCTGAAGGACCCCTTCCTCTCACGTAACAAGATCCGGAGCTGTGCTGTGAGCCTCTTGGCTCTGTATTTGTCCTTCCGATCCTCGCCTGTCTGTCATAACACTCTTTACCTTAATAAAGGCACACCTTCCCCCATTAGGCCATAAGCTCCTTGACATCATGAGCGGTGTCCATGTTGTTCACCACCATCGTCTCAATGTCTAGCATGAGAGTTTGAGTTTTCGCTAAAGAAGAGGTTCAGTCGGTAGGCAACTGGATATTTAGGCTTAAAACCCAGCCTGGATCCAAAGACTCACAGACTTGAGCAAGCAAAGCCAGCATTTCATATTACAGAAAGGAAACATATTGCTGATGGAAGCCACGGATCTAGTAAAAAGGAAATGTTTCATATTATGAAGCAGAATGAAAGGGAACTTCTACCCAAGACAACTACCTCATTAAAACCCCTGGGTTAGGGCTTCCCCTGGTGGTCCAGTGGGTAAGGACACCGCCTTGCAGTGCAAGGGGCGCCAGTTTGAGCCCTGGCCTGGGAAGATCCCACGTGCCGCGGAGCGGCTGGACTGATGTGTCCAATTACCGAGCCAAAGCTCTGGAGCGCATGCGCCCAGAGCCGGTGCTCTGCAACGACAGACGCCACCGCAATGGGAGGCCCACAGGAGCCAAAGAACAAAGACGGATGAAAATAGAGAAACGAAAGACCAATAGAAGTGGCCTGCCTGCTCCCCTCCCTCCCCAACCCGACCCCCGCCCAAAATAAATAAATAAATAAATCTTTAAAGAAAAAAAAAAAAAAAAAACCCTGGGTTATTACAGCTGCAAGAGAAGTTACAGCAAAGCCACCTCAGAGTAAACAGTCGCCTTAAAAGTAGGTACATGGGCTTCCCTTGTGGCTCAGTGGATAAGAACCCGTCTGACAATGCAGGAGACACAGATTCGATCCCTGATCTGGGAAGATCCCACATACCACAGAGCAGCTAAACCCCCACAACAACAAAGACCCAGCACAGCCAAAAATAAATAAAAGTTAAAAAAAAAAAAAAAGTAGGTACATTCACAAATAATTTCAAGGGCTTCTCCCATCCCCCCCAAAAGTAGCCTTTTGCTCTGCAGAGACTGTTTGAATGACCTGCAAGGAAGCACCTACTCATCCTTCAGATCTTAGTTTAAACCTCCCTTCCCTGGAGAAGCCTCTGAAGGACCCCTTCCTCTCACGTAACAAGATCCGGAGCTGTGCTGTGAGCCTCTTGGCTCTGTATTTGTCCTTCCGATCCTCGCCTGTCTGTCATAACACTCTTTACCTTAATAAAGGCACACCTTCCCCCATTAGGCCATAAGCTCCTTGACATCATGAGCGGTGTCCATGTTGTTCACCACCATCGTCTCAATGTCTAGCATGAGAGTTTGAGTTTTCGCTAAAGAAGAGGTTCAGTCGGTAGGCAACTGGATATTTAGGCTTAAAACCCAGCCTGGAGACCTGGGTTAGAAGTTCAACAGCGAGAGAGCAGCATGGGGGTGGTTTAAGATAATATTTTCCAGAGAGAATATGCAGACTTAGAGGTGCAGTGATCCAAGGAAATACTCCCCCAAATCACTCTATGTACAAGGTAGTTCATCAAAAGGCTGAAAACAACCAGAGAGGGAGCAGGCGGGAGCAGATAAGGTAAACTGAGAGCGGCCATCAACTTTTAGACTGTTTGTAAAGGTGGGGGAAGACATCTGTGAGCTGATTGCCTAAGGGGAGCCACTTCCCCAGGAGGAAGGAGAGGCCTGCTGCAGAGGCTCTGCAGCACCCCTGACGGGGCCTGGCTTCACGATGCAGGGACCACCTTGGGGGAAGTCAGACAGCCCACAGCAAGTGACCGCTGCCAGGATTCTAGTTTCCCCTCTCCCACCCCCCTGAGCCCAGGAGAAGCTCTGGGCTCTGTTCTTTAAGGACAGGCTGACTCTGCTCCTATAGCAGGCTAGTCCAAAGACCAAAGGCATTTCACCCGGTTCCAGTTGGAGAGTTCCCTTTCCTTCACTCTACACGAAGGAAAAGGAATACATCTTGGCTTATAGAGCTCCACACTTGCACCAGAGGGAGACAGTCCCAAATGCTATGCCTCTTCCCTCAACACACACACACACACACACACACACACACTTCTCAGCCATCCCTAACTCAACAACCCAACATTGGAACGCCCTCTGCCTTTCACAACGGAAGCATTTCTACCATGAAGGAAGGGGTAATCATTTGCTAAGTCATGCAAGAAACTTTGCTTTCATTACCAAGGTCAGGACAGGAACTCCCTTGTCCTGTCTTATGTAAAACATAAAAGGAAAAAAACCCTAAATTCTATGTCTCAACCTTTTTCCCTATGCCTCTGGCCCCCAATGGGGACACTTCTATGACTCTTCCACGGCAAACTCAAGCCTTTCTGTCATATAGTCCCATAGCATCCTGTCCTTTGCAGCACGCAGGGGTTTTGTAATGGTCACTTTCCTGTTATTTATTAGTGTAAAGCGTGCCTCCCCTGACAGACTGTAAGGATCATGCTGTAGTCCTCATCTGCCCTGTGAAAACACTTAACTGCCTGCCTGGAATGGATTCCAACTTATCCTTGGGTTCTCTGGACATCAAAAATGTTTCCACCACCACCTTTGGTGGTTTTTTTGGTCAAACTCAGAACCTGCCTTGGTTACAGAAATAAGAGCAGGCCTTCTTTCATGAAGCTATAAACTGTCTACCCTCCTATAATGAGTCCTACTGGTCTCTAAGTTTTCAACAGTTACGCTCCCTCTTTTCCTACTCAAGCCATAGCTAATATTTCCTAAAAATGTAACTATGATATTCAGGCTTCCGCGACAGGGAACAGGGAGGAGGTAGAAATCAAACAGGTAACTGACCAATACTTCCCTTTCCTTCCAGGATTAGAGGATGTCACAGCTCAGGAGACATTAGGGATCCAAGATTTCAGCTTACGGATAAAGAAACTGATACCAAGGAGGTTCACATGCACTGAGCTAGCATGGTGACCATTAGTGGGAGCCGTGGTCCTGGACTGTGGCAGATACAAATGCAAACAGGAAACAGATCCTTTCCTGTGTATCCAAAGATCTGACAGCAGCTAGGGCTATATTTCCCCAAGGTTACAAGGCTAAGAAAGGAATTCCTTGGCGGTCCAGTGATTAGGACTCCAACCTTCCGTGCAGTGCAGTGAGGACAGAAAAATAAGACCACACGGTTAAAAGGCTTAGAGTCACCTAGACAGGTCTTCTATCCACTACAGGGTACTTGTCTCAAGAAAGACAGAAAGAGAGGGAGGGAAGAAGGGAAAAGGTTTCAAAAATGATGCAACCTACTACCTCTCCCGAAGTAATGCTTGTCCTTTCCAGGGAGGGTTGAGTTTCTCTGGCAGACGGTATCAGAGTTTGGGAAAAAGGCTTTCAAAACTCTTCTAGGTATCCTTTTGAAAGGGTGAGGGAAGTACCCAAGATCTTCCTATTTGAATCTCCAGCTGGGGAAAAAAAAACATGATCGTTGCTACTCCCATCAGAGGAAGATCAAGGCAAAGACTCAAGAAGCTCAGACACAAAGACCATTGAGATGACAAGGGCTGGTGTCAAGGCTACCTGGCTCAAGCCGGAGAATGAGATGAGCCCTAGTAGCGAATGCCTTTGTACAATCATGTGACTCCCTGGCAGCCATGATGTTAGACTCCAGGCAACCCTTAGTCTTCCTGCACCTAAAAAAATGGTTTCCCTTCCCACCACCCCCCTTTGGTGGTTTTTGGTCAAACTCAGAACCTGCCTTGGTTACAGAAATAAGAGCAGGCCTTCTTTCATGAAGCTATAAACTGTCTACCCTCCTATAATGAGTCCTACTGGTCTCTAAGTTTTCAACAGTTACGCCCTCTTTTCCTACTCAAGCCATAGCTAATATTTCCTAAAAATGTAACTATGATATTCAGGTTTCCCGCGACAGGGAACAGGGAGGAGGTAGAAATCAAACAGGTAACTGACCAATACTTCCCTTTCCTTCCAGGATTAGAGGATGTCACAGCTCAGGAGACATTAGGGATCCAAGATTTCAGCTTACGGATAAAGAAACTGATACCAAGGAGGTTCACATGCACTGAGCTAGCATGGTGACCATTAGTGGGAGCCGTGGTCCTGGACTGTGGCAGATACAAATGCAAACAGGAAACAGATCCTTTCCTGTGTATCCAAAGATCTGACAGCAGCTAGGGCTATATTTCCCCAAGGTTACAAGGCTAAGAAAGGAATTCCTTGGCGGTCCAGTGATTAGGACTCCAACCTTCCGTGCAGTGCAGTGAGGACAGAAAAATAAGACCACACGGTTAAAAGGCTTAGAGTCACCTAGACAGGTCTTCTATCCACTACAGGGTACTTGTCTCAAGAAAGACAGAAAGAGAGGGAGGGAAGAAGGGAAAAGGTTTCAAAAATGATGCAACCTACTACCTCTCCCGAAGTAATGCTTGTCCTTTCCAGGGAGGGTTGAGTTTCTCTGGCAGACGGTATCAGAGTTTGGGAAAAAGGCTTTCAAAACTCTTCTAGGTATCCTTTTGAAAGGGTGAGGGAAGTACCCAAGATCTTCCTATTTGAATCTCCAGCTGGGGGAAAAAAAAAAAAACATGATCGTTGCTACTCCCATCAGAGGAAGATCAAGGCAAAGACTCAAGAAGCTCAGACACAAAGACCATTGAGATGACAAGGGCTGGTGTCAAGGCTACCTGGCTCAAGCCGGAGAATGAGAGTTGTTATAAAACCAGCAGCCCTAGTAGCGAATGCCTTTGTACAATCATGTGACTCCCTGGCAGCCATGATGTTAGACTCCAGGCAACTTAGAAAAAGAAGTCTTCCTTGCCTTTTCCACAGAAGAACCAACAAGCTAGAGATGGGTGGATTGAAAGAGTGCATTCTCTGAATCAACCATTCATCTTGCACCCTCTTAGTCAAGGTTCTGAACTGAGTTTTCTCTTCAAGCATCTGAAGCAGGTGTGCAGGAAACAGATTTAAAAAAACAAACAAAAAACTTCACTTGAACGCATAAAAAGCTAAGGACCATGCAGAGAAAGTCTGCCCTCATTCCAATGATCTTAACTAGACTGAAAACCTGCTGGCCATAAAAGTAGAAAAACTCAAAACCTGGATGAAACTAATAATAGCTAAGCTCAGGGACTTTCCACAGTCCAGCAGTTAAGACTGCACTTCCACTGCAGGGGGCACAGGTTCCACTTCTGGTCAGGGAGCAAAGATACCCACATGCAGCACAAAGAGTGGCCAAAAATAATAATTCCACAATAATCAGAAAGTACTGGATTCAAGTCCCCACTCTTATCGCTTAAAATAACCAGTTCATAGGGCTGTGAGAATGAAATGGAATCTTGTAGGAAAAGCATCCTACTAGGAAGGAAGTTATTTCCATGAGGGCAGATTTAGCCCGCTGCTGTGTGTTCAGGGATTCTTTTGTAGCTCAGCTGATAGAAGAATCTGCCTGCAATGCAGGAGACCCCGGTTCAATTCCTGGGTCAGGAAGATCCTCTGGAGAAGGGAAAGGCTACTTACTCCAGTGTTCTTGCCTGGAGAATTCCATGGTTTGACCATAGTCACAAAGAGTCAGACACTACTAAGCGATTTCACTTTCTTTTCCGTGTCTCCAGAGTCCGGAGTAAGACCCGACACAAACGCGGTAACTCTGCTTCCTGTCATCTGCAGGGGTAAGGGGTGGGAGATAGTATCTAGAATCTGTCATTCTTTCCTAGAAATGCAGGCCCATTTTTGCTTCCTTCAGGGCTGCAGACGGCTGCCCTGTGATAGGCAGCTTTCCACCACCAGGATTCCTCTAGCCAGGATTCTAACACAGATGTGTGGAGACAGGTGTGCAACCCATGACGCTCCCGCCCCTCAGCCTGGCACACGAAGATACTGGAAGCCATAAAGAAGAGGTCCACAGGTAGCCCCTTCTCTTGCCACGTGGCTTTGGCAGGTGGAAGCCCAGCCCGCGCTGCAGTCTCTTCTGGTTAGAGAAATGCAAACTGCCTCCCAGGATGCGGAGAACAAGACCTTGCACAGGTAGATATAGCAGGAGGCCTCCTCGCAAGAGCCTTACCTGGTCCCGGTAGAAACGCACTGAGACAGCTGCCACCAGAGTAGCCCGCGTTGGCAGTCAGGCCAGGATGCACTTCTGGCCTCCGCGCGGGAACCGCCCCCCGCCCCGCCCTCACGCCCCTCCTTCTAGACCAATCACAAGCCGGGTGGCCCCCGCCATCCACGTGGGCGAGTCTCGCCATTCCCTGGGGTTCTACCAGCCTGCCGCCTGCTCCAGACGCTCTAGCCGCCCGCCTGCGCAGTGGGAGCACATTGGCGCGCTTGCGCACATTGCCGAAAGCGGAGCCGGACCCCCCCCTGCTGCAGCTCCTGCTTTTGCGGGAAAATAACCAGTTCATAGGGCTGTGAGAATGAAATGGAATCTTGTAGGAAAAGCATCCTACTAGGAAGGAAGTTATTTCCATGAGGGCAGATTTAGCCCGCTGCTGTGTGTTCAGGGATTCTTTTGTAGCTCAGCTGATAGAAGAATCTGCCTGCAATGCAGGAGACCCCGGTTCAATTCCTGGGTCAGGAAGATCCTCTGGAGAAGGGAAAGGCTACTTACTCCAGTGTTCTTGCCTGGAGAATTCCATGGTTTGACCATAGTCACAAAGAGTCAGACACTACTAAGCGATTTCACTTTCTTTTCCGTGTCTCCAGAGTCCGGAGTAAGACCCGACACAAACGCGGTAACTCTGCTTCCTGTCATCTGCAGGGGTAAGGGGTGGGAGATAGTATCTAGAATCTGTCATTCTTTCCTAGAAATGCAGGCCCATTTTTGCTTCCTTCAGGGCTGCAGACGGCTGCCCTGTGATAGGCAGCTTTCCACCACCAGGATTCCTCTAGCCAGGATTCTAACACAGATGTGTGGAGACAGGTGTGCAACCCATGACGCTCCCGCCCCTCAGCCTGGCACACGAAGATACTGGAAGCCATAAAGAAGAGGTCCACAGGTAGCCCCTTCTCTTGCCACGTGGCTTTGGCAGGTGGAAGCCCAGCCCGCGCTGCAGTCTCTTCTGGTTAGAGAAATGCAAACTGCCTCCCAGGATGCGGAGAACAAGACCTTGCACAGGTAGATATAGCAGGAGGCCTCCTCGCAAGAGCCTTACCTGGTCCCGGTAGAAACGCACTGAGACAGCTGCCACCAGAGTAGCCCGCGTTGGCAGTCAGGCCAGGATGCACTTCTGGCCTCCGCGCGGGAACCGCCCCCCGCCCCGCCCTCACGCCCCTCCTTCTAGACCAATCACAAGCCGGGTGGCCCCCGCCATCCACGTGGGCGAGTCTCGCCATTCCCTGGGGTTCTACCAGCCTGCCGCCTGCTCCAGACGCTCTAGCCGCCCGCCTGCGCAGTGGGAGAGCACATTGGCGCGCTTGCGCACATTGCCGAAAGCGGAGCCGGACCCCGCCCCCGTCCTGCTGCTTTGCTCCTCCGCTTTGCGTACGGGGAACGTCGGGGGCGGTGCCGTAGCAGTTGCCCCTGGTAACGGGGGAGGCAGGAGGAGGAGGAGGAGGGACTCGGCGGGAGGATGGTGAGTGTGGGGGCCTGGGTCCCTCCGGATCTGATCGGTCACTTGCCTCCCTTCCCAAGGCCCAACGCAGGGGACTGCGCTTAAGGACAGAAAGGAGCGATCTGGCGCTAAGCCTGTTGTCTGAGTCCTGGATTGGTTTCGGGGGGCGGCGGGGAACCCCAAGTGTGGGCCTTGGAGGAGATCAGGGCCTGGGGAGGAAGGCGGGGCTTGCAACCACTCCGAAATTAGGGGAAGGGGCTTGAAGGGTACTTGGTAGTCCCAGTACGGAGCCAGGGCTCCATCACTACTCTGGGGACTGAGATGAGGGCGGATCCGAGGATCTGCGGAGTACAGCTTCTGCCCATAGGATTAGCTCTTACCAGGGAATCGGCCTCCCCGTGCCGCAGGAAAGTGGGGCTCACCAGTGCCCGGCTAGAAGCGGGGACAGGGCCCAGCGTTAGCGTCTTTGAGGTCCCGCTGGCGGTACCTGGGGAGATGGTCGCCTAGCTTTTCCCTTCCTCGCGATGTGCGGGCCTCTTGGGGGGAAGAGTGTAAATCTCAGGACACAAAGAGGTGCCGTGCCGCTTAGAAGGGATGTTTGCTGTATTTTACGCCGCCTCGGTGTCTGCGTGGCGGGCGCGCTTCTGCAGTCCCAAGTTATTTATTTGCTGAGGGTTCTGCAAGGTCTGGTTGTTGCTGATGGCCATTCTGCTGTTCAAAACTTAATCCGTGTCGGTGGTGACATATTTGCTGGCCGGCCCTTAATACTTCCTTCAGACTTGTTGCAACCTTCCTTTGCATATGACCATACCAGAACCAAAAACCTTAATCTCAGTTTGGAGCAGATTAAAACTGTAGAGTGGCCATCAATTTGGGGCTAGCCTTATCTCTGTCAGGCAAGATTAAAGCTTTCCCAAATTGTAAATTATGTGACATGTTTGACCCTTGACACTCTGTCCCTTGTTCATTTTTCAGCACTTAGTAGAAAGGGTCTACAAAGAGGTAGTACTGAATTTACAGTCACTTCCCTGCCCCAACTCCAGACCCTTTCTGACTTTTCAGAACTGTGGCATCACTTCTATTAAAGGGGCTATGAAAAAAAAAAAAGTGGTTCTATTAAAATGACTTATGAAATAAGAAAAAGCTGGATGTCCACAAGGAAAAATACACGTGTACATTTGGTTACATTATCCAATGAGTACATTTTGAGAGGAAAACATTTTTTCAATTGAGTTAACATTGTCAGATTGTTAAAGATATAGCATTATTTGATCTGAAGTTGCCAATCACATTTCAACAGTTGCTACATTGCAGTTTCATTAACCTCAGGCTAAACAGATTTTTACATATTTGCTTTGTATTAATCATTTATATGTGAGCTGTCCATGTAAAGGCTAAGTTTTTCTCAACAAACGACTACAAACATAAATGTTTACATAGAAAATAACTAGAATTGAAATGCATGCCAAACCAACAGAGAGAGAGATGGCATCATAAATGAGAAACGCATGAGAGTTGGCTAACTTTTCCCAGTTTGTTTATCAATGAAGTGGACTGTGTAATTTCATGATTGTTTAATTTATAATTACAAGCCACAATGAATTAACCACTGCTTATGTTTCCAGGTGCAGACTGACACCGTATATAATGAACTGACAGTGTATACAATGCTGTTGTATACAACTGTTGTATTCAGTGATCAAGACAGATTTTGTTTTTCCTTTTTATTATTTTCCTATAATAAACAATAAGAAATTAGGATAGATTATTTAAGGTTCTTTATCTGGTTTCCAAAATGCACTTATTTTTCTATCTCCAAAAGTATCAGCTATTCTTAGAACCCTAAGTGGAACAGGGAATTTAAACAGTCAATGGTGTGGACGTCACATCTGGTACCCATGAGTCCCCATAGTAGCTCTACAAGTAAAGAGTTCCATGTTTATTTTTTAATCCTTCTGCTATGACTAATACATATTGATTCTTTTAAAATTTGGAACACTACAACCATAAAAAACATTCTCTGAACCCCTAGGGGGTCAGCTACTTTACCCCTGCCTTAGAATACCAAGTCCTTGGTGAAATACGAAGGGTCTACAAAGAGGTAGTACTGAATTTACAGTCACTTCCCTGCCCCAACTCCAGACCCTTTCTGACTTTTCAGAACTGTGGCATCACTTCTATTAAAGGGGCTATGAAAAAAAAAAAAGTGGTTCTATTAAAATGACTTATGAAATAAGAAAAAGCTGGATGTCCACAAGGAAAAATACACGTGTACATTTGGTTACATTATCCAATGAGTACATTTTGAGAGGAAAACATTTTTTCAATTGAGTTAACATTGTCAGATTGTTAAAGATATAGCATTATTTGATCTGAAGTTGCCAATCACATTTCAACAGTTGCTACATTGCAGTTTCATTAACCTCAGGCTAAACAGATTTTTACATATTTGCTTTGTATTAATCATTTATATGTGAGCTGTCCATGTAAAGGCTAAGTTTTTCTCAACAAACGACTACAAACATAAATGTTTACATAGAAAATAACTAGAATTGAAATGCATGCCAAACCAACAGAGAGAGAGATGGCATCATAAATGAGAAACGCATGAGAGTTGGCTAACTTTTCCCAGTTTGTTTATCAATGAAGTGGACTGTGTAATTTCATGATTGTTTAATTTATAATTACAAGCCACAATGAATTAACCACTGCTTATGTTTCCAGGTGCAGACTGACACCGTATATAATGAACTGACAGTGTATACAATGCTGTTGTATACAACTGTTGTATTCAGTGATCAAGACAGATTTTGTTTTTCCTTTTTATTATTTTCCTATAATAAACAATAAGAAATTAGGATAGATTATTTAAGGTTCTTTATCTGGTTTCCAAAATGCACTTATTTTTCTATCTCCAAAAGTATCAGCTATTCTTAGAACCCTAAGTGGAACAGGGAATTTAAACAGTCAATGGTGTGGACGTCACATCTGGTACCCATGAGTCCCCATAGTAGCTCTACAAGTAAAGAGTTCCATGTTTATTTTTTAATCCTTCTGCTATGACTAATACATATTGATTCTTTTAAAATTTGGAACACTACAACCATAAAAAACATTCTCTGAACCCCTAGGGGGTCAGCTACTTTACCCCTGCCTTAGAATACCAAGTCCTTGGTGAAATACGAAGGTGACAGTAATTTTTGTGCATAACTAATCACTGTCATTTAATAGATGAATCCTCCATTCAGGAATTATTTATGGAGTTATTTCTGTATGTATTAACCTAATGGTAGTTATCAAGCATGTTTAACGTTTGAAGATTGTTCCCAAGATGATGTTTTCTGGTCAAAAGTGGTCAGTGAAAAGTAGAAAAATATAAACACAACTATCGGTTTGAATGTGCTCTATGTGCATGCTTAACAAACATCATCTGATTTCATCATCATAGCGTTTTTCGTGAGATACAAATATTGTTCCTCTTTTCTAGATGGAACTATGCCAGAGCTTGCACATTGGGACGTTGAGTAAAAGTCTATAAATCTCCAAAGCCCATAATGTTCTTTTCATGAAGACTCTGATGCAGTGGGAGCCCACCCCTCCTGAGGAGATGCCAGTATCTTGTTCCTCAGGAAACACTATTTATTTAGTAGAGAGATGAGGAGAAAGAAGACAAGATTTGGGTGAAGTTCTCTCCCTAACAAAGCTATAGGAGTTCCTGGAAATTAGTAAAGCCTTACTGGGCAGCACCAATGTTTTTTTGATGAGGTAAAAATAAATTGAAGTCAGTTCCATTTAAGCTGGTTATGGGGAGTGTATGTACTTGACAGTTGGCTTACTAATTTTAATACTTAAATTTTAGCTGCTCCTCACAGCCACGTATATTTTCCATATACCAACCCATTCCTCTCTCCCCCTCCATCAGCCCAGTTTCTTTGAATGACCTAGTTTGTATCATTTTAGATCAGCGCACCAGGCCTCTGCTAGTCATTGAGTTTAAACTGAGGCAGATAAAATATCCATAGTCAACAGCGTATCTATTCATGATTTGCCTATAGAAAACTGTTTGAATGTTCGTGGCTGAGCCAGACCACTTCTGTCCACGAGGGTGCAAATAACGTGTGTGCATGCATTGCTGATAACCCACAATACAGTTAACTAACATTCCTCTTTCTTAAATTGCCTTTATTTAAGGTCATGGGAGTACACATCCTACATAGAGATCCTATCTGTGTTGCTCACCATTGTACTTGGGGACATAATGGGTGTTTAAGATGAATACATGAATCAGCATTTTGATCAAAATTACACTAAAAAAAAATCATTTCTTTGTATTTATATGCAGAATTCAGCCCCTTCATAAAGGTGACTTCATATAGCTGTTTCCCTTCATTTGACATTAAAATGTGGATATCTAGTAATAGAAGCACAGAATGGACTTATTCTGCTCTTTTGTCCAGCCTCTTAAATCAGCTTACTTTGTACCTTTCAGACAGAACCCTGATATCTATAAATACCCTCTTCCCTATTTAGCAAGCCCTGATAATCCTGTGATCCCCTGTCCTCAGGAGTTGGGTTAATATGATGCTGTATTGTGTTTGCATTTGTCTTGCTGAGACCATGCTTGAGATGCCATTTGTCATTGTACTGGAAGAAAATATTAGCTGAACTTTCCATTTCTATGTAATTTCATTTAAAGGTGAAGCATGTGAAGTTATGGTCTCCTAATGAGGAAAAATTGCTTATTGGAAATGTAGAAATATTCTTTTCTATACCATTAGGTTAATAAAGTTTAGCTGTAGCTGGAATGTTTTCTTTCTTATCCATGTGTTGCTTCTCTCCTTGCAAGATAAACAGAAATTATATTTTTCTTTTAATCATTCAATTTCAAATATAATGAGTGGGTAAAAGCTCTCAGCCTACAGAAAGCAGGATTTGTATTTACAAAATGAAGTCAGTTCCATTTAAGCTGGTGGGGTGTCTTTGACTAATTTTAATACTTAAATTTTAGCTGCTCCTCACACCGTATATTTTCCATATACCAACCCATTCCTCTCCTCCATCAGCCCAGTTTCTTTGAATGACCTAGTTTGTATCATTTTAGATCAGCGCACCAGGCCTCTGCTAGTCATTGAGTTTAAACTGAGGCAGATAAAATATCCATAGTCAACAGCGTATCTATTCATGATTTGCCTATAGAAAACTGTTTGAATGTTCGTGGCTGAGCCAGACCACTTCTGTCCACGAGGGTGCAAATAACGTGTGTGCATGCATTGCTGATAACCCACAATACAGTTAACTAACATTCCTCTTTCTTAAATTGCCTTTATTTAAGGTCATGGGAGTACACATCCTACATAGAGATCCTATCTGTGTTGCTCACCATTGTACTTGGGGACATAATGGGTGTTTAAGATGAATACATGAATCAGCATTTTGATCAAAATTACACTAAAAAAAAATCATTTCTTTGTATTTATATGCAGAATTCAGCCCCTTCATAAAGGTGACTTCATATAGCTGTTTCCCTTCATTTGACATTAAAATGTGGATATCTAGTAATAGAAGCACAGAATGGACTTATTCTGCTCTTTTGTCCAGCCTCTTAAATCAGCTTACTTTGTACCTTTCAGACAGAACCCTGATATCTATAAATACCCTCTTCCCTATTTAGCAAGCCCTGATAATCCTGTGATCCCCTGTCCTCAGGAGTTGGGTTAATATGATGCTGTATTGTGTTTGCATTTGTCTTGCTGAGACCATGCTTGAGATGCCATTTGTCATTGTACTGGAAGAAAATATTAGCTGAACTTTCCATTTCTATGTAATTTCATTTAAAGGTGAAGCATGTGAAGTTATGGTCTCCTAATGAGGAAAAATTGCTTATTGGAAATGTAGAAATATTCTTTTCTATACCATTAGGTTAATAAAGTTTAGCTGTAGCTGGAATGTTTTCTTTCTTATCCATGTGTTGCTTCTCTCCTTGCAAGATAAACAGAAATTATATTTTTCTTTTAATCATTCAATTTCAAATATAATGAGTGGGTAAAAGCTCTCAGCCTACAGAAAGCAGGATTTGTATTTACTGATTTTTTTTTTAAAGAGACACATAAGGAAAAAACATAAAACATTTACTTTGAACCTTGGAAATGTTTTATAGAAAAAAATACCTTTTTTTCACAATTTCTATGCTAGTAAATGATGCATGAGAAGAACTTTCTTTACTTTTGTTTAATGTACAAATGTGATAAATTCCAGCAGTTTTAGAATTTTATTGGAAGGAGTAATGAGGACATGTAATCAGGAACTCAGGAGGACTAGTACAATGTATTTTCCCTGTTCTTAGCCTTTTTATATCACCAGTCTCCTGAGGATCTCAGAATTCTAATTTTAACTGTTCAGAAAGGTGGTGTTATAAATGAGTGACTGCAATGTAGCGAACAGAAGCTAGGGAGATTGCTCATAAATAGAGTTTTTAAAAGGGATGGTGTCAAATAATTCAAGGCTGGATTAGATAAAAACAAAAGAAAAAATATGCTATTTTTAAAAAAGAATCTCTTTTTGTTTGTTTCAAATTTATTCATTCTTCTCCAGATCTTTTGGTTAGAATTCATCTCTTAAACTAAACCTTACATTTTATTGCTGGCGAAAATTGAGGCATAGAGAGATTAATGTGGTCAGTGCAAATACAATACGAGAAGTGGGAAACAAAGGGTCTCTGAAGCAGAAAGGAATTCTTCCTAATTGTGCATATTTGCATATCATTGTCCAAAGTCTCAATTGTTGAAAATTATTTCACAGAATTAGCATTTGATCTTAGTCACCAACTGGTTTGAGTTATTTTGCTGAAATAAGATGCTGTATTGTGTTTGCATTTGTCTTGCTGAGACCATGCTTGAGATGCCATTTGTCATTGTACTGGAAGAAAATATTAGCTGAACTTTCCATTTCTATGTAATTTCATTTAAAGGTGAAGCATGTGAAGTTATGGTCTCCTAATGAGGAAAAATTGCTTATTGGAAATGTAGAAATATTCTTTTCTATACCATTAGGTTAATAAAGTTTAGCTGTAGCTGGAATGTTTTCTTTCTTATCCATGTGTTGCTTCTCTCCTTGCAAGATAAACAGAAATTATATTTTTCTTTTAATCATTCAATTTCAAATATAATGAGTGGGTAAAAGCTCTCAGCCTACAGAAAGCAGGATTTGTATTTACTGATTTTTTTTTTAAAGAGACACATAAGGAAAAAACATAAAACATTTACTTTGAACCTTGGAAATGTTTTATAGAAAAAAATACCTTTTTTTCACAATTTCTATGCTAGTAAATGATGCATGAGAAGAACTTTCTTTACTTTTGTTTAATGTACAAATGTGATAAATTCCAGCAGTTTTAGAATTTTATTGGAAGGAGTAATGAGGACATGTAATCAGGAACTCAGGAGGACTAGTACAATGTATTTTCCCTGTTCTTAGCCTTTTTATATCACCAGTCTCCTGAGGATCTCAGAATTCTAATTTTAACTGTTCAGAAAGGTGGTGTTATAAATGAGTGACTGCAATGTAGCGAACAGAAGCTAGGGAGATTGCTCATAAATAGAGTTTTTAAAAGGGATGGTGTCAAATAATTCAAGGCTGGATTAGATAAAAACAAAAGAAAAAATATGCTATTTTTAAAAAAGAATCTCTTTTTGTTTGTTTCAAATTTATTCATTCTTCTCCAGATCTTTTGGTTAGAATTCATCTCTTAAACTAAACCTTACATTTTATTGCTGGCGAAAATTGAGGCATAGAGAGATTAATGTGGTCAGTGCAAATACAATACGAGAAGTGGGAAACAAAGGGTCTCTGAAGCAGAAAGGAATTCTTCCTAATTGTGCATATTTGCATATCATTGTCCAAAGTCTCAATTGTTGAAAATTATTTCACAGAATTAGCATTTGATCTTAGTCACCAACTGGTTTGAGTTATTTTCTGATGCAAAGTGGATAAAAATGTAACCATTTTATATAATTCTAAGACTCAGTTTGAAGGAATTTCTGCTTGGGCTGGGAGATTAGATTATATGCCCTTTAAACTCTGGGGTTCTTTGATTCTTGATGTAACCATGCCTCACTGGAAAATGATTGTCAGCTGCAAGACAGAACAAATAACTATCTTACAAGGTTTTTCTTATGTACTTAGCTAAAAAGCTACACGGCTTATTTCCATCCATTAAAAGAATAATAAAAACCAGAAACAAAAATATTAGACTACTAGTCAAAAGTATCCTGGTTAAATTTTGATGTTCTTTTGCTTCTGGAATGACCTTTCAATTCCCTAGCATCTCAGTTGTATTTAATATTAGATTCTTCATCTGCAAAAGATAGATAAATCTGTACAGTTATCCTGTAAGGGTCATATGAAAATTAGAAGCTGATAGAATATTTTGAATGATGAAGGCTTAAACAAGAACTGAAATAAAGTGTTGGGTTTTTTTTAAAGCCCGGGTACAGTTTTCTACAACTTTTGGAATAATACCTTGAAATTGTGCATTAACTTGGGCGAACTATTCTGTTTAATTCGACCACCATCAGTTCAGTTTAGTCACTCAGTCATGTCCGACTCTTTGCAACCCCACGGACTGCAGCACACCAGGCTCCCCTGTCCTTCACCATCTCCCAGAACTTGCTCATAAATAGAGTTTTTAAAAGGGATGGTGTCAAATAATTCAAGGCTGGATTAGATAAAAACAAAAGAAAAAATATGCTATTTTTAAAAAAGAATCTCTTTTTGTTTGTTTCAAATTTATTCATTCTTCTCCAGATCTTTTGGTTAGAATTCATCTCTTAAACTAAACCTTACATTTTATTGCTGGCGAAAATTGAGGCATAGAGAGATTAATGTGGTCAGTGCAAATACAATACGAGAAGTGGGAAACAAAGGGTCTCTGAAGCAGAAAGGAATTCTTCCTAATTGTGCATATTTGCATATCATTGTCCAAAGTCTCAATTGTTGAAAATTATTTCACAGAATTAGCATTTGATCTTAGTCACCAACTGGTTTGAGTTATTTTCTGATGCAAAGTGGATAAAAATGTAACCATTTTATATAATTCTAAGACTCAGTTTGAAGGAATTTCTGCTTGGGCTGGGAGATTAGATTATATGCCCTTTAAACTCTGGGGTTCTTTGATTCTTGATGTAACCATGCCTCACTGGAAAATGATTGTCAGCTGCAAGACAGAACAAATAACTATCTTACAAGGTTTTTCTTATGTACTTAGCTAAAAAGCTACACGGCTTATTTCCATCCATTAAAAGAATAATAAAAACCAGAAACAAAAATATTAGACTACTAGTCAAAAGTATCCTGGTTAAATTTTGATGTTCTTTTGCTTCTGGAATGACCTTTCAATTCCCTAGCATCTCAGTTGTATTTAATATTAGATTCTTCATCTGCAAAAGATAGATAAATCTGTACAGTTATCCTGTAAGGGTCATATGAAAATTAGAAGCTGATAGAATATTTTGAATGA
Organism: Tragulus kanchil; assembly: GCA_022376925.1. NCBI lineage: Eukaryota > Metazoa > Chordata > Mammalia > Artiodactyla > Tragulidae > Tragulus > Tragulus kanchil. The sequence continues at coordinate 139,581,419 of JAIOJX010000005.1, forward strand.
TGAAGGCTTAAACAAGAACTGAAATAAAGTGTTGGGTTTTTTTTAAAGCCCGGGTACAGTTTTCTACAACTTTTGGAATAATACCTTGAAATTGTGCATTAACTTGGGCGAACTATTCTGTTTAATTCGACCACCATCAGTTCAGTTTAGTCACTCAGTCATGTCCGACTCTTTGCAACCCCACGGACTGCAGCACACCAGGCTCCCCTGTCCTTCACCATCTCCCAGAACTTGCTCAAACTCATGTCTGTTCACTGAGTGCCAGGCACTTGTGGGACATGATAGCTGTAGTGCTTACCCACAAGAAACTTCACTCTAGTATAAAGGAGAAAACTATATCATCAGTTCCCTGTGGTCAGATGTGGTGAGTGCTGCATTCTAAGTGTACATAAAGGGCTTCAGGAATGTGAGTTGGTGACAAATGCATACTCCCAGGAGATCTAGGGTAACTGCTAAGCTGGATTGATAAGAGGAGCAGGAATAAGCCAGGCTATTTATTACGTTGCTGAATTTGCCAGAGTACTTCTGCCAAAACATATAAGCAGACAGAATAAATGACATTAAAGGGGTAATAATAAGCTCTCCACAACCAAGAGCTCTTTTCAAGGAGGAGAAGATATTCATATACCCAGTAGTATCAAAGTCAGTACCCTCAAAGTAATCTCTCTTCTTCATGGTTGTTCAAGGGCTTACTCTCAATTTTGCGCAAATTGAAAAGTGCACCAGACCAGGAGGTGAGAATCCTTCTCCTGGGCTTGGATAATGCCGGCAAGACCACTCTCCTGAAGCAGTTGGCATCTGAAGACATCAGCCACATCACACCGACGCAGGTAAGCTCTGTCTTGCCCCCATGCTGGCGTGACACATGGAAGATGCTCATAGTAATATTGAAGACAAAATGGGAGATAGAGTTGTGTCCGTCTGTAAGCTTTTTTTACTGAGACAAGTCTATACCATTTAAAAATAATCTCATAGTTCAAAAATATATCAAGAGGGCTTCCCTGGTGGTCCAGTGGGTAAGGACACCACCTTGCAGTGCAAGGGGAGCCGGTTCGATCCCTGGCCTGGGAAGATCCCATGTGCTGCGGAGCTGCTGGACTGATATGTCCAGTTACCGAGCTGGAGCTCTGGAGCGCATGCGCCCAGAGCGGGCGCTCTGCAGCAGCAGAGGCCACCACAATGGGAGGCCCACAAGAGCCAAAGAACAAAGACGGATGAAAATAGACAAATGAAAGACCAGTAGAAGTGGCCCGCCCGTCCCCTCCCTCCCCAACCTGCCCCCCCCAAGATAAATAAAAAAAAAAAAAATATATATATATATATATATATATCTCAAGAGATTCCATTTATATAAGATAGTTGGAGTTGTTAAATACTTAGAGACAAAAAAGCGAACAGTGGTGACCAGGGAGCTGGCAATGGGGAAGAATGGGGAGGTACTGTCCAAGGGGCATGAGGGTCAAGGTTGCAGGATGATGGGTGGATGAATGGCAGTGAATACCAGGTTGCACGATGGTAAACCAAACTTAAAATGGGTAAAATGATACATTTCATGTTATGCATATTTTGCAACAATTTTTAAAAGAAATTATTTAAATATATGTGTCTCTGTCTATTAGGACACAATCAATTCCCTTAGATCTAAGTAAGTCCTTTTTAGAAATAGCCTTATCTTCTCTGATTTTGAAATTAATACATATAGAAAACACAGAAAGCATAAAGGAAAAAAGAAACCAGAGTACCCTGAGAAAACCCACTTTTGGTGTATATTTTTCAGGCTTGATAATACAAATATGTGTCAGCTTTTTTAATTAAAAAATTACATATATTTATATTTATTTATTTTGGCCTCTTTTTTTTTCTTCTTTAATTTTTTTTTTTTGGTGGGGGGAGGGCTGGGGACGGAGGGGGTGGGCGGGCCACTTCTATTGGTCTTTCGTTCATTTATTTTCATCCATCTTTTTTCTTTGGCCCGCGTGGGCCTCCCATCGCGGTGGCGTCTATCATTGCAGAGCACCGGCTCTGGGCGCATGTGCTCCAGAGCTCCGGCTCGGTAGTTGGACACATTGGTCCAGCCGTTCCGCGGCACGTGGGATCTTCCCAGGCCAGGGATCGAACTGGCGCCCCTTGCACTGCAAGGCGGTGTCCTTACTCACTGGACCACCAGGGGAAGCCCTATTTTGGCCTCTTTTTTGATTGTTTTTCTATCTATTTATTTTCATCCACCTTTACTCCTTGGCCTGTGTGGGACTCCCATTGCAGTGGCCCCTCCCGCTGTAGAGCACCAGCTCTGGGCGCACGCACTCCAGAGTGCCGGCTCACAATTGGACACGCCGGTCCAGCCGTTCCACAGCATGTGGGATCTTCCCCAGCCGGGGATCAAAGCGATGCCCCCTGTACTACAAGGTGGACTCTTTACCCACTGGACTACCAGGGAAGCCCTATATATATGTTTTTAAAGTTTGCTTATTTTATTTTCATTATTTATTCAGCTGTTCTGGTTCTTAATTGCAATATGTGGGACCTAATTCCTTGACCAGGGATTGAACCCTAGGCCCCCTGCATTGGGAGCACAGAATTTTAGCCACTGGACCACCAGGGAAGTCCCTACCTGTATTTTTAAATCCAGCCTCATCAACCCTCCTCTTTCCTAAGGCTAAGCAAGCAAAGCCTAAGGCTGGCGGTGCTCCCAGCATGGATGCTGGAGACAGGTCATGGTTGGAATAACTCTAGCAGGTTTCCTTAGGTCTCCTTTCCTACAGAATATCCTGAGAAAGCATGACCTTTGGCCAAGCCTTTGGGTTTCCTAATAACAGCCCTGTTAGTCTTACTTTGAAGTGTTTCAACGAAAGGTTTTAGCAAAGCCAGAGCAATTTAGCTTTTTCTGTCATTGTCCTGTGATGAGCTTGGTATCAGGTTTGAACGGCCATGCTAGTTAGTGTGTGTATTTCATGGCCAGCAAGCCTTACTGATTTGCAACTGTTTACAGAAAAGTCATTTCAACTGCTACCAAGTGAGTGATTTTACAGCTTCTGAACAAATTTAATGTATAACCTGAGAAGGAGCAAATTACAGTAGTCTAGCCTAGATGGGCTGAAAACACATATTAGTGTGTCAGGATTTCTGCCAAAAAAAGAAAGACTGGGGTTTCTTTTTTTTTTTTTTTTTTAGTGTTAGTAATAGGCTGTCTCTCTTAAGAGCACCATTGAAATGAGGAGGTCCATACTGTGAGCAGGGAAATAAAATCCTAGTTAGGGACCCAAAGTTCCAGTTCTAACTTTCAGGGTCAGTTTGATGTGCTATAGGTCTCTGTTATATCATGTCAAGGTTTTATAGTTAGTCTTTAAAAACACACTCTTAGGTATTTTTGGTTTTATATTAGAAAAAGTCATAGATGCTCATGGTAGTAAATTGAGGATGTATAAAGAGGTACAATTGAGAAACTAGCTATTTGACACGCCCGGTCCAGCCGTCCACAGCATGTGGGATCTTCCCCAGCCGGGGATCAAAGCGATGCCCCCTGTACTACAAGGTGGACTCTTTACCCACTGGACTACCAGGGAAGCCCTATATATATGTTTTTAAAGTTTGCTTATTTTATTTTCATTATTTATTCAGCTGTTCTGGTTCTTAATTGCAATATGTGGGACCTAATTCCTTGACCAGGGATTGAACCCTAGGCCCCCTGCATTGGGAGCACAGAATTTTAGCCACTGGACCACCAGGGAAGTCCCTACCTGTATTTTTAAATCCAGCCTCATCAACCCTCCTCTTTCCTAAGGCTAAGCAAGCAAAGCCTAAGGCTGGCGGTGCTCCCAGCATGGATGCTGGAGACAGGTCATGGTTGGAATAACTCTAGCAGGTTTCCTTAGGTCTCCTTTCCTACAGAATATCCTGAGAAAGCATGACCTTTGGCCAAGCCTTTGGGTTTCCTAATAACAGCCCTGTTAGTCTTACTTTGAAGTGTTTCAACGAAAGGTTTTAGCAAAGCCAGAGCAATTTAGCTTTTTCTGTCATTGTCCTGTGATGAGCTTGGTATCAGGTTTGAACGGCCATGCTAGTTAGTGTGTGTATTTCATGGCCAGCAAGCCTTACTGATTTGCAACTGTTTACAGAAAAGTCATTTCAACTGCTACCAAGTGAGTGATTTTACAGCTTCTGAACAAATTTAATGTATAACCTGAGAAGGAGCAAATTACAGTAGTCTAGCCTAGATGGGCTGAAAACACATATTAGTGTGTCAGGATTTCTGCCAAAAAAAGAAAGACTGGGGTTTCTTTTTTTTTTTTTTTTTAGTGTTAGTAATAGGCTGTCTCTCTTAAGAGCACCATTGAAATGAGGAGGTCCATACTGTGAGCAGGGAAATAAAATCCTAGTTAGGGACCCAAAGTTCCAGTTCTAACTTTCAGGGTCAGTTTGATGTGCTATAGGTCTCTGTTATATCATGTCAAGGTTTTATAGTTAGTCTTTAAAAACACACTCTTAGGTATTTTTGGTTTTATATTAGAAAAAGTCATAGATGCTCATGGTAGTAAATTGAGGATGTATAAAGAGGTACAATTGAGAAACTAGAAATCACCTATAATGCCCAGTCAGACATAACCACTGTTAACATCCAAGTCTGTATCCTTTCAGGTTTCTCCTCTCCTCGTATATGGTGGGTATATTAAAAACAGAAAGTTCAAAAGTGGCTTATACAGAGTACACTGTTTTGCATCATCTGTTTCACTTAATAATATATCTTAAACATCTCTCTACACTGTTCTGTATGTCAATACTTATACAGTACATGTCTCTCTCTGTTTGTACCCATTCATCATTATTTCCTTAGATTAATTTCTTAGTAGATTTGTTGAGTTTGGTAACTTATAGACTTGTAAGGCAGTTGACTCATACAGTCCAATTCCAGAATTTACCCTTATTTATTCCCTCATTCCAGAAAGGATTCATGTTTACTGGGTCTGACATTTGATAATGTAGTTAAGTGTAGGAATTTTTTAATACATAATAAAAAGTGGTTTTGTTGATGAGTCAGAATGAAGCTACCTTTTACAATAAGCTTAAGCAACTTCCCTTAAGAGTTTCAAAACTTCTAATTTATTCAGTCATTGGCATTTTCAAGGAGCTATAGTCAATTTCATCCTCTGTGATTCTTCAATGACTATCCTCAGTGGAAACTGGACAGCTGTGTTCCCGTGCCGTTGCCCTGTGCCTTGTCCTATGTGAGGCCATAGTGTCAGCAGGCTGCCAGGAGAGACAGATGTTTATGAAGGCGTCTCCAGACCCACCTCACTCCAGCTCTTCTGGATAAAATATCACTTCCATGGGAGCAAGCTATTGATCGGATTTTTCAAATCCTAATTTCACTATGCCATTCTTGCAAGAAGATTTTCTTTTTAATTCTTGCTCATAAAATGCCCCCTCTTCAAACCCCAAAGGTCTTGTTAGTTTGTTTCTCTGCACACGAACTCCCAGCTCACCATTCTGCCTGCCCCTGATTGGCTCACCTTCCCCAAAGTTCCTCCCAGAGTCCCTGTCCTGAAAACAAACGCTTTATTTTCAAGTTCATCAGAGACACCTATTAAAGAACAGTTCATATGCCCATTTTGTTTGTTTTCATATGCAACTCCGTCAGTCTGTATTTTTTTTAAAAACCCAAGTTTTTTTTTCATAGATGCTCATGGTAGTAAATTGAGGATGTATAAAGAGGTACAATTGAGAAACTAGAAATCACCTATAATGCCCAGTCAGACATAACCACTGTTAACATCCAAGTCTGTATCCTTTCAGGTTTCTCCTCTCCTCGTATATGGTGGGTATATTAAAAACAGAAAGTTCAAAAGTGGCTTATACAGAGTACACTGTTTTGCATCATCTGTTTCACTTAATAATATATCTTAAACATCTCTCTACACTGTTCTGTATGTCAATACTTATACAGTACATGTCTCTCTCTGTTTGTACCCATTCATCATTATTTCCTTAGATTAATTTCTTAGTAGATTTGTTGAGTTTGGTAACTTATAGACTTGTAAGGCAGTTGACTCATACAGTCCAATTCCAGAATTTACCCTTATTTATTCCCTCATTCCAGAAAGGATTCATGTTTACTGGGTCTGACATTTGATAATGTAGTTAAGTGTAGGAATTTTTTAATACATAATAAAAAGTGGTTTTGTTGATGAGTCAGAATGAAGCTACCTTTTACAATAAGCTTAAGCAACTTCCCTTAAGAGTTTCAAAACTTCTAATTTATTCAGTCATTGGCATTTTCAAGGAGCTATAGTCAATTTCATCCTCTGTGATTCTTCAATGACTATCCTCAGTGGAAACTGGACAGCTGTGTTCCCGTGCCGTTGCCCTGTGCCTTGTCCTATGTGAGGCCATAGTGTCAGCAGGCTGCCAGGAGAGACAGATGTTTATGAAGGCGTCTCCAGACCCACCTCACTCCAGCTCTTCTGGATAAAATATCACTTCCATGGGAGCAAGCTATTGATCGGATTTTTCAAATCCTAATTTCACTATGCCATTCTTGCAAGAAGATTTTTCTTTTTAATTCTTGCTCATAAAATGCCCCCTCTTCAAACCCCAAAGGTCTTGTTAGTTTGTTTCTCTGCACACGAACTCCCAGCTCACCATTCTGCCTGCCCCTGATTGGCTCACCTTCCCCAAAGTTCCTCCCAGAGTCCCTGTCCTGAAAACAAACGCTTTATTTTCAAGTTCATCAGAGACACCTATTAAAGAACAGTTCATATGCCCATTTTGTTTGTTTTCACCTCATGTATGAAGGCTGCAACTCCAGTTATAAACCAGCCTCCCCTCCTGTGTTGGAAGTGTAGCTCCTTCCTTTTCCTGATCAATTCATATGAGGAACAGTTCTTTCATTTTCAGCTGCTCTTAAAGAATCCAAATGGTAGGTCTTGGCTCTTTTTTAAACTTAGCTTAGAGATTGTTGGATGGCATCACTGACACAATGGAAATGAGTTTGAGCAAACTCTGGGAGATGCTGAAGGACAGGGAAGCCTGGCGTGCTACAGTCCATGGGGTTGCAAAGAGTTGGACACAACTTAGCGACTGAACCACAGAATTTAGCATTCATTCTGTTCTGTTGAGTCTGCGGATTCACCTTTGTTTCTTTGTTGTTGTTCTTAGTTACACGTAATGTCCTATTAAATTTACCATGCTGAGGACTGATGGGGGTTGAGGGTGGTGGGTGTTGATCATCCGAGCACTTCTCCTGCCCGGTTGTCCTCAGCCACTGCGTGTGTGTATGCACTCACCATGATACAAGAGCACTGACACCAACCTGAGTGACGGAAACATGTGTAAATACGTTTTTTTCTTCCCTATCAGAGCTAACTGTTTTCAATTTCATCTGTGTCACATCTCGCGAAGTACCTCAGAATTAACAAATAACAGAACTGGTAAATGTAGCTTTGTCAGAAATGTGATCGCAAAGCTTAGTAAAACTTGGTGTTTTTATTTCAGGGTTTTAACATCAAAAGTGTACAGTCACAAGGTTTTAAACTGAATGTCTGGGACATTGGTGGACAGAGGAAAATCAGGCCATACTGGAGGAATTATTTTGAGAACACTGATATTCTTGTAAGTACTCCTCTTCTGCCCTGTCTTACTAACATGTGCCCTGTGATGGTCCTTCCTGTCAATAATTTCATTGCTATAACTCTGCCTGTCGCGATGAATTGGGGCTGGCAGACAGACTGTGGAGCTTGTATAAGATGCTTTTCTGTCGCAGTCAAAGGTTTGGCTCACCTTCCCAAATTTCCCCAATCCTGTCCTGAAAACAAACGCTTTATTTTCAAGTTCATCAGAGACACCTATTAAAGAACAGTTCATATGCCCATTTTGTTTGTTTTCACCTCATGTATGAAGGCTGCAACTCCAGTTATAAACCAGCCTCCCCTCCTGTGTTGGAAGTGTAGCTCCTTCCTTTTCCTGATCAATTCATATGAGGAACAGTTCTTTCATTTTCAGCTGCTCTTAAAGAATCCAAATGGTAGGTCTTGGCTCTTTTTTAAACTTAGCTTAGAGATTGTTGGATGGCATCACTGACACAATGGAAATGAGTTTGAGCAAACTCTGGGAGATGCTGAAGGACAGGGAAGCCTGGCGTGCTACAGTCCATGGGGTTGCAAAGAGTTGGACACAACTTAGCGACTGAACCACAGAATTTAGCATTCATTCTGTTCTGTTGAGTCTGCGGATTCACCTTTGTTTCTTTGTTGTTGTTCTTAGTTACACGTAATGTCCTATTAAATTTACCATGCTGAGGACTGATGGGGGTTGAGGGTGGTGGGTGTTGATCATCCGAGCACTTCTCCTGCCCGGTTGTCCTCAGCCACTGCGTGTGTGTATGCACTCACCATGATACAAGAGCACTGACACCAACCTGAGTGACGGAAACATGTGTAAATACGTTTTTTTCTTCCCTATCAGAGCTAACTGTTTTCAATTTCATCTGTGTCACATCTCGCGAAGTACCTCAGAATTAACAAATAACAGAACTGGTAAATGTAGCTTTGTCAGAAATGTGATCGCAAAGCTTAGTAAAACTTGGTGTTTTTATTTCAGGGTTTTAACATCAAAAGTGTACAGTCACAAGGTTTTAAACTGAATGTCTGGGACATTGGTGGACAGAGGAAAATCAGGCCATACTGGAGGAATTATTTTGAGAACACTGATATTCTTGTAAGTACTCCCTCTTCTGCCCTGTCTTACTAACATGTGCCCTGTGATGGTCCTTCCTGTCAATAATTTCATTGCTATAACTCTGCCGTCTGTCGCGATGAATTGGGGGCTGGCAGACAGACTGTGGAGCTTGTATAAGATGCTTTTCTGTCGCTCAGTCAAAGGGTTGTGCCCACACCCACCTTGGCAAATAAGCTATTTATTAATTACCATAGTGATTGGAACAGCAGAAGAGTGTGCCATGGACTCCAGCAGCCCAAGGAAATCAATAAGTCAGATGTATCCCAAAGACAGCCACCAAGATAGTGGGAACCAGGGTGTATGAGAAATGGTTGAAAGACCTGATGGTGTCCTTCCTAACCGTCTCCAGTTAGTTTTACTGTGAATAGTTCTGAAAGACTGGGCAAGGAGCAGTTTAGGGAGTACTAGGATTTAACACAGACTGAAGAAGTTTCCTATGATTGTGACTGTCTGCAAGCAGAAGCTGCCGCGTGCAGTGGGATTCCCAGCTCAGGCGGCGTTCTCTCAGGCAGAGACCGAGTCAGGCTCCCAGCTCACTGCCAAGTTCTCTACGACTACTCTTTCAGGATTCTTGGAGACTTCACCGTCCATGCACGATTTCTCTGATACTCCAGCCTTTCAGCTCCTTCAGCTCCCCTCCAGCGAGCTTGTCATCCACCCCACCTCAGCCACTCCCTTTCATGGTCACACCCTAACACCAAGACCTCTCATGAACTTGGGTAGAAAAAAATGTTGCATAGTATCTCCATTAACCTCTAACTGAAAGCTTAAATTTACTGTAATTATGATGGACAGTAAGCTGCAAAGCACACTGATATCTTCATAACCAATAGGACGCGCCTTGCATCTCAGACAGCTGCTGCTTATGTGTCTCTTCCTATTGGCTCAGTCCTATCAGCATGCACACATCCTGCAGTTTCTCTTGATTAAAACAAAGAGCTCTTGTCTTCCTGTGCGTCCCCCCTCTAGACACTGTCCCATTCCTCAGCCTCTCTTTATAACAAACTCCTTGAAAGAGTTTTCTGTGCTCTCTGTCTTCACTTCCTCTCCCTGCAGGCACTCAGAAACCCCCATTCAGGCTCAGTGAGAATGCATAGTGCCAAGCCCCACGTTCAGGTTTCATTACTCATCTCACTTAAACTGTCAGCACACGAAACAGAGTTGGAATGCTCTCCTTGAAACACTGTCTTTCCTTGGCTTCCAGAATTCCCATCTGCCTTGGTTTTTCTCCTGTCTCACTGGCTGGTCAAGAGGTGGAGGATGAGAGAAATCACAGCTCTATCTGTTCTACTGGATTAGGTCACTTTGGAATGTCCGAATAAAAGTTGTATATATGGACATTAATGTTTGTAAGGCTCCGTGAAGAGGTCTCAGGAGGTTTCGGGTCTATAGGTCAGGGTAATTTTAAGTCATAAGCTCTAACACCTTGAGGGTAGACGGCAAGGTAGTTGTGATATGACCCTGGATTCCACACTCCCCATTAGCTGAGAGCATCTGGGAATTATCGCAAATTCAGTTCAGAGTAACCCTCCAGGAGCCTTCTCCAGCTATATTATGCTGCCAGTATCTGATAATATTTTGGATTCAGAGTCAAACCTTTTGTTATTTTCCAGGGCCATTTGAGACTAAACAAGTCTTGAGGAGCAGCTGAGTCCCCAGGGTTAGATTCTAAGGCCTTGTGATTCTTAGCCTATCTGCCTGTTTTGTAGCAGCTTGAAGTGGTAGTGGTGATGGGTTTATATTGGTTTGTTTGTATTTAATAGTCTTCCACTGTTAGTTGAAAAGACCTATTATCCTAGACTCCATGCTGCCTAGAAGAGCAGGGTTGAGGCTTGACACATTTCGTTGCCTGGTTAACTCTTTTCAACTCTTTTCAATTCTCTCCAGAGTGCTGTAATAGATTCTTGCTTTAGAGCAGGTGTCGACAAAGTGATCCAACCTGCCTCCTGTTATTGTATAGCTCGTGAGCTAAGAATGGTTTTCACATTTTAAACGATTGAAAAAATCAAAAGAAGGATAAGATTTCATGACACATGAAAATGATATGAAATTCAAATTTCAGTGTTCATAAATAAAGTTTTTGGAACACAGCCACAACCCTTTTTTTTTACATATTTTTTATGGTTGCTTTTGCACTGCAGCGCAAAGTTCAGTAGTTGTGATTGTATGGAAAGCCTAGCTATGATACGTTCAGGTTTCAGTTAAACTCAATCTTCACTTAAACTGTCAGCACACGAAACAGAGTTGGAATGCTCTCCTTGAAACACTGTCTTTCCTTGGCTTCCAGAATTCCCATCTGCCTTGGTTTTTCTCCTGTCTCACTGGCTGGTCAAGAGGTGGAGGATGAGAGAAATCACAGCTCTATCTGTTCTACTGGATTAGGTCACTTTGGAATGTCCGAATAAAAGTTGTATATATGGACATTAATGTTTGTAAGGCTCCGTGAAGAGGTCTCAGGAGGTTTCGGGTCTATAGGTCAGGGTAATTTTAAGTCATAAGCTCTAACACCTTGAGGGTAGACGGCAAGGTAGTTGTGATATGACCCTGGATTCCACACTCCCCATTAGCTGAGAGCATCTGGGAATTATCGCAAATTCAGTTCAGAGTAACCCTCCAGGAGCCTTCTCCAGCTATATTATGCTGCCAGTATCTGATAATATTTTGGATTCAGAGTCAAACCTTTTGTTATTTTCCAGGGCCATTTGAGACTAAACAAGTCTTGAGGAGCAGCTGAGTCCCCAGGGTTAGATTCTAAGGCCTTGTGATTCTTAGCCTATCTGCCTGTTTTGTAGCAGCTTGAAGTGGTAGTGGTGATGGGTTTATATTGGTTTGTTTGTATTTAATAGTCTTCCACTGTTAGTTGAAAAGACCTATTATCCTAGACTCCATGCTGCCTAGAAGAGCAGGGTTGAGGCTTGACACATTTCGTTGCCTGGTTAACTCTTTTCAACTCTTTTCAATTCTCTCCAGAGTGCTGTAATAGATTCTTGCTTTAGAGCAGGTGTCGACAAAGTGATCCAACCTGCCTCCTGTTATTGTATAGCTCGTGAGCTAAGAATGGTTTTCACATTTTAAACGATTGAAAAAAAATCAAAAGAAGGATAAGATTTCATGACACATGAAAATGATATGAAATTCAAATTTCAGTGTTCATAAATAAAGTTTTTGGAACACAGCCACAACCCTTTTTTTTTACATATTTTTTATGGTTGCTTTTGCACTGCAGCGGCAAAGTTCAGTAGTTGTGAGATTGTATGGGCCGCAAAGCCTACAGTATTTACTACCTGACCCCTTACAGAAAAAGACTGCCAACGCCCACGTTAGAACATTGTATGTTTCTCTAGAGGCTTGAAAGAACCAGAGCAGCTCCTAAACGTGCAGCGTTATTCTTGGGGATGATGACATTGAGAACACCTAACTGCAGCTTTATTAATTTAGGGAAAGTGACGAAGAAATTAACCCTGAGGCAGGACAGAAGGGAGAGGATAGGATGTCCTCTCTTTCTCTCATGCCAGGAAATAGCAGCCTTTTGACAGATTAAAAGCACATGTTTTTTTTTTTCAAGATATATATTAATACTACTACCAAAGTCTATTTACTTTATGAGTCTTGTGTTTAAACACAATATAATTTAAAATTATGTTTTCATCATTTCTGTATCCAAAGAACATCAAGGGAGACAGAGCTCAATAACAGTCTCTCGTAGTATCTCCATAACATCACTCACACTTGAGCATCAGAACTGCAAGAGCACCCATCGCTGAAAACCACAGGCTATCCAGAAAACTCAGGTTCAACCTCCTCTTAAGAACAGTGAAATGGCCAAAAGGTGGCAGCAGGAGGGAAGAGAACCAGAATCAAGAGGTGAAACAAAAGAGCCCTCCATTCACACACTGGATAATCCGTCTCCAGATAATGTAGAGTTGGCTGAACTTCCATCCGGAAAAAAATCTCTTCCCCTGCCTAGGTCTTGCCACAAGCAAATAAAAATGTCAAAGCTGTTGCCAGTGAAGATGTGAATTGGCTTTCATTAAAGCATCATTCTCATTATGAGTGCTATGGATTAGAAGTTTTAGAGTTAGTTTATGAAGCTTAATTTTTGAAGGCCCATAATGTTTTATAAGATCAGTTAAAAGCACTATATTTCACTTTCTCTGATACTGTCTGAGTATTTTGGATTAAATTTTTTTTTTAATTTTTTGCATGATGAGTTTAACACCTATATTATTAGTGAGAAAAAGAAGGGAAGGAAAAGGGGCTATCCTTAACCTTAGCTATTGACCGGAAGCACACAGATATTTTCAGGAAGAAACTGGGCAGCGCTGGGGAGGAGGTAACCAGAAGTGTGCACCACCACAGAAAAATATATCTGTGGTTCACCAGAGATTGGCTTGTACTTATGACTTTATCACTTGGCCCTTTTAATAAATGGGATGGTTGTTTTATAGCCTTCCTTCCAGAATTATGGTACAGTAATTTTAAAATTCTATAAAAGTTACATGAGAAAAATGCTATATGATAGGGAGAATTTATGTACACTTTAGGAAAATCCTCTTTCTCATTCTTTTAATGAAAATGTTTTGTGGAATTTCATGTCAAAGCACCAAATAGCAAATAATTTAACAAGTAATTAAAAATTAAAATTTTCTTCTCATTGACTTTAAGCCTCTGAATTCTTGGTATTTGACCGGTCATCTTTCTTGTCTACAATTAAAACTATCTTTCAGTTCCTAATTATTCTCTCCCACCTGTCTGGGTTTTTTTTTTTCTTTTTCTTTTTCTTTTTTTTTGACCTCTTTTATTGGTTTTTTATTTATTTATTTTCATCCATCTTTATTCTTTGGCCTGTGTGGGCCTCCCATTGCAGTGGCCTCTCTTGTTGCTGAGCACTGGCTCCGGGTACATGCGCTCCAGAGCGCTGGCTCGTGATTGGACACACCGGTCCAGCTGCTCTGCAGCACATGGGATCTTCCTGGGCCAGGGATCCAACCAGTGCCCCTTGCACTGCAAGGCAGACTGTTTACCCACTGGCCCACCAGGGAAGCCCCAACTGTCTGTTTTTAATCTTACCAAACATTGATATCTTTCTCTTTTTTTAAGTTAATTTTTTTATTTGATAGGGCGGGGTCTTTATGGCTCAGGGCTGAAGAATCTGTCGGCATTGTAGAGACCCAGGTTCCATCCCAGGGTTGGGAAGATCCCCCTGGAGGAGGGCATGGCAACCACTCTACTTTCTTGCCTGGTGAATTCCATGGACCTAGGAGCCTGACGAGCTACAGTCCATGGGGCCACACAGTGTCGGACACGACTGAAGTGACTCAGCAGCGGCAGCAGCAGACTCCCAAGTGGTTCTAATCCGGTCTTTTGCATTGAGATTCACTCTCCCATTGCATTCCTTCTTTCTCCATCTGTGTTTATACTGTGTGTGCTACTTAAAAATGTGAGACACACCAGTGGACAAATAAGCTACCACCATGTTCTGCAAAGTAACTTATCACACAGTATCAAATTTTTTATCTCTGTGGTATGCACTGACATTGAGTCAGAGTAATATTAAAAATAACAAGATTAAGACCACAGAAAAGTACTGAGACCAAACACATCCATCCTTCCTCCCTCTATGATTCTCCATGAAGGACACACAAGTGGAAACATAGGGTATTCTTCAGGAAAAAGGCTGCACGTGGTCCCTGGTATAATATTTACCAGGTAGCGGCTGTAAATGAGAGTGCAGCCTGGCAGGCTACAGTACATGGGGTCGCAAAGAGTCGAGCATGGCCTAGCGACTAAACAAAAATAACTGAAGCAAAGGAACTGTATTTGTTTGTTTGTTTCCTTTCAAGAGAGTGCATGTTTTCAGAGTAGCACAGAATTTTAAGGCACATAAAGATGGAGATTGAAGATTGATTTTCATTGTGTTTTTAAGTGCATATGCTCATTTTAGAAGAATGTTTCCATTAAACTATGAGTTTAATAACAATTCTAGGGCTTCCCTGGTGGTCCAGTGAGTAAGGACATCGCCTTGCAGTGCAAGGGGTGCTGGTTTGATCCCTGGCCTGGGAAGATCCCACGTGCCGCGGAGCGGCTGGGCCGATGTGTCCAATTACCGAGCCGGAGCTCTGGCGTGCATGAGCCCAGAGCTGGTGCTCTGCAGTGAGAGAGACCACTGCGATGGGAGGCCCACACAGGCCAAAGAACAAAGATAAATAAATGAAAGATCAATAGAAGTGGCCAAAAAAAAAAAAAAACCAATTCTAACTTCCTTAAAGAAAGTTTGAAGTTTGGATAATTTTGAGATTAGGGACTGGGAGACCATTTAATACACTGATTTTAAAAAGGGCTACAGAATTAGATATATAATTTTCTTTTGAAGTTTCCATATGAAGAAGAATTAGAAGGGAATTTTCATAGGAAATTTAAAAAATGAATATTCTTGGGTTCTGTAACTATAGGTAATTTTTCTTTCTTTTACGGTCTTACCTAATTTTCCTTATTGTTATATCAATGTTAGTTATGTAATAAATAAAATTCAGTGATGAGAGAGAAAGCTTGGGATTTGTAATTTATGGTAAATCTCAAAACTTCTCTTATTCTGGCCAAGCCCGTGCACCTGCTGTTTCCAGTATTTGATCTTAAGCTCCGAGCCTGTGCAGGAATGGGAGGGACACCCTGGGTCTCCATCACAGGTCCTTTCCTGGTGCCTGCAGACAGCGTGCCTGAAGGCAGTTCATAATCAAAATGGTACTTCTGAAGTGATGATGTTTTACTCTAGGATTTGAAAATA
Source organism: Tragulus kanchil (assembly GCA_022376925.1). Classification (NCBI taxonomy): domain Eukaryota; kingdom Metazoa; phylum Chordata; class Mammalia; order Artiodactyla; family Tragulidae; genus Tragulus; species Tragulus kanchil. The sequence goes on from JAIOJX010000005.1 coordinate 139,596,933, forward strand.
CCTCAAAACACCAACCCTTCCTGATTGTTTGGGATACAAAATGACAGTGTTTAAGAGCAACTGAGGGGACTTCCCTGGTGGTCCAGTGACTAAGACTCCATGCTCCCAATGTAGGGGGCCTGGGTTCAATCCCTGACCGGGGAACTAGATCCCACATGCCACAACTAAGAGTTTGCATGCTGCAACTAAATACTGCACACGTGACAACTAAAAATCCTGCAACTAAGACCTGGCACAGCCAAATAAATTATTAAAAAAAAAAAAGCAGCCGGGGACTTTATTATCACATATGACTGAGTTGAATCCCCATTTTGTCGTGACCCAGAGGTAACGGGCAAGTTACTTAACTTCCTTGGGCTTATGGTTATTTATGTATAAAATGAGATAAATGAAATCTATCTCATGGAGTGATAATGAGGATTAATAGGGTAAACATAGGATAAAGAATGCTTAGTGACCCATTAAATGTAGCTATTTTTAGGCCCACAAAGGACAAAGAACAAAGGTAAGTAAATGAAAGATCAATAGAAGTGGCAAAAAAAAAAAAAAAACCAATTCTAACTTCCTTAAAGAAAGTTTGAAGTTTGGATAATTTTGAGATTAGGGACTGGGAGACCATTTAATACACTGATTTTAAAAAGGGCTACAGAATTAGATATATAATTTTCTTTTGAAGTTTCCATATGAAGAAGAATTAGAAGGGAATTTTCATAGGAAATTTAAAAAATGAATATTCTTGGGTTCTGTAACTATAGGTAATTTTTCTTTCTTTTACGGTCTTACCTAATTTTCCTTATTGTTATATCAATGTTAGTTATGTAATAAATAAAATTCAGTGATGAGAGAGAAAGCTTGGGATTTGTAATTTATGGTAAATCTCAAAACTTCTCTTATTCTGGCCAAGCCCGTGCACCTGCTGTTTCCAGTATTTGATCTTAAGCTCCGAGCCTGTGCAGGAATGGGAGGGACACCCTGGGTCTCCATCACAGGTCCTTTCCTGGTGCCTGCAGACAGCGTGCCTGAAGGCAGTTCATAATCAAAATGGTACTTCTGAAGTGATGATGTTTTACTCTAGGATTTGAAAATACCTCAAAACACCAACCCTTCCTGATTGTTTGGGATACAAAATGACAGTGTTTAAGAGCAACTGAGGGGACTTCCCTGGTGGTCCAGTGACTAAGACTCCATGCTCCCAATGTAGGGGGCCTGGGTTCAATCCCTGACCGGGGAACTAGATCCCACATGCCACAACTAAGAGTTTGCATGCTGCAACTAAATACTGCACACGTGACAACTAAAAATCCTGCAACTAAGACCTGGCACAGCCAAATAAATTATTAAAAAAAAAAAAGCAGCCGGGGACTTTATTATCACATATGACTGAGTTGAATCCCCATTTTGTCGTGACCCAGAGGTAACGGGCAAGTTACTTAACTTCCTTGGGCTTATGGTTATTTATGTATAAAATGAGATAAAAATGAAATCTATCTCATGGAGTGATAATGAGGATTAATAGGGTAAACATAGGATAAAGAATGCTTAGTGAGGGCCCATTAAATGTAGCTATTTTTATCCTGCTTGGCTTACCTTACTTCTTACTTTGGAGCTTTGCTGTAGGCATCTGCTGGGGATCCTTATTAATTAATTAATTAGCTTATTTTGCATCCATAGATGACATGAGTGACGAGCTCAGTTTCGGTATGCTGTGCTCATGCGAACTCTGCCAGTAGGGGAATCATCCGCTCCTTCACCAGAAGTTGCTCTGTCTTTCTCCATATCTGCTCACCGAAGTAACCTTCTTCTTCACTTTACAGATATATGTAATTGACAGCGCAGACAGGAAAAGATTTGAAGAGACGGGTCAGGTAAAGAATTGTTCCGTTGAGATATTTCCCCAACAATTGGGTATTCATTAATCCACTTTGTAAATGTATAAGCATGAGAAAAGTATTTTTTGTTTAACCTTTGCAGTGTAAACAAGACAGTCATTCTGGCAAGCAGGCAAAATGCCACTTGCCTAAAAAGAAATTAGTTGAGAATTCTTTAAACAGTCTTTTGTTTAAAAGCTGTTAGTTTTAATCCAATTAAATAAAAAAGATATAAAGCAAATGGAACTTACCACCATACCCCAAAGCTCTTCAGGTTTTTCCCCCAGGCCACAGAGAAATGAACCCGAGGAACAATCCACTTAGCGTTTCTATGTACATGTTTTTCAAAACTAACTTCATTGATCTAAGGGTAACTTGGACCAGTTAGAAGGTATGGGAAAAAATGTGCAGACCAAGACTAAATTGCTCTTCTGTCCAAGCCGAGAGATAGGTATACACCGACTGCGTCCTCCAGGGCAGAGTGTGTGCCACTGTGATTACATGATATGATTCACAAATGCAGTTTTCAACAGAAAAGCCGTGGGCATAGACCATTTTACTCAGACTGAGTGCACTGATAGGAAGTGCGCGACAGCATGGACCTCTCTGGAGAAACTTGCTTATATTTTAGTACAGTCCTGGGCCAGTGACCTAAACGACCACACGTGGCCTTCCAAAGGGAGCAGTCCCCATGTGTATGTTCTTTTTCCCTGGAAATTAGTTTTCAAACTCTCGGGGCTCCTGGAGACAACCCCTCTCCCTCCCATGCCTTGATTATTTCTGGAGCATCACTCCAGGGTTCCACAGGAGCTTGAAGTTGAAAAGTGCAGATGGGGATCTGCCTCTTGAACCATCCAGTTCTCTTTGACAGCTCCAGGGATTTAAGTGACTAAAGTGTGGGTTGAGTGGGAAAGAGGTGGGTCCTGGCTTTTGGGTAAGGATATACCTTATTCAGGACTTAACTGCAGGCAGAATCAACATCCAGTTTAGATCTCAGACAACAACCTAGAACTCAGAGACTTTGCCAGATGGTCAAACGCAGTTGCTTTAGGATGGGTTTGTGGAAGTGGAGTGCATGTTCTGGAGATAAAGATTGATGATGAAACAGAATTACAGTCTCTAAAGCAATTGTAATTTTTAGCTCAAGTTTTTAAAAATATATGTGTATATGTACATACACAATCATATATATACACATGTGTATATATACATATGCATTGAAAGAGTTATTTGCAGATAATAACCTTGGGTAAGTTTTAAATGTCTAACCACAACTTGTATTCTCCCTTGAACAGTTTCTCAAAGTATGATTGTTGAATCCCTATAATAGACCTACCTTGTTAGGACTTATTAAAAATGCAAATTCCTGGGCCCTGGCTTAGATTTTCCAAAGTCAGCATCTCTGGGATGGGCCCAGAAACCTGCCAGGGAGTTCTTCCACAGGCTGAAGTCTGAGAACCACTGCCCTTGAAAGTTGTTGTTGATCAGCTTAACGTTTATTTGGTTCTAATTAGAACCAAATGGTTAAATACACAGATTGACATGGTTAAATATCATAGATTTCATCCTCCCCTCCCCATCCAGGAACTAGCTGAATTACTGGAGGAAGAAAAGCTAAGTTGTGTGCCAGTGCTCATCTTTGCTAATAAGCAGGATCTGCTCACGGCAGCCCCTGCCTCTGAAATTGCAGAAGGATTGAACCTGCACACCATCCGCGACCGAGTCTGGCAGATCCAGTCTTGCTCGGCTCTCACGGGAGAAGGCGTTCAGGTGAGGTTACTGGAGGGTTTGGTCACCTGGCAACCAAGGTAGCCTGTCTCGTTGGTTGCGCCAATCTAGATAGAAAAAGATATGAAACAAATAGCCTTTGATGGGCAGATGAACCATCCCAGGATGTGGAGGGCCTGGAGGCGTTTGATTCTTTCCTACTTAGCAACCAATCTGATATCATGAACTGGTCCAGGAAAGCACAGATAAACCACCCATCTGTGACAAGCTGTCCCATTGGGGAAGAGGTCAGAACAGAGATTCAATTTTGGGTAAGGATATACCTTATTCAGGACTTAACTGCAGGCAGAATCAACATCCAGTTTAGATCTCAGACAACAACCTAGAACTCAGAGACTTTGCCAGATGGTCAAACGCAGTTGCTTTAGGATGGGTTTGTGGAAGTGGAGTGCATGTTCTGGAGATAAAGATTGATGATGAAACAGAATTACAGTCTCTAAAGCAATTGTAATTTTTAGCTCAAGTTTTTAAAAATATATGTGTATATGTACATACACAATCATATATATACACATGTGTATATATACATATGCATTGAAAGAGTTATTTGCAGATAATAACCTTGGGTAAGTTTTAAATGTCTAACCACAACTTGTATTCTCCCTTGAACAGTTTCTCAAAGTATGATTGTTGAATCCCCTATAATAGACCTACCTTGTTAGGACTTATTAAAAATGCAAATTCCTGGGCCCTGGCTTAGATTTTCCAAAGTCAGCATCTCTGGGATGGGCCCAGAAACCTGCCAGGGAGTTCTTCCACAGGCTGAAGTCTGAGAACCACTGCCCTTGAAAGTTGTTGTTGATCAGCTTAACGTTTATTTGGTTCTAATTAGAACCAAATGGTTAAATACACAGATTGACATGGTTAAATATCATAGATTTCATCCTCCCCTCCCCATCCAGGAACTAGCTGAATTACTGGAGGAAGAAAAGCTAAGTTGTGTGCCAGTGCTCATCTTTGCTAATAAGCAGGATCTGCTCACGGCAGCCCCTGCCTCTGAAATTGCAGAAGGATTGAACCTGCACACCATCCGCGACCGAGTCTGGCAGATCCAGTCTTGCTCGGCTCTCACGGGAGAAGGCGTTCAGGTGAGGTTACTGGAGGGTTTGGTCACCTGGCAACCAAGGTAGCCTGTCTCGTTGGTTGCGCCAATCTAGATAGAAAAAGATATGAAACAAATAGCCTTTGATGGGCAGATGAACCATCCCAGGATGTGGAGGGCCTGGAGGCGTTTGATTCTTTCCTACTTAGCAACCAATCTGATATCATGAACTGGTCCAGGAAAGCACAGATAAACCACCCATCTGTGACAAGCTGTCCCATTGGGGAAGAGGTCAGAACAGAAGACTTCAAAAATGCTTTCTAACTCTAGGATTCCTTGATGACTGGTTGTGTTGTGTCTGGTATTACGGATGCTAAAAACTTGTACTCCCAAGGTGATGGAGCCATCACCCACACACCAGTTATCCTAGAAGTGTTTTGTGTGTTTTGATTTTTTGTGTGTGTGGTGGCTATCTCCACTGCCCTTAGGGTTGGTGTCTGTTTCCTGCTGCTTCGGGTTGGGGTCCCACAGGGAGGTTTCTGCCGACTGAAAGCCTTATGCTTTGTACCAAGGGGCCATGTATTGGAAGAGCAGACTCCCCTCTCATTTGATATTAATTCAAGGCAGAACACAATGGTAACCCAGACACCAGAGAGGCAGTATCCTCAAAGAATGATTGACAGTTGTAGCTCCGATGTTTCCTACCAAGCAGCCTCAAACCAGTGAACCCTTGGAGTCAGCTCTCTAGGGCCACTTCTTCTTTTTTTTTTTTTAATATTTATTTATTTGGCTGTGCTGGGGCTTACTTGGAATCTTTAGTTGCAGTATGTGGGATCTAGTTCCCTGACCAGGGATCGAACCCAGACTCCTTGCACTGGGAGCACAGAGTCTTAGCCACTGGACCGCCAGGGAAGTCCCTAGGACCACTTCTTGAGTCTGAAGCCCCCAGCATGCTCCACTGGCCTCATTTTCAACATCTGGTATACCTGCCAAGGAGGTGACCCAGTGCTGTAAGAAGGGGAAAGGACTGCTCCAGCGTGCTCTGAGGGAGCAACAGCATCTGAGAAATGGTGGCTCCCTCATTGCCTCAGGGCGTGTGTCTCTGGTGGTGAGGCCAGGCTGCTTTTCTCTGAACTTGGTGTGTTAGGTTTGATTCTCCATCTTGTCCGGCAGCCTCTTTCCATTTCCATTTTAATATTCTCCTTCTCTCTCCCTGCAGACATTTGACAACTTTGACTGCTTGTATCTCAAGCAAATAATCACTTCCTAGTCTCACGTTCTCTCTGCCTGTTTTTCCAGAAAACCATTTGACCCTCATGAACTGGTCCAGGAAAGCACAGATAAACCACCCATCTGTGACAAGCTGTCCCATTGGGGAAGAGGTCAGAACAGAAGACTTCAAAAATGCTTTCTAACTCTAGGATTCCTTGATGACTGGTTGTGTTGTGTCTGGTATTACGGATGCTAAAAACTTGTACTCCCAAGGTGATGGAGCCATCACCCACACACCAGTTATCCTAGAAGTGTTTTGTGTGTTTTGATTTTTTGTGTGTGTGGTGGCTATCTCCACTGCCCTTAGGGTTGGTGTCTGTTTCCTGCTGCTTCGGGTTGGGGTCCCACAGGGAGGTTTCTGCCGACTGAAAGCCTTATGCTTTGTACCAAGGGGCCATGTATTGGAAGAGCAGACTCCCCTCTCATTTGATATTAATTCAAGGCAGAACACAATGGTAACCCAGACACCAGAGAGGCAGTATCCTCAAAGAATGATTGACAGTTGTAGCTCCGATGTTTCCTACCAAGCAGCCTCAAACCAGTGAACCCTTGGAGTCAGCTCTCTAGGGCCACTTCTTCTTTTTTTTCTTTTTTAATATTTATTTATTTGGCTGTGCTGGGGCTTACTTGGAATCTTTAGTTGCAGTATGTGGGATCTAGTTCCCTGACCAGGGATCGAACCCAGACTCCTTGCACTGGGAGCACAGAGTCTTAGCCACTGGACCGCCAGGGAAGTCCCTAGGACCACTTCTTGAGTCTGAAGCCCCCAGCATGCTCCACTGGCCTCATTTTCAACATCTGGTATACCTGCCAAGGAGGTGACCCAGTGCTGTAAGAAGGGGAAAGGACTGCTCCAGCGTGCTCTGAGGGAGCAACAGCATCTGAGAAATGGTGGCTCCCTCATTGCCTCAGGGCGTGTGTCTCTGGTGGTGAGGCCAGGCTGCTTTTCTCTGAACTTGGTGTGTTAGGTTTGATTCTCCATCTTGTCCGGCAGCCTCTTTCCATTTCCATTTTAATATTCTCCTTCTCTCTCCCTGCAGACATTTGACAACTTTGACTGCTTGTATCTCAAGCAAATAATCACTTCCTAGAGTCCTCTCACTTGTTCCATCCGTGTGCTGCCTGTTTTTTCCCTTTTTGTTACGCAAACAGCCAGGGTCCCTTCTAGACTTGGCCGCTGAATCTGCGGGCAGGCTGTTTAGCACAAGACAAGCGCCCCTTCTCTAGACTCCTCCATACCTGACCTCAGAAGCTCCTAGTGTACAGAGTGCTGTAGCCAGAGCTTGTCTCAACTCTGTCCATAAGGGAAGCTGGAGCTCTGTGAGTTTCTCTGAGGTTTAGGCTTGGAGAGGGGACAGGTGTTAAGTCTCATCTCTTTCGTTTCTTATCTACTAGTTTGTGGTTGTACAGCAATATATTCTTGGGAATTCCCTGGCGGTCCAGGGATTAGGACTCTGTGCTTCCCCTGCAGGGAACCTGGGTTTGATCCCTGGTCAGAGAACTAATATCCCACAAGCCCCATAGTGTGGCCAAAAATAAATAAGTAAAGCCATGTATTTTCATTGTTAATCATATCGAAGTACTACGTAAAATTAAGAACTAGAAAGGTCTGTAATTTCCCTTAATCCCACTCAGCAGTGAAACTATCATTGATAGTTTTATTCTTCTCAGGTCTCCTCTGTAAACCTGCAGTCACATATATGCTTATATATATCTGTCAGGTTTTGAATTAACTGGGTATGTTTCAGCTCAATTTACAAGCTGGTTCAACAAGTACGTTACAGCCTAGAATATTTTTGAACAGGTAAATTCTGATCATCTTATTTACTCATTTTTAAACAAAAATCAAGTTTGGGGACTTCCCTGGTGGTCCAGTGGTTAAGAATCCAACTTCCAATCCAGGGGATACAGGTTCAATCCCTGGTCAAGGAACTAAGATCTCACATACCACAAGCTGACTTAAGCTCAAATGCCTCAACTAAGACCCAGTGCAGCCAAATAAGTAAATAAATATTTTTTAAAAATCAAGTTTTGCCTAAAGTATTTCCCTCCATTGTGTGTAAGATGGCGCTCATGGGGCCTAGGGTTATTTTGGTGAGGATGAGATCCAGGAAAAGAACGTAGCTTTCTTGTATTTGTACAGACTACTTCAGCAAGAGGACTGTGCCTCTTTCAATGATTTTTTGAGCCCAAATTTAGAACGCAGAGGACATCTTGAATTTGGGGACTCTAAAAGTGAGGCTTAAGAAAATAAATACATTTTGTATGCATAGTCCTGAGAAAGTGGGAACTGGCAGCTCTGTGATCTTTTTTCGCTTTGGCCAGAGCGTCAAAAGGAAGAAAAAGCAAAGCTGGGATTAACAGTGAGGCTCTTGTTTCCTCCGCCAGATTTAGGGTTATAGAAAGGAGGGACTAGGTTCGTCTCAGAGGAGCAGCATTCAAGTCAAGGGTGCTTCCTCGGAGGCGGGGGAGGGAGCTCTGGTCTTTGTCTTCCCAGCCTCCACCCTCCCGCCCTGGCCAGGCCAGGCGGAGAGGAAGACGAACTGCCTGTTCCCAGCTGTTGAACTTCCATAGAAACGCAGTTCCCTTTAAGCCACAGGCTCTTTAGGCTGAAAAAGAGGCGTGAGCTACCAGACAGAGGATGGGGGCAGGCAGGAATCAAGTGAGGCAGTCCTGTACGGTTTGATTTTCTTAGCAAGTTCTTCCCAGACCAGGGACCTTCAGCAACCAGGTTCACAGGAAGTGAGGGATCATGAACAAAGAACTGTGAGCAAGAAAAATAATGACTTGATATGGAGGAGAAATAGTTTGAAGGTCACTTAATTAGTTTAGTAGATAGTACCATGGTGTATAGAATTGGGTAGTTAAGACTGGGATTTCAAGGTTAATGAGATTAGATTATGGTTAATAGAATGATATAAATTTAGAGAATTTAACCATTATTTGAAATGGGTTATTTAATAAAAATGTTAATTAAGAAGGGAATCTGCTGTCTATTGTCCTTTAATGGTAACCTTTGGGGACTGGAGAAAGGTCGTGGAGTTTTCTGTCGAAACACTTTCATTCTGAGGCACTGATTGACCAGGTCCCTCTCAGGTAATCCCTTTGACCTAAACTCTTGCCCACTCAGCCAGTTTCTTGTTTTTCATTTTAAAAAGAGTCAGTTGGGTAGAATTCTTTTCCCTGCATTGCTTAGTTCAAGAGCAGGCCTTTTAATGATTCTTACTCATTAAGGCTTTAAGTATTCCTAAAAATGAAAGACTCCACAAGACTTCACTTTCAGACTTTCAGAAATTCTGTGAAGAAATTCTTTAAAATTCCCTGACTTCCTGTTTCGTCCTCCCATTCACCCTCCCCACGCAGTGCCCCCTGAAAACTGGTGAGCAAGGAGCAGAGCCACCAAAATGGTCAGTGGTGATGGTGGGTCAGGCATCTGGCACCACAGCCCTAACGATCCTGAAAGAAAATATACAGAGGTTTTAAAAAAAAAAAAAAAGCCTGGCATTTCTCTTACTGTTCCAGGTATTTAAAAACAGTATGTGTTTAGCATTGTGTTTATGTGTCTGTTTGATCAGAATGCATTTGAGAAGCCTGTCTTCTCTGGATAAATAACCCTCAAGTGGGCAAGTCGAGGGTACAGATCCGCTAGGTGCGGAGACCTCTTGGACAGGGGGATCTCTCTTCTCCTTAGCCGAGCAGCTTTGACACATGGTTTGAGATTATGGAAGTGAGTGATTCCTTGGATAGGTTTCAGGCTCTTGTTCTACCTGATATTCTGATAGCAGATACATGCAGTTTTTACAAGGATAGGCAGTCCCTGGCTCTGGGTGTGGAAACTGGCTTTTGAGGGCTTCAAGGGAGTTGGGAACAGGTTCTTTTTTGCCTGACTGATGGTGACGAGGAGGTAGCCCATCATGTAATTAAAGCAGGTTTTCAGGGGAAGCTGTCGAGGGCAGATCATAGGTAAAGGGCATGAAAAGCTGAAGGAGACTATCAATCTTGGGAACTCTGCTAGGGAGAGCCCCATAGTCCAGAGGAGTGGCTGGAGAGACCAGCTCTGTCAAGCAGATGGAGGCAGGAGGAGGCGAAACTGAACCATGTCTGGGGGGGAAAACCTGCAGCCCCCTCTGGCAGACTGCCTTGCACACTCGGGGGCAGCCTCCCTCTGCGTCCAGGGTTGCCAGGGCCTGTCCTCGTCTCCAGCATCTAGCCCTGGGACTCTTCTCTGCTTTTCCCTGGGTGTCTGGAAAACAGTGAACAAAGAATCTGGCTGAGAGCCAGAGGAAGGTATAGAGAAATCAATCCGGCTTCCACCTGCACACCTGAAGGTGAATCCCAAACCACCGCTCTCCCTGGCTGGGATCATTTCAGGGGATTGAAGACATTTCCTCCCCAGAACATTGTGTGTGTGTGTGTGTGTGTTTAATTAAAATTATTCTGTGTTAGAATTTCCTTTCAAAGCAGAGATGAGCAGTTTCAACCCGATCTCTAGCCTTCGTCATAACAGAGACCTGCCTGCACCAGTAGCTTTGAGCTAGCAGAAGGTTCTCCTGGGTGTCCCCCTCCATGCCCCCACCTCACGTCCCTCCCTTTTTTCCACATCCCTCCCACCTGTCCTGTCTTCCTTCTCCAAGCAGAAGCCGTGACCCAGCTCACAGAGCTCTCACCTTCAGAAAGGGCCCCTCTGGCGATCTGAGCCCTGACGTGTGAGCTGTCCTTCAGAGAGCCTCACAGATGAACACTAAACATTCGTTACCCCAGGTTCTTGTTTTTATTTCTTTTTCTTGATCTGGGGGAACCTTTCCCTTCATATGCCAACAGAATTTCAATATATATTTTTTAAAATAACATTTGCAACTTCTTTCTGGGCCTGGATCAGTTATTTTTGACCACTAGTGTATATGGAACTGCTTATCTGCAAGTCAGACCACAGGTTTATTTTTAAATTTCCAACCCTCTCTGTAGACTGAGAAAGCAAACTTGGGACCTGCAGTTTTGCTCTCCCTCTGGTGCAGCGCCTTTTGTCACCAGAAAAAGTATTAATAGCAAGCAATATTTTATGTATGCTGCCTCCAGCTGCTCCTTGACCCTGGGGGCCCCGGGGCACAATGGAATAAGCTGCATTGCTCAGCACGGGCCTCGTAAAGCAATTACTGATGTGAGCATGTAGTCCTAGCCCGGCCTACCCAACCATAGCTGCCTCTGCTCCCTTCCAACCACTGAGCAGTGCTGGATGCACCGCAGAGAGATCAGATGAGCAGATGGCGTCAGAGGCCACTCTTCCCATAGAAAGGGCGCCGTCCCTTTAATCCCGAAACGGAGAGATCGGAGACATCTGTGTGCTGTAGGCTCCCACCCATGTGGGGAGGGGCCGCCTCAAATTTTTTCCCAGTGATTAGTAGGGAATCATATCATGACATGGTAAAATTTATGTCCTCTCCAAGAGGCCAACGCTCCATTTTCGAGCTTCAGTGTCTCTCCTTAGTCTTTAGTATCAAATTGAAGCTAATCAATTCAAAATAAGTTTCAGCAAGGATGGTTGGGGAAGGTGCAGTGGAGGAAGAAAGCCAGGATCACTCATACATACCATGACATGGTCAGCCCATGAGGAGGATCCAGTTTGCAGAATTTGGGTCAAACCAGTTGACAGTAAAGGTTCAACCATTAAATAAACCAACGAGTTCATTTCCTTCTTTGGAGGCAGAGCAGTAACCTACTTCAAGTAAACAATCACCTTTTTCTCAGTCATCTGTTTAAAAAAAAAACAAAAAACAAATCAAAGCCTTGCCAATTAAGGCCAGAGTGATGTGGCTGCTGATTTAACCATGCAAAGCAGAAGGTTCCTCCTCTTGCAATGATGTTGTCTTTAAAGAGGGAGATTCTCCCAGGTTCTTGATTTTTTGGGGAACCTTTCCTTCATATGACAGAATTTCAAAAAAAAATTTTTTGCAACTTCTTTCTGGGCCTGGATCAGTTATTTTTGACCACTAGTGTATATGGAACTGCTTATCTGCAAGTCAGACCACAGGTTTATTTTTAAATTTCCAACCCTCTCTGTAGACTGAGAAAGCAAACTTGGGACCTGCAGTTTTGCTCTCCCTCTGGTGCAGCGCCTTTTGTCACCAGAAAAAGTATTAATAGCAAGCAATATTTTATGTATGCTGCCTCCAGCTGCTCCTTGACCCTGGGGGCCCCGGGGCACAATGGAATAAGCTGCATTGCTCAGCACGGGCCTCGTAAAGCAATTACTGATGTGAGCATGTAGTCCTAGCCCGGCCTACCCAACCATAGCTGCCTCTGCTCCCTTCCAACCACTGAGCAGTGCTGGATGCACCGCAGAGAGATCAGATGAGCAGATGGCGTCAGAGGCCACTCTTCCCATAGAAAGGCGCCGTCCCTTTAATCCCGAAACGGAGAGATCGGAGACATCTGTGTGCTGTAGGCTCCCACCCATGTGGGAGGGCCGCCTCAAATTTTTCCCAGTGATTAGTAGGGAATCATATCATGACATGGTAAAATTTATGTCCTCTCCAAGAGGCCAACGCTCCATTTTCGAGCTTCAGTGTCTCTCCTTAGTCTTTAGTATCAAATTGAAGCTAATCAATTCAAAATAAGTTTCAGCAAGGATGGTTGGGGAAGGTGCAGTGGAGGAAGAAAGCCAGGATCACTCATACATACCATGACATGGTCAGCCCATGAGGAGGATCCAGTTTGCAGAATTTGGGTCAAACCAGTTGACAGTAAAGGTTCAACCATTAAATAAACCAACGAGTTCATTTCCTTCTTTGGAGGCAGAGCAGTAACCTACTTCAAGTAAACAATCACCTTTTTCTCAGTCATCTGTTTAAAAAAAAAACAAAAAACAAATCAAAGCCTTGCCAATTAAGGCCAGAGTGATGTGGCTGCTGATTTAACCATGCAAAGCAGAAGGTTCCTCCTCTTGCAATGATGTTGTCTTTAAAGAGGGAGATTCTGCTGGAGGAGGCAGGCTTGCAGAGAGTTAATATGCTAGGAGCCTGCAGCGAGGTTAAGTGTAGGACTCCACAATATCAATACCTGGCAGCCTGCAAATCCTGAGAGTTGAGTGGCCAGAAACAGCCTCTGGCCCCTTCAGAGCTGCAGCAGAGCCACGCTGGGCGTGTGGCTGGGGCTCATGCCATCTCTCACGCCCGGTATTCAGCTGAAAGTCATAAGGAAGAAAAAACCTGCAGTTGCTCCCTCCTTGAGAGTGAGCCCAGCTTCTCTCCAAGCCTGAGGCAGAGCCCCTCCCCCAGTACTTGCCTGCAGTCACTGTGAAATGGTCAGTGGTTAGCGACCACCGCATGGGTGCTGGGGCTAGACTGCCTGGGTTTACAGTCCTCCTCTTCCACGCACGCTTCTGCGCCCCATTTCCACATCCCTAAGTACTTACTTCACAGGGTTGTTACAGGATTAATTTAAAAGATATCAAGTGTCTGCTGCTGGGTTGGGAAGATAGCCTGGAGGAGGACCCAGCAACCCACTCCAGTATTCTTGCCTGGAGAATCCCCATGGACAGAGGAGCCTGGGGGCTACAGTCCATGGGGTCACAAAGAGTCGGACACGACCGAAGCCACTGAGCGGGGAGCAGGCAGGCAGGCCAGCCATCAGGAGAAGTTGTGTAAACACCACCTCAAGCCCGTCTGGCATGGACCCTCTCCTCAGGAATCTTTCCTTGCCACTGGGCACCTTGGCACAGCTCGTGCCTGATTTGAGTGAACAGGTACCATCCTTGTTGACTGTTGCCCCCCCAACCCTCCCACCTCCAGCTCAGGTTCTCCTCTGGGTAATACAGGAAAGGCACAATCCCCGGCCCCCACCCCCACAGCCTCCAGACATTTCAGAGGGGGCAGCCTTCCCAAGCCAAAGCAGAGTGAGTCTGGCCAGCTTCCCACACTCCAGGCTGCAGGAGGCCCGCTGAGGCCAGCAGGTCGGCTGGTGGGGGCCTGACCTCGAGCACCCTCTGCTGGCAGGCCTGGGCGTGGACGGGCTTTGCCACCATGGGTCCCTCACACGCACATCTGGAGGACCCTGCCTCTCAGCAGGGCTCCCCATTTGAATCCCGTCTGCCTCCATAACAGATAGCCAGGAGAAAGCTGCCCCTCACCCTCCACGTTCTGCTTTGGGCTCCTGCAGCTGAGTAAATATTTTTCCTATCTCTGAGTGCATTCATGTTGATTTACAATTAATGAAGGCCAGTGCCCCGTCTGTAAAGAGGGAAGACAGTATTCTTTGGGAACACTGTTCTTGATTTCTCGGAGAAGATGACTTGATAAAATATCGCAAGTCACTATAGAGGGTGAGGTGTGAACCTTTGATGGTGCTTGTACACCTTCCTGAGGTGCTGAGCTATCCAGCTTCGAAGGCAAAGAGAAGATGGTTATCTTTTTCATCCTTCTTTTATTGGTAAAATCTTTTTTGTCTTCTGGCAGGTGATCTTTTTTTTTTCCTGGAAACCAATTAGCTCCTAAAATTAAACAGGCTTCTCTTTAAATTAATCCTTTTCATAAAAATGGTCTACAGATGGGCCTCAGCTTCTCGAAGTAGCTGACCCAGTTGTCATCGGAGTCCACCTTCTCTCACCTCGATATCCCCCGACCCTGGGTCCCGCCACTGCCAGGTGCTGTCCACCTTTGTGCCGTGGGCCACGGCCAGGCTCCTCCCGGCACACGCCCTAAGGTCTGCTCTCGGGACAGCCATCAGATTATCTGCTTCTCCCGCCCAAGTGCTCGGATGGCAACTGGCGGAGTTTTAATCACTGTAAATTCAGGTTATGGTCAGATTAGCCAGGAGATAGGATGCCTGCTGGTTGTTCTGCAGGGATGTATTGTTTATGGGATTAATGCTCCGAATGGCCAAGGGTGTCAGCTGATATTTATTACTTTAAGCTGTCTCAGCTGTTCAGGTTCAACGACTAGCTCCCTGGTCTCAGGAAATGGCGGGGCTCTGAATGTCATGCGCCCCTGAGAGGTGCATGTGTGACAGAAGCGGGGTGCCTTGCAGGAGCCTCCTTGGATTTTGTTCTGGGCTTCTGAGAACTCCGCGCAAGGGGTCACTGGGGGTCACAGGGGAAAGGGTGACTGTTCAGGAATGGCTCCAAAGGGGGTTGAAAAAGAAGTCATCTCTGGCGGGCCTGGCGTCCACGAGATCTGCCGCCTGCCAGGTGGCTGTAAGCATTGTGTGGATTTTACCTCTGTCCTCCAACCTTCTAAGAGAGGACACTTCCAAGGTTGCTCTGCCTTTAAGGGAACCTACTCCCCAGTCCCTCGGCTTGGCAGTGCTTAACGCTACAAGAACCCGGCCGGGCCCCTTTAAACCTCCCCTGGTGCTACACGAAGAGCAATGAATGCACATTGCCCAGTGTGTGTCTAGTAACACACACTGCAGTTGGTTTGTTTTTCCAAAAAAGAAATTTAATTTAGCCCAAGTGTACACTGTCACACTGTAAACACACCGGGGCACCTTAAGGGTGGCTTATTGAATGTAATGCCCTAAGTCAGCTTTTAGAAAAAGCCAAAAATGGCTGGAATGTGTCCTGATAGCTCCTAAAATTAAACAGGCTTCTCTTTAAATTAATCCTTTTCATAAAAATGGTCTACAGATGGGCCTCAGCTTCTCGAAGTAGCTGACCCAGTTGTCATCGGAGTCCACCTTCTCTCACCTCGATATCCCCCGACCCTGGGTCCCGCCACTGCCAGGTGCTGTCCACCTTTGTGCCGTGGGCCACGGCCAGGCTCCTCCCGGCACACGCCCTAAGGTCTGCTCTCGGGACAGCCATCAGATTATCTGCTTCTCCCGCCCAAGTGCTCGGATGGCAACTGGCGGAGTTTTAATCACTGTAAATTCAGGTTATGGTCAGATTAGCCAGGAGATAGGATGCCTGCTGGTTGTTCTGCAGGGATGTATTGTTTATGGGATTAATGCTCCGAATGGCCAAGGGTGTCAGCTGATATTTATTACTTTAAGCTGTCTCAGCTGTTCAGGTTCAACGACTAGCTCCCTGGTCTCAGGAAATGGCGGGGCTCTGAATGTCATGCGCCCCTGAGAGGTGCATGTGTGACAGAAGCGGGGTGCCTTGCAGGAGCCTCCTTGGATTTTGTTCTGGGCTTCTGAGAACTCCGCGCAAGGGGTCACTGGGGGTCACAGGGGAAAGGGTGACTGTTCAGGAATGGCTCCAAAGGGGGTTGAAAAAGAAGTCATCTCTGGCGGGCCTGGCGTCCACGAGATCTGCCGCCTGCCAGGTGGCTGTAAGCATTGTGTGGATTTTACCTCTGTCCTCCAACCTTCTAAGAGAGGACACTTCCAAGGTTGCTCTGCCTTTAAGGGAACCTACTCCCCAGTCCCTCGGCTTGGCAGTGCTTAACGCTACAAGAACCCGGCCGGGCCCCTTTAAACCTCCCCTGGTGCTACACGAAGAGCAATGAATGCACATTGCCCAGTGTGTGTCTAGTAACACACACTGCAGTTGGTTTGTTTTTCCAAAAAAGAAATTTAATTTAGCCCAAGTGTACACTGTCACACTGTAAACACACCGGGGCACCTTAAGGGTGGCTTATTGAATGTAATGCCCTAGCAAAGGTCAGCTTTTAGAAAAAGCCAAAAAATGGCTGGAATGTGTCCTGATAGCTCCTCCATCAGGCCTTGGATCCAGGCACATGTGTTTATTTTTTCAGAGGGAGTTCCTGAGGACCCATCTCAAGTTCAGGCTCTGGATGCTCCCCCTCCCGTCTGCCTCCATGCACTCAGAGGCCTGCCCCTCCTCCCCAGGAGGTCACTGTCCCTGGTCACCCAGGTGGGCCCCTGGGGCAGGGAGGACCCAGGGACCCTGCCCCCATCCCCTCCAGGGCTGGAGTGCTTGTGACGCCCCTCTCACAACTAACACTGCCTCTCTATGCCCATTTCCCTCCAAGGACGGCATGAACTGGGTGTGCAAAAATGTCAACGCAAAGAAGAAATAAAATCTCAACGAATGGAGATGCAGGAGCCACGGGAGCTGAATTCTGTCCTGAAAAACACTAATTTGCTGCTTTCTGACCAAATGTTTTTCCATCTGTGTACAGATACAGCTGTATGAAGAGAAGGAACAACACAGTTTAAAAAGAATCCCCATTCCAGCCGTAGATGTAACTGATCTCTGAGGTTCAGTATCATTTTTCAAATAAAGGAATTATATTATTTCCTCTGCATAATTGAAATAGTATTAAATGTCTCAAAGCACATGATTAGAAAATGAGATCTTTTAAATTAGCAAGAGATTGCATTGCAGTTTAGACAATTCCAGTGGGCTTTTTTCTCTCAAAAAAAAGAGGAAGAGGAAGAAGCAGTTTAGGCTGCGGTCATTTATTTCCTGACCTGTCCTTACCTTCCCCCTTGGTTTTGAAACCAAGATAGTGTTTGCTAGTGCTGGTCAGTGATTTTTTTTTTTTTTAATATTTATTTGGCTGCATTGGGTCTCAGTTGTAGCATGTGGGCTCTAGTTCCCTGACCAGGGATTGAACCCGGGCCCCTGCGTTGGGAGCACGGAGTCTTAGCCACTGGGCCACCAGGGAATTCCCTGGTCAGTGATTTTTACCTTCACCCACCGAGCCAGGGCTGCAGCCTGTCTGGGGGAGAGGCAGGGGAGGTGAGGAATAGCAGATGGTTAAACCATCTTGTCATGCAGGTAAGAGACTGTATGTAATCCTCACCCTTTGGAGAGGAGGGAAAAAAAGGCTTTCTTGCAAACAAGTCACCACAGAAACATACCCGTCCCCAACCCCCTAGCCAGCCACACAGGGAAGTAAATTCTTACCACTTTTGACTGTAATGACATCTGGAATGTAAGGAGAGGTGGGAGGTTTAATTCCAGAAAAATTACAAGGTCCTTAAAAAGCCCTCACATGGAGGGCTCAGGCTAGCATAAACAGGCTTTCTCCAGTTCAGTGGAGCAGTGAGCAGCCGACTCCGAGATTAGCTGCCTTCTCCGTGGCCGTCCCATAGAAGGGATTTCTAAAGCTCAAAGAACTCTATGTTTAAATGATCACAATAGGCTACTGCTATCAGATTTTTAAAATAAATGCAGCTTTACCATGAACCTGCTCCACTTAGATCGATCTTTAGATCAATTTTTACAGCGCTGGCAACCTGGTGCTGTGGGCTGCTGGCGGGTGGAGAGGACTTGCTGCCGGCAGGAGCTTGGGTAGGGAGGGTTGCAGGGGCCGTGCCCAGAAAAGCCAGAGTCACCCCAGTTCCTGGTCCCCCCTCCCTCTCTCCAGCAAAATGTGTGCGCTGTTGATTGATCGGAGAGGCATGGGAGGAGACTTCTCCTGCCCTGTGTTACAAAAAGAGCTTGTTTCCATGAGCCTTAAGAAATCCCCGGCTTCAGACAAGGGACAGTGGGCCACCGCATCACTGGCTCCTGAACTCAACTCTGTTCTGGTGCCTGAGCTCTGGTGTTTTCACGGAAAATAAGAGACCATCCAATGGCAGATGGGTCCCAGAAGGCCAGCTGCTTTCACATCCCCAGAGCTGGCCCTTCCCAAACCCGCCAAGGCCTGTGAGCAGACTGAAGGGGATTGCTCCAGCCCCCGGCCCTCAGTTCCCAGCCTTTCTGAACCAAGTTGTGCTGGTAAGGCTGAAGCATGGCCAGCTTCAAAGGCAGTCTGGGGTGAAAGTCATTAACAAGGCCAGACACGAAAAGGTGCCCTGGGGTGGCTGTGGACAGACCTGTAAGGACTTGCAAAACAAAAGAAGGTGAGAGTTTTTAAACCACCGTGAGCTAGTTGCTCCCTGCAGCCTCCTCCAACTTGTCTGTCTGACCCAGACGCCTCTTTGCACTTAGAACGGAGGCAAAACAGCATTACAAGGCACCAGAAATTCCCCTTCTGTCTGGGTGCAAATGCGGTTTTAGCACCTGAAAATGTTTTTTCTCTCCAAACCGTGCACCAGGCATGTTATCTGAGGGGCGAAATGCCTGCTCTGGGGCCTGCGATGTGGAACTCTGGATGCTGGCAGTGGCCCGTCTGTGAAATATGTTTGTCCTTTTACCACCAACTTAGAGAACTGTTTGAAAGCGCCCCCGCCGCCCCAGGGCCCGGGCCAGCAGGCAGAAGTCACTTGCCTTCCTCTGATAACAGCCTCTGTGAATGTTCAGCTTTGCTTTTCAGCTAAGGACATAGAGACATTGTGGATGTCACGGGCTTTCATCTTCCCTCTGAGCCCCACTGAACCCTCCCTGGGGCTCACAGGGTAGATGAGAGAAGCCTGAAAAATGCAAAGTTTGAAAGCTCCCATTTGTAAAAACAAAATGCTTCTAAAGTCCCCTTCCCTCTTCCCCAGCCCCACCCCCACGGAGGACAAAATCAGAAGCCAGAAGGGGCACCCTGGGTCTCCCAGCTTTGCCTCCCCGGGGAGTCTCTGTGATGAGACTGGTTCTGGGCACGGCTGCATCTGAATGTGCAGATGGGGAGAGGGGTGGGGCCAAGGGGCAGGCCGGCCTGGGACAGGGGCCCCAGGATGTGCGCTGAGACCCGCTGTGGGAAAAACTCCCGCCCCTCCCCTCCTCCTGACCTCCTCCAGGCGGCTCCTCCTGGCTGGTTTCCCTGAGCCCAGGGCAGCACACCCTTTCCCCTTCACTCTCCCTTGGTTACTATGGAAACAAGGGTATCATTGATGTGGGCTGAGCTGGGGAACATGTCGGCACACAGCTGAGAGTCAGCGATTATGCCGGCGGCGGGGAGAGATGTGTGTCGGGGTTAAGGTCTGCAGCTCCCAACCTGCTGGAGGGACTCTGTCCTGCCCCTGTCTCCCTCCTTCTCACTTCTCTCTCTCCTGGTTTTTGACAATTTTCTTTTATTCTCCTCTGGGCTAAAGCAGTGGCTATTTTTGCGCCCACTCTGGGCCCCACCCTTGCTGTGGGCTGCTCCTTATCCGGCCTGGCCCGGAGGGTGACACCATGTCACCCTCGCCAGGACTCGTCCCTTGGTTCCCGGCAGAGTTTGGTTTGATTTCTCTTTCCTTCTCAGGGGCCAGTTCAGTTCTTACTTCCTTTTATTTTTAGCTCTGCACTCCATGTGGTTTCAGGGTTCAGTCTGCTCCATCGAAAAGTTCATTTTTTTTTTAATAGTCTCTTTTGAAAATCATAATCAAAGGAAGGGACATGGCATTTGGTCATGTGGAAAATTCAATGTATAATTTAGACGTCTGTCAAAAATCCGACAAATAAAATTTAGCTGAAATGAAGGCAGCCCGGGAAGTGTCGTGTCCTTTTGCTGGAGAGGGGAGAGGGCTGGGGCATGAGCCTCCTCTCAGAGACTCGCGTCTCTCAAGGTGCTTTCTTCAGGAGGCTCTGACACAAGCACCACCAATAACAATGAAAATAATCCTTTATTAAGGCCCACCCCCACATCAGCCCTTTCGTCTCCATCACGGGGCAGTATTAGTCCTACTGTCAGCAAAGGAAACTGAGGCAATGACCTGGGTTAAAAAAGATTCAGAGTCATTAGTGCCAGTGGGGCAGGAAGACAGCCACAAGCTGCCCCACCCCCAGGACAGAGACAATAACACAAAAATGGCCCATTCCTCAGCCGTCCCAGCCCCCAGCCTTCCAAGCAGTGGACTTCCAAGTCCTCTAAGCAGTCCTGCTCCCTGGGGGTCTCTGTCCCAACTATTATTGTCCTCTGTCCCCACACGGCTGCGCAGTCACACATTTTTGTACTCTATCTTTTGCACTGACAGAAAAAAAGGGAGAAGTTAGGAAAATTAGGGCTGTCAAAGACATTGGCAGTTACCTCATACTGAATTTTGCTCTTAGAGAGGGTTCAGAGAGGGGAGTAGCCTTGCCCAGAGCCACACAGTAGAAGGCAGAAAGGGCTCCAGTTCAGGTCTCTGCCCTCCGGAGAAGAGTCTGTCTTCCCCTCCAGCAGCCCCACTTCAACAGCCTAGAGACAGACCAGCCTGGCTGGTCCCAAGGGCTCGCCTTTAAAGGCAAGCTGTTGGCAGAATAGAGGGGAGCTGGAGGCAGGAAGAGAGACAAAGTCTAGTGTTGCCAGTTAAATGGCAGGACACTCAGTTAAACTTGAATTACAAACAAACAAAGAATCGTTTGGAATATAAGTCTATTCCATGCACTATTTGAGACATAATACTCATACAAAAGTCATTGTTGACCTGAAATTCAAACTGAACTGGCTACCCCAGTTTTGGTTTTGTTGTTTTGCTAAATCTGGGAACTCTACCCAGAATGCCCTGCTCCATAAAGGAACTGTGCAATACAATTAAACTCTGCTCCCTGAACTCTGACTCAGAAATCTATCCTTGCCCATCCATACATCAGCTCTGGGATCTTGGGCAAGTGGCTTCCTTCCTTTCTTGGAGTCCTGCCTGTTCATGTGTGAAATGGGACTAAAGTGGTCAGGAGATTTAGAAGAGATACAATGGCAATAGGGCTTCCCTGGTGGCTCAGATGGCAAGGAATCTGCCTGCCATGCAGAGACTGGGGTTCGATCCCTGGGTTGGGAACGTACCCACTCCAGTATTCTTGCCTGGAGAATTCCATGGACAGAGGAGCCTGGCGAGCTACAGAGGGTCACACAGAGCTGGACACGACTGAGGCAACTAAGCAGCAGCGGTATCATGGCAATAGAAGACAACAGCTAGCACCCAGTAGGAACATTGTGCCTCAGTTTCTTCCCGTAAAATGAGCAATCACCTACCTTGTGGAGCTTCCAGAGGAATTAACGAAGTTATGAATGTCCGGTGCAGAGTAGGTGCTAAACCACTGGTAGCTCTTATAGTAACAGGCAGAAATTCTGGAATCCGGGCCTTCCCAGGCCCCGAAGAACCGCTGCCCTCCCACACCCCCTCCCATGTGTTGCGAGGGCCAGCAGCCTTCCCAGAGGTGCTGGCAGCCCCCTCCTCTCTCCGGGAGGCTCCTAGGGCCACCCCAGCCCCACCTCCTGCAATTAGACTTGTAAGTGGGAACAGGCTCTTGTCAGCGGCTCCTGATTGGCTCCAGGCAAAAACACAGTTTAGCGCTCAGTCAAGCTGCATTTCAGGGCCTCTGTCTCTCTCCCCCCACCTCCCCCCTTAATTGCAATCTGTTCAGTAATTTCCTTTTCCAACACTGCAGAACACGGAGAAGCTGCAGCACAGGCGCTGGCCAGGGAGGAGGGGAAGGGAGCTCTTGCTCCCTGCAGTGAATCTGCTGGTCCAGCACTGTGTCATGTGTGTGTGGGGTGTGTGTGTGTGTGTGCATGCGTGTGTATGACCAGAACCAGACATACGTGGGCACGTGGTGATACAGCCAACAGCCAGACCCCTGCAGGGTCTGACCAGGGCACCTACTTGTACCAGGCACTTCGTCCTTATCATTTATTGAATCCTTGCAGCTGCGTTAATAACTTGTAGGTGTGATCGCTCATTTGGAGGCTAGGAATCACGGAATTGGAATCTCTTGCTCAAGATCACACCAGAACAGGATAGAGTCAAGATTCTCACCTGGACCTGTTTGACTGTCAGGCCCCAAGCCCATCTCATGAAGCCTTTTCCCCTTTTGGCTTCTGAACTCAGAAAAGGCGCCGAGGACTCCTTCTGCAGAAAGGAGCAGGGAGTGGTTTCTTTTCCCAGAGCGAATAGCAGGGTCCCAGGGACAAAAAACTTTCATTAAAGAAATGCACTATGAAGGACAAAGACGCAAAGAGCAAGCTGAGTCCAGGAGGGGCAAGGTTTGTGAGAGAACCCAGGTGGATACCTGAAGCTGAGAGATGCCAGAGTTGGGGGCAGAACTACCATTTTAGCTCAGCAAGGGGCTTCCCCTGTTAGTCCTTCACCAATTAGATCTTTCTGTAACCCAAGGTAACCATTCCTACTCTTCTCTCCCAGTTGAGGACACCAAGGCTCTCAAAGCCTAAGTCACTAACCTGGAGTCACACAGCTAAGAAATGGTTTAGGAAGACCATTTCTCCCCAGGGAGCCATCTTGACTAAATGCAGGAGCTGGGAGCAGGAGGGAATGGGGCTCCAGGAAACCAGGCCGAGGCCTACCCCTCCCTCTCTCATTTTGCCACCCACCTCTTCACCATCCACAGGACCCTTCATGGACCCCAGAGGTGGCTGCTGCTCTGGAAGCCACCAGCAGAGGGGGCAGGCGGTGGCCGGGCCCCACCCTGACAACAAAGGAAAGAGGCCGGGGAGGCTGTGGCCCTTTGGGTTCCATTCTCCCCACCGGGGCGCTGCAGCCCCCACCCAGTGTCCCAAAGGAGAGGGGAGGGCTGCCGCCAAAGGGGCGGCAGTCCTGGGAGCCCACTTACATCGCTGGAGGGGCAAGAGAAAAAGCCGACTGCAGAGTTGCACACCGACACTGCCCGTCCCTTTTTTTTTTTTTTTAAAGATTTCTATTGGTCTTTCATTTGTCTATTTTCATCCGTCTTTGTTCTTTGGCCTGTGTGGGCCTCCCATTGCGGTGGCCTCTATCATCACAGAGCGCCCGCTCTGGGCGCATGCGCTCCAGAGCTCCGGCTCGGCAATTGGACACATGGGACCAGCCGCTCCGGGACACGTGGGATCTTCCCAGGCCAGGGATCGAACCGGCGCCCCTTGCACTGCAAGGTGGTGTCCTTACCCACTGGACCACCAGGGGAAGCCCCCGTCCCCTTTTTTTGACTTGTTAACAGAAAGGGAATGCCTGTTCCTGAGACTAGACAAGGCTGCCACTCAGCCACCGAGGACGGCGGTCCCATACCGGAAAGGATACTCCCTCACCAGGGTGCAAGCCTTGGCTCTAACTGAGGGCCCTTTCAGCCCGGGGCCTTTGTGTCGGGCACAAGCTGCCCAGCCATACTCATTCCATCAGCCAGACCTTTCTCTGGGCCAGGCTGTCAACACTCATGCTCAGCAACGCAGTCCCGGTCTCTCCTGGACGACCTGCTCTGGAGAACTGGAGCCCACCAGCCTCCTTTGCTGCCAAGAAGGCAGAAACCTGTGTCATCACGCCATCACTCCCAAGCCTTTCAGACTCTGCCTGAGGGCACAAAGAAAGCCCGATCTGGGCTTTCGAGTACGAGCAAGGCTTCCCTGGAGCCTCCAGATGACAGGGCCGAAGCAGTTCTCCTGCCCAGATGCTACAGATGGCATTGGGAGAGAAACAGATAAGGAGCTTGGGTTTGAAAGCAGCAGCCCATCCTGGGGCCAGGGGATGCTATACAACCCAACTGCCCCCTCAACCAACCCAGCTCTGGTGGGGGTACAGCCTGGATTTCCTCCTGACTCACTCCCCAGGCCCGCTCCCCACCCTGAAACCTCCAGATCTTCCAGAGCAGCAGGTTGGGAGGAAGGAAGGGAGGAAGGGGTATTGGAGGGCTGGGATGCTGATCCAGGCAGGGGGGAGGTGTCTGCACAGCTGCAAGCAGCTCCCCTACCCCCAGTCTGTGAATGGGCACATCACCCCCTCGCGCCCGCCTGCCACCGCTCCTGAAACAGTTGGTCCTAATGAGCGCAAAGCAGGCAGGGCAGCTGTGTGCATTATCCATATGCATGGGGAGGTGTATATTTATCCTCACATCCCACCCCACCCCGCAGCTGCTGCCAACCCTGATGCCAGGAGGGTGAGTGGGCACGAGCGCCCAGGCTGCTCGGGGCCCTGGGCCTCCTCTCTTGCCAGCCCTCCCTCCCTAGCCCACGCCCACAGCCTTCACTTGACCCATTTTAGAGGCAGAGGTTTGTGTGTGTGTTTGAGAGAGAGAGAGTGCACACATCATTTCCCCAGTTGGTGCTTTTGATTTCCTCTGAAGTATCTTGATTGCGGACGTACAATGGCATCTTGCTGCCAGTGCTCCCTCAGCAGCTTCTGGCTCTGCGCCGCCTCCTCCCTAGGGCCAGGGTTTTCTGCTGACTCCGGGGCCCACGACTGGCTGGCAGGGAAGGAGCAGGCCTGACCTCAGCCTCCATCCCTCGGCCTGAGCAGTGGGACCTGGAGGTCCAGCCACAGGCCTTCCTGCTCCTCGGGGCTGGGATCAACCTGTACCCTGAACACCCCTCACCCCACCTCCTCTCTCATGTGGACCTCCTGCTGCCTCTTAGCTGGTCCCTTTGCCCCCTGCTGCCTGGCAACTCACCTTGTTAGTGCTCAGAGGAGCCACTGTTCTAAAACTCAGTTCCTCTGTTCCGATGCCTACAGAGGCCCCGCTGCTGTGGAACACGCAGCTGGAACATGCAAGGTCAAGTTTTATCCTGTTGTTCAAGGCCCCTCTGGTCCGACCTCAAATCTTTCTCGCTGACCTGTGTACTCATGGGCTCTAACACACACCCTTAGCTCCTGATGAGCACTCCTTGCGGCTCCCTCCACAGCACCCCCACAATTTCATCTCCCCACCGGTGCTCCTAGTGACCTGAGGTGTCTGCCCTCTCTTCTGTGCTCTGCTCTTCACTCCTTTAGAGCACAATTCAAGTCCTTCTTCCCCAGGACGATGGGCTGGCAGCCTCTAGCCTACGGGGCTCCCCTCAGAAACATTCAAAGCCCCGCCTGGCCAGGCATTTGGCATTTGTTCATTCATTCATGCTCCAGTTTTGAGCAGAGACAGAGCACCGACAAGGCCTCATATCCTGGCTCCCTGCACTCATGCCTTTCTGACCTCATCACTGCTTGCTCTGCCTGTCACCCACCTTTCCAGCCACTTGCGCCTTGCTCGTCCTAAAACAAGCATCTTCTGCCTCCAGCCTTTATGGTTGTTTCCTCTACCTGGGACTCTCTTATTCCAAATATCCCCAGATCTTGCCTTCTCATATTCTGAAGATCTCCACTCAACATCATCTTCTCAGCAAAATCTTCCCCAGCCACCTTCAGATATAAGAATTTCCTCTGAAGTATCTTGATTGCGGACGTACAATGGCATCTTGCTGCCAGTGCTCCCTCAGCAGCTTCTGGCTCTGCGCCGCCTCCTCCCTAGGGCCAGGGTTTTCTGCTGACTCCGGGGCCCACGACTGGCTGGCAGGGAAGGAGCAGGCCTGACCTCAGCCTCCATCCCTCGGCCTGAGCAGTGGGACCTGGAGGTCCAGCCACAGGCCTTCCTGCTCCTCGGGGCTGGGATCAACCTGTACCCTGAACACCCCTCACCCCACCTCCTCTCTCATGTGGACCTCCTGCTGCCTCTTAGCTGGTCCCTTTGCCCCCTGCTGCCTGGCAACTCACCTTGTTAGTGCTCAGAGGAGCCACTGTTCTAAAACTCAGTTCCTCTGTTCCGATGCCTACAGAGGCCCCGCTGCTGTGGAACACGCAGCTGGAACATGCAAGGTCAAGTTTTATCCTGTTGTTCAAGGCCCCTCTGGTCCGACCTCAAATCTTTCTCGCTGACCTGTGTACTCATGGGCTCTAACACACACCCTTAGCTCCTGATGAGCACTCCTTGCGGCTCCCTCCACAGCACCCCCACAATTTCATCTCCCCACCGGTGCTCCTAGTGACCTGAGGTGTCTGCCCTCTCTTCTGTGCTCTGCTCTTCACTCCTTTAGAGCACAATTCAAGTCCTTCTTCCCCAGGACGATGGGCTGGCAGCCTCTAGCCTACGGGGCTCCCCTCAGAAACATTCAAAGCCCCGCCTGGCCAGGCATTTGGCATTTGTTCATTCATTCATGCTCCAGTTTTGAGCAGAGACAGAGCACCGACAAGGCCTCATATCCTGGCTCCCTGCACTCATGCCTTTCTGACCTCATCACTGCTTGCTCTGCCTGTCACCCACCTTTCCAGCCACTTGCGCCTTGCTCGTCCTAAAACAAGCATCTTCTGCCTCCAGCCTTTATGGTTGTTTCCTCTACCTGGGACTCTCTTATTCCAAATATCCCCAGATCTTGCCTTCTCATATTCTGAAGATCTCCACTCAACATCATCTTCTCAGCAAAATCTTCCCCAGCCACCTTCAGATATAAGAATTTCCATTAAAAAATACAAAGAAAGAAAGGATTGCCATACCTTCTCACCTCTACTGACTAGCCCTGTCCTCTCACCCCACCAGCTCAAGTTTATTGATTTCTCTTTTTTTAATTAATTAATTTATTTGCTGTTCTGGGTCTTAGTTGAGGCATTCAGGATCTTTAGCTGAGGCACGCGAACAGTTAGTTGCAGCATGCGGGATCTGATTCCCTGACCAGAGAATGAAGCCAGACCCCTAGCATTGGGAACCAGGAATCTCAGCCACTGGACCACAAGTTAAGTCCTTTTATTGATTTCTTGCTTGTCAACTGTCTCTTCCCCACTAAGTTATTAGCTCCAAAAGAGTGGAGTTTGTCTGTTTTGTTCACCAGTGTCTCCCCAGCATTGGAATAGAGGCCAACATTAGAAGAACATCAATGATTATTAGTTGAATAAATGAATGAGTGAATGAATGAAACACTGTTTCTGAGGCTCGGAAAAATCAAAGAGGACTATTATTTCACGTCCTCCAGGACGCGCAGGCTACTCGGCCACATAAGCTATGCAGCCTGTAACCTGACATATGAATCACAATTAGAAAATCAACTGTGAGTGCTAAGTGCTTGGGAGTGAGGTTGGCCCAAAGGAACATCCGTGATAGCTATCGACACTCGAAAGCGGCCTATGCCAGCACCATCCTGGCATCTCACACGCATCTTTCCTTTCTCTTCATACCCCCTCTGGAGAGGGTGGAGAGGAATGCTCAGAGGAGGCGAGACTCCGAGATGGCAGACAATCCAGGGAGACAGGTCAGCAGAGCCACTGGGGCATGGAACCCCGTGGGCTGCTGGAGGATGGACTCTAAGCCTATGACCTGGCGGGTGGAGCCCGGGGAGCTGCAGCAGGTAGGGATGGCATTTGGAATGGCGGGAGAGTCCCTACACATTAGGCCATGAGCTGCTCCTTTGCTCAGTGCCCCACAGCAGGCACACACATGAAGAGGGTCTGAGGACGACCTCAACTCACAGCCAGGCAGACAGGACACCCATAGGTCAAGCGATTCAGCCATTTTTTCCAAGTGAGCTAGAAGTCTACACTGCCCTGACCGCTTGGTTCTTGGAAACCTACACTTTCATTCCACTTCTTAACTGTGATTCTGAGATGTTGCCTATACCACTTCTAGACCCCATTCTACAGGCTCTTGCAGACTATGCTGCCCCCCAGCCCCCACATCACCCTCTTATTGCCACAAACAGCGAAATAACCTATGGCATTGAGCAGGTGAGTTCTCTTTCAAGACCCAGTTATTGAAGATCTAGTGCCTAATTTGCATTAGTTGCAGCATGCGGATCTGATTCCCTGACCAGCGAATGAAGCCAGACCCCTAGCATTGGGAACCAGGAATCTCAGCCACTGGACCACAAGTTAAGTCCTTTTATTGATTTCTTGCTTGTCAACTGTCTCTTCCCCACTAAGTTATTAGCTCCAAAAGAGTGGAGTTTGTCTGTTTTGTTCACCAGTGTCTCCCCAGCATTGGAATAGAGGCCAACATTAGAAGAACATCAATGATTATTAGTTGAATAAATGAATGAGTGAATGAATGAAACACTGTTTCTGAGGCTCGGAAAAATCAAAGAGGACTATTATTTCACGTCCTCCAGGACGCGCAGGCTACTCGGCCACATAAGCTATGCAGCCTGTAACCTGACATATGAATCACAATTAGAAAATCAACTGTGAGTGCTAAGTGCTTGGGAGTGAGGTTGGCCCAAAGGAACATCCGTGATAGCTATCGACACTCGAAAGCGGCCTATGCCAGCACCATCCTGGCATCTCACACGCATCTTTCCTTTCTCTTCATACCCCCTCTGGAGAGGGTGGAGAGGAATGCTCAGAGGAGGCGAGACTCCGAGATGGCAGACAATCCAGGGAGACAGGTCAGCAGAGCCACTGGGGCATGGAACCCCGTGGGCTGCTGGAGGATGGACTCTAAGCCTATGACCTGGCGGGTGGAGCCCGGGGAGCTGCAGCAGGTAGGGATGGCATTTGGAATGGCGGGAGAGTCCCTACACATTAGGCCATGAGCTGCTCCTTTGCTCAGTGCCCCACAGCAGGCACACACATGAAGAGGGTCTGAGGACGACCTCAACTCACAGCCAGGCAGACAGGACACCCATAGGTCAAGCGATTCAGCCATTTTTTCCAAGTGAGCTAGAAGTCTACACTGCCCTGACCGCTTGGTTCTTGGAAACCTACACTTTCATTCCACTTCTTAACTGTGATTCTGAGATGTTGCCTATACCACTTCTAGACCCCATTCTACAGGCTCTTGCAGACTATGCTGCCCCCCAGCCCCCACATCACCCTCTTATTGCCACAAACAGCGAGAAATAACCTATGGCATTGAGCAGGTGAGTTCTCTTTCAAGACCCAGTTATTGAAGATCTAGTGCAAGAAGAAGTCATAAATAACCCAGTTTGCTGCAGCTGAGTGGAATTAACCACATAGTCATTAAGGAAAACGGGTTGCCTGTGGAGGAAACATCTCGACTCCTGGTGCTGAAGTCCGGAGTAAGTTCGAGTCCTGGCGTCATAAATGTAAGGGACAGGGGATTCTAGGGAAGAAGCCCTGGGCTCGTAAAGGCCTCACTCAGGGAATGTGATTCTCATACACTGGAGAATGTGGCAGAAGCCAAAGCTCTACCCACCAGATTTGTTTGTTCTTTGTAAGAGCTCTCACTGTGGAAGGGGTATCTCAAGGTCGTAAGCTCTCTGTTGCTGGAGGAATTCAAGCAGAGAATGAATACATCGTGCCCTGGAAGGGAAGAAATCCTTTGGGGTGCAGCTGGAAAGGGCCAAATGCTGGAGGAAGAAAGACAGATGCTGGAGGAAGAAGCCAGTGTTCTGAAGGCAGGGCCCCTTCTTGGTCCAGGTCTACAACGTCTCACCAGGAGCCCCCACACTGCTCTTTTTCCCATTCCTTGCAGGCTCTAATGAAGTTTCTAGAATCTTAGCCCTGACTCTCAGGCTCTTGCCTCAACACTTTTGCAGGGTATAGGAAGGGGACAATCCAAGACTGCTCTCTGTTTCCTTCCTTGTCCCTTTAACTGAGAGAACCTGGATTCAGAGGGTTCTAGAACCAGTACCAAAATCCTAGGTTCTAGAAACCACTGTTGCTAAAACTCCTTCAAGGAAGACTTTTCTGAAATCCTGCAGGGGGAGCTTCACTTTAGAAGACCGGTTACGTGTAGTGGGGTCCGTCCTGGGACACCCAGGAATTGTGTTTCTTCCTTCCTTTGCCCTTAGCCCGCTTTCTTGGTAGGCCTAGAGCACTAGGCTGGGGAAGGTCATGGCCTAGACCTCACTCACCACACACACACACACACACACACACTCTCTCTCTCTCTCTCTCTCTCTCTCTCTCTCTCTCTCTCTCTCTCTTTCTACAGAAGACAGAGATGGGATCGGGGTAGGAAATCCCCAGGGGGCCAGAACTGGATCCGAAAGTGTTCACGGGTTCTCCCCCACCCTCATATGGGAGCAGATGAAGGCCTCTGAGGAAAGGGCATGGTGGAGTGGGTGGATGTGAACAGGGCCTGGAAGAACCCAGAAAGGAGGTTAGTACCTTCAGGTCTCAGCCTCCAGAGAGGGTTCCGGTGGGCTGACTGAGCTGCCTTCCCATTCAGGCCCCCTCTCCTGTTGCCCCACCCGCTTCTCCCGCCCCCAGGGTATCCTTTGAAGCCCGGAGGGGGCTTTGATCTGGGGACTGCCCGGCTCTCAGCTGGCCCTGTAGACGCGATGGGGGAGAGGCCCAAGGGCCAACCACCCTCCAGGCCTCGCCCTTACCCTGCACCCCGCCTGGGTAAGGAGACTGTTTCCGGCTGTTTCGGGAGGGCACCCGAGCCCCCACCTCCCACCCCACGCCTTGCAGCTGTTCCCCAGCTGCCCTGCCCCACCCCAAAGACAGCTGGGAGAGAGGCTGGGGGCAGGGAGCAGGGCGCAGCTGCTCAGCTCCGGGGCTGGGACCAGGGAGGGCAGCGACATGAAAGAGCCCAGGCCCGCGGGGGTGGCGGGCGGAGGAAACCCCCGGCGGTGGCCTCCCTGCGGGCTCCGCACATCTGGCCCACAGGAGCCATCAGCGGCGTGGGGGAGACGCGCTCCTCTCCTGACACCCTGCCCGGCCCGGCCGGGCCTGGCAAGGGGAGGAGCCATGGCCTCCCGGGGAGGGCGGGCAGACCCTGCCTGGGGGTCGGAGCCGGTATCTCCGAGTCTGAGTGCTTAGCGGAGGGAAGCACAGGGCCTACCTGTGGCTGCGGGGATGGGGGTTTCTCCAGTGTGCAGGGTGAGGAAGGGCCCCCACACCTCCTCCCTCCCACCGGTTCCTGGGGCAGCTCCAGCTTTCCCGGACAGCTGCTCCTACAAAGCCAGGGACAGCTGGGTAGCTGGGGACAGCTGGATGGGGTTAGCGGCTCCCAGCTTCCCTGGCTGCCCAGGCACCCACGACCATACTACATGCAGTTAGCTGTTTGGCCTGGAGCCTGTGTGTCTCTTGCTTGGGGGGTTTTCAGAGGCGGGACCTGGTGCAGTTCAAGCTCCTCCCGTTTCACCAGTCTCCCCTCTATATCCCAGTCTCATTGATGTACATGGAGAAAGAACCTCTTCCATCCGCTAAACCAAAACTAGGCCAAGTGGGAAAGAAATTGGGCAGCTTTCTGTTTTGGCTCCCAATTCCTGGCACAGAAAATGTCCCAGGGTTCCTGACAACCAGAGAAAGCGACAGAGAGACGGGAGCAGATGTGAATGGAGTTAAACGTCTATCTGTCCAGCCGCACCTGCCCCCAGGCATCCTTCCACCCTGGGTTGGAGGGGCACCGAGCTCCAGCCATCTGCCTCCCCCCTGTAGTCCCAAACAGGTGCAGGGGGAGAGGAGGCAGTCCAGCTGTTCTCATCCCACTCCTGGCTCTGGCTCCTTGCCGAAGTGGGAAAGAGGGAGCAGTGATCAAAGTCCACCCACCCCATATGAGTCATTTTCTACCCCATAGGATAAGAGGATGGAAGAAACTGGCAAGACTAAGACTTTGGTCCAGCCTACCCTACTGGCCAGGGTATATGAACCGACCATGCCCTCCAACTTGCATCCTCCTTTTTCTGAGAAGAGGGGTAGTTGGTTGTCAGTGAAGCTTGGAACGTGGCAAAGGACTTACGCAAAGCTCCCTCTAGGCTTCCTGGGGTGGGAGGCATTTAGGGACTGATTCTACCCAGACAAGGGAAAAGACAACTAGGCACCAGGAAAGGTTGTCTCTCCTACTTTACACATAAGCAGACCCATGCAAAGCTTTGGGCAAGGGACCAGAGATCTTTTACAAGACCAGCCCCTGCCCCCACCTGGCTTCTCCTCCAACAGAGGGCTTGATGTGCCCCACTGGCCCCTCCTACACCACCTATGGGTCTCTGTGGCAAGCAGGTCCCTGGCCAGTCCCCCATGGCAGTACTTCTCAAACCTTAGGATGTGTCAGAATTACCAGGGAGTTAAAAATGCAGGTCTGGAGGAACACCCTGATGGACCAGTGATTAGGACTTCCACTGCAGAGGACCCGGGTTCAACCTCCAGTTGGTCTGACAACTGGTCAGGGGACTAAGATCTTGCATGTCACGGTAAAAACCAAACCAAACCAGGGTCCCCATGCCCTAGTGATTTCCACTGAGTCCAAGTAGGGTCCCAGGAATCAGCCTTTTCTTTTTTTGGCCTCTTCTATTGGTTTCGCTTATTTATTTTCCCAGATGCTTTCTGTTTTGGCTTCCAATTCCTGGCACAGAAAATGTCCCAGGGTTCCTGACAACCAGAGAAAGCGACAGAGAGACGGGAGCAGATGTGAATGGAGTTAAACGTCTATCTGTCCAGCCGCACCTGCCCCCAGGCATCCTTCCACCCTGGGTTGGAGGGGCACCGAGCTCCAGCCATCTGCCTCCCCCCTGTAGTCCCAAACAGGTGCAGGGGGAGAGGAGGCAGTCCAGCTGTTCTCATCCCACTCCTGGCTCTGGCTCCTTGCCGAAGTGGGAAAGAGGGAGCAGTGATCAAAGTCCACCCACCCCATATGAGTCATTTTCTACCCCATAGGATAAGAGGATGGAAGAAACTGGCAAGACTAAGACTTTGGTCCAGCCTACCCTACTGGCCAGGGTATATGAACCGACCATGCCCTCCAACTTGCATCCTCCTTTTTCTGAGAAGAGGGGTAGTTGGTTGTCAGTGAAGCTTGGAACGTGGCAAAGGACTTACGCAAAGCTCCCTCTAGGCTTCCTGGGGTGGGAGGCATTTAGGGACTGATTCTACCCAGACAAGGGAAAAGACAACTAGGCACCAGGAAAGGTTGTCTCTCCTACTTTACACATAAGCAGACCCATGCAAAGCTTTGGGCAAGGGACCAGAGATCTTTTACAAGACCAGCCCCTGCCCCCACCTGGCTTCTCCTCCAACAGAGGGCTTGATGTGCCCCACTGGCCCCTCCTACACCACCTATGGGTCTCTGTGGCAAGCAGGTCCCTGGCCAGTCCCCCATGGCAGTACTTCTCAAACCTTAGGATGTGTCAGAATTACCAGGGAGTTAAAAATGCAGGTCTGGAGGAACACCCTGATGGACCAGTGATTAGGACTTCCACTGCAGAGGACCCGGGTTCAACCTCCAGTTGGTCTGACAACTGGTCAGGGGACTAAGATCTTGCATGTCACGGTAAAAACCAAACCAAACCAGGGTCCCCATGCCCCTAGTGATTTCCACTGAGTCCAAGTAGGGTCCCAGGAATCAGCCTTTTTCTTTTTTTTTTGGCCTCTTCTATTGGTCTTTCGTTTATTTATTTTCATCCATCTTTGTTCTTTGGCCTGTGTGGGCCTCCCATTGCAATGGCCTCTCTCATCACAGAGTGCCGGCTCTGGGCGTATACACTCCAGAGCTCCGGCTCGGTAGTTGGACACATCGGTCCAGCTGCTCCACAGCACGTGGGATCTTCCCAGGCCAGGGCTCGAACCAGCGCCTCTTGTACTGCAAGGTGGTGTCCTTACCCACTGGACCACCAGGGATAACAAGCTCCCTAGACACCCTAGATTTTGAGATGCTCCGCTGAAGGTGATGAGGGTGGCATGTCTTTTTCACCTTGCTACCCTCCCTTCACACCTCCCAGAACCCAAGATTTTCCTGCCTGCTTTCTTCCACTCAGGAACAGGGGTCAGAGCCCAAGTCACCAAAGGAAGCATGGAGCTGAGCGGCCTCCACTCCCCTGCCACTGCACTAATGGGGGCTGGGGCTCGTTTAGACTAATTCCAAGACAGGGTCTGCTGTAGCTCTGTGCCCTTGGCCTTACACAGTGCCTGGCACTTAGCATGTGCTTAATAAATATTTGTGGAGTGAAGGAGGTAAACTCTGCAAGACTCACAGAAAGGTATTTCTTCCTTTGTCTGTCTTTGCTAAGAGCCTATTGGCAGAAACTCAAAGAGATGCCAGGACCCACACAGCAGGGTGGCTTGGGCTTAGGAGGCCCTCAGCAAATATTTGTCAAATGCACCTAAGGCCAAGAGTAGATGTAGTCAGTGGCTGACAAACTGACATTCACAGGCCTTGAACCCAGGTTAAACCCAGGAGAGAATCAAGGCTGAGGCCAGGAAGGTTGGGGCTTCCATCCTTAGTGGGGCCCCTCCCCACACCAACGTCTGAGGATCCCAGGCCTGGGAAGAGTTGGGGCTAAGAGGCGAGGCAGGAGTGGGACTGCGCCATTATGTTTATTAGAAGGTTGGATTTCGGTGTGTGCTCTAAACAGATTACAGAATAAATACCTGCGCCTTGAGAACAGGAAGTCCACGGTTCATACAAAGTGCTCACTACAGGAAGTTGCTGTGTCAAAATCCAGGCAAGGACCCAACTCCGGGGAGCCCCTCCTCTCCCGCTGACCTCAACAAGGGCTGTGCTATGGTTTCTTATTTTATTATTTCTTTTATTTCTCTTTATTATTATTAATATTATTATTATTTGCTTTCGCTGTGGTCACTATCATTGGCAAAGTTCCTTTTCCCCTTTCCTGGACATGGGGTTCCTGTCTTTTTTAAGATTCCATTCTGAGGCTTGAAGGTGCCAAAAGCTGCTTGAGAAGTGGCCTTTGAACTCCGTCTGGGAGGACGGTGAGAAGGAAGCAGGAGAAATCATTCTTGGTTTAAAAAAAAAAATTAAAACCACCAAAAAAAGCCCCACAATCTATAGGTCATTCCTTATTCAGTCAGTGATCAAACTGCCCAAAAGAAAACCAAGAGAAGCAGGCCAGGGGGCACTGGTCCCTCTTCCCAGGGCTGGGTGAGGAGAGTTGGAGACTGCCCCTCCCCACAAGGCTTTAGGGGAAGCTGCGGCTCCTTCCAGCCAAGGGGGTGGGGAGGGGAAGGAGGGAAGGAAAAAAAGAGAGACAGAGAGAGAGAGCTCAGCGCCTTGAGGTACACGCTTTCCCAACTCCAGAGCCACCGGTGGCCCGGCCCAGGCCAGCTCCCTCTGTCACCTCTGTGCCCTGGAGATTCATAATAAAAAAAAAAAATCAAAACAAGCCCCAAACAAAACAAAATCCCAAAGGAAAAGACTTGGGGAATGAAGGTGGGAGGGAGGGAGGTCAGGAAGGTAGAAGGGCAGGTCCCTGGATGCCACGGGGGCTGGCGGGAAGACTCCCCAGCACCCACCGCCCGCGTGGCGTTAGCTCGTCACATAGTGTTTGGTGGACGGCTGCCCATACACCCTGTAGAAATCCTGGTGGCCAGGCTGCTGGGAGGCGTCGAGCCAGTCTCTGACCGCCAGGCCGGGGAGGGACTGGGGGACGGAGGGTGTGGGCGGGAGCGGGTGTGAGTACTCCTGCGAGGGCACTGTCCAGGGGAAGTGGCCGGAGCGGGGGTAGGGCTGGTGGCCGCCGTGGTTGGCCACGGAAGAACAGTAACAGTTGTCCACGGAACAGACGAGAATCTTGCGGCCGCCATACTGGGGGAGCATGGGCTGCTGGGCGGCGGAGCCATTGGGGTACTGCGAGGGGGGGAACACAGGACTTGAGTGCACTGGTTGGGCGCCGCCCGGCAGGGCCACCAAGTGCTGCGTGGAGCTGCAGGGGCCCAGGGGCTGCCCTGACTGGCCCTCGCCGCTGGCTGTGCCCGCTGCCCCATACTGGCCGCCCACGGGGCCGGACGATGTCTCTAGGAAACTGGCCTCCGGGAAGGCCGTCGAGTGCTTGCGCTTTTCCGCCCCAGAGCTGTTCACGCCACAAGGGTACAGGGGGACGCTCTGCAGGAAGGGCACCGGTGTGCTGAAGGGGCCTGTGGAGAGTTTGGGCAAAAGTTGCTAAAGCCTCGTCCCACACCCCCCTGCCTCCTCTACCCCGAGAACTTTTCCTGGGGGCCAAGCACACTACATCACACACTGGCTTGATGCTGGTGACCCCACTGGCAGGCAGGCATGTTATCATTCCCATTTTACAGCGGAAGAAGCCGAGGCTCGGGGAGGTCCTCCGGCCTGCCCCAGGTCCTCCAGCTGGAAGTGACAGAGCCGAGATAGGAAGAGAGGTTTATCCGACTAGGCCAAGCTACCTCTCAAAGGGAAGGTTCTGGCATTTACCCCTGACCAGGAAGCCCTGGTTCTCTCAGGCTGTCCAGGTGGCTCAGTGGCTAAAGAATCTAGCTGCAATGCAGGAAATGCGGGTTCAATCCCCGGAGTGGGAAGATTCCCTGGAGAAGGGCATAGCAACCCGCTCCAGTATTCCCGTCTGGAGAATTCCATGGATGGATGAGCCTGATGGGCTACAATCCATGGGGTCGCACAGAGTCAGACACGACTGAAGCGACTGAGTACCCACTCCAAGGGTTCTCTCCCTTTGATTGAGGATCCCACCCTCACCTTCTAGCATCTTCCGCAGCTGCTTCTCCTTCTTGGCCACCTCGTTCAGGAAGAGCTTGGAGTTCAGGTGGCCGATCTTAGGGGGAGAGAGGCTGCTGCCTGTGCAGGTCTGGGTCCTGGGGGCAGTGGACGGGGGGTC
Organism: Tragulus kanchil; assembly: GCA_022376925.1. Lineage (NCBI taxonomy): Eukaryota > Metazoa > Chordata > Mammalia > Artiodactyla > Tragulidae > Tragulus > Tragulus kanchil. Next base: position 139,633,847 of record JAIOJX010000005.1, read on the forward strand.
TGCTGTGAGGAGGCATCACCGGTAAGCCCGCCCTACCGCCCCCCGTGGGCCTGGCCCTTTCTGCCCTCCCCCGTGTGTGTTCCCCTGAGGGCCGGCGGCCACATGCTCACCTACCTGTCCATTAGGATTTTCACAGACTTGGTGTTCTAGGGGGAAAGAAAAAGGTGTCAGTGGGAAAGGCAGCATGGGAGAGGGGAGGATGGGAGCCTCCCTATCCCCTCTCTCCGCGCAGAGCCATTCTCTAAGCACAGAGCGGACCTCCTGACACCGGCCAGTGTGCGGCAGGGGCTGCAGAAGACTGAGCCCTTGCTGATGACAGTATGAGGGCTTTCCAGACACCTATCATCCGACCTAAACCACCACCTTAAGAGGAAAGTTCTGCAGGCACTCAGTCTCTTATCCAGAATCTTTGGGGCAGGATGTATTTTAGAATTTGGAATTTTCTGGAGCTTGGAAGGGATACGCGATGCCTGTCTCATAATACATGATTACAGAGGACATCACAGTCTAACACATCGACCTTTCTGCAGCAACGTTTCAATTTTTGTACCAAGATCAATAAATACCATAAGTTGCCAACATCAGTTCCGGTCAATTTTTGCTGTTAAATGAGCTGCCAGAACTTCTTTCTTTCAGTTTTCAGAGATTTTTTAAAAAAATTCGAGATCATGGATAACAGATCATTAGATCTGTACTATCAACCCCATTTTATAAGTGAAGGAGATGAGCTCTAGGGAGCGCATGTGACGTGCCTGAGGTCACAAAGCTAGACAGAACAGGGTGGGAGGGCCGTGAATCCATGCAGGCTGGGCCCTGGAGAAGGGCATAGCAACCCGCTCCAGTATTCCCGTCTGGAGAATTCCATGGATGGATGAGCCTGATGGGCTACAATCCATGGGGTCGCACAGAGTCAGACACGACTGAAGCGACTGAGTACCCACTCCAAGGGTTCTCTCCCTTTGATTGAGGATCCCACCCTCACCTTCTAGCATCTTCCGCAGCTGCTTCTCCTTCTTGGCCACCTCGTTCAGGAAGAGCTTGGAGTTCAGGTGGCCGATCTTAGGGGGAGAGAGGCTGCTGCCTGTGCAGGTCTGGGTCCTGGGGGCAGTGGACGGGGGGTCTGCTGTGAGGAGGCATCACCGGTAAGCCCGCCCTACCGCCCCCCGTGGGCCTGGCCCTTTCTGCCCTCCCCCGTGTGTGTTCCCCTGAGGGCCGGCGGCCACATGCTCACCTACCTGTCCATTAGGATTTTCACAGACTTGGTGTTCTAGGGGGAAAGAAAAAGGTGTCAGTGGGAAAGGCAGCATGGGAGAGGGGAGGATGGGAGCCTCCTATCCCCTCTCTCCGCGCAGAGCCATTCTCTAAGCACAGAGCGGACCTCCTGACACCGGCCAGTGTGCGGCAGGGGCTGCAGAAGACTGAGCCCTTGCTGATGACAGTATGAGGGCTTTCCAGACACCTATCATCCGACCTAAACCACCACCTTAAGAGGAAAGTTCTGCAGGCACTCAGTCTCTTATCCAGAATCTTTGGGGCAGGATGTATTTTAGAATTTGGAATTTTCTGGAGCTTGGAAGGGATACGCGATGCCTGTCTCATAATACATGATTACAGAGGACATCACAGTCTAACACATCGACCTTTCTGCAGCAACGTTTCAATTTTTGTACCAAGATCAATAAATACCATAAGTTGCCAACATCAGTTCCGGTCAATTTTTGCTGTTAAATGAGCTGCCAGAACTTCTTTCTTTCAGTTTTCAGAGATTTTTTAAAAAAATTCGAGATCATGGATAACAGATCATTAGATCTGTACTATCAACCCCATTTTATAAGTGAAGGAGATGAGCTCTAGGGAGCGCATGTGACGTGCCTGAGGTCACAAAGCTAGACAGAACAGGGTGGGAGGGCCGTGAATCCATGCAGGCTGGCTGCGAATCCCTGTGAGCCTACTGGTGGTGGGCAGCCAGCGGGGGGGCAAAGCATCGCCGACTCCAATGCCCCCTGGGGGCCACCAGCCAGTCCCGGGCCCAGCCCACCTTCATGAAGCTGACATCCTCCGTCTTGTCGAAGAGAAGCTGCAGGGAGCCCAGGAGCTTCTTGGCCTCCTGCATGCGCTCCCCGAGATGCAGCGCCTGCGCTGCGTTCTCACTGCAGAACTTGGCCTGCGCCTTGTCCAGGACCTCCACCGTCTGCCGCAGGTCCTCGTCCAGCAGCTGGTGCAGCTTCTCGTACTGCAGCCGCACCTCCTCCTTTAGTTGGTTCACCTTCTCCTGCGGGCACAGGGGCGAAAGGGGGCCTCTGGCGGCTGCTCCTGCCTGAACCAGGGACCCCAAGCCCCCAGGCTGCCCAGGGCTTTCAAGGGCAAGGTCAGACCTGGGGTCCTGAACCGATATCAGTGTGGCATCCACGGGCGGGTCACTGAATGGAGGACCAGGGAATTCTGGCATAGAGCCAGACGTGCAACAGGTCCTAGCCCAGACGAGGCACTAGCCCCAGGACTTGCGCCCAGGCCATCCCCACCCGATTCCATGGGTGTGGGCCGGTTACCTCCACCAGGCGCTTGTCTGACTCAAGTTTGTACAGCTGGTCCTCGATGTCCTGCTCTCGCTCCTCCAGTCGGTCCTGCTGCTTCATCAGCATCTTCTGCAGAGACAGCAGGGGAGGGCCATCAGAGGGGGCTGAGACAGGTGAACACCATCCTTCCCTGTACAGGAGAAACTCATCCTACATACAGAACCTTTGACGCACATGATTTAACATTTCTGCCACCTAATCCCTTCTAGTTTCCACACAATCCCAGGGGCCTGGTGACAACTCCCTAGCCAGCCTGTCCCCAGGAACAGAGAGCTGGGAATAGCTTCCCACACATATCTAAACCATGAGCTTTCTGAGGGCAGGGTCAGGCCAGCCTCTGTTCTAAGCACTTTTCCTGTATAGAATTATCTAATTGTTCCAGTAAAGTTATGAGATAAGTACTATTATTATCCTCATTTCAGAGAAGAGGAAATCAGAAAGGTTAAGTAATCTGTCCAAAGTCACACAGCTAGTAAGTGTCAGAGTTGGAGTACAAACCTAAAGGGTCAGGCAGTAGGTTCGATTCTTACCCAAGTCAAGGGGCCTCTCTCTGGTGAGCACCGTCTTAGAAATGGTGCAGAGCATCACACAGCCTGCCTGGGTCTCACAAGTCCTCTGGCCCAGAGACCAGTCTGCTGGAAGGTTCTGCACCATGCTGCTCTTCTCAGCCCTTCATGTGCTGTCTCCACAACCCCTCTCCTCCTAGCACTTCTCATCCTGGCTCTTCCAGCCACCTTGTCATCCTCCCTCACCAAACACACCTCTTCAAACAGGGTCCCTCTCCTGCTCAAGAGCCTTCAATGACCCCTCCTTCCAAACACTGAAGGCTATCTTATGACCTGATTCTCCCAGCCAGGTAGGCTGGTACCCTGCCCCTGACTCTGCACATTTGAGCTCCCTATAGCTTGCGGATGTCTTTCTGCAGCCCACAGTGCCTTCTCCCCATTCCCTGTCTTATCCTTCAAGGCCCAACTTGAGGCCCCGCTCCTCTAGGAAACACTCTGTGGCCCCTACTCAGAGGCTGTGAAGGTCCTTCCCTGTCCTGGCCCCACTGTGGGGCTGTCACAGCCTGCTCTCCTGAAGCTATGCTGTCCAATATGGTAGCCACTAGTCACAGGAGTTGATTTCACTTTCAGTTGATCGAAAATAAAACACACCAAGCATCAGTTTTTCAGTTCAAGTGTTCAACGGCTCCATGGCTAACATACTCGACCCTGCGGACACTAAACATGTCCACGTCACACAAAGAGCTATGGGACAACACTATTCTGTAGTCTGTCTGACAAACTGCACTCTGATCTCCAAACAAAACTCAAGGCTTCTTGAAAACAGGGCTATGCTGTTCTATTTTTCCACTTCCCTTCCCAACTGGGACCCAAAGGCCCCAGCACTCTACAGAGGCGCATCGTGTTCACTGAATAAATCTATGAGTTTTGCACACAAAATGAGATTTGCAAGACAGATCGAACAGAATCTCGCTCACAGTAAGTGTCCACTCAACAAGAAGTGATTCTTTTTCTTAATTTTTTTTTTTAATGTTGGCCTCTTTCATTGGTTATTTATTTATTTATTTTCATCCATCTTCAGAGTTGGAGTACAAACCTAAAGGGTCAGGCAGTAGGTTCGATTCTTACCCAAGTCAGGGGCCTCTCTCGGTGAGCACCGTCTTAGAAATGGTGCAGAGCATCACACAGCCTGCCTGGGTCTCACAAGTCCTCTGGCCCAGAGACCAGTCTGCTGGAAGGTTCTGCACCATGCTGCTCTTCTCAGCCCTTCATGTGCTGTCTCCACAACCCCTCTCCTCCTAGCACTTCTCATCCTGGCTCTTCCAGCCACCTTGTCATCCTCCCTCACCAAACACACCTCTTCAAACAGGGTCCCTCTCCTGCTCAAGAGCCTTCAATGACCCCTCCTTCCAAACACTGAAGGCTATCTTATGACCTGATTCTCCCAGCCAGGTAGGCTGGTACCCTGCCCCTGACTCTGCACATTTGAGCTCCCTATAGCTTGCGGATGTCTTTCTGCAGCCCACAGTGCCTTCTCCCCATTCCCTGTCTTATCCTTCAAGGCCCAACTTGAGGCCCCGCTCCTCTAGGAAACACTCTGTGGCCCCTACTCAGAGGCTGTGAAGGTCCTTCCCTGTCCTGGCCCCACTGTGGGGCTGTCACAGCCTGCTCTCCTGAAGCTATGCTGTCCAATATGGTAGCCACTAGTCACAGGAGTTGATTTCACTTTCAGTTGATCGAAAATAAAACACACCAAGCATCAGTTTTTCAGTTCAAGTGTTCAACGGCTCCATGGCTAACATACTCGACCCTGCGGACACTAAACATGTCCACGTCACACAAAGAGCTATGGGACAACACTATTCTGTAGTCTGTCTGACAAACTGCACTCTGATCTCCAAACAAAACTCAAGGCTTCTTGAAAACAGGGCTATGCTGTTCTATTTTTCCACTTCCCTTCCCAACTGGGACCCAAAGGCCCCAGCACTCTACAGAGGCGCATCGTGTTCACTGAATAAATCTATGAGTTTTGCACACAAAATGAGATTTGCAAGACAGATCGAACAGAATCTCGCTCACAGTAAGTGTCCACTCAACAAGAAGTGATTCTTTTTCTTAATTTTTTTTTTTAATGTTGGCCTCTTTCATTGGTTATTTATTTATTTATTTTCATCCATCTTTATTCTTTGGCCTGTGTGGGCCTCCCATTGCCGTGGCCTCTCTCACTGCAGAGCATGAGCTCTGGGTGCATGCGCTCTAGAGTGCCAGCTTATAATTGGACACACCGGTCCAGCCGCTCCATGGCACATGGGATTTTCTCGGGCCAGGGATTGAACTGGTGCTCCCTGCACTGCAAGGCGAACTGTTGACCCACTGGACCACCAGGGAAGCCCAAGAAGTGATTCTTTTTCTTCCTCTGTGTACACCTCCAAGTGACCCTCAAGTGTGACCCCGTGACCCTCAAGTGTGACCCCATGACCTCCACTCCCATTCACACTCACCTGGCTTCCTCAAGACAAGCTGCCACCAATCCCTCCCTTATTCCCCCGACCCCTTTTACAAAGGGGAAACCAAGGCCAGCAAAAGTGTTCAGCGACCCTGCTGTGTGTTGGTAGCAATCCTGAAAACGGAAAATCAAGGCTGTGGGGCCAGGAGGAGGCAGGGAGCAAGGCACTCTCTGAGTTGGGACAGCCTGGACACACTGCCCTCCCCGGCAACAATCTGACCTTTCAGTGACCCAGGACAGCACCTCAAGACACAGCCTCAGGGGAACTTCCCTGGTGGTCCAGGGGTGGAGAATCTGCCTGGCAATGTAGGGGAGATGGGTTGGGAGGAGTGGTCAATCCCTGACTGCGGAACAAAGATCCCACAGGACACAACCAGGACCTGATTCAGCCAAATCAATAAATAAATATTAAGAAAACAAAACAAAGCAAGATAGCCCCCGGAGATGCTGCCCTGCCCTCATCCCAGACCACATCCTTCTGGCAGGCCCCCGGCCCCAGCTCCACATGCTCAGGGGTGTGCTGCTCACCTGAGACCACAGCCTGTCCTGCTGGCTGGGAGCAGGAACGGATGTAGTCACCTGTCCCCCCAACCGTGAAACTGCCCCCAGTCACGTGAAGAGGGAAGGCGGCCCCCACGTAGGGTCCAGCCATAGGCGCGCACACACACACACACACACACACGAGCACACGCCGCCCCCTGGGCCTGAGACCACCTCAGGCACCGTCACACACACAGTCACACTTGCACCGTGAAGGTTAGGCCTCCAGGAGGGCCCAGACGACTGAGGGAGGCCTGCTGAAGGTGAGCTGGCCAGGACACCACCAAAGGACTTTAGACCTCTTCACCTCCCTGGAACAACCTGCCCTTGAATTTCTGCCTGCTGACTGCCTTTACCTGAAAGGACAGTCCTCCAACCCAGAATGCACCCCAGGCTCCAGGCCACTCCCGCCTTCCCAGTGCCCAGGACACCTGAGAGCCCAGGCTCCACCCACCTGTGCGGCAGTCTCCCTGCCCAAGTACTTCTCAGGACCAAACCACTGGTATCAGAGTAGGGGTATACCTGGGTCTGAGTCCCAGAGGGGCAGGAGAGGGGCAGCTGCAGATGGGATCCCAGCCCTATCTCCCTCAGCGGCCTGGAATGGGCCTGGTCACTCCCACCCTCCAGACGCGTGGGAGGCCCTCACTGCCCCCCTCTGAAGCTCCCTCAGGATACAGTCCAGGAAGGGACTTCCTGCCTTGTCCTGGGGAGTTGGCCTTAGCCCCTTCCTCCTTCCAGGCTTTTCTCAGATCCTCTCCCGGCAGTACTGACACCTTAGGACCCTGAGGTGTGTTCCCTGGACTTCCCTAGGTCATCGTTCCTGCCTGCCCCAAGCCCTTTGGGATGGAGCCTGGCTGAGCCAAGAGGCCACACGTCCTAGCAGACGGCTAGGTTTCATCTGCCCATGCCCAGCTCAGAGGTCATCGGCCTTCTGTCTCCACTACAGGGGGAAGGGACCACCATGTCCAGCTCTCCCTTGCAGGAATCGCTCTCCCTCGGGACTAGGTGATCTTTATCCTGCCGGTTGACACCTGGCAGAGCAGGGGGCTAGGAGAACACTGCTGCTTCGGGCACTGAGAAGCTGGGGGCCGGTGCGGGGCATGGGTTAGAGGGGAGAAGGGAAGTATCCACTTGCTGCCCCTTTGCTCCTCCTCACCTCGGTCCCACCAGTAACTGAATCGGGCTGCTGAAAAGCTGGAAGACAGAGCAGAGAAAGCAAGGACCCCCTCCTCACGCCCAGCAGCCTCCTTTCCATCCCAACCTCCCGGGAATTAATGAGTTAAGGCTCCATTCCCCACCTGGGAAAAACCCACAGGTGAGAGATTTCCCAGCTTGATTCAGGACAAGGCCTCTCCATGCAGACGGCAGTGGGGCGAGCTCCACACACGGCTCCTAGCCTACAGCGGGTCACCTGGACCGTGGCACAGGCCAAGTGTGCCAGAGCGGAATGGAAAGAACCCTGGTCTAGACGAGCAGCACTCAAGGGACCAGGCCTCCCGGAGCAGAAGGGACACCGTGAGGCCCAGGTGCCAGTAGGTGCGACCTGCTCACTCCTGTCCCTGTCCCTTCTCTGAGGACTTAGGGCCTTCCATGGTCTGCTCCCGGGCCTGTGAGGGCAAAAGCATCAAGAAGACTTGGGGGTGGGCTTCCCCTGGTGGTCCAGTGGGTAAGGACACCGCCTTGCAGTGCAAGGGGCGCCGGTTCGATCCCTGGCCTGGGAAGATCCCACGTGCCGCACAGTGGCTGGACTGATGTGTCCAATTACCGAGCCGGAGCTCTGGAGCGCAAGCGCCCAGAGCCGGCGCTCTGCGACAACAGAGGCCACCGCGATGGGAGCCACAGAACACAGGAGCCAAAGAACAAAGACGGATGAAAGTAGAGAAATTAAAGACCAACAGAAGTGGCCCGCCTGCTCCCCTCCCACCCCACCCCCCCAAAAAAGATAAATAAATAAAATTTAAGAAGACTTGGGGGGTCAGCATTCCCATCCTTCTGACACCCTCATACCTAATGTTCTGGACCTGCTTTGAGCTGCCCTCTTGGACGCTCCGTTAGCTCAGTCTGAAGAGGGAGGGATCGTGAGCCTCACATTCCTGGGGAAAGCCTCCCACCCTTCTGACCCCAGCCCAGTTGAGAAGTTTGGGAGGTGATCCTGCGTGCCGGGGCAGGGGCTAGGAGAACACTTTTACTGAGAAGCTGGGGGCCGGTGCGGGGCATGGGTTAGAGGGAGAAGGAGTATCCACTTGCTGCCCCTTTGCTCCTCCTCACCTCGGTCCCACCAGTAACTGAATCGGGCTGCTGAAAAGCTGGAAGACAGAGCAGAGAAAGCAAGGACCCCCTCCTCACGCCCAGCAGCCTCCTTTCCATCCCAACCTCCCGGGAATTAATGAGTTAAGGCTCCATTCCCCACCTGGGAAAAACCCACAGGTGAGAGATTTCCCAGCTTGATTCAGGACAAGGCCTCTCCATGCAGACGGCAGTGGGGCGAGCTCCACACACGGCTCCTAGCCTACAGCGGGTCACCTGGACCGTGGCACAGGCCAAGTGTGCCAGAGCGGAATGGAAAGAACCCTGGTCTAGACGAGCAGCACTCAAGGGACCAGGCCTCCCGGAGCAGAAGGGACACCGTGAGGCCCAGGTGCCAGTAGGTGCGACCTGCTCACTCCTGTCCCTGTCCCTTCTCTGAGGACTTAGGGCCTTCCATGGTCTGCTCCCGGGCCTGTGAGGGCAAAAGCATCAAGAAGACTTGGGGGTGGGCTTCCCCTGGTGGTCCAGTGGGTAAGGACACCGCCTTGCAGTGCAAGGGGCGCCGGTTCGATCCCTGGCCTGGGAAGATCCCACGTGCCGCACAGTGGCTGGACTGATGTGTCCAATTACCGAGCCGGAGCTCTGGAGCGCAAGCGCCCAGAGCCGGCGCTCTGCGACAACAGAGGCCACCGCGATGGGAGCCACAGAACACAGGAGCCAAAGAACAAAGACGGATGAAAGTAGAGAAATTAAAGACCAACAGAAGTGGCCCGCCTGCTCCCCCCCCCCACCCCCCCCCCCCAAAAAAGATAAATAAATAAAATTTAAGAAGACTTGGGGGGTCAGCATTCCCATCCTTCTGACACCCTCATACCTAATGTTCTGGACCTGCTTTGAGCTGCCCTCTTGGACGCTCCGTTAGCTCAGTCTGAAGAGGGAGGGATCGTGAGCCCCTCACATTCCTGCCCTGGGAAAGCCTCCCAGCCCTCTGGAGACTGACCGGCCAGGCCCAGTGCCTGGCCCTGGCATTTCTGGTGCCAGACTGGACTGGGCAGGCAGGTAAGGCCACAGGGACTCTAGGAGGTATAAAAATTAATAATAAAATCCTCAAGTGAACCTTGAAGAAGAGCAAAGTCAGGAGGGAGCAGGGGCCCAGGAGCTGGGCCACAGGTAGGCCCCAGGTCTGTAGAGCCAGCCAAGGTTGGGCCAGCAGCCCTGGTGGCAGGACTGGGGGTGGAGGTGAGAAAAGGGGGTTGGGCAGTCAGAGCACCTCTTCCTGCTTGGATGACGCCAGCTCCAGCTCTGGATGCAGCCCCTGCGCTGAGCTACCCCCTCCCCAGCTGCCCAAACCACCTCACCTCCCACATCAACCCTCGCCCTGGGAGTCCATCAGTCTTCCCTCTCCCCAGGCCACTCTTCCTGGTCTCAGAGCAGCTTCTGCCTGCCCTAGTCACCCACCCTGGGCCTCAGCCCCACTACCGTGTGAACCCTCAGCCTGCAAATGACCACAGAGCCAGAGTGAAGAGACGACAGGAGTCAGGGCAAGGAAAAAGGCAGCACCTTGGAGGCAAGCCCCGGCAGACCCATAGAGGGTTTCCCAGCTGCAGAGTGGAATTAGCTTTTGCCATGCAGAGAGCAGCGCTCTGGGGCAGCAGAACAAAGAGGCGAGAGAGAAAGCCCCCCTTTGTCTGAGTTTGAATGCCAGGCCAGCCGGGAAGGGAGGCTTTCCCAGAGCTAAGGATATGGCCAGCCAGGCCTGCCTGCTTATTCCAGGGCCAGGGCCTCAGCCGGGCTCCCCTTCTTCCCACGACCACCCCAAATGCCCCTAACACAGTGTCGCAGCATCCATCCAGGTTTCTACCTCCAATATCTGCCACAAGCAACAAGGTCACCAGAAGGTGCCTCCCCTCCCCTCCCCAACAGCCCCACCAGGTGAGAAGCCTCACATCTTCACATCCACCTACCACCACCATCAGGCAGTCACACTCACTAGTGCCGTCACTGACAGACGTGTGTGCACACTCAACTTCCACTCACAGGGGTACAGCAAGCAGGTCACCCCCCTCTCTCACCAGCATGCACGTGGGTTCTCGGGACCCACAATCACACACAAGACAACGCTGTAGTTAAGCCAATCATTCACACTTCTCAGAGACAGACACGTGAGATACAAAAGGTAGTCTCTTAGGAGAGGCACGACCAGACACACCAGCGACATACACGAATCTGCAGACAAGGATGCACAGGCACCCAGAGCCAGGGAAGGCAGAGTAATCAATAGGGCAAGTGTGACAGGTGCCTGGCTGTCAGCAGGATCCTGGCGTGGAGGTAGAGGGCCGGGCCACTGCCTCAGGCTCCTCTCTGCCTGGGGCCCAGGGAGGACCATCAAGCCCAGGCCCCCCTTCCTGATCCTTCAGGATGGTAAAAGAGCAGCTGCCTGACCACACCCCCGACACACACCCTCCCCATTCTAGCTTCCCACCCCACCTAAGACCTCAGGATCACTGTGTAGAGGAGGGCAGGGAAGGACGGGTCGACACTGCCTGAGGCAGGCTGCAGCCACAGCCCAGCTCTAGCTGGGCCAGGGCTGCTCTTTCTCCCAGAGCCCACCTGGAGACAGCCTCATGGGGCAGAGACCTAGATGCCCTCCAGGGTCCCAGAGCAAACCCTCTGGCCAGGGGCAAGGTGAGCAGGGTAACCTCCACCCCCAGCAGTTGCAAACACGAAACTGGCCCAAGAAGTGGGATCCTGTCGCCAGAGAACATCTCTTCTTAACCCTAAACCTTCAAGACTGCAAGGAACAGAGTCCTGGGAACATTTCCAACCTCATTTCCTAGTAGTCTGGGGTATAGGGATGACACAGAGGCACAACTATGACCTGAACTCACTCACTGACTCACACACGCACTGCATAATCCTCCACAGACATAACTAGGCCTTATCTTGGGCCTTCTATGTTGAGGAAGGTTCTGAGACAGAGGTGCTCCCTGCTTATACCAGTCCCAAGATTTTCAGGAACCCCTAAACCTGAGTGCTGGAAATGGATCTGACCACCTAAACCTTAGGCTTCACATCTTCACATCCACCTACCACCACCATCAGGCAGTCACACTCACTAGTGCCGTCACTGACAGACGTGTGTGCACACTCAACTTCCACTCACAGGGGTACAGCAAGCAGGTCACCCCCCTCTCTCACCAGCATGCACGTGGGTTCTCGGGACCCACAATCACACACAAGACAACGCTGTAGTTAAGCCAATCATTCACACTTCTCAGAGACAGACACGTGAGATACAAAAGGTAGTCTCTTAGGAGAGGCACGACCAGACACACCAGCGACATACACGAATCTGCAGACAAGGATGCACAGGCACCCAGAGCCAGGGAAGGCAGAGTAATCAATAGGGCAAGTGTGACAGGTGCCTGGCTGTCAGCAGGATCCTGGCGTGGAGGTAGAGGGCCGGGCCACTGCCTCAGGCTCCTCTCTGCCTGGGGCCCAGGGAGGACCATCAAGCCCAGGCCCCCCTTCCTGATCCTTCAGGATGGTAAAAGAGCAGCTGCCTGACCACACCCCCGACACACCCTCCCCATTCTAGCTTCCCACCCCACCTAAGACCTCAGGATCACTGTGTAGAGGAGGGCAGGGAAGGACGGGTCGACACTGCCTGAGGCAGGCTGCAGCCACAGCCCAGCTCTAGCTGGGCCAGGGCTGCTCTTTCTCCCAGAGCCCACCTGGAGACAGCCTCATGGGGCAGAGACCTAGATGCCCTCCAGGGTCCCAGAGCAAACCCTCTGGCCAGGGGCAAGGTGAGCAGGGTAACCTCCACCCCCAGCAGTTGCAAACACGAAACTGGCCCAAGAAGTGGGATCCTGTCGCCAGAGAACATCTCTTCTTAACCCTAAACCTTCAAGACTGCAAGGAACAGAGTCCTGGGAACATTTCCAACCTCATTTCCTAGTAGTCTGGGGTATAGGGATGACACAGAGGCACAACTATGACCTGAACTCACTCACTGACTCACACACGCACTGCATAATCCTCCACAGACATAACTAGGCCTTATCTTGGGCCTTCTATGTTGAGGAAGGTTCTGAGACAGAGGTGCTCCCTGCTTATACCAGTCCCAAGATGCTTACAGGAACCCCTAAACCTGAGTGCTGGAAATGGATCTGACCACCTAAGGCAATCTTGGGTCCTTAGGCTTCCACAGCCCCGGGGGAGAACACACGGAAGTCTCTGTCTCGGAGAATGGTCTCAGTGGTCTACCCAGGAAGCATCCAGGCCTCAGAACAACCAGGCCTACACACTGGCTTCCCAAGGGCAGAGCGGGGCAAGGACTTTGAAGGCCTGACTCTGAGAACCCCTCCGAGTCCCCTGCTAGGCAGAAGGCCTGCTTTGGCTCCTTGCTGGGTCCCAGCTCTGGGTCACTGCACAGGTGGGTGCTTTGAGTAAGGGGCAGAGGATCAAGGTGGAGCGGAGGTTGCTGATCAGGGTTTCCTGTTTTCAGCGGCCCCAGCCCCTGCCCCTCCCCTGGGAAAAGGGAAGAGGAAGTACAAGAAGCTGAGCTGTATCTTAAGGTGTGACCCACCTTTCCACGCATCTGCTCCTGTATCTGGGAGAATTCTGTTGCCTTCATCCGTGGCACCAGCAGGGGCCCTTTAAGACAGACTCCCTCCCACAAGGGAAAAGAGGCCCAGGAAAAGGCCCCTCCTCCTGGCTGGCCTAGCCCTGGGTTCTTCCATTCAGGTTCCCCGTGGCTTGCCCCCTCCCCTGAGGGTGAGGCCCTCCAGTTCAGTAAGTCCAACTCACAGAGTGGCGCTGAGCCATTGCAGGGTTTCCAACTCCAGTGCCTTGGGACACCAGAGAGAATCTGGTGGGTCCAGGACAGGGGAGCCTGGGAAGGGATGAGACTCAGGCTGTGGGGCACAGATGCTGAGCACACAGAACTGCACATCTGGCTGTGATGCAACCCACTGCTTCTCTTCTGAGCCTGCCCACAGCAGAAGCAGGAATGAACACAACACACACACACATACATGCAGACACACATGCACATGGAGCTGCTGACAAAGTTCAGGGTCTGCTTCCATCCAGTTCCTGCCATGGGCTCAAGGACCTGCTAGTGGAAACTCCAGGGTCCACTGTGTACGTGTGCCATCCCCTACCCCGCAACCACACAGCATACAGGGGCCCTTGAGGGCAAAGCAGACACTCATAAGCACAGACCCCCATCTACAGACAGCCTTCTACTACAAACTCAGGTACAACTGTGCTTTCACCCCTAGCGAAATGAAAGACACCTGAGCACTCTGACACAGGTAAGGGCAAAGCCGTGGGTACGAGCACACCCTCACCGAGCACCCTGGCTGCTGTCCCCTCCTCTGTGCCTTTCAGCCACATCTCCACCTTTCCCCTCCTTTCGTTTTCCACTGTCAAACCCACAACACAGAACTGGACGGCTTTCCTTTCTCTGCCCTTTCCCCAGCCTCCTCCCCAGCCCTTCCATCTTTATTCATAGCAGCAGCTTCTCAATATTAGGGAAAGTCTGGGCTTTGCCTGCCCTGGGTGGGTGGGGGACACTGGGGTCTCATTTGCTCCCCTAGGCCTCTATGGATCTTCTCCTTCCCCCCAACTTCCTGTAAGAAACCAGAGGCTCTGTCCTGGCACAGAATCCCAGAGCTAGCCCATCCGATTGGAAACTAATTATACAGCAAATTTTATTTGTTATCCCTGCTCTCAGCCTGTGGCAACCCTCCTGCCTTTTGTTAGTTGTATGTGTATGCTTTTTAATTGCTGCACAGTGACTCATTCTGACTGGTCCCCACCCCCCACCCCCAACAGGAAACAGCCCCCATCTCCAACAGTGCCCTGCTCAGAGCTTCCTCATACCCAAGCTCCCCACTGGCCTTGACTAGCCTCCAGGGGCCCCCACCCCAAAACACTCCCAGTTTACCCCCATGATATCACACCCAAGCCCCAAGCTGGGGCTTCTGAGGTGGCTCAGACAGTCTCAGGCCAACCCCTTCCTTCTGGTATGACTCAACCCTGAAAGCCAGGGGACCAGGGAGGAACCTAGGAGGAGCCCCCCTCCACTGAAGGGGACGGAAGTATTGCTTCAGCCCAGCTCCACAGCCAGGCCAAGCCCAGAGGCCTGAGGGGGAAGGCGGTTTTGACATTGGCCGCTGCTGCAGGGTGTATACAATGGGAGGGGATGCGGTTCCATAATCACCCAGCCAGCAGCCCAGGGGAGCCAGCTGCCTGAAACCAGATTGCAAGGCGGCTCAACCTTAAACCCACAGGATTCTTTTTCCGTCTTCCACTTCCCCTCCCCAAATGTGGGAGGGCTGTGATAGAGGGCTAGGCTGGGAGAAAAGGGTTCAGGGTGATGAAGACATACTTTAAAGTGTGTTTCTACAGACGTGGGCAGCACACAGAAGGCAGCGATTCTCATGCATGGAGAGAGGTCTACAGGAAATAATCTGAATAGCCCCGACGCTGTCCCGTGATGCCGGTAGGGGTTCAGGCCTTGGCCTGATAGGTACCAGGAGTTCTGCTCTCCCTCCGGAAGCTCCCCCTCCAACCCCCCCATATGTTTCCAATAGGGCTTGAAACTAACATGGCTGCTTTTGTTTACCCCTTGCCAGCTTCTCAATATTAGGGAAAGTCTGGGCTTTGCCTGCCCTGGGTGGGTGGGGGACACTGGGGTCTCATTTGCTCCCCTAGGCCTCTATGGATCTTCTCCTTCCCCCCAACTTCCTGTAAGAAACCAGAGGCTCTGTCCTGGCACAGAATCCCAGAGCTAGCCCATCCGATTGGAAACTAATTATACAGCAAATTTTATTTGTTATCCCTGCTCTCAGCCTGTGGCAACCCTCCTGCCTTTTGTTAGTTGTATGTGTATGCTTTTTAATTGCTGCACAGTGACTCATTCTGACTGGTCCCCACCCCCCACCCCCAACAGGAAACAGCCCCCATCTCCAACAGTGCCCTGCTCAGAGCTTCCTCATACCCAAGCTCCCCACTGGCCTTGACTAGCCTCCAGGGGCCCCCACCCCAAAACACTCCCAGTTTACCCCCATGATATCACACCCAAGCCCCAAGCTGGGGCTTCTGAGGTGGCTCAGACAGTCTCAGGCCAACCCCTTCCTTCTGGTATGACTCAACCCTGAAAGCCAGGGGACCAGGGAGGAACCTAGGAGGAGCCCCTCCACTAAAGGGGGACGGAAGTATTGCTTCAGCCCAGCTCCACAGCCAGGCCAAGCCCAGAGGCCTGAGGGGGAAGGCGGTTTTGACATTGGCCGCTGCTGCAGGGTGTATACAATGGGAGGGGATGCGGTTCCATAATCACCCAGCCAGCAGCCCAGGGGAGCCAGCTGCCTGAAACCAGATTGCAAGGCGGCTCAACCTTAAACCCACAGGATTCTTTTTCCGTCTTCCACTTCCCCTCCCCAAATGTGGGAGGGCTGTGATAGAGGGCTAGGCTGGGAGAAAAGGGTTCAGGGTGATGAAGACATACTTTAAAGTGTGTTTCTACAGACGTGGGCAGCACACAGAAGGCAGCGATTCTCATGCATGGAGAGAGGTCTACAGGAAATAATCTGAATAGCCCCGACGCTGTCCCGTGATGCCGGTAGGGGTTCAGGCCTTGGCCTGATAGGTACCAGGAGTTCTGCTCTCCCTCCGGAAGCTCCCCCTCCAACCCCCCCATATGTTTCCAATAGGGCTTGAAACTAACATGGCTGCTTTTGTTTACTTCCTCATTGGTATGCCAGCATCATGGATCATGTCAGCCACAGCAGCGGCACCAGGACACTCATTACATAAACAGCAGCTGGAGAAGCAGGACCTGGGTCACTGCCTTTAGTGACTTCCCGTAGGGCCTACGGAAACAGCGCTGGGGGAGGGAGCTGCCGCGCAAAACAGAAAAGCCAACAGCCAAACTCTACCCCTGACAGTCCCACACCTCAATTCTTTAAATGATTCACAAGATGGACCCTGTGAGCACAGGTGCAGGAATGTCTCAAGTAGCCATGGGGACCCTTCTTCCCAGGACCTTGCCTCTAAACTTACAGAGTAGAACTCTTAAGGTCACAAGAGTCAGCCTGTCTGGATGGGTGGTCCCATGGTCCCAGGCAGGCGGTAGGAAAGGCGGGGAGGGAGAGGAGAGAGAGAGAGAGAGAGAGTGTGTGTGTGTCTGAGTGTGTGTCTGTGTGTGTGTGTGTAGGGTACTTGCCCGGATCTCATTCCTCCGGATCTCCACGTCGCACACCGAGTGTCCCTGATGCGCGCCGCTGTAGTAGCAGCAGTACTGGCACACGGCCACCTGCTCGGCCTCGCAGTGGTAAAGGCGGTAGGCGTTGTGTTGCGGGCAGCTCCAGGCCCGCACGTCGTCCGCCTCCACCAGGAGGTGCCCGCGGGCGGTGGAGGGCTGCTGCAGGTGCGTCTGCACGTGGGACTGGCAGCAGGGCGCCTCGCAGCGCAGGCAGACCTTCTGCGCCGGCAACGGGGGGCCGCGGCGGCAGAACACGCAGTGCAGCGCCGCCGGCGGCTTCTCCACGTGCAGGGCGTTGAACTTCTCCACGATGTTGGTGAGCTTCAGGTTCTTCTCCAGGCCCGGCTTCTGGTTGTAGGCCTGGTTGCACTCCGGGCAGCGCACCAGGCCGCTGTCCTTGGCCCACGCCTCACCGATGCAGCCCCGACAGAAGTTGTGTTTACACGGCAACTGCACCGGCTCCACGAAGACATGCAGGCAGATGGGGCAGATGAGCTCCTCCTCGAAGCAGTTCTTCCAATTCTCCGCCATGGCGGCTGCGGACAGGGGGCCCGGGCAGGTCTCCCCAACTCCCAGACCTGGGGGGTCCGTCCGGTGCAGCGGTAGGCCCACTAAGCCCCGGGCGGCCCCGACACTGTCTCAGTCACCAGCGCCTTCCGCGCGCCCGCCCCCCAGAGGAGGGAGCCTCGGTCCTCACGGAGCGCGCGCAGCCGGCTGCGTCTCCTCCTCCTCCTCCTCCTCCCGAGCGCCTAGCGGGAGGCGGCGGACTGCGCCAGGGCCGCGGCCGGGGCACCAGCCCTGGAGGGGAGCGCCGGGGTCCAAATTCCATATAAGAGGCCGCCTCTTGGTCGGCGCGGCTAGGGCAGCGGCGGCCCGCGGCCTGCACTCGGGCCCGCGCCTGACATTGGGGCGCGCCCCAAGGCGGACTGAGCCCGGGAGCCGCACACTTCCTCCAGCGACGGCGACGGCGACGGCAATGGTGGCTCTTTCCCGGCTCTCCGGCGCCGCGCCTCCCTCGCCTCGTCCGGGGTCTGAGAGGCAAGGGGAGCGACTGCGGCCGCGCCAAGGGCTGCTAAATCCGGACCGGGCGGGCTAGGCGAGCCGGTTCCCGGGCCGCGGCCCGGGCGCCCACCAGCTGGTGCCCGCGGGCGGTGGAGGGCTGCTGCAGGTGCGTCTGCACGTGGGACTGGCAGCAGGGCGCCTCGCAGCGCAGGCAGACCTTCTGCGCCGGCAACGGGGGGCCGCGGCGGCAGAACACGCAGTGCAGCGCCGCCGGCGGCTTCTCCACGTGCAGGGCGTTGAACTTCTCCACGATGTTGGTGAGCTTCAGGTTCTTCTCCAGGCCCGGCTTCTGGTTGTAGGCCTGGTTGCACTCCGGGCAGCGCACCAGGCCGCTGTCCTTGGCCCACGCCTCACCGATGCAGCCCCGACAGAAGTTGTGTTTACACGGCAACTGCACCGGCTCCACGAAGACATGCAGGCAGATGGGGCAGATGAGCTCCTCCTCGAAGCAGTTCTTCCAATTCTCCGCCATGGCGGCTGCGGACAGGGGGCCCGGGCAGGTCTCCCCAACTCCCAGACCTGGGGGGTCCGTCCGGTGCAGCGGTAGGCCCACTAAGCCCCGGGCGGCCCCGACACTGTCTCAGTCACCAGCGCCTTCCGCGCGCCCGCCCCCCAGAGGAGGGAGCCTCGGTCCTCACGGAGCGCGCGCAGCCGGCTGCGTCTCCTCCTCCTCCTCCTCCTCCCGAGCGCCTAGCGGGAGGCGGCGGACTGCGCCAGGGCCGCGGCCGGGGCACCAGCCCTGGAGGGGAGCGCCGGGGTCCAAATTCCATATAAGAGGCCGCCTCTTGGTCGGCGCGGCTAGGGCAGCGGCGGCCCGCGGCCTGCACTCGGGCCCGCGCCTGACATTGGGGCGCGCCCCAAGGCGGACTGAGCCCGGGAGCCGCACACTTCCTCCAGCGACGGCGACGGCGACGGCAATGGTGGCTCTTTCCCGGCTCTCCGGCGCCGCGCCTCCCTCGCCTCGTCCGGGGTCTGAGAGGCAAGGGGAGCGACTGCGGCCGCGCCAAGGGCTGCTAAATCCGGACCGGGCGGGCTAGGCGAGCCGGTTCCCGGGCCGCGGCCCGGGCGCCCACCAGCTGGTCGGCCGTCTGCGGGTGTGGACTGCGGGGCGCAGGCGGGCCGACTCCGGGACGCTGCGCGAACGCAGGGGCAGTCATTCAGATGAAATTCCAGTCCCCGGCCAGAGACACCAGCCCGCCTCTGCCTTCCTCCTCCCTTCACAAATAGAAACGGAAGGGGGAGGGAGAGAAGTGGAAAAAAAAAAAAAGCCAACCAGAAAGGGAGGGAGGAGAAGCCCCGGCGGAGCTCCGGACTGACCCCCTCGTCTCTACTTCTGCGCTCCCCCAAGGCCCGGGCGCCCCCGCCGCGGAGAGACCCCGCTCTCCGTCTCCGCGCTGGGCGGGCGCCCCGGCTCTGCCGAGGAAAACAAGGATTGATCAAACTAGAAAGGAATTTTTCTCAACTGCTAATGAACAGGAGGCTCGGCTCCCGGCCCTCCCCTCCCCCCGGCCCGGCCCTCCCCCTTCGCCACCCCGGCCCCCCTTCCCCCCCACTTTCTTTTCTTCTCGGCCTCTGCTCCGGCCTTCGGGGCTGTGGTCGGAGCCAGCCCGCGGCGGCGGAGCCGGGCCGAGCCAGCCGAGCCAGCCGGGCCGGGCTGCCTCCCTCAGCGCCCAGCCATCTTGGGCTCCCGGCGGCCGCTGCAGTGGCGGCCGGGGGTCCGAGCGCGCTCGCTGGAGGGTCCTACAGCGTTCTTGCTATCTTTTTTTTTTTTTTTTTGGTGGTATTTCCTTTTTTTTTTATAAGGGGAGGGCTGGCGGCCTCCCTCAAATTAGAAGACAGGGGAGAAAATGCCAAGTCCCGATTTCTCTCCACCTCTGCTCCACCCACCCCGGTTCTTTCCAGAAAATAAAAAAAGATTAGAATTGGAAGAAGTCCGCAGAAAGGGGAGCGCCCGCGGCCCCCGGCTGCTGCCCAGGTGACGCGTCCGGGGCGGGCCCGCGCCAGTCGCTCTGCCGGTGGATCCGTTTGTCCGCCTGCTGCTTCTCAACTGGGGGGAGGGCACTCCGGGCAGGGTCTCCGCAGCGGCCGTCGCCTAAGAGCTTTATCCTCAGATCAAAAAAAAAAAAAGGAAAAAAAAAAAGCCCTAACACTCTCATCACAGCCACCTTCAGCCATCTTGCGCGTATTATTATTTGGCTCGGCCGGGCCCCCCCCCCACCAGCTGCCCCACTGCGGGGCGCAGGCGGGCCGACTCCGGGACGCTGCGCGAACGCAGGGGCAGTCATTCAGATGAAATTCCAGTCCCCGGCCAGAGACACCAGCCCGCCTCTGCCTTCCTCCTCCCTTCACAAATAGAAACGGAAGGGGGAGGGAGAGAAGTGGAAAAAAAAAAAAAGCCAACCAGAAAGGGAGGGAGGAGAAGCCCCGGCGGAGCTCCGGACTGACCCCCTCGTCTCTACTTCTGCGCTCCCCCAAGGCCCGGGCGCCCCCGCCGCGGAGAGACCCCGCTCTCCGTCTCCGCGCTGGGCGGGCGCCCCGGCTCTGCCGAGGAAAACAAGGATTGATCAAACTAGAAAGGAATTTTTCTCAACTGCTAATGAACAGGAGGCTCGGCTCCCGGCCCTCCCCTCCCCCCGGCCCGGCCCTCCCCCTTCGCCACCCCGGCCCCCCTTCCCCCCCACTTTCTTTTCTTCTCGGCCTCTGCTCCGGCCTTCGGGGCTGTGGTCGGAGCCAGCCCGCGGCGGCGGAGCCGGGCCGAGCCAGCCGAGCCAGCCGGGCCGGGCTGCCTCCCTCAGCGCCCAGCCATCTTGGGCTCCCGGCGGCCGCTGCAGTGGCGGCCGGGGGTCCGAGCGCGCTCGCTGGAGGGTCCTACAGCGTTCTTGCTATCTTTTTTTTTTTTTTTTTTGTGTTTTTTTCCTTTTTTTTTATAAGGGGAGGGCTGGCGGCCTCCCTCAAATTAGAAGACAGGGGAGAAAATGCCAAGTCCCGATTTCTCTCCACCTCTGCTCCACCCACCCCGGTTCTTTCCAGAAAATAAAAAAAGATTAGAATTGGAAGAAGTCCGCAGAAAGGGGAGCGCCCGCGGCCCCCGGCTGCTGCCCAGGTGACGCGTCCGGGGCGGGCCCGCGCCAGTCGCTCTGCCGGTGGATCCGTTTGTCCGCCTGCTGCTTCTCAACTGGGGGGAGGGCACTCCGGGCAGGGTCTCCGCAGCGGCCGTCGCCTAAGAGCTTTATCCTCAGATCAAAAAAAAAAAAAGGAAAAAAAAAAAGCCCTAACACTCTCATCACAGCCACCTTCAGCCATCTTGCGCGTATTATTATTTCAGGAATAATCTGTTTAATAAAAATAGCTGCCTCTCTAGCCCCCTCCCCCTCATCCTGGGCTCCCCTCCCCCTTTTAATAATAATCTCGATAATAAAAATGATCTGTGGGCCAGGCAGTCCACGGCTGCTTTTCCTGCCCCAGCTCGCTCGGGCTTCGGCTCGCCTTCCCCTAGGAAGGAGACGGGGAGGGGGACTCGCAGCTAGGGGTGAGGGTTCGTCCCTGCTGCCCGCCCGTCGAGCCCCTCCGCTTTAGCAGGAAGAGAAGGAAGCCCTCGCCACTACCGCGCTGTTGCAAGGACGGCAGGCGGGGGAAGGGCCCCGATTCGCCGGACCGGCTGGAGGGGTACTCAAGGCTCCCCGATCTTTTCGCCACAGCTTGGCCTCGGAGTCTGAGCCCGGGAATGGGGAGGATACAATGAACTCGGAGCAGAGTGCGGCTGGCAGGGTGGAGACGCAAGCGGACTGTGGTGAGCCGGAGTTCCGAGCTAGCGCGGAGAGAGGCGGAGGCGGGAGGGTGGTGTCCCTACATCAAGGCCGGTCCCGCTACTCCGCGAGGGTGGCGGGGGGGAAACAGGGAGGAGTAGGCGAGGAGAAAGCTGCAGCGTTACGGCGACGCCTGTAATCAGCACCCGCTGGTTCTGCCCACCCGGCACTG
Source organism: Tragulus kanchil (assembly GCA_022376925.1). Taxonomy (NCBI): domain Eukaryota; kingdom Metazoa; phylum Chordata; class Mammalia; order Artiodactyla; family Tragulidae; genus Tragulus; species Tragulus kanchil. The sequence continues at coordinate 139,655,537 of JAIOJX010000005.1, forward strand.
GAGAAATAAGCGGACAGGGCAGGGGGAGGCGGGGGCGGGGCGTATTGTCCGGAAGTGTTATTACAGTTGCTGGGGCTCCTGGCTCCTCCCCCTTTCCCTGTCTGGAATTAGGGGCTGTTCCGGAGATTGTTCCTGCTATTGGTCTCCAAGCCGAGACTCCGCCTCTTTAAGGCGGGGTAACTCCAGGGCCTCACGTGACTTGCACTAACTTCGGTACACTAAACATTGGGGATGGGGGCCGAGTTTCTCTGCTTCTTAAAAGGGACATGATAATCCGTTTGTCCGCCTGCTGCTTCTCAACTGGGGGGAGGGCACTCCGGGCGGGGTCTCCGCAGCGGCCGTCGCCTAAGGGCTTTATCCTCGGATCAAAAAAAAAGGAAAAAAAAAAAGCCCTAACACTCTCATCACAGCCACCTTCAGCCATCTTGCGCGTATTATTATTTCAGGAATAATCTGTTTAATAAAAATAGCTGCCTCTCTAGCCCCCTCCCCCTCATCCTGGGCTCCCCTCCCCCTTTTAATAATAATCTCGATAATAAAAATGATCTGTGGGCCAGGCAGTCCACGGCTGCTTTTCCTGCCCCAGCTCGCTCGGGCTTCGGCTCGCCTTCCCCTAGGAAGGAGACGGGGAGGGGGACTCGCAGCTAGGGGTGAGGGTTCGTCCCTGCTGCCCGCCCGTCGAGCCCCTCCGCTTTAGCAGGAAGAGAAGGAAGCCCTCGCCACTACCGCGCTGTTGCAAGGACGGCAGGCGGGGGAAGGGCCCCGATTCGCCGGACCGGCTGGAGGGGTACTCAAGGCTCCCCGATCTTTTCGCCACAGCTTGGCCTCGGAGTCTGAGCCCGGGAATGGGGAGGATACAATGAACTCGGAGCAGAGTGCGGCTGGCAGGGTGGAGACGCAAGCGGACTGTGGTGAGCCGGAGTTCCGAGCTAGCGCGGAGAGAGGCGGAGGCGGGAGGGTGGTGTCCCTACATCAAGGCCGGTCCCGCTACTCCGCGAGGGTGGCGGGGGGGAAACAGGGAGGAGTAGGCGAGGAGAAAGCTGCAGCGTTACGGCGACGCCTGTAATCAGCACCCGCTGGTTCTGCCCACCCGGCACTGGAGAAATAAGCGGACAGGGCAGGGGGAGGCGGGGGCGGGGCGTATTGTCCGGAAGTGTTATTACAGTTGCTGGGGCTCCTGGCTCCTCCCCCTTTCCCTGTCTGGAATTAGGGGCTGTTCCGGAGATTGTTCCTGCTATTGGTCTCCAAGCCGAGACTCCGCCTCTTTAAGGCGGGGTAACTCCAGGGCCTCACGTGACTTGCACTAACTTCGGTACACTAAACATTGGGGATGGGGGCCGAGTTTCTCTGCTTCTTAAAAGGGACATGATAATGCTGCTGAGTGGGACCGCATCTTCCTGGGCCTCTTCACCCGTAGCTCTTTTTACCTGAGAGGGAAAGGAGGGTTTGTCAATTGGCTCCTGTCTGATGGAAGTCGGCAGCAAATTGCAAAGGGTTATTAAAGTGCAGCAATTTCCCAGTATCCTCAATACTTTTATCTACATTTCTTCTTTTTTAATTAATATTATTTATTTATTTTTGGCTACCCAGGGAAACATGTGACATCCTAGTTTCTCCACCGGGGATGGAAGCGAGGAGTCTTAACCACTGGATTGCTAGGGAATTCCATTCCCTACATTTTTGACGCTTAAAACTACCAAGCAAAATATGCATTATTACGCTCTTCAATTAATAAGAAAATGGAGGTTTGAACAATTGGAGTCAACCTGTCAGTTAACAAATATTTAACAAAAGTCTCACGCACCAGGCATTTTTCTAGACTCTGGGGATTCCCTGGAAAGCATATACGAAAAAGAAATTTTTAAAATTAAATGTGTAGGATAATGTCTGTGAGAGAAAGGGACTCACACAGTACTCTTAGAAAGTGACATTTGAGCTGAGACCTGAATGTTCAGGAGGAGTCTGGCAAGTGACAACCTGGGAAAAGAGTGCTTTGGGGTGGGCTGTGTGCTCAGTTGTGTTGCGACCTAATGGACTGTAGGCCACCCGGTTCCTGTGTCCATGGAATTTTCCAGGCAAGAATACTGGAGCGGGTTGCCATTTCCTGCTCCAGGGAAGCTTCCAGACCCAGGGATCAAACGCATCTCCTGCTTGGCGGGTGGATTCTTTACCACTGAGCCACCTGGGAAGCCCAAAGAGCACTTCAGTCAGAGGGAAAAGCAAATGCAAAAGCAATGAATCAGACATGTTCTGGGGGAGAAAGAAGCCCTGTGGTGAGGAAGAGGCCAGGTAGGGAGGAGAACACACAGGGTCATGGTGAGGAGTTTAGGCTTGAAGCTGGTTGTGAGAACTACTATATTTGGGATAAATTTCAGAAGTAGAACCAAATTAGATATGGGGTGAAAAGGAATCAACACATGATAGTAATAGGGTAGGAATGGGATCAAGATATGCTTATCACTGTATGCATGTAGAATATCCTTCTGAATTTAGGATCTGGGCCTTAACAAGAGTGGCTGGGTGATGGGGCCATTTACCCAAAAGCAGAGAACTGGAGAGGATTAGGTTTGGGTGGAGAAATTTTTCAGTAGTTCTAGGTTATGTTTGAATTGGTTTAGCTATCCCAGTGGAAATCCTAGAGAAGACAATTATATATACAGACGCAGGGGAGGTTTGTGCTGGAGATTATAGATTTGAAATTCAAGAATGATTCTGTTCCTTACTCAGCCATAAAAAGAAAGTCATTTGAGTCAGTTCTAATGAGGTGGATGAATCTAGAACCTATTATACAGAGTGAAATATGTCAGAGAGAGAAAGATAAATATTGAATACTGTCATATATGGAATCTAGAAAGATGGTGCTGATAAATGTATATGCAAGCAGCAATGGAGAGGCAGACATGGAAAGGCAGATTTATGGACATTACGGTGAGGGAAGGGAACATGCTGTGGGACTAGGGGATCTCCAACAGGGGCTCTGTGGCGACCTGAGGGGTGGGATAAGGAGGGATATGGGGCAGAGGTTCAGTGGGGGGTGACACATGTATACCTGTGGCGGATACAGGTTGATATGTGGCAGTAAACAACAAAACTCTGTAAAAAAAAAAAATTAATTTTTTTAAGAAAGAGTGATTATGTTCTAAATGGTAGAGCAGAGATTCAAACCCAGTTCAAAATGACCCTTGAATCTTTGATCATTCCATAAAACCAGAGAGCCTCTCTCCTTCAGGCCCTTCATCTCCTTGTTCCTGATTGAGGAGAGGATAGGGTGGCAGGGTGGCTAATATGAGTCCTTCAAGGACACAACATGTATCTTTTAGTAGTTTGCATCTACTTACATGGGAAGTCCTATGCTGAATCTATGCATGCATGCATGAATATCTGAGTAAATAAACATGGAGCAAGTGACTTTCAAGCACTAATCCTCAATTCCATGGCTGAAAGATGGTCCAAAGCAACAAGGTCTAGATTGGAGCTGTTGGAGCATCCTTCTCTGCTCTCCTCACCTAGGACCCTCAGATCGGAAGGATTCCACTAATTTAGCACCCTTCTAGAAGGTTCCCCTTGACCTCTATAACATATCATTTTCTTCACATCTTTCTAACCATGGACTTTTCCAATTTCCATCTCATAAATATTGGCTGCCTTCCACACTCTTCTCTTATGAACCTATACCTGCTCCCTCATTTACTCCTGAGGCTTTATCACTGTCTATTTACTGATGACTCTCCCATCAGTCTCCAGCTTAGGTCTTCAACTTCCTGGCTGCAGATCCAGGTAGCCAACTCTGCTGTCCACCCCAATGTACCACAGACACCTTGAATTCAATGTACTGGAAAGGAAAAATCTTTTATTTTCTTTACTTTTCAAACCTGCTGCCCCTTCAAGATGTTGGCAGATCTTGATTACTTCTTAAGCTCTTCCCAATTTCACCACAAACTCTTGCCTAATTATTTCAGTAGATCCTGGCTGGTTTCTGCCCTATGTCCTGGAGTCAGTTTTCAACTGCAGAGCCAGAATAACCTTTGAAAAATGTATCAGGTTGTGTTACTCTTCTGCTTGCTCATCCAATGACTTCCCACTTCCACCAGAATAAAGTCAAAGTTTCAAAGTTTTAGAATTGCCTGCAAGGTCCTACCTAATCTGGCCGCCGTATAAGTGATCTCCTACCACCTCCTTTCATTCTGCTCCTGGCTTCCCCACTGTTCCTCCAATACACCTGGCATGTCTCCTATGCCACACCCCTCCAGGCTCTTCGCAGTTGCACCTCACTTTGCTAAGCCCATCTTCCCTTAGCCATCCCTACTGCGCCCGTCTTCCTCTCACTGAGATCCTTTATTCAAATGACGCCTAGGCAATGAGGTCTTTCCTGACTTCCATGTTTTAAAATGTGTCCCTCCTCCTAGTCCTCACTGTCTCCCCTGTTGTGTTTCTCCTCCATAGCACATAGCTCCATGTACTATGTCTTCTACTTTTAAAAATACTATCTTCCATCACCAAAATATAATACCCGTGAAAGGAAGGATTTTCTTTAATGCCGTATCCCCAGTGGGACCTAGCACATAGCAGGTGCTCAATAAATACTTGTTGAATCAATTGTGCTTAGTTACTCACTGTGTCAGACTCTTTGCAACCCTGTGGACTGTAGCACGCCAGGCTCCTCTGTCCATGGGGATTTTCCAGGCAAGAAGACTCGAGTGGGTTGGCATGTCTTCCTCTAGGGGATCTTCCTTAATGAATCCCATTCTCTCCATTCCTATGGCTTCTACTCTAATCTAGGCTTGACTGGTCACCTTGCCTCCAGTCTAGCTCTCTTTCTGTAGCAGGTAGGGAGGTGGTCCTACTGTGAACGCTGTAAGACTTAAGCAGTCTACTCTGGGCAATTTGAGCTTCATGGTTCCCAAGAAGACTTTTGGGACTTTGCCCCTGTTGTTCTGTTTGCCTGGAGAGCTTTTCAAAGTACAGCACCCCGCCCCCTTTTGCCCAGTTCATCCTTAAGCATCAGGTTTTGACTTAGATGTCACTGCTGTCACTTCTTGTCACTTCTTGCTGGAAGCCCCTGTTGGGCCTCCCATTGTAGTGGCTTCTCTAGCTGCTGAGCACCGGCTCTGGGTGCACGCACCCCAGAGCACCAGCTCTTAATTGAACACACCAGTCCAGCCGCTCCATGGCAAGTGAGATCTTCCCGAGCAAGGGATCGAACCGGTGCCCCTTACATGCAAGGTGGATTCTACCCACTGGACCACCGGGGAAGCCCTGGAAGCCTTTTTTAATCTCCCCAGAATGGCTTGGGCACCTTCTCTGTGTTCACACCCTGGGGGGTGTGTGTGTGTGGGGGGGGGTGCACTCAGTTGCTCAGTCATGTCCTACTCTTTGTGGCTCCACAGACTATAACCCACCAGGCTCCTCTGTCCATGGAATTTTCCAGGCAAGAATACTGGAACAGGTTACCATTTCCCGAGGGAATCGTCCCAACTCAGGGGTTCTTTATCACTCGTGCCACCTGGGAAGCCCTTTAATAAAGTATTACCACTAACTGAGCAAGTACTATGATCCTTGCAAAAACTCTGGGAGGGACTTTCCTGGCAGTTCAGTGGCTAAGACTCCATGGTCCCAAAGCAGGAGACCCAGGTTTGTTCCCTAGTCAGGGAACTAGAGCCCACATGCCACAACTAAAGAGCCTACATGCTGCAACTAAGATCCAGCACAGCCAAAATAAATCAATAAATACTAAAGGAAAAAATCCTCTAGGAAATGAGTATCCACTGTCACATGAAGAAACTGAGGCATAGCTGAGCTAACGTGTCTAAAGGCAGATGATATGTGGTGAGCTGAGGTGGAACAGAGAGCAGCTTGCTGCCTTTCTCCCGCTGAACTGCAGCTTGTCCAGCTTCCCCCTCTGCTCTGTGTGCACCTGAAGGCTGGGCCTGCGAAGAGCCTCCCTGCACATAGCCAAGTGCCTGCTGCATGCTAGGTCAAAGGACAAGCCCGACATATTTTCTAGTTCGAACAGCTCCCCCGGTGTTATCGTAGCGGCTCGGGCTCAGCATTGCTCAGGTGGCCTTCTTCTGTCTTGTCAAGGCCGAGACCCAGGCGCTCCATTCTCTTTCCTTCCCCTGCTTTCAGTCCTGAGCTGGAGTGCGGGTGGCAGTGGTGAAATCGGAAAAACAGCGTCCCTTCTCTTAGTCCTCTGGTCCCAGTAGGCCGCTGTTCTCATCACGACCCCCCTCAAAGTCTCCCTTGCCCCTCGAGGTCCTCAGAAGCTGCACTCCCACAAACCAGGGACACCCACAGTCTTCTCGCCCTCCCCTCATCCTGCCCTTGTTAAATGTTAGTAGCTTAGTGTCTTGACTTTTCGTGACCCCATGGACTGTACCCTGCCAGGCTCCTCTATCCATGGGATTTCCCAGGCAAGAATCCTGGAGTGGGTGGCCATTTCCTTCTCCCATTCTGCCCTTAGCTCTCTCCCAAAGACTTCCTGCCCTGAGGAGGAGCAGGGGCTGGTTAGTCTCCTCCACTAACCTGACTAATTCTCAAGGGGACCTGAGATGCGCCCCTCCCAGACCACATCCTGCCCTACCCTGCTGTCCTGGGACACTTCTGTCCCTTCTCCTGCCTAGCTAATCACCCGCCCCTTACCCTGTGATGGCCTCCCCACCTCAGAGCCTGGCAGGCTGTGTTGAGTCACTCATTTCCAGCATGCACTCTGCTTCTAGTCAGGCCAGTTTGGCAAATCTCTCAGGCTCCCCAACTCCACAGGCTTGGAGCCCGTGGGCTCCCCTCCCTGGGTCCCCTGACTCCGCAAGTGGGGTGTCTACCTGGAGGAATGTGTAGACTTTTTGGGGAAGACGTGAAAGATCATGTGGAAGATCCCTCCCCTCCCTACATCTCAGGGTAGAGTCTCTGCTCTAGGCCCAGGAACTCTTTTCTTTCCAGAAACAAGCCCAGCCTACTTCTGTCTTTCAGAACCACCCAAGTACAGAATCTCCCTATCCTGTTTTCTCTGGGGCAAGAACTTCACCCTGACCCTGGGTCCTTCCAGGCTAGTCAGATGAGGAGGATTAGATAAGCACTCCACCCCCAGTCTCCAAGGAGAAAGGGGAAGGGGTGTGGCCTGGGCCACCCCTGGGTAGTCAGCTTGGCTCCAGACCCTTCCAGCTGCCTGGTTCTGACTGCCAGAGAGGCAGAGGGCCCCAGACAGGACCTGCCCCACTGCCTTGGGCCTTCTTCTGTCTTGTCAAGGCCGAGACCCAGGCGCTCCATTCTCTTTCCTTCCCCTGCTTTCAGTCCTGAGCTGGAGTGCGGGTGGCAGTGGTGAAATCGGAAAAACAGCGTCCCTTCTCTTAGTCCTCTGGTCCCAGTAGGCCGCTGTTCTCATCACGACCCCCCGCAAAGTCTCCCTTGCCCCTCGAGGTCCTCAGAGCTGCACTCCCACAAACCAGGGACACCCACAGTCTTCTCGCCCTCCCCTCATCCTGCCCTTGTTAAATGTTAGTAGCTTAGTGTCTTGACTTTTCGTGACCCCATGGACTGTACCCTGCCAGGCTCCTCTATCCATGGGATTTCCCAGGCAAGAATCCTGGAGTGGGTGGCCATTTCCTTCTCCCATTCTGCCCTTAGCTCTCTCCCAAAGACTTCCTGCCCTGAGGAGGAGCAGGGGCTGGTTAGTCTCCTCCACTAACCTGACTAATTCTCAAGGGGACCTGAGATGCGCCCCTCCCAGACCACATCCTGCCCTACCCTGCTGTCCTGGGACACTTCTGTCCCTTCTCCTGCCTAGCTAATCACCCGCCCCTTACCCTGTGATGGCCTCCCCACCTCAGAGCCTGGCAGGCTGTGTTGAGTCACTCATTTCCAGCATGCACTCTGCTTCTAGTCAGGCCAGTTTGGCAAATCTCTCAGGCTCCCCAACTCCACAGGCTTGGAGCCCGTGGGCTCCCCTCCCTGGGTCCCCTGACTCCGCAAGTGGGGTGTCTACCTGGAGGAATGTGTAGACTTTTGGAGAAGACGTGAAAGATCATGTGGAAGATCCCTCCCCTCCCTACATCTCAGGGTAGAGTCTCTGCTCTAGGCCCAGGAACTCTTTTCTTTCCAGAAACAAGCCCAGCCTACTTCTGTCTTTCAGAACCACCCAAGTACAGAATCTCCCTATCCTGTTTTCTCTGGGGCAAGAACTTCACCCTGACCCTGGGTCCTTCCAGGCTAGTCAGATGAGGAGGATTAGATAAGCACTCCACCCCCAGTCTCCAAGGAGAAAGGGGAAGGGGTGTGGCCTGGGCCACCCCTGGGTAGTCAGCTTGGCTCCAGACCCTTCCAGCTGCCTGGTTCTGACTGCCAGAGAGACAGAGGGCCCCAGACAGGACCTGCCCCACTGCCTTGGGTGGGGGTGGGGGCAGGGGCCAGCCACAGTTCAGCAGGAGGTCACAGAGGAAGGCGGCGGAGTGACCTCCCCCTAAGGCAGGTCCTGCAGCTGTGACTGCTTCTCATAGAGAACGGGGAGGGGAGCTAAGAGCCCTTCACAGGAGCAACCCCCTGCCCCGGCCCTCTCAGGCTGCCCCAGGACCTCTGCGGAACCTCCCTCCCGGGTGCTACAGCTCCAGCCTGAGGACTGGAAGAAAGGGCCCTGCTACTCCACAGGACGGACAAGCAGGCCCAGGAGGACAGAAAAGAATGTATGAGGGCTCAGAGCAGTCCTGAGGGCTTGTGACCCAGTCTAGGGGCAGACAGCCTTCCTGTCTGCCTCTCAGGGCCCAGGCTGTTGCCATCTCCCCCTTGAGCACTAGACTCTGCTCTGCCACCCCAGGCTCTGGAGAGACCCACCTGCCTCCTCCCCCAGATCAGAGGCCCAGAGGATTTCACAGGAAGGCTGGGCTCGCCTCTGCGTCACCCAGTGTGCCGGTTCTGAGCCTGGTCCCAGGCCCTGGATTAGGAGGTTGAATGTAGGTGGCTGCTGGGTGGGGGTCCTGCCTCATGCCCTTGCTGAAAGGGGTGTAAGGACTCCAAACTAGCCCTGAGAAAGAACCCCCTTCCCAAGGGAATGGGCTTTTCTGCTGAGAGGAGGGGAGAAGAATGAAGCAGAGGAGAGGGTCTTTATGTGTACCTTTGGAGAAGACGTGAAAGATCATGTGGAAGATCCCTCCCCTCCCTACATCTCAGGGTAGAGTCTCTGCTCTAGGCCCAGGAACTCTTTTCTTTCCAGAAACAAGCCCAGCCTACTTCTGTCTTTCAGAACCACCCAAGTACAGAATCTCCCTATCCTGTTTTCTCTGGGGCAAGAACTTCACCCTGACCCTGGGTCCTTCCAGGCTAGTCAGATGAGGAGGATTAGATAAGCACTCCACCCCCAGTCTCCAAGGAGAAAGGGGAAGGGGTGTGGCCTGGGCCACCCCTGGGTAGTCAGCTTGGCTCCAGACCCTTCCAGCTGCCTGGTTCTGACTGCCAGAGAGACAGAGGGCCCCAGACAGGACCTGCCCCACTGCCTTGGGTGGGGGTGGGGGCAGGGGCCAGCCACAGTTCAGCAGGAGGTCACAGAGGAAGGCGGCGGAGTGACCTCCCCCTAAGGCAGGTCCTGCAGCTGTGACTGCTTCTCATAGAGAACGGGGAGGGGAGCTAAGAGCCCTTCACAGGAGCAACCCCCTGCCCCGGCCCTCTCAGGCTGCCCCAGGACCTCTGCGGAACCTCCCTCCCGGGTGCTACAGCTCCAGCCTGAGGACTGGAAGAAAGGGCCCTGCTACTCCACAGGACGGACAAGCAGGCCCAGGAGGACAGAAAAGAATGTATGAGGGCTCAGAGCAGTCCTGAGGGCTTGTGACCCAGTCTAGGGGCAGACAGCCTTCCTGTCTGCCTCTCAGGGCCCAGGCTGTTGCCATCTCCCCCTTGAGCACTAGACTCTGCTCTGCCACCCCAGGCTCTGGAGAGACCCACCTGCCTCCTCCCCCAGATCAGAGGCCCAGAGGATTTCACAGGAAGGCTGGGCTCGCCTCTGCGTCACCCAGTGTGCCGGTTCTGAGCCTGGTCCCAGGCCCTGGATTAGGAGGTTGAATGTAGGTGGCTGCTGGGTGGGGGTCCTGCCTCATGCCCTTGCTGAAAGGGGTGTAAGGACTCCAAACTAGCCCTGAGAAAGAACCCCCTTCCCAAGGGAATGGGCTTTTCTGCTGAGAGGAGGGGAGAAGAATGAAGCAGAGGAGAGGGTCTTTATCCACTCACTCATCACCCCAGACTGTTTCACCTCCTACCCCTTGACCTTAGAGGAATTCAAGACCAGTGAGAGAGCCTGTCCCTGTGGAGTCATTTCTGCATGACTGAAGAGTCACTGCTGCGTGATCCTGCTTCCTTGGCACCCCCTCCACTCCCAACATCAGGGCCTTTCCACATCCTGGCTTCTTCTAAGCGGCTGAGTCCAACCCACCCCTCTGCCAGGGCCCCAGGCTTTCCGCTCCCCTACTCCGGGCAGCCAGAAAGGAGCACAAGACCCAGGCACTTCTGCAAATACATTTAATGCACTTAGATTACACAGAGGAAGAGGGGGCAAGAAGGAAACGGCATCTAAGTGAGTCACCCAAAAATTCTTACAAAAGTCCCAGGCTGGCTGCAGCCCCCAGGAACCGAGTCACCACTGACATTAGAAACTAATATAAAATTTTACAAAAGTCTGCTCACTGCCGCATTCAGGTCCTTGTACAAAAGGAGGGCTCTTTCTACTGGCTCCTGACTTATAACAGGGACCCAGGTACCTCACCTGGCACAGGGACCTGGAAGCCAGAGAGGAAAGACAACCAGATAAAAAAATACAGTCAAAGGAATTCTCTCCTGGTCTGCCCCATAGGGGCTGACCTGCAGGGTTTCTCCCTGCTCTGTCTCAAAACCCAGTTCCTAGGCCTTGTGTTTATTTCTGAAAACATGCTAGCCCTTTAGATTCTCCCAAGGCTTCTCAGTCCCTGCCCTGAAGCCTGGGCTTTGGAAGAGAAGGGCAAGAAGAGGCACCAGCTCCCCAGCCAAGCCCAAGGCTCTGCACGAGCTTCTCCACCCCCACAGAATGGCAGCTGGGTCTGTGGTCCTCCTGCAGCCACGAGCTCGCCTCTGCGTCACCCAGTGTGCCGGTTCTGAGCCTGGTCCCAGGCCCTGGATTAGGAGGTTGAATGTAGGTGGCTGCTGGGTGGGGGTCCTGCCTCATGCCCTTGCTGAAAGGGGTGTAAGGACTCCAAACTAGCCCTGAGAAAGAACCCCCTTCCCAAGGGAATGGGCTTTTCTGCTGAGAGGAGGGGAGAAGAATGAAGCAGAGGAGAGGGTCTTTATCCACTCACTCATCACCCCAGACTGTTTCACCTCCTACCCCTTGACCTTAGAGGAATTCAAGACCAGTGAGAGAGCCTGTCCCTGTGGAGTCATTTCTGCATGACTGAAGAGTCACTGCTGCGTGATCCTGCTTCCTTGGCACCCCCTCCACTCCCAACATCAGGGCCTTTCCACATCCTGGCTTCTTCTAAGCGGCTGAGTCCAACCCACCCCTCTGCCAGGGCCCCAGGCTTTCCGCTCCCCTACTCCGGGCAGCCAGAAAGGAGCACAAGACCCAGGCACTTCTGCAAATACATTTAATGCACTTAGATTACACAGAGGAAGAGGGGGCAAGAAGGAAACGGCATCTAAGTGAGTCACCCAAAAATTCTTACAAAAGTCCCAGGCTGGCTGCAGCCCCCAGGAACCGAGTCACCACTGACATTAGAAACTAATATAAAATTTTACAAAAGTCTGCTCACTGCCGCATTCAGGTCCTTGTACAAAAGGAGGGCTCTTTCTACTGGCTCCTGACTTATAACAGGGACCCAGGTACCTCACCTGGCACAGGGACCTGGAAGCCAGAGAGGAAAGACAACCAGATAAAAAAATACAGTCAAAGGAATTCTCTCCTGGTCTGCCCCATAGGGGCTGACCTGCAGGGTTTCTCCCTGCTCTGTCTCAAAACCCAGTTCCTAGGCCTTGTGTTTATTTCTGAAAACATGCTAGCCCTTTAGATTCTCCCCAAGGCTTCTCAGTCCCTGCCCTGAAGCCTGGGCTTTGGAAGAGAAGGGCAAGAAGAGGCACCAGCTCCCCAGCCAAGCCCAAGGCTCTGCACGAGCTTCTCCACCCCCACAGAATGGCAGCTGGGTCTGTGGTCCTCCTGCAGCCCACACGAGACCTGAGGAGCCGTGAGTCTGCCTCGCGAAGCGGCAAACAGCACGGAGGCGGCCCTTACTCTCAGAAGCTTCGGTTATGGAGACGTGGAGGGACAGGGTCAGATGGGGCAAGCTTCAGGGAAGCCCGTGGAAAAGGCAGATTTAGGGAGGGAGACTTCTTCCCTCCCCAGCTTACTATAAGGTCAGGGCTCCCAAAGAGCTACAGAGAGGGAAAAAAGGGGTCCATCTAGTGAGCACCACCATATGCCAAGTGCGGTGCTGGGCATGCCCCGTGGTCCGGTAGGCTTCATCCCCAGTGAGGGTCCCCTCTCACCAGGCAGAAGCTCAGTGAAGAGCCCCCCTCAGGAAGGCACCACTGCCCAAGGAAAGGAGGTCTGGGCAGAGACGGCAGATGTGGCACCACTCCCCTGAAGTCAATGGACTCCGAGGAGAGCAGATGGAGGCCGGTCTCAGCTGAACCTTGGAGGCTCCCACACGGGATGAGGAGCGGGCACAGGAAGGGGCCACAGGCTTCCCAACTCATTGTCTCAGAGCTCACCTGCTTCCTTTCTGCCTCTCGAACAGACCACGAAACTTAGCTCAGAAAATAACCCCCTTCTCCCAAGCCAAAGAATGTTGGTAGAGGCTGGTCCTCTGAAACAATCTGTGGAGAAGCAGGTCAGGATGACAAAGAGAGGAGGCAAGTCAATGACACCTCTTTGGCCATGAAATGTCTAAAGAGAAGAGCTTTAAAGGCGGGGATACTGTGGTGTAGGAAGACCAGGAAATGTCCTTCTGGATAAGTTCTCAGAGCAGAAGGCACAGCTGCTGCCAACATCAGGTCCAGAGGGGCGTCCATCTTTGCTGTGTGTGTGTATAAGGAGGGGTGGTATGTCTTTCCCAAATGCCAGGTTGATCCACCTTGAAGCTCTGAGTTTGATAGAGTTAACCAGGTAGCCCTGAGGGTACATACAGAGAAGAAGCCGGATCCTAGTGGCCCCTTGGAAGTCCAAGAACCTGGCCACTACCCTCATGACCCCTGGAGGCAGTTCTTTGGCTGGATGGCTCATCAGAGATGCCCTGTACCCCATGGGCCTCCTTGGCACTCCTGGTGGTACCCGTGTGTACCAGGTGATTGCAGACAGGGACAAGGCATGGTCCTGTGTGGTCCCTGACAGACAAAAGAACTTTTGGGAAAGCTGGAATGGTGGTCTTGTGATAGCTGTCAACACTTGAGAGTCCCTTGGACAGCAGGGAGATCAAAGCAGTCAATCCTAAAGGAATTCAACCCTGAATATTCATTGGAAGGACTGATACTGAAGAAAAAGCTCCAATACTTTGGCCACCTGATGCAAAGAGCTGACTCACTGGAAAAGAGCCTGATGCTGGGAAAGATTGAGGGCAAAAGGAGAAGGGGGTGACAGGATAAGATGGTTGGATGGCATCACTGACTCAATGGACATGTGTTTGAACAAACTCAGGGAGACAGTGATAGACAGAGGAGCCTGGCATGCTACAGTTCACGGAGTCTCAAAGAATCAGACACGACTTAGCAACTAAACAACAACAAAAGTTAGGGGTCAGAGGTCAAAAGTGGGAGACAGCCCAAGAAGAACTCCAAACCATGGGCCAGAGATAGGTTGGCTATAAGACAGGAAGACCACAAGACCTGCAGTGCTGGGGTGAGGGGCCAAGGACTACAAGAGGCCAGAATGCTGGAAAGGAGACAAGACGAGGGGTACAGAATGAAGGATGAGAAATGAATGGATGCAGAAATGAATGGAGAGCGAGAGACTGTAGTGTTTACAAAACCAAAGTGAAAGACGCGGAGAGGTTGGTTTCTCTGTTTTTAATAAGTCAGCGTCCTGCAGCCTGGAGGCTGGGAGGCCCAGGGGATGAGGAAATGGAATGGGAATGGCAAACAGCTGGAGACCCAGGCCCTGAGTGGCAGGTGGGAATGGTCTGTGAAATGCTGGGCTTTGCCCTCTCTCAGGCAGGCCTGGTCAGGAGGCAAATGCCTAGAAGATGAGGTTGGGGTCACCAACCCTCGGAGACCCTGATGATCTTGAACTCTGGGGGTGCCCAGTCCACCTGGGAACCAGCAGCAGCCCTTCCTGGCCCCAGCTATACTGGGCTCAAGGCTGCAGCGGGGAGTGTCTCAGCTCCACCAGGCCCAGCTGCGAAGAAAAGCCTCTGTGCGAAGCTGGCTCCTTCGGGGCCCCGACTGGCAGGTGAACACCAGCACCTTCTCTGGTGGTGGCTCTGGGGGAGGCGGCCCCAGGCCCTTGTCTGAGAGAATGAGAAAGTTCATCTGGAAATAAAGTTCTGTTTAAAAAACATTATATACATGGCTTCTGGACATCTTTGAAGAGCAATAAAATACCATCCGGTTTCTACAAAATAAAATAAGGAGGAAGAAAACCAAACACGATCAAAGGAATTGTTCCGTGGCCAGAAGAGCTCGACTACCGAAGGCTTCCCAGAGTCGAGCGGGGCAGTGCAGGCCGTGCTGCTCTGCCTCCCTCCCGCTGGGCTGTGTGGCAGAGGGTAGGTGGGAATGAGGCCTGTCTCCGCCTGGGGGCCCATCAGAGGTCCAGAGGCAAATCTCAAACCAGAACCTGCAGCAGCAGCAGCAGCGGCAGCAGGAGGGGAAGGTTGACATTTGCCTGACTGCAGTGCATGGGGCCCCAGCCTGGTCCCGTGGCTTGGCCGGCTGCAAGTGATAGTGGGGGGCCTGCCACCTGTGCAGGGCATCCCAGTGGGCTGCGGTGTGGCAGCTGCAGTCATCCTCACACTTGTCCTTGTGTCTGTGGGAATCTCGTTTATGCAGTTGTTACACTGGCGTCACCAGGGAGCAGCGAGGCTCGCCCTTGGCCCCTGCAGGGCCAGCCCAGGCTAGTGCAGGGGGCTGTCGAAGACCATGTCGGGGAGGATGGAGACTTTGAGCTTCTTTTCGGGCCAGCTGTACTCTTTGGGGAGTTTAAACTGTGGGGGAGGCAACAGAGAACCAGAGGGTACATGGTTAGAATCCACTGCCTTCTCCCCACGCTGCTTAGAGAGACCAGGACCCTCACCTGAGCCCTGTCCCTGGGTGCTGGGGGCGAGACAGACCACCGGTTGGTGGCCTGGCTTCCGTCACCGATGTTGGACCCAGGGGGGGCTGGGGTCCAGTTGCTGGAGTGCACTGACCCCTCCTTCCCTGTGCCCTGACGATAATTAACTGGGGCTCGGAGGAGGCTTGTTTTCTGACTCTTTCTTGACTGCGCTGACCTCCCCCCCAGCTCACTTCCTTGGTTCTGCCTCTGGCCACAAGCATGTAAGGAATCTGCTCCCTGAGGCCCAGGGGCTAGAGGATGGGGGGCAGGGAAGGGTGCAGATGCTACAGGGAAGTGGCTTGAGGTCTGGAACTCTGCGGTCCTGTCCTTGCCATGGCTTCCTTCCGAGGCTGGTGAGGGGAAGAACGCTGCGACCTACCCTCTGGAGCCCTCGCCGAAGGGTCCCAAAGGAAAGAGGCCCTGGCTCGGCCTGGGTAGGTGCGGAGAAACAGAGCTAGTGGGGCTGGAGGGGGTTTCTTGGGCCTGGTGCTCCCTCTTGTCCATCCTCACAAGCTTCCCAGGGTCACCAGCCTGAGAGAGGTGCCGGCAGTGGCCAAGGAGGCCCAAGCTCTTCCAACTGACCAGACTCAAGGGAATCCCTCAGTTTTGTTTCCGGGCTTCCGGTGGGGTAGGCAAGGAGGCTGACATATTCCTCTGTCTGCGAGGACCAGGCTGCATGGGGTCTGGCACACAGCTGGTGCTCAGAGCAGGGTCTGCCTTTAAAAAAACAGAGCCCTGCATGGGGCCCCAGCCTGGTCCGTGGCTTGGCCGGCTGCAAGTGATAGTGGGGGCCTGCCACCTGTGCAGGGCATCCCAGTGGGCTGCTGTGGCAGCTGCAGTCATCCTCACACTTGTCCTTGTGTCTGTGGGAATCTCGTTTATGCAGTTGTTACACTGGCGTCACCAGGAGCAGCGAGGCTCGCCCTTGGCCCCTGCAGGGCCAGCCCAGGCTAGTGCAGGGGGCTGTCGAAGACCATGTCGGGGAGGATGGAGACTTTGAGCTTCTTTTCGGGCCAGCTGTACTCTTTGGGGAGTTTAAACTGTGGGGGAGGCAACAGAGAACCAGAGGGTACATGGTTAGAATCCACTGCCTTCTCCCCACGCTGCTTAGAGAGACCAGGACCCTCACCTGAGCCCTGTCCCTGGGTGCTGGGGGCGAGACAGACCACCGGTTGGTGGCCTGGCTTCCGTCACCGATGTTGGACCCAGGGGGGGCTGGGGTCCAGTTGCTGGAGTGCACTGACCCCTCCTTCCCTGTGCCCTGACGATAATTAACTGGGGCTCGGAGGAGGCTTGTTTTCTGACTCTTTCTTGACTGCGCTGACCTCCCCCCCAGCTCACTTCCTTGGTTCTGCCTCTGGCCACAAGCATGTAAGGAATCTGCTCCCTGAGGCCCAGGGGCTAGAGGATGGGGGGCAGGGAAGGGTGCAGATGCTACAGGGAAGTGGCTTGAGGTCTGGAACTCTGCGGTCCTGTCCTTGCCATGGCTTCCTTCCGAGGCTGGTGAGGGGAAGAACGCTGCGACCTACCCTCTGGAGCCCTCGCCGAAGGGTCCCAAAGGAAAGAGGCCCTGGCTCGGCCTGGGTAGGTGCGGAGAAACAGAGCTAGTGGGGCTGGAGGGGGTTTCTTGGGCCTGGTGCTCCCTCTTGTCCATCCTCACAAGCTTCCCAGGGTCACCAGCCTGAGAGAGGTGCCGGCAGTGGCCAAGGAGAGCCCAAGCTCTTCCAACTGACCAGACTCAAGGGAATCCCTCAGTTTTGTTTCCGGGCTTCCGGTGGGGGTAGGCAAGGAGGCTGACATATTCCCTCTGTCTGCGAGGACCAGGCTGCATGGGGTCTGGCACACAGCTGGTGCTCAGAGCAGGGTCTGCCTTTTAGAACTCTGGGAGCAGGCTGGGAAGGAGGGACGAGCAGAGCCCTCAGCCTGCCTGGAGCTGGTGCTGGAAGTGGACGGCCTGAATGCCCGGCTGGCTCCCTCGCCCTCCCTCCGATGGGGGACTGTCCAAGCCGGGACCAAAGTGGAGAGGAGGGCAGGGTGTGGGGACAGGAAAGAAAAAAAAAGTCATTTTTAGTGACCTACTTTCCTAAGCTGCTCCTGGCTCCTGTCCCTTCTGCCTGGACTCCCCGCCTTTCCACCCCCTCAGCACCCGAGCTGAGAGCAACAGTTTGGCGCCATGCCATCTCTGTGCGACATGGCCTCTCCGGAAGCGCTTCTGGGCAGCCGGCTCTGGCCTGACTGAATGGGAGCCGGGCCTCAGAGACTGCTGACTCGTGGGGCTGACCAGCTGGCACAGACTGGGTATTGGGTGACTTTTGAAAGTGCAAGTGAGAAGAGAGGAGGCATTATCCCGTGGGGCATGATCTCAGGCTCTGAGGAGTTCCTGTCCACCTGGAGGGGCCAGTCCCACCCTGTGTACTGTCCTCTGCCCTGTGGACATATGTCGGAGGCCTCTGTGTCCGGGCTGACTCGGCCCTGGCTGAAAGTTGGCTTCTGCCTGGCCTTGTTCTGATTGGAAGCCTGGCCTCTGGGAGGTGTAGGAGCTCTCGCCAAAATACACTTTCCAGCAGAAAGGGCAGAAGAAAGGTCTGTACCTGATCCTGGCCAGGGGAGGGCCCAGATGAGCCCAAGAACCGTCAGCTTGCTTATGTCCCACTAACCTATCGGGCAGGGCACTGAGGCCAGGAAGGCTGGACCCGCTGGGGTGCTGCTTGGTAGGAGGCCGGGGGAGGGGAAGGGACTTTCCAGGATGAGGTAAGTCCGGTACCAGCCGGCAGTGCAAGGAGGCCCAAGCTCTTCCAACTGACCAGACTCAAGGGAATCCCTCAGTTTTGTTTCCGGGCTTCCGGTGGGGGTAGGCAAGGAGGCTGACATATTCCCTCTGTCTGCGAGGACCAGGCTGCATGGGGTCTGGCACACAGCTGGTGCTCAGAGCAGGGTCTGCCTTTTAGAACTCTGGGAGCAGGCTGGGAAGGAGGGACGAGCAGAGCCCTCAGCCTGCCTGGAGCTGGTGCTGGAAGTGGACGGCCTGAATGCCCGGCTGGCTCCCTCGCCCTCCCTCCGATGGGGGACTGTCCAAGCCGGGACCAAAGTGGAGAGGAGGGCAGGGTGTGGGGACAGGAAAGAAAAAAAAAGTCATTTTTAGTGACCTACTTTCCTAAGCTGCTCCTGGCTCCTGTCCCTTCTGCCTGGACTCCCCGCCTTTCCACCCCCTCAGCACCCGAGCTGAGAGCAACAGTTTGGCGCCATGCCATCTCTGTGCGACATGGCCTCTCCGGAAGCGCTTCTGGGCAGCCGGCTCTGGCCTGACTGAATGGGAGCCGGGCCTCAGAGACTGCTGACTCGTGGGGCTGACCAGCTGGCACAGACTGGGTATTGGGTGACTTTTGAAAGTGCAAGTGAGAAGAGAGGAGGCATTATCCCGTGGGGCATGATCTCAGGCTCTGAGGAGTTCCTGTCCACCTGGAGGGGCCAGTCCCACCCTGTGTACTGTCCTCTGCCCTG
The DNA here is from genome assembly GCA_022376925.1 of Tragulus kanchil. Classification (NCBI taxonomy): domain Eukaryota; kingdom Metazoa; phylum Chordata; class Mammalia; order Artiodactyla; family Tragulidae; genus Tragulus; species Tragulus kanchil. Next base: position 139,674,285 of record JAIOJX010000005.1, read on the forward strand.
TGGACATATGTCGGAGGCCTCTGTGTCCGGGCTGACTCGGCCCTGGCTGAAAGTTGGCTTCTGCCTGGCCTTGTTCTGATTGGAAGCCTGGCCTCTGGGAGGTGTAGGAGCTCTCGCCAAAATACACTTTCCAGCAGAAAGGGCAGAAGAAAGGTCTGTACCTGATCCTGGCCAGGGGAGGGCCCAGATGAGCCCAAGAACCGTCAGCTTGCTTATGTCCCACTAACCTATCGGGCAGGGCACTGAGGCCAGGAAGGCTGGACCCGCTGGGGTGCTGCTTGGTAGGAGGCCGGGGGAGGGGAAGGGACTTTCCAGGATGAGGTAAGTCCCCACACATGAGGATGCCGGGAACAAGGAAGAAAAACAAGGGGGACTGTGGGCTCCACTCCTGTGCCCGCCCCCGTGGAGTAACCAGGGAGAGCACAAGCCCCCACCTGGCTCAACGCACGCTGGGCTGGGGCTGGAAAAGGAGGCCCAGAGGGGAGATCTTATAGCCGGAGGAGGGAGGAAGGAGAGTGGCTCCTGGGTGGCCTGAAGCAGGAGCAGGAGTCCCTCGCTGCCCACCAGAACTCCCCCATGGAATGTTCTCTGGCAGCCTGCGTGGGCTTTCTGTTCAGAACCTGCCAGGGAACAGCAGGGGCTGCGGAGAGCTCTGTACTAGCCCAAAGGCCCTGGCTGCCTCTTCACGGAGCTTCTCGGGAGCTGGCAATTCAGACAGTTTGCTGGGTGTCCTGACAAGGGCTGGGAGTGGGGCAGGGGGAGGTTCAGGGGAGAGAAATAAAGCCATTGAGCATCTCCAGGGCCTCCCTTCCAGCCCTTCTCCACACATCAGAGACAGATAGACGGATCAACAGACACACACACACAGGGGCTCGTGGAGACTGGAGCCTGCTGTCAGAGAGAATCAAACAGCTTACTTCCTCTGGAGAAGTCAAATCTTCTAAGTCCTCCAACATTTTCTCTACAAACTCTTCAGTCAACAGAATCTGGGAAGAAGGCACAAGACAGGCTTTTATTATTATTATTATTTTAAGTATATGGTCTTTTTGCTAATGGCCTAGCTGTAGACCTTCCTTCGGGTTGTGGAGGAGCTATGAGCCCACTGCCATCTGTTCTGGGGACAGGGGAGGTGTCTGAGGCCGCCCCAGCCTCCCTCCACCACCTGCCTGCAATACCAGGGGGACTGGCCAGAGGCGGAAGGCTGTCGGAGGACAATGGGAAGTGAGGTGAGGACATGGGGAGAGATGGCAGTGCTGGTCCCAGGAGGGACATGAGAATGGGCAGGGAAGACCCCCTGTTTCGGCAGTCCGGGCATCCTGAATGCTGCAGTGTGGTAGAAGGGAAACAGAAAAGCCAAGGGGCAGAGAAGAGCAACACCAACATCCTTCTTGCCCAACCAGGTTTACGCATTCCCCTGGTCCTTCTTGGTTACTTGGGAGGACAAAAGGAATCTCTTTGGGTTTGGAATACATGCCTTGACTGGAATCTGGAAATACCCCTGAAGGTACATCCATTTTACTGAAGGGAAAGGGACTCCTCAATTCTCATTTGCACGCATGTGTCCACCTCTTCTCAGGCCTGAAGCTCCCAAACCCCTGCCCTGCCAGCCCCATTTGGCCACTGAATTCTTCAAAGTTTCCTTAAAGAACCCTCTCCTCCAGGGCACCTTCCAGCTATCCCACCTTGCTGCTCGAGCCGGTACCTGGTGGGTTCACGCTTTGATACGGAGGACAGCCTGGTCCCACTGTTCAGTCAGCAAAACCCTCACCCGCTGAAGCAGTGTCCAGTCAACAGCAATGCTCAGGGCTTCCTCAGCCTGCTGGGCCGTCTCCTCAACAGGCTTCTCTGCTCAGGCCGGGCCCAGGCTGGGGATGGCTTTCCGCTTCCCAGCCTGATGCCCATTCTCTCCCCCTCTCCTCCCCATGCTGGCCCATGGGGGCTCAGTCCTCTGCAGTAGACCCTTCCATAACCCCAAGCTGTGGCTCTTCCCACCTCTGTTTTGCTTTCTCCAGTAGCCTGTGCATGCCTGGGGTAGAGTCAGGGGACAGAGGAAGAGAAACAACGAGGTGAAGACCAAGGTGTGGGACAAGTCCCCTAGGACAAGGAGGAGGATCCAGGACTTGAGAAAATACCATCAGATTTCCCCTGGGAGTTGTCCATCCTGATAAGACTGTAAGTCTCATGGTTTGGAATACAGTCAGCATGTGAGATAAACTGAAATGGCAGAGGAAGGAAGGCGAGCATGCAGGATCGCAAGGCACCTCACAGGATGGAGGGCTCCAAAGGAAGGAAGTTGACTGGGTGGAGGTGTGAGCAAGGAATGAGGAAACTACCCCAAGTGGGCAGATAACACATCACCACACCAGGCACTGTGCTAACCGCTCATAAGGCTTATCTCCTTCAAATGAGGAAACGGAGACACACACAGGTTATGAGATTTGCCCAATGTCACATGGCTTGTGAGCAGCGGAGACGAGATAACGTCCCAGTCTTTTTTTCTTTTGGTTGAGCTGGGTCTTCATTGGGGCATGCGGGCTTAGTTGCCCAGTGGCATGTGAGATCTTACTTCCTCAACCAGGGATTGAACCCACACCCACTGGCACTGGAAGGCAGAGTCTTAACTACTGGACCACCAGCGAATTCTCTAGGTCCCAGTCTTGTCTGGACTGTAAATTTAGTGCCCAAAGCAGAGTTTTCTAGTCCTATAGTCTTACCCTCACGCCATTTACTCATTTACTGATTCTTCTGCTCATCTACCCATCAATCTATTCAATTCCAGAAGCAGTTCCTGGGTGCCTCTACTAGGCCTGGCCCTGGGTGGAAGCCCAGGGATACAGCCATGAAAGCAGTCCATTCCCCATATGGACGAGCACCTTCCTGCAGTTGACAGGGAGCCAAAGGTCACCTCTTCTCAGGCTACAAGCTCACAGTCAGGGACTCCAACCACTGGCCCCTATCGCCTCACCAAAGTTTCTGTTTGAGAAGCTTAGGCTTCAAGTGGAGATGAGACAAGGTTTGGACAGGCAAAGTCAGTCTGCGGAAACGCCCACCTGAGACGCTCCCTCCACCTTCCTCCTGCTTCCCCAAGGTGGGACTGTGACTCCTCTCACAGATGACTGTGGCCCTGCCCAATCTCACTCTGATGCTGCCCCACAGCTGGAGAGCTTTCTCCAGTGCGTGCAAGACCAAGGTGTGGAATACGGGGGTCAGGACTTGAGAAAATACCATCAGATTTCCTGGGAGTTGTCCATCCTGATAAGACTGTAAGTCTCATGGTTTGGAATACAGTCAGCATGTGAGATAAACTGAAATGGCAGAGGAAGGAAGGCGAGCATGCAGGATCGCAAGGCACCTCACAGGATGGAGGGCTCCAAAGGAAGGAAGTTGACTGGGTGGAGGTGTGAGCAAGGAATGAGGAAACTACCCCAAGTGGGCAGATAACACATCACCACACCAGGCACTGTGCTAACCGCTCATAAGGCTTATCTCCTTCAAATGAGGAAACGGAGACACACACAGGTTATGAGATTTGCCCAATGTCACATGGCTTGTGAGCAGCGGAGACGAGATAACGTCCCAGTCTTTTTTTCTTTTGGTTGAGCTGGGTCTTCATTGGGGCATGCGGGCTTAGTTGCCCAGTGGCATGTGAGATCTTACTTCCTCAACCAGGGATTGAACCCACACCCACTGGCACTGGAAGGCAGAGTCTTAACTACTGGACCACCAGCGAATTCTCTAGGTCCCAGTCTTGTCTGGACTGTAAATTTAGTGCCCAAAGCAGAGTTTTCTAGTCCTATAGTCTTACCCTCACGCCATTTACTCATTTACTGATTCTTCTGCTCATCTACCCATCAATCTATTCAATTCCAGAAGCAGTTCCTGGGTGCCTCTACTAGGCCTGGCCCTGGGTGGAAGCCCAGGGATACAGCCATGAAAGCAGTCCATTCCCCATATGGACGAGCACCTTCCTGCAGTTGACAGGGAGCCAAAGGTCACCTCTTCTCAGGCTACAAGCTCACAGTCAGGGACTCCAACCACTGGCCCCTATCGCCTCACCAAAGTTTCTGTTTGAGAAGCTTAGGCTTCAAGTGGAGATGAGACAAGGTTTGGACAGGCAAAGTCAGTCTGCGGAAACGCCCACCTGAGACGCTCCCTCCACCTTCCTCCTGCTTCCCCAAGGTGGGACTGTGACTCCTCTCACAGATGACTGTGGCCCTGCCCAATCTCACTCTGATGCTGCCCCACAGCTGGAGATCCTGCGCCTCCTGCTCTTATCCCAGGGTTCCCCCGCTCTCCCAAGGCCTAGCGTCTCTTGACCAGTTATCACCAGTCTGCTTGAGCAGTACAAAAGTCACATTCACATTTTTGGCATTTCCGGGGCTTCTTGCCATCTCTGCAAATGCTAGCGCAAACACAAGCATACCTAAAACCCAATTATATTACAATGGCTCCAGTCTGGGCCAGGCTGAACTGATTTCTAACCCACAACTGCTTCGGAGGGAGGACGTTTCTGCCAGAGAGGTAATTGAGCCTGGTGCTGCCGGGGAGAGGGGATTGCGGGCGGTTTCACAGGGACGGTGACCACACAGAGAGACCCCAAAAGAGCTGGAGAAATGGAAAAAATCTCCTCACCAACACTGAGTTCAGTCCTACACCAGGTCCTCTGACAAAGGCATGGAGTTGGTGCTGGAGAAAGGGTGAGTTATGCTGGTTTTCAGCAGACCAACTACCAAGGGTGTACTAGTAATATCTGTGTGTGGACTCATTTTGTCCCCAGCCGGGGGAGGGGATGGCAAGACCACAAGGAGGGCCAAAACCCCCTGGTCGCTCCTCAGTTTTCACTTTTGGTGACGAGCTGGTTCCTGCTGGAAACTGCACGTTCTTTTAAAAGAATTAAATGGAGGAAATTATACACACAACCTGCATGATATGAAGGGTGACATTCCTTACAAAGAAACACGACAGACTGTCATAGCTCCAGGTACCTAATTTAATTTCCTTTGGGACTTAAACCTTAGAAGCTTGGATTGAACAAACAGGCCCTGTTCTTTGTATATTTCAGACCTGGAGCTGAGAATGTTAACAGATCCTATCAGCAGGACACTGGAGATAGGCAGCCGTGATGCAGCAGCTCCTGGACGCTCTCACGAGGAACAGACGCGCCGTTGTGATGCAACTGTGGGAAAAGCCTGTGCAGGTCTGGGGCTTGGGGCTCTTGGAGCTCCCTGGGTGCCCACGGAGCTGCCGGGCTCTGCCACAAATAACAGCAGGAAGGGTTATGACGACGACAGCAGTCACGATAATACCGCCGAGCAGAAGCACAGTGCCTCCTCCATGTGCCAGGTGTGGGGCCAACTGCTTGACCAGTATCATTTCATCGTAGGGCCATCCTGCAAGCGGGGTAACCATCATTCCCACTGTGCAAGTGAGCAGGTGTTGAGACGAGGCAAGTCAGGACTTCAGTGATCTGACCTCAGGGTGGTCAAAGATGCTCTTTTCCTGCCTGGGGAAGGCACCCCAATTCTAGAAGCCCCATATACTCAGAGCTGGCTCTCTCTCTTCTGCTAGGGGAGGTGGAGGTGACTCTGGCTGCAACCCAGTGGCCTGGAAAACCAGCGAAACATCGCCCCGCCACCTGCTCAGCTCAAGAGAACTGGAACCCTGGGTGTTACAGGCATGCGACTGCTCAAACTCAGGTTGGCCAACTGGAAAGGAAGGCAAACCATGCCCTGATCAATCAGTCCTCTGACAAAGGCATGGAGTTGGTGCTGGAGAAAGGGTGAGTTATGCTGGTTTTCAGCAGACCAACTACCAAGGGTGTACTAGTAATATCTGTGTGTGGACTCATTTTGTCCCCAGCCGGGGGAGGGGATGGCAAGACCACAAGGAGGGCCAAAACCCCCTGGTCGCTCCTCAGTTTTCACTTTTGGTGACGAGCTGGTTCCTGCTGGAAACTGCACGTTCTTTTAAAAGAATTAAATGGAGGAAATTATACACACAACCTGCATGATATGAAGGGTGACATTCCTTACAAAGAAACACGACAGACTGTCATAGCTCCAGGTACCTAATTTAATTTCCTTTGGGACTTAAACCTTAGAAGCTTGGATTGAACAAACAGGCCCTGTTCTTTGTATATTTCAGACCTGGAGCTGAGAATGTTAACAGATCCTATCAGCAGGACACTGGAGATAGGCAGCCGTGATGCAGCAGCTCCTGGACGCTCTCACGAGGAACAGACGCGCCGTTGTGATGCAACTGTGGGAAAAGCCTGTGCAGGTCTGGGGCTTGGGGCTCTTGGAGCTCCCTGGGTGCCCACGGAGCTGCCGGGCTCTGCCACAAATAACAGCAGGAAGGGTTATGACGACGACAGCAGTCACGATAATACCGCCGAGCAGAAGCACAGTGCCTCCTCCATGTGCCAGGTGTGGGGCCAACTGCTTGACCAGTATCATTTCATCGTAGGGCCATCCTGCAAGCGGGGTAACCATCATTCCCACTGTGCAAGTGAGCAGGTGTTGAGACGAGGCAAGTCAGGACTTCAGTGATCTGACCTCAGGGTGGTCAAAGATGCTCTTTTCCTGCCTGGGGAAGGCACCCCAATTCTAGAAGCCCCATATACTCAGAGCTGGCTCCTCTCTCTCTTCTGCTAGGGGAGGTGGAGGTGACTCTGGCTGCAACCCAGTGGCCTGGAAAACCAGCGAAACATCGCCCCGCCACCTGCTCAGCTCAAGAGAACTGGAACCCTGGGTGTTACAGGCATGCGACTGCTCAAACTCAGGTTGGCCAACTGGAAAGGAAGGCAAACCATGCCCTGATACAGTTTCCAACTGGGGACAGAGGGGCAGATTTCCAAGTCAGCTTGGTAAATGCATACGTAAGGCGACGGTTACTCTAGTCCAGAAAATAGCAGTAGAATTAATAACGAAAATAGCACTCATGGATGATCGTGCTCACCAAGAGCTGGGCATAAAATGCTTCTATCTGTGCTCAAACAGCCCTTGGAGGGAGAAGACGCTCCAGTGAGAGGCGGAAGCCCCCAGGCAATCTGAGGAGCAAACTCCTTGGGGAGGATTTTGCAAACATGGAGAGACTAGGCACCATCCAGACTTTCTGGATCCTGGCCTTCTTCCAAAGCTGAATAGCTCAGGCAAGGTCAAGGAATCTGCATTTTTAAAGTGCAACCACTCCCTTCAGGAGATCATGGTGCATCGCTGGGGAAACACACTCACAAGGGCAGTGGGTCTGGGCACAAGTTTAACCAATAGAGATGAGCCAGTGGCTGCAGCTCTCCCAGCAGCTCTGATTGGTGGAGTTGTGAGGGCAGCAGTGCCCCCCTCACCCCCGGCTAATCCCAGCCTCCACCTTTGATCAGGGAGGGGGCTTGGAACTTAGACCAGCAGCTCACTCCAAGGTGCTCACACCCAATGCCTTAGGACAGCCTGGCTGGCTGGTGAAGAGGGAGGATCGTCAACAATCTCCCAATTCCCCAGGCCCCAGCAAGTTGCAGAAGGAACCTGAAAAGTGATCTTTCATCGTGCCTGCCCTGGGCAGGCCTGGCGGTGGGGCAGGCAGGGGCCCAGCTGCTGCAGATCTGATTCAAATGTCTGTGGTCAATGATATTTCTGAGTCTGCAAACAGCGCTGACAATGCCCATTCCTTCCCCACAGTATGACAATCCGCACTTTGTCTGGGCCTTGTTTGCTCTTCGTGTTGACACGTTGTTCTTGCTTCCCAACAAGTTTGGCTTTCTTTTTCCCTCCCTTTCCTTCTCTCAGGGAAGGAAATGTGTTGTTTACAGGGTAGAGCCTGCCAAGGAGCTGCTCTGGCACCCAGGATGGCGGGGAGGAGGCAGGGACAAGGAAGCGGACCAGTCAACGTCCCCCCAAGGCCACAGGCCGGATGAAAGTGAGACGACAGCCTGGAGCGCCCCCGCCCCCCAGGCTCAGGGGCTGAGGTGCAGGTGTGGCAGGTACCACCGCAGCAGTGGCACACTGAGGCCACGTTCATTTCCTGTTCTCGGTGGGTGGCGAAGAGTTGGCTGAGGTGGCCAGGGGCGGGCTCAGGCTGCTCCTGCCCTGCCCGTTGGCTGGTGAGGGCATGGTGGGCCCTTGCAGTCCTCGCCTGTACCTCCCCAGGCACAGTGCTGGGATTTCAGCCGTTCACGGCCGTACCCGGGCCAACCAGGCTCCCCGAATGTCTCCTGGGCCAAGCAAGTGTCTCCTGGGAGACCAGGTCTGGCCAGGTTCACTAGTGGAAGGAGAAACAGCAGAGGCACCCAAGAGGTGCTGCCCATAGCCTAGGCCAGGGAGCACCAAGGGTCTTTCACAAAACATCCAAATGGGTGCATGGGGACAGGAGAAGGCTGAGGCTTGTCCACAGGCTGGGGGTGAGTCAGCCACTGGGCGAGGAGCAGAGCCCAGCAGTGATTCCCCAGAGCGGGCCTGGAGAAGAGAAGCCCACTTGAACAGCTGTTGGGCGTCTTCTCCCAAGCCTCAGGCCTCCCATCACGGCTGGTAGGGAACGGCTGGGAGAGGGGGGCCACCTGGGTGAGCCGTCAGATAACACACAGCTGAGAAAGCATTGCAGGGCTTAAAAAAAATATTCTCATATTTGGTGATGTGACTCTTATGTGACCTCTGGGGCCGACTTCTCCCCCTTCAGATCAGTCTTGGCTGGGGACGGATGCACGACTCAGCTCTGGGCCAGGCTCCCGCTCTGAGACTAACAGCCTAGTGTTGACAGACTCAAGGGAGAGAGGCTTGTTAAAGCCACTGGGTTGAGGAATGCTGGGGGAAGGTGTGCAGGAGGGGATGCTGGAGGCCTCCCCGGGTCCAGAGACCCTCCTGTATACCTCTGGAGCTGGCGGGCAGCCTAACCATCTCAGCAAAGATAAAAAACAGCAAATAGTAGGGCAGATGGCAGAGTCCCGTGTCAACCTCCGGAAACTGAAGAGCCTCAGGAATGGGCGGATTCCTGCCTCTCCAGTTCCTCCAAGAAGCGGGGAGTGTCCACTGTGCTCACCCTGGGGTGGCAGACGGCCCTGCCTTTCTGTGGGCCAGCCTTGATGTTCCTGGCTGGAGGGCAGGGGGAGCCCTGAGGCAGGTGCTGGCCCAGGAGCCGATGGGCGTGGAGGCCTGTCTGGGGCCACCCCAAAAGCTCCAGAAAGGGCCCAGCTTCCCTCACTTTCTGCCTTTTTCTCTCAGGCTCTCCTTTGTCGTCTTCTCCCATGTGGGGTGTCTCTGCCATGCCACTTCCCCAAGAGATAACAGGCCTGGGCGGAAGGCCAGAACAAGGTGCCAAGGCTCGGAGCGAGGGCATCCAAGGCTGTTGAAGGCTGATGCAAAAAAGTCATCCTAGCCCCTCCCAATTCATCTGGGACCAAGGGGAGTGCCCCAGCAGCAGCCAGGAGGACATTCAGCTCCTTCCTGCTGCTCTGCCCCACTAGGCCTGGGCACACAGGGGCCAGGGAGACACCCCGGATCCCAGAAGCATGGGGGAGAGATTCCTGCAGGAGGTAAAGGCAAGCCTCTCCTGGGGGGTCTTCCTCCAGAGGACCCCAGGATCCTTCCTGGCCCAGTGGAGTGGACCCTCACTGGTGACCCAGAGCCTGACCCCAGGCCTCCAGGAGGTCCTCAGACTCACAGGGAGACAGGCAGCCCCAGGGGGAGACTCAGAGGCCCACAGGTAATTACAAGCCCAGGTTCCCACAAGTCAGGGAGCTGCCTGTGACCACAGTGGCGAGACCCTAGAGAGGAAGGCGCGCTGGCAGTCAGAATCAGAAAGTGCTGACTGCTTTTGGGGTGGCGGGAGGAAGCAGGGCTGGCGTGGGCGGTGGCTCCACAGCTGAGGACCGGCTGGGCTGGGAGCAAGGGCGGAGGGTTTCCCAGGGCTCCATGGAAAGGGCCTGAGAAACCCCTGGGTGAGTTAGGGTGCGTGCTTGGGGAGCGGGCCCCAGCCAGCCTTCCCGGGAGCTCCCCTGTGAGCTGGCCCCCGTGGTGGACCACACTAATGGGCCCGTAACACAGGCCTTTGATTAAGCAGCTCCCAGCACAGCAACTTTATTGAAACATGCCGAGGCCAGCGGCCGGTTCCCACTGCTCCCGTTCCCAGGGCAACAGCGCCCGGGAGGGGACCATGTGCAGGGAGCCCATGGGCGAGTGCTCGAGCTCGCTGAAGGGCTGCCAGGGAGGTGAGGGGAGCAGAGCTGGAAGGAAGCCCCAGCAGCCAGGGGATCAGGTTGCCTTTCCCAAAGCTCCAGAAAGGGCCCAGCTCCCTCACTTTCTGCCTTTCTCTCAGGCTCTCCTTTGTCGTCTTCTCCCATGTGGGGTGTCTCTGCCATGCCACTTCCCCAAGAGATAACAGGCCTGGGCGGAAGGCCAGAACAAGGTGCCAAGGCTCGGAGCGAGGGCATCCAAGGCTGTTGAAGGCTGATGCAAAAAAGTCATCCTAGCCCCTCCCAATTCATCTGGGACCAAGGGGAGTGCCCCAGCAGCAGCCAGGAGGACATTCAGCTCCTTCCTGCTGCTCTGCCCCACTAGGCCTGGGCACACAGGGGCCAGGGAGACACCCCGGATCCCAGAAGCATGGGGGAGAGATTCCTGCAGGAGGTAAAGGCAAGCCTCTCCTGGGGGGTCTTCCTCCAGAGGACCCCAGGATCCTTCCTGGCCCAGTGGAGTGGACCCTCACTGGTGACCCAGAGCCTGACCCCAGGCCTCCAGGAGGTCCTCAGACTCACAGGGAGACAGGCAGCCCCAGGGGGAGACTCAGAGGCCCACAGGTAATTACAAGCCCAGGTTCCCACAAGTCAGGGAGCTGCCTGTGACCACAGTGGCGAGACCCTAGAGAGGAAGGCGCGCTGGCAGTCAGAATCAGAAAGTGCTGACTGCTTTTGGGGTGGCGGGAGGAAGCAGGGCTGGCGTGGGCGGTGGCTCCACAGCTGAGGACCGGCTGGGCTGGGAGCAAGGGCGGAGGGTTTCCCAGGGCTCCATGGAAAGGGCCTGAGAAACCCCTGGGTGAGTTAGGGTGCGTGCTTGGGGAGCGGGCCCCAGCCAGCCTTCCCGGGAGCTCCCCTGTGAGCTGGCCCCCGTGGTGGACCACACTAATGGGCCCGTAACACAGGCCTTTGATTAAGCAGCTCCCAGCACAGCAACTTTATTGAAACATGCCGAGGCCAGCGGCCGGTTCCCACTGCTCCCGTTCCCAGGGCAACAGCGCCCGGGAGGGGACCATGTGCAGGGAGCCCATGGGGCGAGTGCTCGAGCTCGCTGAAGGGCTGCCAGGGAGGTGAGGGGGAGCAGAGCTGGAAGGAAGCCCCAGCAGCCAGGGGATCAGGGGCTTGGGAATCAAGATTGGGCCCAGACCTTTGGGGGGACTCAGGGGCAACGTGACATGTGCTGAGCCCTCTGGAGGCCTGGGTCCCCAGGCTGCTGAGAACTACAGACGCTGACCCCCCATCCCCACCCAGGCAGGAAGATGTTCCCAAGAGGGATGGCGGGGCTCCAGAGACAGGTTCAGAGTTGAACATGTAAAAGGCAACTGGGTGGCCTTTCTTCTCGAGCTGGAGAGACTCTAGATCCTACTTTCCCAAGAAAACGTGCTTAACCTTCAATATACAAAGTGCCGAGGGCCCTTCTGCTGAAACCTGTCAGCACACTGTCACCTGCTGGGAATGATGACCTGTGACCTGTCAGGGGCTGGGGGCTCCTGCATGGTCCCACCCTTCCCCACTCCTTCCTAACTCTGTCCTGGTGGGAGGCCCACCCTAGCCCTGCTCTCCACAAGCAGCCCGGAGGCCTGGGGCATGCTAGGGGTGGGAGGAGGCCCTTTCTTCTTGTTGTGGGCTGATTTCAAATGCTGTACTTCAGAGCTTTTGCTACGGTAACTACCAGCACCACATGGACAGAAATCTAATGCTACCAAGTGGGACTTTTAAAATGTATTTATAACTTTATGGTTCAAAGTAATTTTGTTATGAAACAATGTAATAACAACAGTGGAAAAAGGCAAGATAATTTATGGAACACAATATCCCTAAAGCACCAGCTTCCATTTCTACCTCAGCTTAGTCTGGGGAGTGTGGTTGGTGTCTTTTGTTTGCTGTTTGTTTTCATTAACGGTTAGTATTTTGGTGGGGCTGGGGCGGGGCGCGGGGAGGAGCTGGCCCAAAGAGGAGACACACACACACACACACACACACACACACACAAACCACGCCTAAATTAATGGTATATACATGTGCAAAATCCTCTTCCCCTCTACTGTAATTCCCTTGCCCGTTTCAACCCCTCACTGCCCAGGATACATCACAAAAAAGGCAGAGTCACTTTTCACCTTAGGGTCAGATTTTCTAGGCTCCCAACAGACAAAAAGCAATGTTGCTCCTCTGATACATCTGGGAGCGGGTTGGACGAGGCCGAGTGCCCATTAGAGACCTGGGCAGGGTGGGGGCTGGAAGGAGGCCCCCGGCTCTCAGGCCCTAGCACCCTGCTTGACCATGGCTTGAAGCTGTGCCCCAGTCAGAAGCACAAAGGAGGGACAAAGTGTTCTGGAAAAAGCCAGCAGGTATTCTGCCCTGAGAAGCTGAGGGTCCATCAAGAAAACAAGAGAATCATCATATGAGACGAGAGAGACTCTGTCTGCTGAGGCCTGCCCATTGCAGCCCATTGCCTGGCCCAGGTTCAGATGCCCACTTCCTAGGCATTCTGGTGGGCTCCCCATAAAGCAGAGTGGCTTCCACACTTCCTCCCACCCTGCTTCACTTCCGCGCTTCCTGTACCTTGGTTTACCTGGGATGCAGAAAGTCCCATCCCCCAAACCTGAATTTCTGTGGCCAACAGCATTATCTACAGCCAGGGCCTGGAGAGCTACTGTTCCTGTCTCGGGATGGGGAGACGCCAGAAGTGCTCCCGGAGCTGGTGGGCTAGGCAGCAGCAGGCACAGCCACATGGCCTCTCACCACCAGCCCCTCGGGAAGGCGAGGGAGGAGAGGGAGGGGCGGCACAGGAAAGGAGGCGGGGAGAAGAGAAAGAGCCTTCTCACTTGTAACCAGGGTCCGTGAGCTGCGTAAGGGTGCTCCTCAGTGGCGAAGGCGCCTTCTACTCTCGTGGAGACAAAGGTGATGGCCATGTCACCTGTGATACTTTTATACGTGAAGTGCCGTCCGTGCAGGAGCCTGCCCCTGGGGGTGGGAACGTGAGACAGTGAGAGGAGGCCTGCATGGGGCTCGGGGGCTGTGAGGGCTACGCTCCCGGGCCAGGGTTCCTGGCAGATGCCCTCCGGACTGCCCACCTGCCCACGAACAGGGGACCAGAACCAAAGCCATTCCTCTCAACGCCTAGAACCCCTCTCATGAGTTCTCTACTGTCATCCTTCAGAAGTGCTCAAGGCTGGCAGACACCAGAGCAGCTTCGAAGGCCCTGCAAGGGGAGTGGGGTCCATCTCCTCTGTGTTCTGTGGTAAGGAAACTGAGGCCAGAGGGGCCAGTGAGTAATGTGCCCAAGGTCAGGCCCAGAGCTAAAAGTGAAATTGTGCCCCTCTGTTTGGAGGGTGGGGGTGAAGACGCACAAGGAAATTCCCCACACTCCTGGATGATGGCACAGTGCCCTCCCAGGACAACCCTGTGCCTGGTCCACCTGCTCCAGGGCCTCCCATGAAATTTAAATGGCTACCAAGACCATCATCATATGAGAGAGAGACTCTGTCTGCTGAGGCCTGCCCATTGCAGCCCATTGCCTGGCCCAGGTTCAGATGCCCACTTCCTAGGCATTCTGGTGGGCTCCCCATAAAGCAGAGTGGCTTCCACACTTCCTCCCACCCTGCTTCACTTCCGCGCTTCCTGTACCTTGGTTTACCTGGGATGCAGAAAGTCCCATCCCCCAAACCTGAATTTCTGTGGCCAACAGCATTATCTACAGCCAGGGCCTGGAGAGCTACTGTTCCTGTCTCGGGATGGGGAGACGCCAGAAGTGCTCCCGGAGCTGGTGGGCTAGGCAGCAGCAGGCACAGCCACATGGCCTCTCACCACCAGCCCCTCGGGAAGGCGAGGGAGGAGAGGGAGGGGCGGCACAGGAAAGGAGGCGGGGAGAAGAGAAAGAGCCTTCTCACTTGTAACCAGGGTCCGTGAGCTGCGTAAGGGTGCTCCTCAGTGGCGAAGGCGCCTTCTACTCCCGTGGAGACAAAGGTGATGGCCATGTCACCTGTGATACTTTTATACGTGAAGTGCCGTCCGTGCAGGAGCCTGCCCCTGGGGGTGGGAACGTGAGACAGTGAGAGGAGGCCTGCATGGGGCTCGGGGGCTGTGAGGGCTACGCTCCCGGGCCAGGGTTCCTGGCAGATGCCCTCCGGACTGCCCACCTGCCCACGAACAGGGGACCAGAACCAAAGCCATTCCTCTCAACGCCTAGAACCCCTCTCATGAGTTCTCTACTGTCATCCTTCAGAAGTGCTCAAGGCTGGCAGACACCAGAGCAGCTTCGAAGGCCCTGCAAGGGGAGTGGGGTCCATCTCCTCTGTGTTCTGTGGTAAGGAAACTGAGGCCAGAGGGGCCAGTGAGTAATGTGCCCAAGGTCAGGCCCAGAGCTAAAAGTGAAATTGTGCCCCTCTGTTTGGAGGGTGGGGGTGAAGACGCACCGAAGGAAATTCCCCACACTCCTGGATGATGGCACAGTGCCCTCCCAGGACAACCCTGTGCCTGGTCCACCTGCTCCAGGGCCTCCCATGAAATTTAAATGGCTACCAAGACCACATCTTTAATAAAAGCTGAAGCCAAGAGGTGCCACTCTCAGGGAGCCAGAGAAGCTCCGTTAACCCCTATAAACTGGAAATACACCTGGCGGAAGGGCAGGCAGGGGCAACTTGTGGGGCAGAGAGGCCAGTCAGCAAAGGAAGCAAAACCTGCTCCTGGCTTTCTCGGGCTGTCTCAGACTAACCCTTTGCCCGCCTAAAGGCCCTGAGCCTGGGCTGGAGGGGGAGCTGGGAGGAAGTGATTGGGGTCCTGATGGGTGTGTGGGGGTGCCCTTGGTCACTCTGACCACTAGCTGTCTTTGCCCTGCTGGGCCAGGCTGATCTCTACCCAAGCTCCTTCCTCAGGCTCCGGGACAGTGGGCACAGACCCAACCAATGCAACCCCTTGACTCCCTGTCACTGTCCTCCAGGTTTACAGTTACCCTCGAGGGTGGAACCCTGAGGACTGGGGAGGAACCTGGGCAAAGGTTCCACCAGGGCTGCATCCCCATGCAGGGAGCTGAATTCTGGCCCGGAGCTGGGATTCTGGCACTGTGGACGCAGCAGAAGGGACACAGCTGGGCTCCTGGGTCCCTCAAGGAATCTGCCATGCGGGCCACAGGGTGTGGAAAGCTGCGGGTTTTGCATGGAAAAGCAGCAAGCAGGAGAATAGAGTCCCATCCGCCAGAGCCCCCGCCCTGCTACCCCAGTGTGGTACTGGGGACCTTGCCACCCCTCACTCTGGGCTGCCGGGATGGCAGGGGGTCTGAGACACCCTAGCTCACTGGACCTTTAAAGGGGGCAGGGCTGGGGGACACGTCTCTGTAGAGAGGAGAGCTCTTCAGTGCAGTGGGGGGTCCTGGTGGGCCTCGGGTCCACAGTCACCCCCACAGGTCCAGGATGGAGCTGCCTGGCTAGCTCTCCTCCCTCCCCGGGCCCCAGAGGCGTGGCGGGGCAAGACCAGGTGGTTCCCGAAGGCCAGGTGTGGCCGGGCTTACCTGAGGCAGAGAGGAATGAGAGCTCCTGACTCCTGGTTGAATTTCAGATGGACGCTCTCGAGCTGCCGCGTGCGGATCAGCTCGTGGGGAATAATGGCTGTGGAGCTGTCACTTTCCAAGCTGTCTTTGCGGCTTCTGCAAAGCAAGCACAGGTACAGGTTCAGCACGAAAGTGGAAACTGCAGGCCCAGGACAGAAGCTCCCAGGCTGGGCTCCTGGGGATAAAGACAACAGCTACCATCCGCTCAGCACACACTTGCCAAGGGCCAGACGCTGTGCCTGGTGGGAACGGCGCCCCCGTCAGATGTGCCTGAATATTATGGACTTTTACAGAGAAGGAGTCTGGGAATAAGGAGGGGACATAACTTGTCCAGGTGGCACAGTGGGCACTGTGGAGCTGGGATGTGGTCACAGGTAGGTCTGGTTCTGAAGCCTCACGTTTGGCTAGCATGCTGTAGAAAGGCTATGTCATTGTGGCTTGTTCCTCCCTCAGACAGCATCAGGGGATCCTGGGAGCCCTTCTGCTGCTGCCCCAGAGCCTCAGACCCCAAGTTCTCCAAGGCTGGGATGCTGG
Source organism: Tragulus kanchil (assembly GCA_022376925.1). Taxonomy (NCBI): domain Eukaryota; kingdom Metazoa; phylum Chordata; class Mammalia; order Artiodactyla; family Tragulidae; genus Tragulus; species Tragulus kanchil. The sequence continues at coordinate 139,690,580 of JAIOJX010000005.1, forward strand.
AGTGCCAGGAGACTCGGCTCTGAGAGCTTCCTTCCTGCTGATCCTGAAAGAGCTATGACATCACAGCAGGCTCAGAGCAGGCAAACTCCTGCTGACGGGCAGCAGCTGCAGCGATGGGCACACCCTTCAGTCAATAGGAAATGGCACAGTCCTCATCAAGGGGTGGAGAGCAGGCTCTTGGGAGTCAGATCCGTGAGGTTAGCTGAGCAGCGGGACCAGCTGCCACCCTACTGGGTTACAAGGCCTCAGGAGCTCGGTCCCAGATTCCTCCTGTCTGTGGCACCCACCATGACACTGTCATGGCTGCCTCATGCCCCCTCCTGTCCTTCCCACCCACAACTCAGTCCCTTTGCAATCTAAGATTTACTCTTTCATGTGTGGCAGTAAACAACAAAACCCTGTCAAATAAATAAATAAATAAATAAGATTCGCTCTTTCAAATTCAGCTGCCCCCATTGACAACCTCTCAAATCTGCCCCAGTTGGAATTGAGTGTTATCCACTGATCTCATTCAAAAGGCTGGATTCTGGTTTGGACAGTGAATCTCAAAACAATTACTCAACTGTCCATCAAAATACTGAGCGACAGACTTCCCTGATGGTGCAGTGGATAAGAATCTGCTTGCCAGTACAGGGAACGTGGGTTCGATGCCCGGGTCTGGGAAGATTCCACATGCCGAGGAACAACTAAGCCCTATGCCACAACTTTTTTTTTTTTTTTTAACTTTATTTATTTTTGGCTGTGCTGGATCTTTGTTGATGTGTGGGTTTAGCTGCTCTGTGGTATGTGGAATCTTCCCAGATCAGGGATCGAACCTGTGTCTGCTGCATTGGCAGACGGGTTCTTATCCACTGAGCCACAAGGGAAGCCCCTGTCACAACTATTGAAGCCCATGTGCCTAGAGCCTGTGGTCTGCAACGAGAGAAGCCACCACAATGAGAAGCCCACCCACTGCAACTAGGGAGTAGCCCACATAACTAGAGAAAGTCTGCATGCAACAACGAAGACCCGACACAGCCAAAAATAAATAATAAAAAATTGGGGGTGAGAAGTGTCATTTATTTTTCAAGCAGCAAAAACCACCCAAGATGTCTGGGTTTGAGAGATGCACAACCAGTGGGGGCCAACCTTGTTACACACTGGAGGGATGAACGCTGGAGCCTGTGGCCCAAGAGGTACCCCAACACTCAGAGCAGCTCCCCAGAGGGGGGCAGGCAGGATGGAGGTGGCATGGAACAGTATACAGGGGACACACCGCAGGGCCCCACGAAGACAGCGGCTTATAAGCCCAAGGTAACAGGGACCATTCCCACAGCTGAGTGGACCCACCCCCAGACAGGACTGCTCTTTCACAAAGTGGTCCCTTCCTCTGGGTTCCCAAAGCCAATTCTGAGTTGCCCTTTGTCCTAGCATCTCCTTTGACAAATGCTTTCAGGAGACCTGTGAAGGAGACAAAGCACACTGGCCAGGCAGGTCACAGAATTTCAGGGCTGGAAGGAAACTTTGAGGTTGTTTAATCTACCTCTCTCCTTTACGAAAGAGAATCAGCAATGCATCCAAGGTCAGAGAGCTGGGCTGTGACAGGCCAGCGTGGGAGCCTCGGACCTCTGACTGGCTCTCTTCTGACACCCGGCTGGATTCTGGTTTGGACAGTGAATCTCAAAACAATTACTCAACTGTCCATCAAAATACTGAGCGACAGACTTCCCTGATGGTGCAGTGGATAAGAATCTGCTTGCCAGTACAGGGAACGTGGGTTCGATGCCCGGGTCTGGGAAGATTCCACATGCCGAGGAACAACTAAGCCCTATGCCACAACTTTTTTTTTTTTTTTTAACTTTATTTATTTTTGGCTGTGCTGGATCTTTGTTGATGTGTGGGTTTAGCTGCTCTGTGGTATGTGGAATCTTCCCAGATCAGGGATCGAACCTGTGTCTGCTGCATTGGCAGACGGGTTCTTATCCACTGAGCCACAAGGGAAGCCCCTGTCACAACTATTGAAGCCCATGTGCCTAGAGCCTGTGGTCTGCAACGAGAGAAGCCACCACAATGAGAAGCCCACCCACTGCAACTAGGGAGTAGCCCACATAACTAGAGAAAGTCTGCATGCAACAACGAAGACCCGACACAGCCAAAAATAAATAATAAAAAATTGGGGGTGAGAAGTGTCATTTATTTTTCAAGCAGCAAAAACCACCCAAGATGTCTGGGTTTGAGAGATGCACAACCAGTGGGGGCCAACCTTGTTACACACTGGAGGGATGAACGCTGGAGCCTGTGGCCCAAGAGGTACCCCAACACTCAGAGCAGCTCCCCAGAGGGGGGCAGGCAGGATGGAGGTGGCATGGAACAGTATACAGGGGACACACCGCAGGGCCCCACGAAGACAGCGGCTTATAAGCCCAAGGTAACAGGGACCATTCCCACAGCTGAGTGGACCCACCCCCAGACAGGACTGCTCTTTCACAAAGTGGTCCCTTCCTCTGGGTTCCCAAAGCCAATTCTGAGTTGCCCTTTGTCCTAGCATCTCCTTTGACAAATGCTTTCAGGAGACCTGTGAAGGAGACAAAGCACACTGGCCAGGCAGGTCACAGAATTTCAGGGCTGGAAGGAAACTTTGAGGTTGTTTAATCTACCTCTCTCCTTTACGAAAGAGAATCAGCAATGCATCCAAGGTCAGAGAGCTGGGCTGTGACAGGCCAGCGTGGGAGCCTCGGACCTCTGACTGGCTCTCTTCTTCTGACACCCCGGCTGCTCCGCCTCCCTTCTGAGGAGGGCAACACCAAACACCAGCCCCGGGGCTTGGACAAGAGCAGGACTCAGGACAGGCGGCACCCCTCTTTGGCCAGCTCTTACTCTGCTCCAGAGTAAACAGTCCATAGATTCACCTGCTGAGGCCTCATAGCCAGGACTCTGCACCAGGTAGATTCTTCTGTGTTTGACCCTTCTTGCACAGGTGAGGCTCGGAGGAGCGAGGTGGTAAGCCTACAGTCATAGAGTGAGTTGAGGGGGAAGAACAAGGTGTGACTCTCACCATCACTTCCCTGTGTCACCTCTGAGCCGCACCACCACCAGGCTCCCAGCCCAGCTGCCAGGTGGGGCCCGCAGCGGGCCTCTCCACAGGCAAAACTGCTGATGAATAGCAACTGGGGGTGGGGCGGGGCAGGGGGCTGGGAGAGCAGAATCAACAGCACACAGGGCTAGAGATGTCTCAAGCTGGAGGGAAAAATAAATTGTTGAAAGTCAGCTAAAGTCACCTTGGTAACTGCTACAACACACTCACCCAGAACAAGGACATCAAACCCAAGTGCAAACAGCTTTAAAGAAATGGAAAAGAACTTAATCATCTGAAGAATTAATGTGACAAGCGCCCACATTTACACCTCCCACCAACCTTCAATCATTTGAAAATGTACTTTAATCTTTTAAGAGAAAAAAAATTGCAAAATGCTAGATCTGCAGTCCTGGAGCTTGGGTATTTCCGGCCTGCTGCTTCAATGGAAACACGGCTGCTACACACACACACAGGAGCCCAACTTTACACACACACACACACAGACACACACACACACACAGAGCTTTTTGCTGATTTGTTTTTTCTGGACATCGATGCAGAAGCATGAATTATTTGTGTGGGCTGGGTGAGGTATTAAATCTGCAGCCGACACAGGTTTGCAATGTTTTGCATGGTTGTCAGCTTAATCTTAGTCATAAAAAAATAAGTAGAGTGCTCGCCAGCGTGGCCTAATTTTTCAGCTGGGCTATTTTCTCCCTGAGTTCCTAGTGGAGGGGAAGGCAGAGCTTTGGGGCTTGAGGGGAGAATGGCTCCCAGGGAAGGCATGGCAGCCCACAATCGCAGCGGGGTGCTAGGGAGACGGGGCCAGGTGATGAAGGATGCTCCAGGAGGCAGAGCAGCTACCAACCAACCCCAAACAGGGTTTGAGTCCCTTTTATCCTTTAGGCAAATAACCGCTAAGCTTTACTATCTTCTTTTTTTCTCTTTAGTCACAGATTTATTGTTGGACTATTTCGCAAGTATTAATTCTATACACAAATCTTAATTTCTTACAAAACTCTCTATATTTCATATCGCTAGGCCACTTCCCTCTCCATTATATGTCACATTTCCATCAAGAAGTATTTCTCCAAATCATAATCTGCCTGATTGTGTTTTGTTATTCTTGTTGTTCATTTGCTAAGTTGTGTCTGACTCTTTGTGACCCCATGGACTGCAGCCCACCAGGTTCCTCCTGAGATTTCCCAGGCAAAAATCCTGGAGTGGGTTGCCATTTTCTTCTCCTAAGTTTTACTATCTTTCCTGATGGGAAGAATAACAATACCCTTTCTTTACAAGGATCAAATAAGACGACCCAAGTGGAGGAGCATGGAACAGAGCCGGGGATGTAGCAGGTGCTCAGCACGCCCCTGGAAGGGATTAACAGGATGATAGCTGGCTGCCCCTAGCAGTCCATCTGCTCCTCCTGCAGGAATGCCGATAGCTTAACAAGAGACCTACTCGCCTTTACCCTGGGCCTGGAATCCAAGGGCCTCTGGCCAAGTCAGCCCCCCATTCTGAGCAAAGATCCTTGTCCTGGGCTTGGGAGGGGGACTTCTGAGATGGGGCAGTAGCCTCTGTGGGTCCTGGTCAACCACTGATATTCTGGGAAGGCCCAAGTACAGGTCAACAAACCCCCCTGAGGCCTCTGTTCTGCTGAAGGATGTGCTGGTAGGGCCCCCTTCCTGTGCAATGAACACAATGAGCCTTCCTGCAATTCTCATCTCTGGGTCCTCAAGTCATCCAGAAGGGATTTCATTCACCGTCCATGACAGCCTGGTCCATCCCCAAGGCTGCTCTCACAGCCCCACAAGAGTTTCTCTTTTCCAGCACTTGTGGCCCCAATGTTCAACTCTATTCTTTGTTGTTGTTATTGTTTTCAACTACATTCTTAAGATAAGGTCCTAAATCATCCATCCACCTAAGCAACTCTCCTTTGCATTCACTCCAGCTTGTCAAACCCCACTGTCATATCCAGAAGTGAAGTGCCATGTGTGCAAATAAATCTAGTATGTGGTTTAACCAGCACAGATCACAGAGGGACTGTGAGCTTTCCTGTTGGGGAGACTTCACTTCTACTAACACTGTCATCAAATTGTCCATTCTTTGTAACTTCGTCATGCTACCAATTTATACCGCACTCCCTCTGTTGACAACATCTCCCTCAGGCTTTTTCCCATGGACTGAGCTTAGTTAGACCTCTTTCTCCCCCGGCCTGGGTGTACTAGAGGGTTTCTAGCAGTCTGGATATTTCTGAAACTTGGCTCCGGTATGCAGCATATTGGCATTCCCCTGGCTTCACATCACTGACAGAACTGATAAACTTGCCATCCATGTTCTCATCCCATGCTTTGATGAAATGGTGAACAGGAAAGGGTCAGGCAGACTGGCGGACAGATTGACATCATTGCTCTTTGGGTATGCTCACCCAACTGATTATAATCAACCCAACCATTCCACCACTAAGCCCCTCACCCTCCTGGATGCTCTGTAGACATTTCTCTGTCTTGCCAAAAATAATGTCAGAAGATACTCTCCACACATTTTGCCCACCCCCACCTATATGAGGTCTATAGCACTTCCTTTATCTACCGAGTAGAAATAGGTTAAGTGTTTCTTTAAAAAGGCAGTGAAGAAGGTCCAGCAGACCTCTTCGCGAATACAGGCCTCGCTGTTTTTCCTGTTCACAGCTGACTCAATGAATAATCTAGCCCAGAGTTTTCCCTGTGAGTTGACACCAAGCTCGCTAGTCTAGAAGGTGCAAGATGCTTTTCGCATCTTGGAACTTTTGAGTGCTTTCAGTCTGCCAACACCTCTCTCCCATTCCCTTAGAGATTACTGACACCAGCTTCCTGAATCTCATCTGCCAGCTCGACTGGTATTCTAGGGTGCAATACATGTGGACCAGGAGACCTGAAATCATGTCTTCAACCCTTTCTATCAATGCCTGTGTGATTCTTCCTTATCTGACAACCATTCTGTTTGAGATGGAAGCTAACAGAACTAGAGTACATTTTTGCTGCCTCTCTGCCTCTGATTAACATCACTGTCCAAACAATGGGGCCTAGGTTTTCTTCTTGTTGTTCCAAACACAAGAACAAAAAATAAAGTCCTTTTTGCTGATCACAGCACTTTTTGGCAAGACTTAGCTCTTCTTGAGTTTCAGCTTTCCTTGATCCTGTTCCTTAAAGTCAGTGTTGGTCTAACATACTTCTTTGTTCAAATTCTTAAGAACTACTCTGAGTTATGTAAAGAATTCTCTACATTATCTGTACTGGCCCCCAGAGGCATTATACCTCCTTTTAGTTTGCAGGGGACTATCCACAATAATAATATGAAGAGGTACGAACTCTGAAGTCATTTCCTACACCAGGGATCTTCCCAACCCAGGGAAAGAACCCATGTCTCCTGTGCCTCCTGCATTGGCAGGCGGATTTTTTACCATTGTACTACCTGGGAAGCCCAACAATGAAGCCAGGCCCTATGCTACACCCTGTTTATTTGTTCCTTTCATTTCTCTAACAACCCTATTGCTGCTGTTCAGTCACTAAGTCATGTCTGACTCTTTTCAACTCAATGAACTGCAGCACACCAGGTTTCCCTGTCCTTCACTATCTCCCAGAGTTTGCTCAAACTCATGTCTATGGAGTTGGTGATGCCATCCAACCGTCTCATCCTCTGTTGCTCCCTTCTCCTCCAGCCCTCAATAGTTCTCAGCGTCAGGACTACAATTACAGAGCACTAACCAAAATCATCACATGGATCACAGCCTTGCATAACTCAAAGAAGTTATGAGCCACGCCATGCAGGGCCACCCAAGATGGATGGGTCACGGTGGAGAGTTCTGACAAAATGTGGTCCACTGGGGAAGAGAATGGCAAACCACCGCAATGTTCTTGCCTTGAGAATGCCATGAACACTATAAATAGGTATTATTTTTCCCGTTTTACAGATGAAGAAACTGAACCTCAGATAAATAACTAGCCCAAGATCACACAATGAACCAATAAAGGACTGAGACAAAACCCTCATGTCTTCCTGATGCCAGCTAAAATGTAACCACAATATTTCTCCTTAAGAGCCGCCCATCCCTTTGAGTGGTCTTTCCTTCTGGGGTTTCTGAGGCCACGAAGACACATCTATTTTTGCCCCTGACTCTTAATTGCTTCCTAGAAGCCACAGCAGGGCTTCCCAAAGGGTATTCGATGGAATTTTAATTTAAGACACGCTTCTAGGAAAGCAGATGTGGCAAGGGCTGGATGCACTACACTGCATCACAGACTAGAGATTCATAAAATGCCGGCATTGTGAAGACTCTGTGGAGTGCCATGGCGGGCAAACAAACCAGTTTGCCTTTGTGTAGCCAGTATCCTCCAAGCTTAGCCACAGGAACCCCTTGTCACTGAATCCCCAACAAAGCTCCCTACAAGGTTGCAGGGGCTCTCCCTCCTTCTGGGGACCACTGGTTGGGCAGCACTCTCAACAGGGCCCAGAGTTGTCCCTCTTAAACCCTATTCTGCCTAAGCACTTTGTCCCAGGGCTCTGTGACTCCTATGCCATCTGCTTCCTTGTTGGTCAGAGTCAGTGCAGACCGAGGTGCTCCATCACTTCCTTCACCCCACCACAGATGCTCTCAGGAGGCCTGTAAGACGGTTACATGACGCTCACCCTGAGCTCTGCCTGATGCCGGGGAAGCTGAAGTTCCTCTGAGTGACCAGGCCTTACCTTAGTGCCCATTCTGTGACTTCTGCCTGGAATGTGTCATTCCTTTTACTGTGCCCGGTGAAGCTGTAACAGCTCCTATAATATCACTTCTTTGACTTTTTAAAAACTATTCTTTTTCTTTAAGTTTAAAGAGTCAAATAGTTCTATAAGGTCAGTACAACAGCCAGCTCTCTTTCCACTCCCCACTCCTCAGAGACAACCACTGTCGTCTCTGTTAGCTGACTCTTTTTGCATTTTTCTCGATCCCTCCAGTACACTTTCTACTTCCCAGTATTCCCTTTTTAGGCTTTACCTATTGACTTCCTGCTACAGAAGACAAGCTTTTAGTTCCCTTTCCTCCCACCCTCCCACCTTTTTTCCAAGATAACTATATTGTACGTATGTTTGGATCAGTATTGTTTACATTATTATACTACACTAAGGCTATTTACAACTGAGCTATGTAGTATACTATGATTACTTCTCCTTGCTAGTGTAATTTTCTGTTTTCCTTGTATTTAACAACTGTGTTGGCTTTCTCTGTGTTTCTTGCTAATGCTATCCTAAACTATCAATGGCCTGCAGATTCTTCCATGACTTTCAAATAGAGCAAATATTTATCAATTTTATCTTGATAAGACATGTCTCCAGAGTGTACTTCCAAACGACTCCAGTCTCAACCGGCTGCCTTGCTACGTAGGTGTCCTCATGGGATCACCCCGCACTTTCACGGTGACGACGCCTCTGCCCTCTTTCTCATATTGGATTCCATTTCTTGCTCCTTGAGTGTCTTCCTCACTCATTCAACGGAGTATATCCTCTCGCAGATTTCACCTTATTTTTTGGCAGATTTCTCTCTGATCTGCTACCCTCAGGGGTTTTCAGGCAAATTAACACCAGCTTTACTCTGTGCACAGATTTTGAGACTTCCGTGGCCTTCTTTCTAGTTATTTCCTGTGAACTGGCAGGCACTTCCTCCACTTTTATCCCTTTTACAGGCAGCACCCAGGGATGAAGAGGCCTGGATCTGGATTCAAAAAACCCAAAGCTTAGATTTGGGCCCTGAACCTTCTGAATCTTGGGTCATGGACCCGAACTAAGTTACACAATCTATCTAAGCCTCTGTGTTCTAGTTTGTAAAATGGGGACAAAAGTAACCCACGACACAGGGCCTGGCACATGGCGATAACTTCATAAAAATGCCGGCTTGGTCACAGAAGCTGTCCAGCCCACGATCCTTCCTGTATTGGGAACACTGAGCAATGGTTTATGGGATGGCTCAGAGGCACGCCTCTGTAATTCAGCAACTGATCTAAATCTTTCCATTTCTTTCTTTTTTACCACCTGTCTATATAACACATTCTATATTTATACTTCCCACTGTATTCCCTTTTAGGCTTTACCTATTGACTTCCTGCTACAGAAGACAAGCTTTTAGTTCCCTTTCCTCCCACCTTCCACCTTTTTTCCAAGATAACTATATTGTACGTATGTTTGGATCAGTATTGTTTACATTATTATACTACACTAAGGCTATTTACAACTGAGCTATGTAGTATACTATGATTACTTCTCCTTGCTAGTGTAATTTTCTGTTTTCCTTGTATTTAACAACTGTGTTGGCTTTCTCTGTGTTTCTTGCTAATGCTATCCTAAACTATCAATGGCCTGCAGATTCTTCCATGACTTTCAAATAGAGCAAATATTTATCAATTTTATCTTGATAAGACATGTCTCCAGAGTGTACTTCCAAACGACTCCAGTCTCAACCGGCTGCCTTGCTACGTAGGTGTCCTCATGGGATCACCCCGCACTTTCACGGTGACGACGCCTCTGCCCTCTTTCTCATATTGGATTCCATTTCTTGCTCCTTGAGTGTCTTCCTCACTCATTCAACGGAGTATATCCTCTCAGATTTCACCTTATTTTTTGGCAGATTTCTCTCTGATCTGCTACCCTCAGGGGTTTTCAGGCAAATTAACACCAGCTTTACTCTGTGCACAGATTTTGAGACTTCCGTGGCCTTCTTTCTAGTTATTTCCTGTGAACTGGCAGGCACTTCCTCCACTTTTATCCCTTTTACAGGCAGCACCCAGGGATGAAGAGGCCTGGATCTGGATTCAAAAAACCCAAAGCTTAGATTTGGGCCCTGAACCTTCTGAATCTTGGGTCATGGACCCGAACTAAGTTACACAATCTATCTAAGCCTCTGTGTTCTAGTTTGTAAAATGGGGACAAAAGTAACCCACGACACAGGGCCTGGCACATGGCGATAACTTCATAAAAATGCCGGCTTGGTCACAGAAGCTGTCCAGCCCACGATCCTTCCTGTATTGGGAACACTGAGCAATGGTTTATGGGATGGCTCAGAGGCACGCCTCTGTAATTCAGCAACTGATCTAAATCTTTCCATTTCTTTCTTTTTTACCACCTGTCTATATAACACATTCTATATTTATACTTCCCACTGTATAAAGGGACTTTTTATATATCCCAGCACGCCTTCTCCGTCCCATGTCAGGAGAGACTCCTTGCTTCTAGTACTGCACAGTTCACAGTACGTGCTCCTGGTCACCTGGCCCACTCGTCACAGGTTGACAGGACCGTGGCCATGTTTCCTTTCCACTCTGCTCTCCACAGATTGAAAAGTCTTAATTTTTCCATTTTAGCCTAAGGGTGCTGGTCACATTCTATCAAGGGCAGCAAGTGTGGAAAGCATAGGAGCCCAACCACCGAGATTCGTTTTAGCCACGATGCCAGTCCTGTGACAGTGATGACGTCTGCACTGGCCACACGACTTGGGGCCTTCTCCTTGGGGACACCGGGGAGCAGGAACCAGGGCACCCGGGCTGGCAACGATTCAGAAGTGAAGTGGGTTTGGCCTGCTGAGCCCAGCCCAACCACTGGCTTCTGCCCGCTAGCCAGGGAGATTATTCCTTTTGCTTTCAGATTGCTGACGAAAGTGCTGAACTTTCCAGAGAAAGAACCACTTGCAGGTCTCCCTTCGGGGCAGGATTGGGACACGGTGTGGGGGGCAGTGAGGGCACCAGCTCACTGCCATAGTTACGGCTATCACCTGAGCTTAGACAAATTCTCTGATGAGTACGACACAAGGGTTTAAGGCGTTAGAAGGTCACTGGAAAACGCCAACAACCAAATGATGAAATGCGGTATTTTCACTGCGAATGTCCCAAGCACAGACCAAGCACAGACCGTGGTGCAGAGCAGAGGGATGGAGCAGGAGACAGAGGACAGGGTGAGGAAGACGAGTGTTGAGGCTGCTGGGTTCTTTCATCAGCCACCACCTCCTCCTGGCACCTCCACCTGCAGCCACATGGTCTGACCTGGGTGGGAGACAAGGGTCCCTGCTCTCCTGAGTAAGGCTGCGCCAGTCCAGGGCCCTTGGCTTTCTGTTTTCTGAGACACTGAGTCATTTCCTTTCTCCAGCTCTCACCTTTGAGCCTTCCTTTTCCCCTTCCCTGGTGAAGTGACTCACTGCTGAAGTGCTGGGTGACACTGGGGATCAAGGATGGGTGATAAAAATACTCCTTATTGTGCAACTCGAGGAGGAGGGATGCAGTTTGGCCCGAGAATTTGACGTGCTGGCCATGAACTCTCAGACTGCGGTGTTAGCAATGGCCGTGGCTTCACCTCTTTGGGGAAGTGGACAGAGAAGGGAGTTCAAACAGAAATTCACCCAGGCAGGACCACTGTGGAGCCCTTGTTTTGCTCTTTCAAATGTGTATTTCTGAGAAAGGCACATAAAGGCAGGTGCTCAGCAAGACAAATGTGGATCACAGGAGCCTGGGCCCTTCCTCCCGTCACCCTTGTGGAGCCTGGCCAGGGCCCTGAGAGCAGGGCTGTTTCTTTTTTGGGAGGTTTCTCTCCAGTAAAAACAACCGTACTTCCCCAGGGTGGAACGGGTGAGGGGAGCCAACGTGACACGTGGGCTCTGGGCAGGCCACTGTGCTGACAGGACGGCACCCCCAGAGCAGGGCTACCCAGGCCTGCCCTATGTGCGGGAAGTGACGGCAACCGCCAGTTGTTTTCTCGGATGGAAACTCACCTTCCTTCACCCAATGGAACCACTTGCAGGTCTCCCTTCGGGGCAGGATTGGGACACGGTGTGGGGGGCAGTGAGGGCACCAGCTCACTGCCATAGTTACGGCTATCACCTGAGCTTAGACAAATTCTCTGATGAGTACGACACAAGGGTTTAAGGCGTTAGAAGGTCACTGGAAAACGCCAACAACCAAATGATGAAATGCGGTATTTTCACTGCGAATGTCCCAAGCACAGACCAAGCACAGACCGTGGTGCAGAGCAGAGGGATGGAGCAGGGAGACAGAGGACAGGGTGAGGAAGACGAGTGTTGAGGCTGCTGGGTTCTTTCATCAGCCACCACCTCCTCCTGGCACCTCCACCTGCAGCCACATGGTCTGACCTGGGTGGGAGACAAGGGTCCCTGCTCTCCTGAGTAAGGCTGCGCCAGTCCAGGGCCCTTGGCTTTCTGTTTTCTGAGACACTGAGTCATTTCCTTTCTCCAGCTCTCACCTTTGAGCCTTCCTTTTCCCCTTCCCTGGTGAAGTGACTCACTGCTGAAGTGCTGGGTGACACTGGGGATCAAGGATGGGTGATAAAAATACTCCTTATTGTGCAACTCGAGGAGGAGGGATGCAGTTTGGCCCGAGAATTTGACGTGCTGGCCATGAACTCTCAGACTGCGGTGTTAGCAATGGCCGTGGCTTCACCTCTTTGGGGAAGTGGACAGAGAAGGGAGTTCAAACAGAAATTCACCCAGGCAGGACCACTGTGGAGCCCTTGTTTTGCTCTTTCAAATGTGTATTTCTGAGAAAGGCACATAAAGGCAGGTGCTCAGCAAGACAAATGTGGATCACAGGAGCCTGGGCCCTTCCTCCCGTCACCCTTGTGGAGCCTGGCCAGGGCCCTGAGAGCAGGGCTGTTTCTTTTTTGGGAGGTTTCTCTCCAGTAAAAACAACCGTACTTCCCCAGGGTGGAACGGGTGAGGGGAGCCAACGTGACACGTGGGCTCTGGGCAGGCCACTGTGCTGACAGGACGGCACCCCCAGAGCAGGGCTACCCAGGCCTGCCCTATGTGCGGGAAGTGACGGCAACCGCCAGTTGTTTTCTCGGATGGAAACTCACCTTCCTTCACCCAATTCACTGGATACAAACGAGATATTTTCTTCTAATTAATCTTCATGGGCCTCATAGGCTGAGCAAAACAAAACACAGTTTTCTCTAGAAGGATGACTCTTTGGCCAGGTCACAAGCTCTTCGAGATGGGGACAGAGGCAGCAGGGGGCCCCCTACTCCATCCAAAAGGAGCAGAGACACTGGCAAATGTGGAGAGAAATGCATGTGTGTTTCGGGTGCATACTGGGCGAGGGTGCAGCTGAAAATGCCACAGTGGGAGAAATCACACTACAAAACTTTAATTTTCCAGAAAACTACGGCAAAAAGAGAAAAGCCTTAAAAGCTGCTGGTGCAATTCCGGAAGACTGAGAGAGCTCAGCGATGACGGTCAGTGTGCTTTTAAAAGAAGCCTCAACTACAAAGTGTTTCTCCCACAGCCATGAAGCTTCCCCACAAACACACATGCACACACACTCAGGAGCCTGACCCATCTTTGGTGCTGGTGGGGTGGTTCTGTGATCCAGAGAGCTCCCTAGAGGCCCCCCAGCCTCAGTGAGTGAGTCACTGCAGAGGGAGGAGGAGGTCCAATACACGGATGCAGGACCAGTGCGGGAGTCGGTTTATAGAAAGGCAAGCCTCCGCACGCAGCGCACCTGCTCACACCCAGCCCCGGTCCCCATGCGGAGGCCGGAAACACAGGCCAGGCTCTGTATAATACTCCACGTCGAAGCCGGTGACCTCAGACAGAGGAGGCCAGTGACGTTCCCCCTCTTGACCCAGGTCCTTATAAATGTTGGCAGACATGGTTCTTAAGCTGGGCTCCCCTCAGTGGCACAAAGGAGCTGCTTCCTAAACTCCTGTGGGAAGGCAGTGGGAAAGGAGGCGCCAGCAAGCTGAAGGAGGCTTTTCTCAACTGATCATCTTGGGAAAAGCCAGATACAAATTTCACGGCTGGAATGCAGGGGTTGTGAAATGCTGGAAGACGCCCCAAAGAGGGCCAAGGACTCCCCTTCCAGGAAGGCGGTGGGAGGAGGGCTGGCAGGGCCGAGTAGGAGAGGAGCAGGTTACCCAGAGGGGCCTGCCTTTCTGGGAAACAGGAAGACAGGCCTCAAGAGAAAGAAAGAAATCCCCTAGCCCTGAAGTGGTGGAGAGGCCAGGGATATGGCTGATTTTGTTTCTGAACACGAGGAAAACAAGGCTTCGTGTTAAGAAGTCATTGTGGTATAAACGAGCCAATTAGGATACATCTCGTTATCAGTAGGATTTGGAAGCACAGAGGCTGGTGGCATGTTCTCCACGAGCTAAGTACAGACAGTAAGCATCTAACTTGGGGCTTCCGCCTGGTTCCCAGTGTCAAGGGAGAGGTCTCTACTCACACTCCGACTTGTGAAAGGGGGTCAGCCTGGGAGGGGGGCAGACAGGTCTGGGGTGTCCTCACAGGAGCCCTGAGTGTAGAGTGAGGAGGACAGAAACATGCTAAGAGCTGAGAGGCAGGCCTAAGCACCACCCTTTCCTCACCAAGTCACTTGCTAGCCTCTCTGTACCTCAGCTTCCTCACCTAGCAAAGGGGGATAATAACATGATTTACTTCACAGGGTGACCATGAGAGGGATATTCATACAAAGCACCTGGACCATGGCCCAGCACATGCACCTCATCAGTGTCAGATGGGAAAGAGCAAGTGCCCGGCTCCCGGGGGCAGGCCAGAGCCCCGCTGCTCACGGCCAGGCTCCACGGGCTCTTCTGATCCTCACTCTGTCTCCACGGCCTCCTCAAACCACGCTCAGCCCTGTGAAGACCTCGCCTCAGAGTCCCGACCCAGAAAGCCTGACTAAAGGAAAACTGGACACGAAGACACAATGGGGCCCGCCCGTGCCCACTGCTCCCCCGCAGGGACAGAAGCAAACACTGGTGCCAGCACATTTGGGGTCAGCTTTCTCAGCTGCAATCCAGGCGGTTTATCTGAAATGGGGTCAGCTCCCAGGGTGGGCAGCACAGATAGCATACTTGTCTGTGCTAATGGAAACCGAGTCCACCGCCATTGATCCTGAGCTAACAGGGAGCTGGAGCCTGGGTGGCGGGGGGTGGGTGTGCTGGCGAATGTTCTTGGCAAACGAGGAGAAGCCATTTCTCAACCAAAGGCTAACAGACTGGTAACTAGCACCATAAGCTTAGGTGGTCCCAAGCTTAGAGGAGATGATTCCCTTCAGACTGCAGAGGCCAGCGCCTGAGAGCTGCGACTGTGCCCCTGAGCTGCAGGGAGAGGAGAGGACCCCAGGGAGCTGCACCGCTGCTCTATTCCCAGCCACCTCTCTGTAGCTCAGCCAACTCAGGCCAGAGTGGAGACTGCAGCCTCTGCCCTGCCTACAGATGGCCCGTGGACCAGGTCCCAGTGCCCCATTGCCCAGCAGGCTGAGTCTGGGCTGGATGTGTGCATCCAGGAACCTTGAGCTCCTTGTGCTGGGGGTGCAGCAGCTGGAAGTACACCCAAGACAGAGTGTGAGAGCTCAGACTTGTCCCAGATATACAACAGGGGCAAGTGGAGTGCCTCCACAGGAGCCCCTGCTCTTCTCTGCCCAGAAACCTACACCTTCAGAGGCAGAAGGGCCATTCAGACTGAAACCGTCTACAATTTACGGGGCAATCTGTTTGAGCCTTTAAGCCTTCAAGTACCTCCTGACCTCCCACCAATGCCAATGGGGCCCAGAGAAAGGTCCAGCTCAGGGCATGGGAAGGAGTATGGCCCTGGGACAGGGGCCAGATTCCCAGGTGGAGAGTTTCCAGATGCCCACGACTTGGTCTGGTCCTCTGCTGCTGCCAGGGGAGGATGGTGCCTTCAGCCAGTTCCTTCAAGGCAGCTGGCTGCAGAAACCCACTGGCTAGAGTTAAAAACTGCTCAGGGGGCTTCCCTGGTGGTCCAGTGCGTAAGGACACCGCCTTGCAGTGCAAGGGGCGCCAGTTCGAGCCCTGGCCTGGGAAGATCCCACGTGCCGCAGAGCGGCTGGACCAATGTGTCCAATTACTGAGCGGGAGCTCTGGAGCGCATGCGCCCAGAGCGGGTGCTGTGCGACAACAGAGGCCACCGCAATGGAAGGCCCACAGGAGCCAAAGAACAAAGACGGATGAAAACAGAGAAATGAAAGACCAATAGAAGTGGCCCACCTGCTCCCCTCCCTCCTCACCCCATTCCCACCAAAATAAATAAATAAATAAATCTTAAAAAAAAAAAAAAAACTGCTCAGGGACTTCCCTGGTGGTCCAGTAGGTAAAGAGTCCGCCTTGCAGTACAAGGGGCACCAGTCCGATCCCTGGCCTGGGAAGATTCCACATACCCAAGAGTGGCTGGACCGGTGTGTCCAATTCGATCCAGCGCTCTGGAGTACATGTGCCCAGAGCTGGTGCTCTGCAGCGAGAGAGGCCACTGTGATGGAAGGCCCTTACATGCCAAACAATAAAGATCAATGAAAAATAAATGATGACTTAGAGGCAAAAAAAAAAAAAAGCTGCTCAGACACGTAGTAGATGTTTCTCCAGGTTCTTGCCAAAGAGCTCCACGCTTACGGCTTTTGGGTGGCAAATTCACCAGGTGGGCCACCTCTGGCAGCCAGAGCAACCCTCCCTACTCAAAAATCTGCTTCCAGGGGCCAGCGTCAACTTTAACTAGACAGGCCTTCCCCGTTTCATCCCCGTCAGCTCTGTTCCCTGCTTGTTAAAATTCGAGGGCACCTGTAAGGCCCATTTCACATACTTCCTCTTCCAAGAAGCCCTCCCTAACTATTCCAAATTGTGCTGACTTGTCACTTCTGTAGCACATGAAATCACTACCTCTTCTAGGGAACGTGGATGAGCAACTGGAGCTAGAATTTAAAGTAACTAATTCCAACAAATTACATCCACAGCCAGAATCGTGCCAATTAATTAACCGGTTCAGTTCATGTGTTCCCCAAAGAGCCTACACCCCAGATGGCCCTCTGGGTCCCGAGCTTGCCACACAGCAAGCGTGTAATGAAGACTTCTTAGAAGAAGGACGGATCACCCAGGTCCTGCAGGAGTGGTCCGCCTCCCTTTTAGCCCAGAGCACAGCAACTTCCTCTCTGGCAGGCAGGGCTCCTGCTCTGGGCTGCCAGTTCCCAGGCCAATCCTGCCAGCAGCTATTCCCTAGAGCTGCCCCAGGACCAAGGGCTGAGGAGGGGGCCCGGCTCTGG